>OZ014522.1:315400785-316000785 GCA_963966055.1 Lathyrus aphaca
ACCTAAATTCAATCACTTATAAGTACTTAACACATTACCCTAGCAAGCCACGAATTTCTGCCTCCTCAAGAGTAAGTTCACAACTTCAAAAATCCTTCACTAATTCAAATTCGGTTTCAAGCTTTTAGGGCGTTTTAAGGTAATTTGAGACCATAGAAACATTGCCTGAACATCCCAGATGCAATCCCAGCTCTCATTTGCATCAGAAGCATCATGAACCATGAATACCGAATTCACTTTTATCTTGAATTTCAAATTTTCGAATTCATTAATATATGCATTATAAACTGTTTTTGATGATTGGTATGTGTTTTTTGTGATGCCTAGATTGTTTCTGGATAAAAGAATCAAAGAAAACAGCCCTAACCCGCAAGTTTCCATAGCTAGGGTTCTTGAGTTGAAATTGGGATCTTTCGATTTAGCCAACATAAATTAATTTTGAGACCACAATTGGATTGTGTGCTGTATGGGGATTACAAATATGTGACTAATTTGATAAAATGTTGCTGTTTAATGGTGGTTCGAAATTTGCAGGTTTAAGTTGCAGGTAAAATCGCAGGTAAACTCATAGTAAAATTCGCAGGTAAATCCTACGAATCCAAGGTTGAAGACGAAGGCTGTTGGCGCGTCCTGGGAAATTCAAATTTTGTTTAAAATATTTTATGTTTTATTGTTGGTTTATTATCACAAGCGTGCAGCTTGTCTCAGTGGTAAGGCTGGTTTGTGTATTGCGTGATGGCACTGGTTCGATTCCTGGCTTGGTGCGTTTTTTTCTTATTTTTTCAGGTTAAACATGAAATATAATATATTATGTATTATGGCCAACATAATGACAGGCTCGCTCACCCAGCAGGATTGGTCATGTGTATGTTTGCGCGTTTAAAAGGTCCTGGGTTCGATTCTACCCCCAGGCCTTTTGCTTTATTTTTCTAATTTTCCAGGTTTCAAAGCACAAAACCAATTAAACTCATTCCATTATCACACATGCGTGGCTGGCCTGGTGGTGCGTTTTGTTGCTGGCAAGCTAGGCTTCCTGGGTTCAAATCCCAGCCAGGTAAGTTTCTCTCTTTTTGTGATTTTTTCTATTTTCTATTTGTTTAATCAATTTTGTCTAATTATTAAAAATCATATATATATAAATATAATTAAATAATGTTGTATATATATTCAATGTTCCTCAAATTCTAGAATTCTTTTTCTTAATTCAAAATTTTTTTTTTATTATGTATTTAAATTATAATATATATATATTTACTAAAATAATTTTGTATATTAGATTATAAACTCTAAAATATTTTTCTAAATAAAACCTAATATTTTACAAACCCTAATTTATTTTTCTCTAAACAATTATTAAAAACCTAATTTTATTTTCTAATTTTTGTAAATATAGTATTTAATATAATTAAATTTTGTAAATATGATTATAATCAAATTTTTTTTATATAATATGTAATTGTTTCTATAATTTGTTCATAATCTAAATTTTATTTTTTAAAAAAAATATATATGTTTAAAAATAATTAAATTTATGCTAATATTGTAATTATAATTTTTTATATGTTTATAATTAATTTAACTTTTATAAGTTGCATATAATTTTAAATTTTGTAATTAAATTGCTCATATTTCCTTAATAATTTCTAATTCTTATTTATTATTTTATTTTGTTTATTATTATTACTAATCATGCTTATTACTAATCCATTTATTTTTTAATTATGCTTATTATTATTATTATTTCACTAACCCCATTTATTTTTGATTATTATTACTAACCCCTATTATAATTATTATTGCTTATTTAGTTATTATTTATATTTTGCTTATTCTTGCTATTTATTTTTAATTGCTTATTATTATTATGTAAATGCTCCTTGGTGTAATTTTTTGTAATATTTAAATTATTTAATTTTTATGCCATGGTTAGTAAAATAGGGAGTGTAAACATGTATTATATTTAAAATTGAATTTAGAAAATTAATTAAATAAGATAAATACTTGAACATGAACACTCACACACGTAAGTCGATTTTTAATCGCCATCTCACTTTCTAGGGTTGCCTCTCAATGTTGCCTAATCATAAGGTCAAGCGGGGTGTATAAAGCAAAGTCCCTTAAAAGAAAAGTCATCTAGTCCCTTAAATAATCAAAGATCAAGTCCCTTAATGGTTGCCTTTCAATATGATCTTGTCCCTTTCGAATAATGATGACAGTCCCTCCAAAAATTGCTTAATACACCCTACAGTTGCCTTCATTAACAGATGTCCCTCATATGTCCCTCACATCCAAAGTAATGACTACCTATTCCTTAATAATAGGGATAGTCTTACTATTTAAAGGATAAAGAACAGAAAGACTTAAAACTTTAGGGTAGGTTCCTCATAGTTGCTTGCTCACTTCATTTAAAAAAACTTTTCAAACACTTCACAAATTTCAAACAATTTTCAAACACAAGTTTTTTACGCATCCGTACATGGATCATTATTAAACTCTTATGAAAACTTTTATTCACACACTTCATATTTTCAAAAACAATTCAAAGTGAGCTAAGTAACTAAGAGCCCATGGATAACCATGGATGTAAAGGGTGCTAACACCTTCCCTTTACATAACCTACCCCCCGGACCCAAAAATCTTTTAAAAGGTCTTTCCTGTTCTTTTATGCCTTTCCTTTGGATAAAATAAAAGTCGGTGGCGACTCTTGCTATCCGCGACATAACTAAAGTCAGTTCTCCCACCGTGTTACACATGTTAGTAATCATGTTTGTGGATGTTTGTTGAAGTTTGATTGAATTTTTTAGGGTTTTGGATGACTGTTACGTAACTGAGTTGCTGTAGAATCGCAGTGTTTGCTCAGCAAGCAACATGTCGCACATCGAGTTTTCCAGGAATTTCCTCTCTCAGCGAGCCTGGGAGTTTTGGTTTGGTAATTTCTTTGGGTCGTAATTTTAGTTTCGGTTATCCATTTTAGACGTTCTTTATATCGATTCAAAGCTAAAAACGTGTAGAAACTAATGATGCTAAGAAATATAATTTTTAGCCGACTTTTACCCGACTTTTACAATAAAACATAAATGTGTTAATTATGGAAATGTGGGTTTGAAGTGATGTTGTGGTCGTTTGGCAAATGAATACATTGCTTGAATTGAATGCAAATGTATGCTAATTGAATGAGATGAGTACATGAATATGTTGTGAATAATGTATGCATTTTTAAGAATGTTGTGTGTCATTTTTCATGTGAAGCATAATGTATGCATTCTTGTGCTGCGGGATTCTTTGTGAATTCGTTGTAGCATCGTGTGCTCAAGTGGAGTGTGAGCGATGACTACAACATGATCGTGTGCCCATGTGGGGTGTGAGCGATCAGATTGTGTGCTCGTGTGGGGTGTGAGCAATCCCTAAACAATGTGTGCCTGTGTAGGGTGTGAGCAATCCATAAACATTGTGTGCCCATGTGGGGTGTGAGCAATGGGTGAACATCGTATGCCCGACGGGAAGTTACTTTAGGTAACGAGCGATGGTTCCAATTAGTTCCTGAGTGAACTTGATGATGATTGAGTCGGTACAACATTGCATTTGCATAGAGTCGTAGTCGGCCTCTATGATTTGCATTTATCATCTAAATTGTGAATTGATGAAATAAACATGAATATATATATATATATATATATATATATATATATATATATATATATATATATATGTGTGTGTGTGTGTGTGTGTGTGTGTGTGTGTGTGTGTGTGTGTGTGTGTGTGTGTGTTTATATGGAGATGAAAGTATGTATTGATGAAAACATGCTTGAGTATATATGTATGTGTGGATATATATATATATATATATATATATATATATATATATATATATATATATATGTGTGTGTGTGTGTGTGTGTGTGTGTTTATATACATTGTAGTGTATATGTGTGAATAAACATGAATGATGTATGTTTATGGGATGTGAATGAAGTGGTGAAAGTATGCATGATAAGTATGCTTGAGATTATGTATATTGGAGATGAATTGTGGTGAGAACATGTTTTATCTGTATTTTATATGTTGAAATATATATTTATTTGCAATGTTATTATGATAATGTTTCTCACCCTCCTGTTGTTTTATGATGCTCTATGAGGCATTGCAGAGTAGGTTGCTGAAGGTCTTTTTGTGAAGCTTGTCTTCATCCTTTTGGTCGGTTGGCTCTGATTATGTAGCACCGGGTAGCTAGGGTCGGCTTGATTCCTTTTGTGATACATTTTGTACATGTATTTTGGTGATGAATGTTTATGTAAACATGAAATATTTGGTGAATCTAACTTGCTGATATATTTATATATGTATATAAGTTTGATGTTGTTATTTGTTAGTTTCCGCTATTATTTGAATCTTTGAATACGGGTGTAAGGATGAAATCCTTCTGTTGCAAGTTACCCCATTTGTTGCATATCTTTAAATGAGCAGGTGTTGTATGTTTTAATTTCACTTTTGATGTGACATGCTTCTTTTATACCATGTTTAATTATACTCAGATAAAATTTTAAATACGTGCCTAAATGATTTAATTGATTATTTGGGGGTATAGAAAGAGGGTGTTACATTAAGTGGTATCAGAGCCAGTGTTCGAGTCAGTTGTGTCTGTCTTGATGTTGTTATGATTGAAATTTTGTTTAATCTTGTTGTTGTCTTTAGGAACAATCAGAATATGGCTGGTAGAAATGACAATGCGATGGCTGCTGCTTTGGAAGAAATGTCTAGGGCGGTGCAGGGAGCGCCGAATCACTACGCCAAAAATGACTTTTAACAGCGCATCTTAGACAGCGCTTTTAAAAGAAAGCGCTGTCTAAGGTTAAAATTAAAATCAAAACACGGAAACTGTTCAAAAATAATCAAAAAGCGCTGTCTAAAGTCCCACTTTAGACAACGCTTTTGAAAAAGCGCTTTCTAAGGTAGGCCTTAGAAAGCGCTTTTAGAAAGAGCTTTCTAAGGTATGCCTTAGACAGCGCTTTTTCAAAAGCGCTGTCTAAAGTCTTTTAATTTTAAAAAAAATAAAAACCAAAAGCGCTGTCTAAGAGGGAGCTTAGATAACGCTTTTAAAAAGCGTTTTCTAAGGCCTACCTTAGAAAGCGCTTTTATCAAAAGCGCTGTCTAAGGTCTTATTATATTAAAATTATACAGTTACTATTTTCATTTCTTCCTTTTCCTCTCAGTATCAGACGCGACCGTGAAATCGCCATTGTTGCCCTACCACTGATTTTGCCACCGTCGTCCATAAAACCCCACCGCCGTCCAGCTCGCCGTCGTCCTTCCGTCGTCCTCCGGCAACCTCCGTCTTCAACCGTCGGTTTCGTTCAAAAAGGTATGTGTTCTCCATTGATTGCCCTACTGTTTGTTCATGGTGTTCTTGTTCTTGCTTGTTTTTTGTTGAAAAGTTCCAGAATAATGTATATAAACTGTGTTAGTTACAATGTAGATACAATATGAACATAATGAGGATTGATGGATATTGTTCTTGTTCTTGTTCATTTGATGGATATTGTTCTTTTTCTTATATATACAATAAGTTTAGCTAAATATTAACACTGAGTTAGGATTAAAATATACACTGTGTTTATATATACACTGTGTTAAAATATACACTGAGTTAGGATTAAAATATACACTGAGATTATATATACACTGTATTAGGATTAACACTGAGTTTAGCTAAATATTAACACTGAGGTACGATACGATTAAAATACGTATGAGTACGAAAACCATTTAGGATACAAAATTTTTGTTTAAAACATTTAGTATACGAAATTTTTGTTTAAAACATTTAGGATACTAATATTGTTGTTATTATACGAAACTCTATTTTCAACTTCAAAGTTGTAAATTTCTGTTAAATGTGATAAAATGAATTGAACTTTAAAATTGTTAGAATATTCAAAGATACTACCTTAGTTATGTATTTTCGTCTGGATTGATTGTTTACCTTAATAAGTAGGAAAACCATGGATAAAACATGGATATATGTCGATCGAATGACCAAAGAGTACGAGAGTGGGGTTGCGGAACCTTTTATTCTAGCATCTCAAGCTAAACAAGTGTTCTATGTGAATGACCCGAAGAGTACAAAATGGTCTATAGTGCTTTTCTATAACAAAGTGACTGATGATAGCGGTGTCGATCAATGTGATATTGATGTTGAGAATGAGTCAGGCATTAGACGGAATGAGTTGAATAGAAATGATGAAGTTGAGGATCTTATACCGGATGAGTCATATATAAGTGTCGCTCCCACCTGATGACACGGGGCCAAGAGGGGTACAAACGCGAATGGTCGGCAAAAGGAGAAAGAATGAAAAGAGTCGCCAGCTAGGCATTTTTATCCCGAAAGAAAGGTAATGCTGCATAAACCTAGAAAAAAAAGATGGATAAGACGGTCGCGAACCAGAGAAACTGAGAAAGGGGGTTGGTTACAACCTGGGAAGGTATTAGCACCCAGATTGTCCGCCGTACTCGACGGGATCCACGCTTGAAAGTTTGTGTTTTAAAGGGGTAGTTTAGTGCTATTTTATGGGCAAAAGCTGGAAAACAAAACAAGTGTCAGTGCAGAAGAAGTGTGAAGTGAACAAGAGAAGTGTCAGTGTAAGGAAAGAGTGAAGCTCAAGACTATGAGGCTTAAAAGAATAATGCTGGAAGAGGGGGAATATACAGAGACTTTTGTTCGATAACTGTTAAGTTATGCCTACGTATCCTCCCGTGCAATGAGGAAGTCAGAACACCGTAGTTCAACTCAAAGAGACTGAAAGATTTTGATTGATGAACTGCTTGCTTGTCTATGCTCAAGTGTATGACCTGTCTGGCTCAAGTGCAAACTGTCTTGCATTAGACGGAAGAAGCAAGTTCTCGTTTGTGAGTGAATGAGGTGAGAAAGGAATCCCGGAGGAGACAATTATTGTTTGTTTTTGTGTTTTCAGTCTTTTATTTCTTTTGGAGTTTGTCATAAGAAAATGAGCTTAAGCCTAAACCAAGGGTTAGTAAACTCATCACATCTTCCCTCTGATTAGGGGTAATGAGAATACCTTAAGTATGAAGTAAACACCTCATACTTAATCACCATGATGTAGGATTAAGATCATTAACCTACTTGCATTTATTTAGATGTTTTTGGTATTTTTGTTTAGTGTTAAGTAATGAGGTTAAGCCATAATCAAGGATTTAATGGACTCATTACACCATCCTAATAGAAGGATAATAGATGAGAAAATTTAAGCTGAGGAAGGCTCCTCAACTTAATCCATGATTAGGGATTATCCTCATGACAAAACAAGGCCTTTATTAAATGGATTTTAGTTGATGGTAAGATTAATAAGTGAATTTTATGGTTTGTAAGACAACTTGAGGGGGACTTGTCCATTAACACTAGGGTTAGTCCTTCTTAACCAATTAAGGAAGAATTAGAACCCTAATGCAAGGCCCAAGTTACAAGCTTGATGTCTTAGTGATTATTAAGTGGATTGATTAAGGGAGTTAAACACATTAAGGGTTTAACACTTAGGATTTAGAGTTATACACTCCATCCTAATAGAAGGATTCAGGCATAACCCTAATGACAAAGTCTTAAAACCTTTAAGGTTTAGTCCTTTATTAAGAGATGAGGAGAGAGGACACAAAGGTAAAACTAATGGGGGACTAATCAAACCCTAATTGTGATCATGCTTGGTTGTTCCTAGGGTTTATGTGGCTTGCAAGAAGTCTTCAAGAAGCACCAACAAGGAAGAAGCAGAGATGGAAGGAGAAGAAGCAGAAGGAAGCAAGTCAACTTACTTCACTTAAGAAGATAAGTTGCTTGAAGAAGGAAAGAGGATAAAGAGCATGAATGAGCAAGCTCACTCTAATACAAAAGTAAAATGCAGCAATGGATGCATAAAAGCGATGAGAAGAGATTGTGAGAAGTAAAGGAAAATTCACTTCTCAAACACTTACCACCTGAAAAGTTAGCAACAAACAATGAAATGAAATGAAAATGAGATGAAATTCAAAGATGAAAGCCAAAGTCAGAAGCATATTAAGATGTAAATGATGCTAATAGGTGGTATGAAAACATGCCAAGTGATATGAATGTTCATACAAGAGTTGAGGATGCAAATGAGACATGAAAGGAAGCATGAAAGTTCATGAAAACTTATGAAATGCAATGGATGCATAACATGGTAAATGGATGAATAAATGATCAAACATGATTCTAATGTGTCCTAAGATGTCTTATAAGTCATGTGGATGCACTAAATGTCATGGTAAGTTCATGTATGCAAGCATATGAAGAATGAATGCAAATGAAGGCAAAAATTAGGGTTTATGTACAAGATGCAATGCAAAATTCAAAATCAGAAGCAAATGACAAGATAAAAAATTGAAAATAGGATCAAAGGTACCCTAAACCTATACAAGTTCACTGCCCAAAGGGGAAGGTCAGAAACTAAACCCTAAAGGACTTATGATTTTTCTAAGTTTGCTAGGGTTCTAAGGCACCTCTAAAAGAAAAATGCAAAACAAATCAAAAATGAAAGATAAATTCATGCCAATTTTATCCTAGAAACATCATAATATGTGGGATGCAATGCAAAAAGAACCATTCACAAACTCAACTTGGATCAAAAGTTATGAATTTTTGAAGTTAGGGTTAAAAATATTCAAATTAAAGAACCCTAATTCAAATGAAAATTGTCAAAGCATGATCAAAACCAAAAAGAAATTTGTCTTGTGAGTTTGTAAATGTTTGTAAATGTTTTAAAATGCTCTCTGAATTTTTTTGGAATTTTTAAATACCTAAATGTATTTTTTATTAATTAATTCCCATTAACTAATTAAAAATAAGCATTTAAATGATTTAAAAATAATTTTTAATGCAAAAAATAAAAATAAAAATATTTTTGGTTTCTGAAAATAAATAGAAGCTTGGATAAAAATTTTCAGAATTTTTTGATACCATTTGCTATTTTTAAAAATTCGTTCAAATAAATAGAAAAAAAATGAAATAAATATTAAATTAAATGAGAAAATGGGAAAGTCAGCCAATCCAAGGGCCTAGGTTTGAAGTCAGGTTGGAGGGAATTGACTTCGCGCATAATCCAATGGCCAGAATTCAAACTACGCGAATTATGATTAGAACCCTAATCTGAACCCTAATTACTTTCAGGTGACCGGAACAGTGTTCCGGTCATCTTCTCCGGCTAGCCAAACATGCTATCTCACTTAATACGTAACCCCAAGCCCTCAAACTCTCCAGAATCAAACATCTAACAACCCTAAACATGAATCCAGCCCCAAAACTCCTTTATTTTTCATCAAGAACACGAATCAAAGCAAAACGAAAAATACATAAGAAATTTCAGAAGCACGATACATCCTTGTTTCTCAATCATTTTCAAAAGTAAAGACATCATGATCATCAGGAGAGCACATAGAATCAATTAAGAACTTAAAATGAAGGTTCTGGAAAAAAAAGTTCTTGAGCTCACTTGAACTTGAGCTTTCACCTTTGGTACTTTCTAGCCAGGTCTTTGCTTCAAATTAGCTCCAATGATCCTCCTGAAGAGTTTGTGATGCTTGGTTGGAGTTTATATGGCCTCTATGTGGAGTTGGATGAAACTCAGTTCAAGAAATGTGAAAATCATGTTTTTGATTCAGGGTGCTTCAAGGCAAAATGAAGGGTGGGGAATGATCAGTGATGATTGTGGAGTTGAATGGTGGAAAAAGTTTTGAGATTTTTTGGCTGAGTTGTGAAATTCGAAGGCTTTTGCAAGTTTGAGGGATTTTGGCTATGCTGAGTTCTTGGAGATTTCAGCTTGTGTTGGGTTGCTTGAGGTCCACATATCAATCCTTGATAGGTCAGAGAGTTGTTGTGGAGCAGTGTGATTGGTATGGAGCAAAATGCATAAAGTCCACAAAGTTGTCTTTGGAGGTATGGGCTCATGGCAGGCCAAGGACAATGGGGTGTCATGCGCAGCTGACTTTAGGGAGGTCCATGGAATTGGCTTTGAGGCAATTCAGCAAGTGGGATGAAGTTTGTGTGATGTTTTGCAATTATGTGAAGCTTTGGCCCTTTTGTAATTTCTTGATGTTCAAGGCATAGAATAATGATATTCTTTGGGAAATTCTGAATTATAGGTCATGTACTATGTTTGTGTAATGGTTAGAAGTGTGTTTGAAGTCACAAAATGCTTTGGCAAGAGTTTTTGCAAGTTTCCCTCTTTGGTGCATAAGTGGAATTTTGTGATTTTTCCCAACTTTGCAAGGCCATAACTTGAGTTCTATGATGAATTAGATCAAGTTCTTGTACTTTTTGGAGAGGGAATGATCCAATCTATAACTTTCATGACCAAGAATTTTTCATTTGAAGCATTTTTGAATCAAAAAGAGGAGGTTGAAAAACTTTCCCAAAATGGCAAGTTTGCATTACAAGTCACTTTCCCAAAATGGCAACTTTGCAAATGGCTTAAAATTCTTCAATTTTGTGAACTTATAACTTCTTCTAAGATCAAATAAAGATCATATACACCCAAAATGATTGAGAAGACCCTTTGGTTGGATGATTGGGGGCCTCAGATGCCCTGACTTTGCACTGACTTGTTCAAGAAGTCATTTATTGATCAGATGCCTTCCCCATTGAATTTCTTCATGAAAATTGGTGTGTAGGATCCTTATAACATATAGAGACCAATAGAAACAAGAATGACCAAAAACTTTGGAGTTATGGCCTCTGAAACCAAAACCCTAATTTTAGGTCATCTGTGCAGTTAAACTTGGCTCTACTTCCATGCCTTCCTCAGTTCTTGTGATTTTCTGACTTCCTTGATCTTGGGAGGATATAATATGATGATTGAACATACATGGACCCTCTTGAGATGATTTAAGACCTTTGGAGTGGCTCAAATAGCCCAGGGATGGCTCAGATCACAAACCATAGATGCAGATGACTTAGAACCAATGCAGTGAAGCAAAAAATGCAATATGAGATGCTAAGATTGAACTTATGCCAATGAAAAGAATCACAAGCCATGGTAAAATGAGTGAGGGCAAATTGGGGTGTTTACAGCTGCCCCTATTCAAACATGAGTTAGCTGTGTAGGATGTAAGCAACGACTTAACAGACAAACAAGATAACTTGTGGTTGAATACCAAAGACAGTCCAAAATTTGCACTCACTGGGAAAAAAGAAAGGGGACATAAATTGTAAAAGGAAGTAAGGTATGATTATGAAGTGCGGGTGATGGAGGACGACCATCGAGCAGAGGACGACTGTTGGGGATAAAGCAATGACGGGGACGGCCGACATGCTGGGGAAATAAGGAGATCATGACGGGGACGACCATCAAGCAAAGAAACGGGACTCTCTGGGGACTGAAGGTAAAGTAAATGATGGGGACGACCATCAGGTTCAAAACATAAATGAAATAAATGATGAGGTACGGTCATCAAAGGTGAAGGACGATCACCTAGCAGGGGACGGCTGCTCTGTTGGGGAGAAAGATGAGGGACGGTCATCTAAGGTGAAGGACAATCACCTGGCAAGGTACGGTTGCCAAAAGTATCATGACATAGGACGAATGTCGGATAGAAAAGGTCGACGATGGGGACGGCCATCGGATAAAAATGATGAAGGACGATCATCAAGAGGTGAAGGATGGTCACCTAGCAGGGTACAGCTGCTCTCGGGGTTTATCATAACATAGGACGAATGTTAGATAACAAGATCAACGATGGGGACGACCATCAGATAAAATGATGAAGGACGATCATCAAAGGGTGAAGGACGATCACCTAGCAGGGTACGGCTGCTAAAAATATTACAACATAGGACTAATGTCGGATAGGAAAGGGTTTCAATAATGGAGACTCCACTGGGGGATGATGAAGGACGACCATCAAGAGGTGAAGGACGATCACCTGGCAGGGTACGGCCGCCGGAAGTATCACGACATAGGACGAACATCGGATAGAAAGGAAATAATTTACTGGGATTTGCTGGGGATAGGTGACACAGACGGGAGTCAGGAAAGTGTATTAATGTGTATTTGTGAGTGCAAAGGGGACGCTTTGGCTTTCTGCTGGGGAATTTGAGAGGTATTCTGTATATTGTTGGTGGTATGTCAGTATTCACAAGTGATTGATTCAAAACATGGCTTATGATTATGCAATATGTTTGACTTTTGCTGTAATGCTCCGTATTAGACGGAATGCTACGCTCTGGGGGGAGAGTATGATGCGAATGCTATGATTATGCTAAAGATACCGATCCGGGATTCGGATCTTGTTGCTGTGAAGATTTCTGGTTGATCTATCTTGAAAGAATATCCCATTTGGGGACGAGATCATTGGTAGATCTGATAAGATATATGACTCTGCTTGGGGAAATAGGTCACTGACATACCTGTCTTTGTAATGAGGAGCCCAGCTGGGGCTGCAGAAGCTTTTGTCACTTTGTTGTGCGATCCTCAGGCGTTGCTCTTCTGGATAGAGGTTGAAATTCTGTGGAGAGATGGTTCCCTGTCTTTGCACTTGGCTGGGGAAGAATGATCACTGAACGACCTTTCTGGTGATTCTGTAGAGGCCCTGCTGAGGGTGATGGACCTAGCTGGGGAGATGAGCCCCTCCTGATGTTGTCCTGGAGAAAATGCTAGGGAACTGGTGCCTGGCAACTCTAGTGGGGAGAAAGTATCTCTGGTGCTGCTTGGAAGATGTGCTTTGAGGAAATAATGATTTGACAGCTTGTTGGGGAGGTTGCTTTCATTCCTCATGTTGTGCTTTGAATGCCTGCAATCCTGTTATGACACAGAAACGCACAAGTACCCCGAGGTATCCCTTACTGGATTCCATCATAGGAATTTAGACACTCCCGGGAGTAAGAAATATATTTCCTGCAAGCATGTAAATTTAGAAAAGACGTATCTGTATTTATGCAACCATTATATTAAGGACATCGAATATTTTTGCAAATGAAGATAAAAATGTACGAGGCAAAATGTGACTGAAGATCCGATTTTATTAATTTGGGGTGCCCTGAATTGGCGAGTACAGTCAAAGAAATAAATCCCCTGAAATGAGGAGATTGTTACAAATTGAGAAAAGTAAAGTGCTGGCAATGTTGATGACGCTTCAGTGAGCTTCCCTTTTGCTATGACTTGTATGACATTGACGCTCTTCTCATCTTGCTTCTGAAGAAGGTTGATTCTGACCGATGCTTGAACCCTTCGAGCTTGCCATGTTGCGAGTGATACAAACGAATTCAGAATGCAGTTGTTCGCTTATTCCCTTATTTTGCGTGGATCGCCCTTTCGGGTTCTCAATCCACCGGGATACCCATTTTTGCCTGAGCTGTCCAATGCGGCTTTTCAACTCAGCGGGTGTACATTTTTTTTATTTATTTCCCTTATTTTTGCCCGAGTCTTTTATTCTGTTTCTGACTCACCGGAATGCCCTATTTTTGCCTGGACTTACATTCTGTTTTTATGTCCAGCGGGTCATTTTATGCGAAGTATTTTTTAACTGCATCTGAATTCACAGGGGACGGGAAATCTTTACCATCCATAGTGCTGAGCATCAGTGCTCCACCAGAGAATACTTTCTTCACTATGAATGGACCATCGTAATTCGGAGTCCACTTGCCCCTGTGGTCTGTATGAGGAGGGTGGAGTCTTTTCAGCACAAGATCTCCTACTTGGTACTCTCGAAGTCTGACTTTCTGATCGAAGGCTTTCTTCATTCTTTTCTGATATAGCTGCCCATGACAGATTGCAGCTAATCTCTTCTCTTCAATCAGACTCAGTTGTTCGTATCGGGATTAGACCCATTCTGCTTCATTCAGCTTAACATCCATCAGTACCCGCAAGGAGGGTAATTCAACTTCAACAGGTAGGACTGCCTCCATACCATACACAAGGTTATATGGTGTTGCCCTAGTGGACGTTCTGATTGACATACGGTACCCATGCAAGGCAAATGGTAGCGTTTCATGCCAGTCTTTGCAGGTGACTACCATCTTTTGCACAATCTTCTTGATATTCTTGTTAGCTGTCTCTACAATGCCATTCATCTTTGGCTTGTAAGGAGAAGAATTGTGATGTTGGATCTTGAAGTCCCGACACAGTTCTGCCATCATTTTATTATTCAAATTGGAACCATTGTCAGTAATGATTCGCTCGGGCACTCCATACCGACAGATGATGTCTAACTTCAGGAATCGGGTTACCACTTGCCTGGTGACATTTGCATAGGAAGCTGCTTCAACCCACTTGGTAAAATAGTCAATAGCTACCAGGATGAATCTGTGGCCATTTGAAGCAGTCGGTTCAATATTGCCAATCATATCAATGCCCCACATGGAAAAAGGCCAAGGTGAAGACATCACATTCAAAGGATTGGGAGGCACATGCACTTTATTTGCATAAATCTGGCATTTATGGCATTTCCTGGCATACGTACAACAGTCTGCATCCATTGTGATCCAGTAATAGCCTGATCTTAGCAACTTTTTATCCATAGCATGCCCTCCAGCATAGGTACCAAAAGATCCTTCGTGCACCTCGTGCATCAACAAGTCTGCCTCTGCTTTATCAACACATCTGAGAAGTACCATATCAAAGTTTCTCTTGTACAAGGAACCATCAGCATTCAGGAAGAAACTACCAGCTAGCCTTCTTAATGTCTTCTTGTCATTGGATGATGCCCCGGGTGGGTATGTTTGATCCTCCAAGAAGCTTTTGATGTCATAGAACCACGACTTATCATCTTTAGCAAGGTCTACAGAGAATACGTATGTCGGTCTGTCAAGTCTGGACACTGAAATCCGAGGTACAAAGTTGGCGGTTTGAACTTTGATCATGGAAGAAATGGTAGCCAGAGCATCTGCAAACTGATTTTCGTCTCGAGGGATATACTCAAGCTTGACTGTTGTGAAGAATGTAAGTAACCTCCTCGTATAGTCCCGGTAAGGTATCAAATGCTCCTGGTGAGTGTACCATTTGCCGTTGGTTTGATTGATTACTAAAGTTGAATCTCCGAATACAGTTAAAGTCTTGATCCTGAGGTTAATGGCTTCCTCAAGACCCAAGCTTCGTATTCAGCTTCGTTGTTAGTGCAGTTAAAGGTGAGTTTTGCCGAGAAAGGCATGTGAACTCCCTTAGGTGTAATGAGTACTGCACCAACACCACGACCATTCATATTAACAGCCCCATCAAACATCATAGTCCATTCTTCTTCCGGGTCAGGCCCTTCACTGTGAATAGGCTCTTCATGATCTTTTGCTTTTATGAACATGATGTCTTCATCAGGGAAGTCAAATCTCATAGGATGGTAATCATCAATGGGTTGCTCAGCAAGATAATCAGACAATACACTGCCTTTGATGGCTTTCTGAGATGTGTACTAGATGTCGTATTCTGTGAGAATCATTTGCCATCTTGCAACCCGTCCGGTAAGCGCTGGCTTCTCAAATATGTACTTTACTGGGTCCATCTTTGAAATCAATAAGGTAGTGTGGGTCAACATATACTGCCTTAGTCGGCGAGCAGCCCACGCTAAAGCACATCAAGTTTTCTCGAGTAGTGAATAACGTTGTTCATAGTCGATAAACTTTTTGCTTAGGTAGTAAATTGCATACTCTTTTCGACCAGACTCGTCATACTGGCCCATCACACACCCCATTGACTCTTCTAATACTGTCAAGTACATGATTAGAGGTCTTCCTTCAACTGGAGGCATAAGGATCGGAGGCTCTTGTAAGTATTCCTTGATTTTGTCAAAAGCCCTTTGGCAGTCTTCATTCCACCTGACCGTCTGTTCCTTTCTCAACAACTTGAACAAGGGTTCACAGGTTGCAGTAAGGTGAGATATGAACCATGAAATGTAGTTCAATCTACCTAGGAACCCTCGAACTTCTTTCTCAGTCCTCGGTGCAAGCATTTCTTGAATGGCTTTGACTTTGTCAGGGTCAACTTCAATTCCCTTTTTACTTACGATAAATCCCAGCAGCTTACCGGATCGCACCCCGAATGTGCATTTGTTGGGGTTTAACTTTAGTTGGTACTTCCTCAGACGCTTGAATAGCTTCAACAGATTCACCAGGTGGTCTTCTTCTATGAGGGACTTGGCAATCATGTCATCCACATAACATTCAATTTCTTTATGGATCATGTCATGGAATAATGTTACCATAGCCCGCTGATAAGTGGCACCAGCATTCTTCAGTCCGAACGGCATCACCTTATAACAAAATATGCCCCAGGGTGTGATGAAAGTTGTCTTCTCCATGTCTTCAGGTGACATCTTGATCTGATTATATCCTGAAAATCCGTCCATGAAGGAGAACACCGAGAACTGAGCCATATTGTCAACAAGTACATCAATGTGAGGTAATGGGAAGTCATCTTTCGGGCTGGCTCTGTTCAGATCCCGGTAATCCACACACATCCTCACCTTGCCATCCTTCTTAGGCACAAGTACAATGTTAGAAACCCACGGCGGATAGCTAGTTACAGCAAGGCAACCGGCGTCCCACTGTTTTTGTACCTCTTCTTTTATCTTCATGGCCATATCCGGGCGAGTACGGCGCAGCTTCTGTTTTACTGGCGGACAATCTTCCTTTAGAGGAAGCTTGTGCATAACAATATCGGTGTCCAACCCTGGCAGATCCTGATAAGACCAAGCAAAAACATCCACATACTCCCGAAGCATGTCAATAAGTTGTTCTTTCACTGAATCCTACAGACAGGCCCCGATCTTAACTTCTTTCAGGTCTTCTTCTGTACCAAGATTAACCGTTTCAACCTCCTCCTGATGAGGGGTGATAACCTTCAATTCTTGTCTCAACAACCTGACTAGCTCTTCAGGTAGCTCATAATCTTCTTCAACCCCTTCATCGGCTTGATTAATCGGATTGTCAAAGTCATACGAAGTCATAGCAGTGTTGTTGTTGGTGCAATCTGGAGGGCACTCTCTGCAAGGGTTGAGATTGGTTCATTTTAGTGATATGTTTTATCTTGTTTAGAAAAAGTGAAAATGAAGTTATTATTTTGAAAAACATTGCCATTTTATTTTTGTACAAAAAATGAAAAAATGAAAAACAGTGAGCGGAAAAGAAAAGACTCATTTGCAAAAGATGTCCTGATATTCATTAATTGATCGTTTGCACAAAATACAAGATGGACCGATTATAAAATGAGCCCTGACATCTTGGGCAAGATCCAGGACTTGATGCATGCTTTAAAGACAGGAAATAATAATTACTCTGCTGGAGTAACTCTTATAATTTCCTGGGAAGACCAGTTTGAGACACGGTTCCCCGGGATCCTTGGACGTATCCAGCTTTCCAGGTTGCGCTCGTCTTCTGACTCATCTTCCAAGCTATTCACAACATCCGGGGTGAGCATCCCCCCGCTGACAAACTTGGACTCTGTTGCAGCCTCTGGTTGATCTTGTCGAGTTGGTCTGTAACCCAACCCGAATCGGTCTTCTTTCTTCTCAACTGGCAGCAGCTTGCCCCAGCCTTGAGCAGTACCCTCCTCAACAACCTTCTGGGCTTGTTGATATGAGGTGATGGAAGTCCCCAGCACAGCAGATGTTTCATTGATATTAAGGGCCTCAAACCCTTGACTCATGGTTTCATGGATCTCCCCATCCATTTCAATGTATTTAAAAGTAGCCAGCTGGCTAACAAAAATATCCTCCTCCCCACAAATGGTAATGACTTGACCCTCCCACTCAAATTTTAACTTCTGGTGAAGGGTTGACGTCACGGCGCCAGCGGCGTGTATCCATGGTCTACCCAATAGACAGCTGTAGGCGGGCTGTATATCCATCACAAAGAAGGTCGTTTTGAAAACCTGTGGGCCAATCATTATTGGTAATTCTATCTCTCCCAGAACTGATCTCTTAGAACCGTCAAAGGCTCTTACTACCAAGTTGCTTGGGCGTAGTTGTCGCTCCCAAAGATTTGGATCCCGGTACAAGCGCGAACGGTCGGCGAAGGGGACAGTGAGAACACACAGCCGTGAACTCACTGGAGAATGAATAGAGTCGCCAGCTAGGCATTTTTATCCCGGAGGAAAGGTAATGCTGCATAGACCTAGAAAAAGACGGATAAGACGGTTGCGAACCAGAGAGACTGAGAAAGGGGGTTGGTTACAACCTGGGAAGGTATTAGCACCCAGATTGTCCGTCGTACTCGACGGGATCCACGCTTAAAAGATTTGTGTTATAAAGGGGTAGTGTCAGTGCAATTTGTGTGCAAAAGAGCTGGAAAAAAGATGTACAGGTGTCAGTGTAAAAGAAGTGTGAAGTGTATAAATGAAGTGTCAGTGTAAGGGAAAGAGTATGCTCAAGATCATGAGGCTTAAGAGCATGAAACTGAAAGGAGAGGGAATATACAGAGACTTTTGTTCGATAACTGTTAAGTTATGCCTACGTATCCTCTCGTGCAATGAGGAAGTCAGAACACCGTAGTTCGACCCAAAGAGACTGAAAGATGAATTGACTTGTGAACTTCTTACTGGTCTATGCTCAAGTGTATGATCTGTCTGGCACAGATGCAAACTGTCTTGCATTAGACGGAAGAAGCAAGTTCTCGTTTATGAGTGAAGGTGATGAGAAAAGAATCCCGAAGGAGACGATTATTGTTTGTTTTTGAGTTTTCAGTTTTTTATTTCTTTTTGGAGTTTGTCATAAGAAAATGAGCTTAAGTCTAAACCAATGGATTTAGTAAACTCATCACATCCTCCCTCTGATTAGGGGTAATGAGAATACCTTAAGTGTGAAGTCAGATTCTCACACTTAATCACCTTTGATGTAGGATTAAGATCATTAACCTACTTGTGATTATTTAGATGTTTTTGTGACTTTTTTGTTTAGTGTTGAGTAATGAGGTTAAGCCATAATCATGGATTAAACAGACCCATTACACCATCCTAAAAGAAGGATGATAGATGAGAATGTTTAAGCTGAGGAAAGCTCCTCAACTTGATCCATGATTAGGGATTAAACTCATGACAAAACAAGCCTTTATTAAGTGGATTTTATTTAATGGTATGATGATGAAGTGAATTTATTGTTTGTAAGACAACTTGAGGGGGACTTGTCCATTAACACTAGGGTTAGTCCTTCTTAACCACTTAAGGAAGAATTAGAACCCTAATGCAAGGCCCAAGTTTCAAGTGTGATGTCTTGATGATTATTAGATGAATTGATTAAGAGATTTAAACACCTTAAGGGTTTAATACTTAGGATTAAAGTTATACACTCCATCCTAAGAGAAGGATGCAGGCATAACCCTAAGCACAAAGTCTTAAAGCCTTTAGGGTTTAGTCCCTGATTATGAGATGAGAAGAGAAGACTCAAAGAGACACAAAGGTAAAACTATGGGGGGACTAATCAGAACCCTAATTCATTGTCATGCTTGGTTGATCCTAAGGTTTGTGAGGTTTGCAAGAACAATCTTCAGAGGAGCCACCAGGAAGCAGATGAACAGGATCAAGAGAAGCAAAGTGACTTGCTTCATTCAAGAAGTCAAGTCACTTGAAGGAAGAAAGTGGGAGGAAGAAGAATGAGCAAGCTCAAACTCAAGCACATGCATAAATGCAGCATGCTATGCAAGAGAGATGAGAAGAAAAGTTATGAGAAGTGAAGGCAAATTCACTTCTCAAGTTTACTTACCACCTGAAATGTTAGAAACAAATGCAATGCAATACAAGATGAGATGAAATGATATGATGCAAGGCCAAACCAGAAGCATGCACATGATGACTATGATGTTATGAAGTGTTGCAAACATGAGACAAGGCGTAGGGATGTTCATACAAAGTCATGGATGCAAATGATGCAAGTTAAGGGACATGAATAAACATGGAATGTCATGAAGCATACAAGACAAATGGCATGGCAAAGATGTAATGCAATGATCAATGATGCTTCATACATGTCTTAAGATGTCAAATGAATCATAAGAATGCACAAAATGCAATGGCAAGTCATGTTATGCAAGGAAATGCAAGAAGGATGCAAAAGAAAGCTCAAACTAGGGTTTATGGATCAAACATCAAACACAAACCAAAAACAGAAGCAAACCCTAAGATAAAAAATGGAAAATGGCACCCAAAGAAACCCTAAACCTATAATGAATCACTTCCCAAAGGGGAACTCCCAACTCTCAACCAAACTCAAGATATGATTTTTACAAGTTATTAGGGTTTTTTAGGGTTCTTATCAAAACAAATGCCAATCAATTAGAAAATGCAAGATCAAATCATGGCCTTTTTATCCTTGAAAATACATGTCAAATGGAAAACAATGCACAAAGAATCAATGTCTCAACCTTCACCAATAGGCAGAAATGAATTTTCAAACATATGATCAAAATAATGCATAAAATATGATTTAATTCCATGAAAAATTCTTAAAATGCATCAAGATCAAAAAAGAAATTTGGTTTGAAGGTTGGACAATGTTTCTAAATGTCTTAGAACATTTCATGAATTTTTTTTGTAATTTTTAAATACCTAAAAGTATTTTTAATTAATTAATTCCCATTAATCAATTAAAAATAATCTTTTAAATATTTAAAAATACTTTTTTTAATGATAAAAAATAAAATAAAAATATTTTTGGGTTTTAAAAATTAATGAAACTCTTGAGAAAAAGTTTCATAATTTTTAAACAATTTTTACTATTTTTAAAATAAATGTACAATTTAAATGAAAAGAAGTGAAAATAAAATTAAATTAAATAAAAGTAAGCAGAATGCAAGGCTGGGATTCAATCTGGAAATGAGAGGGTTGACTTGGCGCGTCATCTAGTGGTCCAGATTCAAACTTCTTAATCCTAATTAATTAAATAAATTAATGTGATTAGGGCTAATGAAACAGATCCTGGCCATCAAAAAGGGTGGGAAGTCAACCAGTCAACGGGAATCAACGGCTCATATTCAAACTAACATTAATTACTGGTTTATGCCCTAATTACATTCAGGTGGCCGGAGAAGACTTCCGGTCGTCTTCTCCGGCCAGAAGCTCACCTGAAAATCACCCAACTTCCTCAAAACGTAATATAAATGAAATCTATGAATTGGGAAACGTTCCTAACACCCTCACGAATCAAAACCCTAACCTAGAACAAATTTATCTTCCCTAAATCATCTGAATCGAAGAGGGAAAGTTCTAGGGTTCGTAAGCTTCAAACACAAATTAAATTCTCAAAACACAACCATTTCAAAAACTAAAAGCATCAGGATGATCAGGAGAGCATAAAGAACAAGTTTGTAACAAGAAAAATCATTTCTGGAAAAAGTAATTTCGAGCTACCTGAGATTTGCAACTTTCAATTTAGGAACTTTCAGGCCTCTTCCTTCAGTGCAAGCTGCTCCTCTTGGTCCCCCAAGTGTGTTTGAATGCTCAAAATGAGTTTGTGTTGGCTGGAGAAAGAGATTCGAAAGCTCCTGCTTCAGTTCAGTCAAAAATGGCAGATGAGATTCTGGCACTTTCAGGTCATGGTGATGGGGTGTTTAAGGTCCAGATGATGTGTATAGATGATCTGTGGTGTTGGTTTGTGTGTTGGAGACTTGTGGAGAGAGATTCGATAGAATCTGCAGCTTGAGGTGAATGATGGCAATGGAGTTTTCAGGCTTGTTTCAGGCTTATGCTTGGGGTGTTTCTTGTCTATGAGGTGTGGTGGGTTGAGTGATGATGAGAGTTTGAGTGTTTGAAGACTGTGGAGAGTGATTCGAAGGAACTTGCAATGAGGTGAGTTTTTTTGTAAGTGGTGAATGTGTGTGCTTCAGCCTTGGTTCTCATGTGTTATGGCCAGCAAACTGATTCAATAAACAATTGCAAGTGGCTGATGGATGTGACCTGGCCTGCAGAGATAGGTGTGGCTACTTTTGCTCAAAGTCCACTTTTGTGTAAGATAGGGCATGGCTCAAGTTTAGGCAAGTACAAGTTGGGTTCTGGTGCAGCATGGTGAGTGTGAGAGGCTGGCTTGACTCAAGGATCAATGCAGCAAGTTGGTGAAAAGGTCATGAGTGTTTTGCAACTTGGTTAGCTTTATGGATTTTCATGAGAAAAGTCAAGTTACATGAACCAAACCATGAGCAAACTTGATCCAAATCTGATTTTTGTGACTTAGAGGATGTTTACATAATGGTTTGACATGAATTAGAGGCTGCATAATGCATTTGTTCAAGACTTTGCAAAATTTCCTTTTTGTGCATAACTTGAAAATCAATGATTTTTGCTAACTTTGCAATGCCATAACTTTTGATCCATGAAGAGTTTGATCATGCTCTTGTACTTTTTGAAAAGGGAAAGATGAGATCTACAACTTTCATGACCAAAGTTTTTCCATTTGAAGCATCTTTGGATCATGAATCAAAGCTTGAAAATTGGCCTAAAATGAGGCATTCTTGAAAAGTCAACTATGCCTCAAAAAGTCAACTTTTGCAAAAACCCTAAATTCTTGATTTTATGCACTTCAACCTTCTTCCATGATCAAATAAAGATCATATACACTCAAAATGATGAAGATCACCCATTGGTTGGGTCATTGGGGGCCTCAGATGCCCTGATTTTGCACTGACTTGTCTGAAAAGTCAACTCTTGATCAGATGACTTCCCCATGGAATTTCTTCATGAAAATTGATATGCATATTCCCTATACCATATAGAGACCAATGGAAACAAGAATGACCAAAAAATTTGGAGTTATGGCCTCTGAAACCAAAACCCTAATTTTAGGTCAACTGCAGTCAAACTTGGCTCTGCATCCATCCAAACCCTAGTTCTTGTGATTCCTCTGCAATTTTGACTCTGTGAGGATGTAACATGATACAAGAACACACATGGACCCTTCTGAGATGATTGGTGGCCTTTGGAGTGGCTCAAGAAGTTTTGGGATTGCTCAAATCACAAACCCTAGGTGCAGATGACTTAGAAACTATGCAGTGAATCAAACATGAGATATGAGATTGTATGATTGTGTTTATGCATATGAGATGATCACAAGCCATGGTGAAATGAGTGAGGGCAAATTTGGGGTGTTTACAGCTGCCCCTATTCAAACATGAGTTAGCTGTGCAGGTTGTAAGCAACGACTTAACAGGCAAACAAGATAACTTGTGGTTGAATACCAAAGACAGTCCAAAATTTGCACTCACAGAATGAAGAAGAAAAGGGATATAGATTGTAAAAGGAAAATAAAGTTATTGTAAAGCGGGAAACAACGCAATGACGGGGACGGCCGACATGCTGGGGATAAAAGGTAAAGCCAAGACGGGGACGGCCGACTAGCTGGGGAAAATAAAATCGTGATGGGGACGGCCATCAAGATGAAGCTGTAAAATTCTCTGGGGGATTGATGAGACATGACGGGGACGACCATCAAGTTCATAAAGCAAAGTAAACAACGACGGGGACGGCCATCGGGCTAAAAAGAAAAGGGACCACGACGGGGACGGCCATCGGGTTAAAGAATAAATGAAATAAACAGCTGATGGGGGACGGCCATCAAAGGTGAAGGACGATCACCTAGCAGGGGACGGCTGCTCTGTTGGGGATAAAAGAAATATGATGGGGACGGCCATCAAAGGTGGAGGACGACCACCTGGCAGGGTACGGCTGCCGAAGATATCAACGATGGGGTACGGCCATCGGATAGAAAAGGTCAACGATGGGGACGGCCATCGGACGAGCAAGATGGAGGACGACCATCAAGAAGTGGAGGACGACCACTCAGCAGGGGACGGCTGCTCTCGAGGTTTATCACAACACAGGACGAGTGTTAGATAACCAAAATCAACAATGGGGACGGCCATTGGATAAAGTTGATGAAGGACGATCATCAAAAGGTGGAGGACGACCACCTAGCAGGGGACGGCTGCTAAAATCAACGATGGGGACGGCCATCGGATGAGCGTGATGGAGGACGACCATCAGGAAGTGGAGGACGACCACTCAGCAGGGTACGGCTGCTCTCAGGGGTATCATAACACAGGACGAGTGTTAGATAAAAAGAAAATTTGTTGGCGATCTACTGGGGAGTAGTAAACACGGACGAGCGTTTACATCCAAGAAACAAAAGGTATAAGTGTTTGGTATTGTGTATAGATTAAAGATGCGGATGAGCATCCTTAAGACTATGATACGGACGAGTATCATGTAGAAACAAACCGACACATGTTCAGAGATGATGATACGGACGAGTATCAACTGGTTAGCAAAGAACACGGACGAGTGTTGCATCTGAAGGGACTCTTCTGGGGAATAGTAGACACAGACGAGTATCTATATTCAGGAAGACATAAGTGTTTGACATGGTGTATGGATCAAAGATGCGGACGAGCATCCTTAAGACTATGATACGGACGAGTATCATGTAGAACAAACATTAGACGCAATGCTCTGAGATGATGGTACGGACGAGTACCAACTGGTTAACAAAGAACAAGGACTACTGTCGAATCTGTGGGGATATGAGTGGTGATGTATACAAGATACGGACGAGCATCTGCATAAGTGTACCCATGAGTAGCGAGTATTGTATATGAATGTTTATCTGCTAGGGGGAGTGACACGGACGAGTGTCAAGAGAGAAAAGTGTAATATGAACAAGTATCTGCCATACAAAGTCCAGGCGACTGCGCTGGGGATATGACACGGACGGGTGTCAAGAAAGTGTACAAGTACAGGCGACCACGCTGGGGATATGACACGGACGAGTGTCAAGAAAGTGTACAAGTACAGGCGACCACGCTGGGGATATGACACGGACGAGTGTCAAAGATTGTGTGAGTGCAAAGAGGATGTCTTTGGCTTTCTGCTGGTGATTTGACACGGACGGGTGTCAGAAAGTATCTGTAATACTGGTGATCTTGTTTGTCCATGCGACTTCACTGGGGAAAATGGCACGGACGGGTACCAAAAGGTGCATGCTGGTATTTGAATATGGGGCAACTGCTTTTGCTGGGATTCTGGGGGATTTTGGGGGAACGTAATCTGTATTCACAAGCGTTTAATTCACAACATGACTTATGATTATGCTATGCATTTGATTTTTGCCGTAATGCTCCGTATTAGACGGAATGCTACGCTCTGAGGGATAGTATGATGCGAATGCTATGATTATGCAAAGAGACACCGATCCGGGATTAGGATCCCACTGCTGCGAAAATCTCTGGTCGATCTGCCTGAAATGGACCCCCCAGCCGGGGATGAGATCATTGGTAGATCAAATGATGCATCTACTTGGGGATATAGGTCACTGACAGACATATCCTTATAAACGAGAAAACCAGCTGGGGTTCGTAGAAGCTTTCTTCACTCTGTTGTGACTTCTTCGTGCGTTGCTCTTCTGAAGAGAGGCTGGGGACTTTGTGGGGAGATGATTCCCTGATTTCTGCATTCTGCTGAGGAAGGATGGCAACTCGGCTGGGGAATGCTGTTGATAACTCAGCTGGGGAGAGCAACAAGAGGCAACTCCGCTGGGGATAGAGCATTCTGAGTGTTAAGCTTGTTTGTTGACTTGGCAACTTTGCTGGGGAAGGCAATGGGGAGCTACTCAGCTGGGGGAAGAGCATTTCGAGTGTTAAGCTTGTTTGTTGACTTGGCAACTTTGCTGGGGAAGGCAATGGGGAGCTACTCAGCTGGGGGAAGAGCATTTCGAGTGTTAAGCTTGTTTGTTGACTTGGCAACTTTGCTGGGGAAGGCAATGGGGAGCTACTCAGCTGGGGGAAGAGCATTTCAGATGCTGAGATTGAGTGCATGCTGATTCGGCAGCTCCGCTGGGGAAATGGGCACCTTCTAGTGCCATGTGGAAGATAGACCAAGTTGATCATGATTCGCCTACCTGTTGAGACGTAACCTGCATGCCCCAGGTTGCGTTCTGGATACCTGCAATCCTGCAAAGATAACGAAACGTACAAAAGGTCCCGAGGTATCCCTTACTGGATTCCGTCATAGGAGTTAAGTACTTTCGAGAATAATCACATTCCCTGTAAGCATGTGTTTTGTTTTTGGAGAAGGCATCTGTACTTATGCAATTGTATTTTAGAGATATCAGACAACTCTTTGCAAAACGTAAATGTAAAAAGACGAAGCGTGACTGAAAATCTGATTTTATTAATTCATGTGCCCTGAATTGGCAAGATACAGTCAAAGAAACATATCTCCTGAAATGAGGAGATTGTTACAAATTGAGAAATAAAGTGCTGGCGGTGTTGACGACGCTTTGAGGAGCTTCCTCTCCTGCTATGACTCGTATGACAATGACGTTCTTCTCGTCTTGCTTTCTGGAGAGAGTTGATTCTGATTGAGGCTTGATCCTTTGAAGCTTACCAAGTTGTAGGTGATACAGACGAATTCAGAATGCAGTTGTCCGCTTATTCCCTTATTTTGCATGGATCGCCCTTTCGGGTTTTCAATCCATCGGGATACCCGTTTTTGCCTGAGCTGTCCAATGCGGCTTTTCAACTCAGCGGGTGTACATTTTTTTTTATTCATTTTCCCTTACTTTTGCCCGAGTCTTTTATTCTGTTTTTGACTCGCCGGGATGCCCTATTTTTGCCTGAACTTACATTCTGTTTTTATGTCCAGCGGGTCATTTTCATGCGAAGTATTTTTTAACTGCATCTGAATTCACAGGGGATGGAAAATCTTCACCATCCATGGTGCCGAGCATTAGTGCTCCACCAGAGAAAACTTTCTTTACAACAAATGGTCCTTCATAATTTGGAGTCCATTTTCCCCTGTGGTCTGTATGAGGAGGGAGGATTCTTTTCAGCACAAGATCTCCCACTTGGTACTCTCGGTGCCTTACTTTCTGATCGAAGGCCTTCTTCATTCTCTTCTGATATAACTGCCCGTGACAGATTGCGGCCAATCTTTTCTCTTCGATCAGACTCAGTTGCTCGTATCGGGCCCTGACCCATTCTGCTTCGTTCAGTTTAACATCCATTAATACCCGCAGAGAGGGTAGTTCAACTTCAACCGGTAGGACCGCTTCCATACCATATACAAGTTGATACGGTGTTGCCCCAGTGGATGTCCTGATTGATGTGCGGTATCCATGCAAGGCGAACGGTAGCATTTCATGCCAGTCTTTGTAGGTGACTACCATCTTTTGCACAATCTTCTTGATATTCTTATTTGCTGCCTCGACAGCGCCGTTCATCTTTGGCCTGTAAGGAGAAGAATTGTGATGTTGGATCTTGAAGTCCCGACATAATTCAGCCATCATTTTGTTGTTGAGATTGGAACCATTATCAGTAATGATTCGCTCGGGCACTCCATATCTACAGATGATATCTCTTTTTAAAAATCGCGCTACCACTTGCCTGGTGACATTTGCATATGAGGCTGCTTCAACCCACTTTGTGAAATAGTCGATGGCGACCAGGATGAATCTGTGGCCATTTGAAGCAGTTGGCTCAATCTTACCAATCATATCGATACCCCACATGGCAAAGGGCCAGGGTGAAGACATTATGTTCAAAGGATTGGGAGGTACATGCACTTTATCTGCGTAGATCTGGCATTTATGACATTTCCTGGCATAGGCACAACAGTCTGCATCCATTGTGATCCAGTAATAGCCTGATCTTAACAACTTCTTAGCCATGGCATGCCCTCCGGCATGGGTACCAAAAGAGCCTTCATGCACTTCATGCATCAGTAGATCTGCCTCCGTCTTGTCAACACATCTGAGGAGTACCATGTCAAAGTTCCTCTTGTATAAAGATCCATCAGTATTCAGAAAGAAACTCCCAGCAAGCCTTCTTAAAGTTTTCTTATCATTGGAAGATGCCCCAGGTGGGTATGTCTGATCCTCCAAGAAGCATTTAATGTCGTGGAACCAAGGCTTATCATCTTTTACAACATCTGCTGCGAATACATACGCTGGTCTATCAAGTCTAGACACTGAAATCTGAGGTACAAAGTTGGCCGTTTGAACTTTGATCATGGATGAAATGGTAGCAAGAGCATCTGCAAACTGATTCTCGTCCCGAGGGATATACTCAAGTTTGACTGTTGTGAAGAAAGTCAATAATCTTCTTGTATAATCCCTGTAAGGTATCAGATGATCTTGGTGGGTGTACCATTTTCCGTTGGTCTGATTGATTACCAAAGCTGAATCTCCGAATACGGTCAATGTCTTGATCCTGAGGTCAATGGCTTCCTCAAGACCCATAATGCAAGCTTCGTATTCAGCTTCGTTGTTAGTGCAGTTGAAAGTGAGTTTTGCCGAGAAGGGCACGTGAACTCCCTTGGGTGTAATGAGTACTGCGCCAACACCACGGCCATTCATGTTAACAGCCCCGTCAAACATCATGGTCCATTCTTCTTCTGGGTCGGGCCCTTCAGTGTGAATAGGCTCTTCATGATCTTTTGCTTTAATGAACATGATGTCTTCATCAGGGAAGTCAAACCTCATTGGCTGGTAATCATCAATGGGTTGCTCAGCAAGATATTCAGATAGTACACTGCCCTTGATGGCTTTCTGAGATGTGTACTGTATGTCGTATTCTGTGAGAATCATCTGCCATCTTGCAACCCGTCCGGTAAGAGCTGGCTTCTCGAAAATGTACTTAACTGGATCCATTTTTGAGATTAATAAGGTAGTGTGGGTCAACATATACTGTCTCAGTCGGCGAGCAGCCCACGCTAAAGCACAGCAAGTTTTCTCGAGCAGTGAATAACGCTGTTCACAGTCGGTAAACTTTTTGCTTAGGTAGTATATTGCATACTCTTTTCGACCAGACTCGTCATGCTGGCCCAGCACACACCCCATTGACTCTTCTAATACTGTCAAGTACATAATCAGAGGTCTTCCTTCAACTGGCGGCATAAGGATCGGAGGTTCTTGTAAGTATTCTTTGATCTTGTCAAAAGCCTTCTGGCAATCGTCGTTCCACCTGACCGTTTGTTCTTTTCTTAACAACTTAAACAAAGGTTCGCAGGTTGCTGTGAGGTGAGATATGAACCGGGAGATGTAGTTCAATCGACCTAAGAACCCTCGAACTTCTTTCTCAGTTTTCGGTGCAGGCATTTCTTGAATAGCTTTGACTTTATCAGGGTCAACCTCAATCCCTTTCTCACTTACAATGAATCCCAGCAACTTACCGGATCGCACCCCGAATGTGCATTTGTTGGGGTTCAACTTTAGTTGGTACTTCCTCAGGCGTTTGAACAACTTCAGCAGATTTACCAGGTGTTCTTCCTCTGTAAAGGATTTGGCAATCATGTCATCCACATAGCACTCGATTTCCTTATGGATCATATCGTGGAATAATGTCACCATAGCCCGTTGATATGTTGCACCAGCATTCTTTAGTCCGAATGGCATCACTTTGTAACAGAACGTGCCCCAAGGTGTGATGAATGTTGTCTTCTCCATGTCTTCAGGTGACATTTTGATCTGATTATATCCTGAAAATCCATCCATGAAGGAGAATACCGAGAACTGGGCCGTGTTATCCACCAATACATCAATGTGAGGTAATGGGAAGTCATCTTTCGGGCTGGCTCTGTTCAGATCCCGGTAATCAACACACATTCTTACTTTGCCGTCCTTCTTAGGCACAGGTACTATGTTAGCAACCCACGGCGGGTAGCTAGTTACAGCGAGGAACCCGGCGTCCCATTGCTTTTGTACCTCTTCCTTGATTTTCATAGCCATGTCTGGACGAGTACGGCGCAGCTTCTGCTTGACCGGTGGGCATTCTTCTCTCAGAGGCAGCTTGTGCACAACAATGTCGGTATCCAACCCTGGCATATCTTGATACGACCAAGCAAACACATCAACATACTCTTGAAGTAGATCTATCAGTTGCTTCTTCACTGAGTCTTGCAGGCTGGCCCCGATTTTAACTTCTTTCACGTCTTCGTCTGTACCAAGATTAATCACTTCAACTTCCTCCTGATGAGGAGTAATGACCTTTTCCTCCTGTCTCAACAACCTGGCTAGCTCTTCAGGAAGCTCATACTCTTCATCAACCCCTTCATCAGCTTGATTGATTGGATTGTCAAAGTCATACGATGTCATAGCCGTGCTGTTGTCGGTGCTGTCTGGAAGGCACTCTCTGCAAGGGTTAAGTTGTTCATTTTAGTGATTGATTTTAATCTTGCTTTAGAAAAAGGTGAAATGAAGTTATCATTTTGAAAACACCGCCATTTATTTTTGTACAAAGAGAAAAAATGGAAAAACAGTGAGCATAAAAGAAAAAGACTCGTTTGCAAAAAGATTGTCTGATACTTCATTAATTTAATCTTGTTTGCACAAAAGTACAGATGGCCCTGATTACAAAATGAGTCTTGTCATCTTGGGCAAGATACAAGACTTTGAGGCATGCTTATAAAAATACAGGAAATAATAATTACTCTGCTCGAGTAACACTTATAATTTCCTGGGAAGACCAGTTCGAGACACTGCTCCCCGGGATCCTCGGACGAATCCAATTCTCCAGATTGCGCTCCTCTTCCAGCTCGTCTTCCAGACAGTTGATAGCATCGGGGGTAAGCATTCCCCCACTGACAAAACCTGGCTCTGCAGTAGCCTTTGCTTGATGTTGAGTTGGTCTGTAACCCAACCCAAATTTGTCCTTCTTCTCCTCCACAGCTAAAACCTTGCCCCAGCCTAGGGCCGTTCCTTCTTCAACAACCTTCCGGGCTTGTTGGTAAGACGACATTGGAGTACCAGATACAGCAGACGCCTCATTCACATTCAAAGCTTCAAACCCCTGGCTCATTGTTTCATGGATCTCCCCATCCATTTCAATGTACTTATAGGTTGCCAGGTGGCTGACAAAAATGTCCTCCTCTCCACAGATTGTGACAACTTGGCCTTCCCACTCAAATTTTAACTTTTGGTGAAGGGTAGACGTTATTGCGCCGGCGGCGTGAATCCAGGGTCTACCCAACAAACAGCTGTAGGCGGGCTGAATGTCCATCACGTAAAAGATAGTTTTAAAGGTCTGTGGGCCAATTGTCACGGGCAGCTCAATCTCTCCCAGAACCGATCTCTTCGAGCCATCGAAAGCTCTAACCACCAGGTTGCTGGGTCTCAATGCCAGTCCATCATATTCAAGCTTCACCAGAGCCTTCTTTGGTAAGACATTCAGGGATGATCCTGTGTCCACCAGCACATGTGAAAGGACAGCTCCTTTGCATTCCATGGTTATGTGCAAGGCTTTGTTGTGATTGCGGCCATCCACTGTCAGGTCAGAATTGGTAAACCCTAGCCCATTGCTAGCAGTAACATTTCCAACAACGGTTTCCAATTGGTTGACAGTAATCTCCTCGGGCACGTAAGCCGCGTGCAGTACTTTCAGTAGTGCATTCCGATGGGCTTCGGAGCACATAAGCAGTGAGAGGATGGAGATTTTGGATGGCGTCTGGTGAAGCTGATCCACAACTTTATAATCGCTCTTTTTGATGATCCGCATAAACTCATCAACTTCCTGATCGAATGGGGTTTTCAGGGCTTCTTTGGCAGCCGGGTCTTCTTGCACCGGGCCTTTTCCCTTTGCCTTAGCAGCAGCTTCTGCTTCGGCAGTAGGTCTTTGAACTTGTGAAGCAAAGAGACGTCCGCTTCGAGTGAAGCCTCCGCCTCCCCCCACATTATCTACTTGTGGTGCAGGTGCTGATGTTTCCAGAGTGATCCTTTTTCCTTCGCAGTACACGTCAGAGCCATAGTGCCAAGGGATGGCCCTATCGCTTTCATATGGTACAGGTCCAGGCACCGTGACAGTGACCGGACTGATTGCTGCTGCTGAAGGGACTGTTATTGTTTGTGGATCATAAAAGATTGTGACTGGTGCTCTAGCGGGAGCAGCACCTTCTGAATGGTAGGCGGAGTTATTTTCTGGATCGTAGAATATGGTAACTGTAGAGACATCTTCATGATTGATTGCTGGCGTTGTAGGAGGTTCTGTTGGAAGGACTGTTGTTGTTGTTGATGGAGAGTCGAAATGGAATGAAGCTGAAGTTGTTGTAAACTGATCATTTGGGATGACAGATGGAGTACTTGCTGATGCTGCTGATGAATTATCGGGAACAATTGTTGTTGCATTTGTAGGAGGATCTGAAACCGTTGTCGATGAAGTTGCTTGAGTTGCCGGAAATGATGTAGTGATCTGTAGCAGGCCACTCTTAATAAGGCTGTCAATGCCATTCCTCAAGTCTTCACACCCATTCCAAGAAATATTGCAGTATGGGCACCCTAGTTCACACCCTGGAAATATATTGTTTTCACGGAGTTGAGCTTTGATTTCCACCAATGGTGTCCTGATCTGATCCACACTGGTTATGAAATAAGACGGTGTGTCTTCTTCAATTGCGTTAATTCGAGGACCACCATGGTTTGGCATTGGGTTTTTGTTGACATTGGGCGGAGGTGCAAAATTCAGAGTCTTGGAGTCTACCAAGTCTTGTACCTTCATATGCAGAGCCCTGCATTTTTCTGTACTGTGACCAGGTGCGTTTGAATGAAAAGCACACCTAGCGTTGGAGTCATAGTTTCTTGGTAGACTGTTGGGATCCGGAGGTGCCAACGTTCTTAGCTCAACTAGGTTGAGTTTCAGAAGTTGTGGCAGCAAAGCAGCATACGGCATTGGGATCGGGTCGATCACTCTGTTAGCTTGGGATGGCCTTTGTTGAAATGGCCTCTGTTGATTGTTGTTGCTATTGTTGTTGTTGTAGTTGTTTCTTGGAGGATATTGATTCTGATGATACTGAGGTTGTTGTTGGAAATTTTGTTGAGGAGGTTGATAGACCGGCTGAGGATGAACTGGAGCGGGGATAGTGACTGCTGCTATTGTTCTGGGAACATAATGGGGCCTGCCCCTGTTGGTGTGAATGGCATTGGTCTCGCCAGTTCTTCTCGGGCCTGCAAAAGGCTTTCTTGTGCCACTGGACGAGCTGGCACCATTATCAGAGATCTTTCCCATTTTCAACAGGCTTTCAATTCTCTCCCCAGCTATGACAACATCTGCGAAGCTGGTGGAAGAGAAAGCAGCTAACCTGTCAATATACGTTCCCTGGAGAGTGTTCATAAACATATCTGCCATTTCTCTCTCAGACATTGGTGGTTGAACGGCAGCAGCCAGTTGCCTCCACCTTTGGGCATATTCCCGGAAACTTTCCCTTGACGACTGTGACATTCCCATTAGGAGAGTCCTGTTGGGTGCCATGTCTAAGTTGTATTGATACTGTCGGATGAAGGCTTCTGCCAGGTCCTTCCAGCATCTTACAGTTGCCCTTGTCAAGTGGGAATACCATTCCCTCGACGCTCCTGTCAAACTGTCTTCAAAGTAGAACATCCAAAGTTTCTCATCCATTGTATAGGCCTTCAGCCTTCCCAGAAATGATTGCAAATGAGTCCGGGGGCATGAAGTCCCATTATACCTCTCGAAACATGGAGGCTTGAACTTGTGGGGAATCCTAACCCCGTCTACCAGCCCCATGTCCATGACGTCGAAGCCCAAAGAGTTCTGAGATTCTAGGGACCTTAACTTCTCAGCTATTTCATCCAATCTCCTATCATAAGCATCCTCTCCAGCACCCATTACTGTAAATTGGTCCTCCTGAGGATCTTCCTGAAGTACTCTGGCCGCGGTGGCTGTCCCTTGAACGTTTGCAGGGATATTAATCTCAGGATGTAGGTGTGGACCAAACACCGGGGGATTCACATGTGGTTGCACCCTTTCATTATTACTGGTGCCTGCAGTCCCTACATGAGGCTCATCTTGGTTCTGCCTTTCCACCATAGCTCTCAGTCTCTCCTGGCTCTGAGCCATGTTGTTCATAACCTCCATGAACTGCGTCATCTGTGTTCTCATCTCCAATCTTTCATTGGCTAGCTGATTTCTGACATCGGCAAGATCTTGTTGAACTTGATCCATCTGAATTCCCGGAAGGTTGATTCTAGTTGGATACCTGTGTGGCCTGTTGAGAGGAAATACCCGGCGGCGAGCAATAATTCCTGAACATCACAACAGAGGTTAGCAACAACAAAACAAAAACCTACAAAACAAACAAAGGGGTTAGCATGCAATGCAGTTATGCTTATTTGCTATCAAGGTATCCGGTTTGGCCTTCAGTTTTGACCCTTCCAGACCCTTGAAGATGATGCTGTTGAAGTTGCTTTTGATGCGAACACAAATATATTACAAAGGTGAAATAATTTTGTTCATTTTACAACACAAACCCTCGAAGGGGCCAAAATACATCACAAAAAAGCAAAAGTACATGGAAAAGGAATAACAACAAGCAAATGATCAAACTCCAAGGCCAAACTCATCCTCACGAACTTCCTTGAGAAGTGCTTCGGTCACAGGATCAGCCGGGCGCTCCGTGAGACTTCTAATGAGAAGGTTTCTTGTTGCAACAGCTGCAGTCAACTTCCTGTTCTGACTTTGGTCCTTAGACCTCTTCACTCCAGCTCTGATTTCTAGCTCTGATATTTCCTTCTGGGCTGCTGCCAGGGCTTTTTCCATCTGTTCCATCTTGTCTTGAGCTCTCTTGTCTTCTAGAGTACGGGCCTCAGTGATCCGGACCCACCTGGCCTGACTCTCTTTCAAATACAAGTCTGTTCTTGCTCTCTGAAACTGGGCTTCTTTACAAGCATTCTTCAGAATCTGCTCACCAGCTTTAGACTTGTTGATATACTCCCCAGACTTCTCAATCTTGGTCAAGTGTTCTACCCTCAATTTCTCCAATCTCTCAATTTCCCTCATACCTTCACTCCTCTCCCGGAGGGTCTTCTGCAAGGCTTGGGATAACTTCTCATTCCTTTCCTTCAGGCTTTCAAACTCCTCCAGACTGATAGTGGCAGGGGGTGGTGCTGAAGATGACTCAGGCATATCTTCTATGGTGAAAGGCATTCCAGAGAATTGGGCCCTAGCATGGGACCACTCATAATATTGGACTGATGCCACATTATTGCACTTCCCCAGAATGGTGATTCCCTTAGTCTGAACATGATCCCAGGCCCAGGCAGCCTGCCTAACAACAGTCAAACTAATCTTGTTCTCACAGTAGAGGGTCTCCACCAAATCCTGTACCCTAGGAGCATGAACTAGTGCATAGCCCAATTGCCTTCTGAACAACAGAGGGTTGTAATTGATACTTCCCTTAACTCCTATTAGAGGCACATTGGGAAAGTGCCCACAGCTGGTGATCATATCTTTGCCCTTGGTGCTCTGAGTACACCATCTGATATCTGCTGAAGTTAGGACAGTGAGCCTCTTAGCCCAGTTGCTTTGCTGATGAGGGTTGAGAAATGCATCTGTCCTGGGTAGATGCCTGAGGAGCCAAGTATGGAATAATGGAGCACAAATTCTTACTAATCTCCCCCTTTGCTTCTCATTTCTCTGATGCACTGAGTAGTAGAGATCTCCTAACAAGGTTGGCACTGGGTTCTTCAGGATGAACAAGTGAATTGCATTCTTGCTGATGAATCGAGGCTCATCTGCAAACAACACAATTCCATACACACTTAAGGCCAACAATGCACAAACAGCTTTCCACTCCTCCAGGGAGGCCTTCAAACTAGCTTGAGAAATCAGGAAGTCAAGATGAAAACCAGGGATCCCAGCTTTAGATGTCATATGCTGTTCTATCAAAACAGGCTCCAGGTGTAAAGCTTTTGCTATCTCTCCATTGCTGGGATAGACCATTTCAGGATTGAAAGGAATTTCTCTCTTGATAGGCAAGCCAACCAATGCTGAGTATTCTTCTAAAAGAGGTCCCAACTGAAAGTCTTTAAAGGTGAAACACCTCAATGGAGGATCATAAAACTGAATGCAGGTGTGGATGAGGCTCCTCTGAGAAGGGTCCAGATCCATAACCATGTCCAGTATATCTCCATAACTCTCCCTGAACAAAGGAATGTGATCTGGAGTGATCAGGGTTTGGATCCTCCTGATGTCTGATAAGTCTGGTTGGAAGAAATGATAGGTGATATTGCTTTTCTTTGGAGCCATGATGCTGAAGACTGAGTAGAGTGCTGATGAAGATGCTGAAAGAGTGAACCACTGATTGGCTGGTGCTAGTAACTGAAGTATATGGCTGACAAACTGATGCAAGTGCTGGTGGAGATAGGTCAAAACTGCAGATGGGGTCAAAACCAAAACCAGATGAGAAATGGATACCCTGAAACACAAATAAGCACATGTTAATATGATGCAATGAGTGTGTATGCAAAATGAAATGCAAGGGTTTGTGACTGAGCTGGATCCGATAAACTGCCTTGGTATAGATCCATGGGTGTTCAAGAATTCCAGATGGAGGTCTATAAATCCAGTAACCAGGGTGGGGGACTCAAATAAAGAGCCACAAGTCCAGAGTTCAGAATCACAAGAACTATCCAACATGGAGCATTCTTAACAAAGTCAAAGTAACAGGGTATTCTGAGGTCAAGGTACCTGCAAACCTGTAAACAGCCCAACCCCCTCACAGGTAGTGATCTAGAACAAGGATCCTCAGACTTGGATCAGTTATGAGAAGTGTAAACACTTCTAACCCGGAGGTACAGTGTTTACAATAACCATAACAATTCCTCCTCTAATTCACCTCAGTTTCTGAAGGTCAATACTAAAAGGTCATCCAGACTTAGCAGGCTTCCCAGATAGCCCTAGCATTGCAGGAAATCTGCAACACAGAGTTCTCAAGAAGAAACCCATATCTGAACCGTGTTTCATATTCCCGCACCAGACCGAAATGGAATGGGAAAGAATATGATTCACTCTAGCCTAGGTGTCACTCAGGTCCCAGGTATAGGACCTTAACTCTCAAAGAAATACCCACCTACCAAAGAAAAGCCAGATCCAGCCAGCAGCACAGTATGACAGTATGAAAAAATATAAAGCTATAAAGAAAGCAATAAATCAACTGTACATAAAGCAATAAACAAAAATAAGTACAAGCACAAACAAGCACATAACACCCCAGTAAACACAAATCAAACAAGCGCTAGGAGGAACCCTCAAAAAGAACCAGAAGCCCTGGTTGCAATATAAGGGTCCCCAGCAGAGTCGCCAAGCTGTCGCTCCCAAAGATTTGGATCCCGGTACAAGCGCGAACGGTCGGCGAAGGGGACAGTGAGAACACACAGCCGTGAACTCACTGGAGAATGAATAGAGTCGCCAGCTAGGCATTTTTATCCCGGAGGAAAGGTAATGCTGCATAGACCTAGAAAAAGACGGATAAGACGGTTGCGAACCAGAGAGACTGAGAAAGGGGGTTGGTTACAACCTGGGAAGGTATTAGCACCCAGATTGTCCGTCGTACTCGACGGGATCCACGCTTAAAAGATTTGTGTTATAAAGGGGTAGTGTCAGTGCAATTTGTGTGCAAAAGAGCTGGAAAAAAGATGTACAGGTGTCAGTGTAAAAGAAGTGTGAAGTGTATAAATGAAGTGTTAGTGTAAGGGAAAGAGTATGCTCAAGATCATGAGGCTTAAGAGCATGAAACTGAAAGGAGAGGGAATATACAGAGACTTTTGTTCGATAACTGTTAAGTTATGCCTACGTATCCTCTCGTGCAATGAGGAAGTCAGAACACCGTAGTTCGACCCAAAGAGACTGAAAGATGAATTGACTTGTGAACTTCTTACTGGTCTATGCTCAAGTGTATGATCTGTCTGGCACAGATGCAAACTGTCTTGCATTAGACGAAAGAAGCAAGTTCTCGTTTATGAGTGAAGGTGATGAGAAAAGAATCCCGAAGGAGACGATTATTGTTTGTTTTTGAGTTTTCAGTTTTTTATTTCTTTTTGGAGTTTGTCATAAGAAAATGAGCTTAAGTCTAAACCAATGGATTTAGTAAACTCATCACATCCTCCCTCTGATTAGGGGTAATGAGAATACCTTAAGTGTGAAGTCAGATTCTCACACTTAATCACCTTTGATGTAGGATTAAGATCATTAACCTACTTGTGATTATTTAGATGTTTTTGTGACTTTTTTGTTTAGTGTTGAGTAATGAGGTTAAGCCATAATCATGGATTAAACAGACCCATTACACCATCCTAAAAGAAGGATGATAGATGAGAATGTTTAAGCTGAGGAAAGCTCCTCAACTTGATCCATGATTAGGGATTAAACTCATGACAAAACAAGCCTTTATTAAGTGGATTTTATTTAATGGTATGATGATGAAGTGAATTTATTGTTTGTAAGACAACTTGAGGGGGACTTGTCCATTAACACTAGGGTTAGTCCTTCTTAACCACTTAAGGAAGAATTAGAACCCTAATGCAAGGCCCAAGTTTCAAGTGTGATGTCTTGATGATTATTAGATGAATTGATTAAGAGATTAAACACATTAAGGGTTTAACACTTAGGATTAAAGTTATACACTCCATCCTAAGAGAAGGATGCAGGCATAAGCTTAATCACAAAGCCTTAAAGCCTTTAGGGTTTAATCCCTGATTATGAGATGAGAAGAGAAGACTCAAAGAGACACAAAGGTAAAACTATGGGGGGACTAATCAGAACCCTAATTCATTGTCATGCTTGGTTGATCCTAAGGTTTGTGAGGTTTGCAAGAACAATCTTCAGAGGAGCCACCAGGAAGCAGATGAACAGGATCAAGAGAAGCAAAGTGACTTGCTTCATTCAAGAAGTCAAGTCACTTGAAGGAAGAAAGTGGGAGGAAGAAGAATGAGCAAGCTCAAACTCAAGCACATGCATAAATGCAGCATGCTATGCAAGAGAGATGAGAAGAAAAGTTATGAGAAGTGAAGGCAAATTCACTTCTCAAGTTTACTTACCACCTGAAATGTTAGAAACAAATGCAATGCAATACAAGATGAGATGAAATGATATGATGCAAGGCCAAACCAGAAGCATGCACATGATGACTATGATGTTATGAAGTGTTGCAAACATGAGACAAGGCGTAGGGATGTTCATACAAAGTCATGGATGCAAATGATGCAAGTTAAGGGACATGAATAAACATGGAATGTCATGAAGCATACAAGACAAATGGCATGGCAAAGATGTAATGCAATGATCAATGATGCTTCATACATGTCTTAAGATGTCAAATGAATCATAAGAATGCACAAAATGCAATGGCAAGTCATGTTATGCAAGGAAATGCAAGAAGGATGCAAAAGAAAGCTCAAACTAGGGTTTATGGATCAAACATCAAACACAAACCAAAAACAGAAGCAAACCCTAAGATAAAAAATGGAAAATGGCACCCAAAGAAACCCTAAACCTATAATGAATCACTTCCCAAAGGGGAACTCCCAACTCTCAACCAAACTCAAGATATGATTTTTACAAGTTATTAGGGTTTTTTAGGGTTCTTATCAAAACAAATGCCAATCAATTAGAAAATGCAAGATCAAATCATGGCCTTTTTATCCTTGAAAATACATGTCAAATGGAAAACAATGCACAAAGAATCAATGTCTCAACCTTCACCAATAGGCAGAAATGAATTTTCAAACATATGATCAAAATAATGCATAAAATATGATTTAATTCCATGAAAAATTCTTAAAATGCATCAAGATCAAAAAAGAAATTTGGTTTGAAGGTTGGACAATGTTTCTAAATGTCTTAGAACATTTCATGAATTTTTTTTGTAATTTTTAAATACCTAAAAGTATTTTTAATTAATTAATTCCCATTAATCAATTAAAAATAATCTTTTAAATATTTAAAAATACTTTTTTTAATGATAAAAAATAAAATAAAAATATTTTTGGGTTTTAAAAATTAATGAAACTCTTGAGAAAAAGTTTCATAATTTTTAAACAATTTTTACTATTTTTAAAATAAATGTACAATTTAAATGAAAAGAAGTGAAAATAAAATTAAATTAAATAAAAGTAAGCAGAATGCAAGGCTGGGATTCAATCTGGAAATGAGAGGGTTGACTTGGCGCGTCATCTAGTGGTCCAGATTCAAACTTCTTAATCCTAATTAATTAAATAAATTAATGTGATTAGGGCTAATGAAACAGATCCTGGCCATCAAAAAGGGTGGGAAGTCAACCAGTCAACGGGAATCAACGGCTCATATTCAAACTAACATTAATTACTGGTTTATGCCCTAATTACATTCAGGTGGCCGGAGAAGACTTCCGGTCGTCTTCTCCGGCCAGAAGCTCACCTGAAAATCACCCAACTTCCTCAAAACGTAATATAAATGAAATCTATGAATTGGGAAACGTTCCTAACACCCTCACGAATCAAAACCCTAACCTAGAACAAATTTATCTTCCCTAAATCATCTGAATCGAAGAGGGAAAGTTCTAGGGTTCGTAAGCTTCAAACACAAATTAAATTCTCAAAACACAACCATTTCAAAAACTAAAAGCATCAGGATGATCAGGAGAGCATAAAGAACAAGTTTGTAACAAGAAAAATCATTTCTGGAAAAAGTAATTTCGAGCTACCTGAGATTTGCAACTTTCAATTTAGGAACTTTCAGGCCTCTTCCTTCAGTGCAAGCTGCTCCTCTTGGTCCCCCAAGTGTGTTTGAATGCTCAAAATGAGTTTGTGTTGGCTGGAGAAAGAGATTCGAAAGCTCCTGCTTCAGTTCAGTCAAAAATGGCAGATGAGATTCTGGCACTTTCAGGTCATGGTGATGGGGTGTTTAAGGTCCAGATGATGTGTATAGATGATCTGTGGTGTTGGTTTGTGTGTTGGAGACTTGTGGAGAGAGATTCGATAGAATCTGCAGCTTGAGGTGAATGATGGCAATGGAGTTTTCAGGCTTGTTTCAGGCTTATGCTTGGGGTGTTTCTTGTCTATGAGGTGTGGTGGGTTGAGTGATGATGAGAGTTTGAGTGTTTGAAGACTGTGGAGAGTGATTCGAAGGAACTTGCAATGAGGTGAGTTTTTTTGTAAGTGGTGAATGTGTGTGCTTCAGCCTTGGTTCTCATGTGTTATGGCCAGCAAACTGATTCAATAAACAATTGCAAGTGGCTGATGGATGTGACCTGGCCTGCAGAGATAGGTGTGGCTACTTTTGCTCAAAGTCCACTTTTGTGTAAGATAGGGCATGGCTCAAGTTTAGGCAAGTACAAGTTGGGTTCTGGTGCAGCATGGTGAGTGTGAGAGGCTGGCTTGACTCAAGGATCAATGCAGCAAGTTGGTGAAAAGGTCATGAGTGTTTTGCAACTTGGTTAGCTTTATGGATTTTCATGAGAAAAGTCAAGTTACATGAACCAAACCATGAGCAAACTTGATCCAAATCTGATTTTTGTGACTTAGAGGATGTTTACATAATGGTTTGACATGAATTAGAGGCTGCATAATGCATTTGTTCAAGACTTTGCAAAATTTCCTTTTTGTGCATAACTTGAAAATCAATGATTTTTGCTAACTTTGCAATGCCATAACTTTTGATCCATGAAGAGTTTGATCATGCTCTTGTACTTTTTGAAAAGGGAAAGATGAGATCTACAACTTTCATGACCAAAGTTTTTCCATTTGAAGCATCTTTGGATCATGAATCAAAGCTTGAAAATTGGCCTAAAATGAGGCATTCTTGAAAAGTCAACTATGCCTCAAAAAGTCAACTTTTGCAAAAACCCTAAATTCTTGATTTTATGCACTTCAACCTTCTTCCATGATCAAATAAAGATCATATACACTCAAAATGATGAAGATCACCCATTGGTTGGGTCATTGGGGGCCTCAGATGCCCTGATTTTGCACTGACTTGTCTGAAAAGTCAACTCTTGATCAGATGACTTCCCCATGGAATTTCTTCATGAAAATTGATATGCATATTCCCTATACCATATAGAGACCAATGGAAACAAGAATGACCAAAAAATTTGGAGTTATGGCCTCTGAAACCAAAACCCTAATTTTAGGTCAACTGCAGTCAAACTTGGCTCTGCATCCATCCAAACCCTAGTTCTTGTGATTCCTCTGCAATTTTGACTCTGTGAGGATGTAACATGATACAAGAACACACATGGACCCTTCTGAGATGATTGGTGGCCTTTGGAGTGGCTCAAGAAGTTTTGGGATTGCTCAAATCACAAACCCTAGGTGCAGATGACTTAGAAACTATGCAGTGAATCAAACATGAGATATGAGATTGTATGATTGTGTTTATGCATATGAGATGATCACAAGCCATGGTGAAATGAGTGAGGGCAAATTTGGGGTGTTTACAGTAGTGCCAATCCATCATGTTCCAGCTTCACAAGGGCTTTCTTGGGTAGGACATTGAGGGATGACCCTGTGTCCACCAGTACGTGAGAAAGAACTGCACCCTTACACTCCAAGGTAATGTGCAAAGCCTTGTTGTGATTGTGACCTTCCGTTGTCAGATCAGCGTTGGTAAACCCTAGCCCATGACTAGCATTGACATTTCCAACTACAACCTCTAACTGATTGACAGTAATCTCCTCCGGCACATAAGCTGCGTGCAGGACTTTTAATAGCGCGTTCCGATGAGCCTCGGAGCACATTAGCAATGATAGTATGGAGATCTTGGAAGGTGTTTGGTGAAGCTGGTCCACCACCTTGTAATCACTCTTTTTGATGATCCTCATGAACTCATCAACCTCTTGATCAAAAGGAGTCTTCAAAGCTTCTTTAGCAACTGGTTCTTCTTGCACCATGCTCTTCCCTTTTGCCTTAGCAGCAGCTTCTGCTTCAGCAAATGGTCTTGGTATTTGCGAGGCAAAGAGACGTCCGCTTCTAGTGAAGCCTCCGCCTCCCCCCACATTTTCTATCTGAGGTGAAGAAGTTGATGACTCTAAAGTGATTTTCTGCCCCTCGCAATATAGATCTGAGCCATAATGCCAAGGGATGACATTATTGCTTTCGTAAGGAACTGGCCCAGGCACTGTGATAGTAACTGGACTGATAGCAGCTGCAGAGGGGACCACAATGGTGTGTGGATCATAATATATGGTAACTGGAGCCCTGACAGGAGTAGTAATTTGCTGTGAGTTGTTGGAAGGAACATTTGCGGGATCGTAGTATATCGTAACTGCTGAGACACTTTCATTAATTGTTGCTGATGTTGTAGACAGTACTGTTGACTGGACGGGTGTTGAAGTTGTAGCAGGAACTGATGGAGTAATGGGTGTTGTCGTTGTAGAAGGAATTGTGACTGAACTTGTATCCGTTGAAGTGATTGATTGAGTAATTGTTGGAGTTGTAGTAGAATCTGTTGGAACAATGGTTGCTGACGTTGTAGGAGTATCTGTGATTGTTGATGAAGGAATTGTTGGAGTTGTAGTTGCTGTTGTCGTAATCTGAAGAATGCCATCTTTAATGATGCCATCTATGCCGTTTCTCAGTCTCTCACATCCATTAACGGCAATATTGCAATATCCACAGTCGAGCTCACATCCGGGGAACACTTGGCATTCTAACAGCTGAGCTTTGATTTCAACCAAAGGTGTTCGGATTTGTGCAACACTGTTGATTAAAGTGGATGGTTTTCCCTCCTCAATAGCATTAATCCTAGGCCCGTGGTGACTAGGCATTGGATTTCTTGTAACGTTCGGAGGAGGCGCAAAATTGAGAGCTTTTGAGTCCACCAAATCCTGGACTTTCATCTGTAGGGCCCTGCATTTTTCAGTATTATGCCCCGATGCGTTTGAGTGGAATGCACACCTGGCATTTGCATCATAATTCTTTGGCAGATTAAGAGGATCTGGAGGAGCCAACGTCCTTAGCTCAACTAGGTTGAGCTTTAGGAGTTGTGGCAAGAGTGCAGCATACGACATTGGGATTGGGTTAATTACCCTGTTTGCTTGAGATGACCTCTGTTGAAAGGGACGCTGTTGTTGATTACCGTTGTTGTTGTTATAAGACCTTTGTTGTGGATAATGAGATTGTTGTTGATACTGTGGTTGTTGTTGCTGAGGATACAATGGTTGTTGAGGAATTGGAGCTGGGATGGTGACAACTGCTATTGACTTGTGAGAATACTGAGGCCTGCCCCGGCTTGCATGGATAGAATTAGTTTCACCTGCCCTTCGGGGTCCTGCAAAAGGTTTTCTGGGATTGCTGGAGGAACTTGCACTACTGTCGGAGATTTTGCCCATCTTTAATAGGCTCTCAATTCTCTCACCAGCTATGACTATGTCAGCAAAACTGGTAGAGGAGAAAGCAGCCAGCCTATCAATATAAGTCCCTTGCAATGTATTCATGAACGTGTCAGCCATTTCTCTTTCCGACATGGGTGGTTGGACAGCAGCAGCAAGCTGTCTCCATCTTTGAGCATACTCCCGAAAGCTCTCTCTAGAAGATTGAGACATTCCCATTAGGAGAGTTCTATTGGGAGCCATGTCCAGGTTGTATTAATATTGACGGATGAAAGCCTCAGCCAAATCGTTCCAGCATCTTATGGTGGCCCTAGACAAATGTGAATACCATTCCCTTGAAGCTCCAGTCAGACTGTCTTCAAAGTAGAACATCCACAACTTTTCATCCATAGTATAAGCTTTGAGCCTTCCCAAGAAAGACTGCAGATGAGTGCGAGGACAGGAGGTACCATTGTACTTCTCAAAGCATGGGGGTTTGAATTTGTGGGGAATTCTCACCCTATCTACTAGGCCCATGTCCATCACATCAAAGCCCAAAGAATTCTGAGACTCCAAAGACCTTAACTTTTCAGCAATTTCGTCTAATCTTCTGTCATATACCTCATCTCCAGCCCCCACAACAGTAAATTGTTCTTCCTGGGGATCCTCCTATAGGATTCTGCCCCCAGCAGCATTACCTTGAACATTCCTTGGGATGTTAACTTCTGGATTCAAGTGAGGTCCATACTCTGGTGGGTTAATACGAGGTTGCCCCTGTTCATTGTTGCTAGTTCCTACTGTTCCAAGATGAGGTTCCTCAGGTGTTTGTATTTCCACCAGCTCTCTTAACCTTTCTTGACTCTGGGCTAAGCCAGTCATCACTGCCATAAACTGAGACATTTGATTTCCCATCTCCACCCTCTCATTGGCAATCTAATTTTTGACCTCAGACAGGTCCTGCTGTACTTGTTCCATTTGAATGCCGGGAAGGTTGTTACGAGTCGGGTACCGGTGCGTGCGGTTGATAGGGAACACTCGGCGACGAGCAATATTTCCTGAGATCACAACAAGGTTAGAAACACAGATAATAATAAAACCTACAAAACAAAACAAAGTTAGTATGCAATGCAGTATGCTTATTTGTTTTCCAAGGTATCCGGTTTGGTTCTTGGTTTTGACCTTCCCAAACCTCGAGGAAGATGCTTGATGTTGTTGAGAGAAAACCCAAATGGAAACAAACTAAAATATATTACAAATGGTGAACAATACATAGTTTGTTTTACAACACATGCCCATGAAGGGTCAAAATACAACAAAAGGAAAAGTACATCAAAAGGAAAGAACAACAAGCAAAGAAAAAAAATCAGACATCCAATCCAAACTCATCTTCTCTGACCTCCTTCAGGAGTGCCTCAGTCACTAGGCCAGCTGGGTGCTCTGTAATGGTCCTAATGAGGAGGTTCCTGGTAGCAATGGCAGTAGTCAGCTTCTTATGCTTATCCTGGTCTTTGGATCTTTTCAATCCTGCTCTGAGCTTCAACTCTAAAATCTCCTTCTGTGTAGCCAACAGAGCTTCCTGCTGCTTCTTCTCATTGGCCTCCAGCTGTTCAATCTTGGCTTGAGTCTTCTGGTCTTCTTGTGTACGGGCTTCGGTGATCCCTACCCACCTAGCCTGACTCTCTTGCAGATAGTGCTCAGCCCTAGCTTTCTGAATTTTGGCCTCCTTACAAGCATTCTTCAATATCTGCTCCCCAGCCCTTGCTTTTCTTATGTAGTCCTCTGTCTTCTCAATTTTGGCAAGATGCTCCAACCTGAGCTTCTCCAATCTCTCAATATCTAGACGACCATCACTTCTTTCCCAAAGAGTCTTCTTCAAGGCTTGAGATAGGTTCGCATTCCTTTCCTTCAACTTTTCAAATTCCTCCAGGCTAACTGTTGTTGCAGGCTGTACTGTGGATGGTCCAGGCATGTCTTCCAAGGTGAAAGGCATTCTGGTAATCTGAGCTCTAGTACGGGACCAGTCATAGTACTGAGCTGAAGCAACATTATTACATCTTCCAAGAATAGCTATCCCTTTTGTCTGGATGTTGTCCCAAGCCCAGGATGCTTGTCTGACAACAGCTGAATTAGGTTGCACATCACAATATAGGGTCTCAGCTAAATCCTGTCCCCTGGGAGGGTTGACCAAGGCATAACCTAGTTGTCTCTTAAACAGTAAAGGATTGTAGTTGATGCAACCCTTCACTCCTATAAGAGGCACATTTGGGTATTGTCCACAGCTGGTGATAATGTCCTTGCCTTTGGCGCTCTGGGTGCACCATCTAATATCATCTGAAGTCAAGGCAATGAGCCTCTTAGCCCAATTCTTCTGCTGATGTGGGTTCAAGAAAGCATCTGACTTAGGCAGGTGCCTGAGCAGCCAGGTGTAAAACAAAGGAGTACAACATCTTACTAACTTCCCCCTTTGTTTCTCATTCCTCTGATGAATGGAATAATAAAAGTCTCCTAGCAGTGTAGGTACTGGGTTCTTCAGAAGAAACAGATGGATGGCATTCTTGCTGACAAATCTAGGCTCATCTGCAAACAATATAGCCCCATATATGCTGAGGGCTAACAGTGCACAAACTGCCTTCCACTCTCCCAATGAAGCCTTCAGGATGGCCTGAGAAATCAAGAAGTACAAATGCAAACCAGGGATCCCAGCTTTTGTTGTCATACTTTTCTCAATAAGTGAAGGCTCCAAGTACAGTGCCCTTGCTATTTCTTCATTCCTGGGAGCAGTCATCTCTGGGTTAAATGGGATCCCACCTCTGATAGGTACTCCAATCAACAAAGAGAATTCTTCCAACAGGGGTCCCATCTGAAAGTCTGGAAAGGTAAAACATCTCAATGGAGGGTCATAAAACTGCAAGCATGTGTGGATCATGCTCCTCTGAGAAGGATCAAGGTCCATAACCATGTCCAGGATACCTCCATAGTGCTCTCTAAACAGTGGGATATGGTCAGGGGTGATGAGTGACTGGACCTGCCTGATTCCAGTCAATACAGGCTCAAAGAAGTGATAGGATATGTTGCTTTTCCTGGGGGTAGTCATGAGTGCTGCTGAAGAAGCTGAAGATAAGTGCTAATGAAGATCACAGACTGAAGTACTGAAGGTGGACCACTGAAAGACTGGTACTGGTGAGGGTGGAGATGACTGAAGCAGATAACTGGTGAAGACAGCTGAAGCAGAGGTCTATGCAGAAGAAGGGGTCAAAATCAAAACCAAGATACAATGAAATGGATACCCTGAAAAGCAAATAAACAAATGTCAAATGATGATATGATGAGTAATGCAAATGATATGCAAGGGTTTGTGAACAAGCTGGATCTGATTATCTGTCTTGATACAAGGCCCATGTATGTTCAAAAGTCCAGATGGAGGTTCAGAAATCCAGTAACCAGGGTGGGGGACTCAAATAAAGAGTCACATGTCCAGGGTTAATCACAAGAACTCTCAAAAGTGGAGTACTCTTAAACAAAACAGTAACAGGGTATGATGTGGCCTAGGGTTCCTGCAAACCTGTAAATAGCCCAACCCCCTCACAGGTAGTGTTCTAGAACAAGGATCCTCAGACTTGGATCAGTTATGAGAAGTGTAAACACTTCCAACCCGGAGGTACAGTGTTTATAATAACCATAAAAGATCCTCCTCTAATTCACCTCAGCTATTGAAGGTCATAATAAAGGTCATCCAGACTTAGCAGGCTTCCCAGATATCCCTAGCACTACAGGAAATCTGTAGCACAGAGTTCTCAAGAAGAAATCCACATCTGAACCGTGTTTCATATTCCCGCACCAGACCGAAATGGAATGGGAAAGAACATGAACCACTCTAGCCTAGGTGTCACTCAGGTCCCAGGTATAGGACCTTAAACTCTCAATGGAACCCCACCCACCAAAACAACAAGCCAGATCCAGCAATGATAGTATGACAGTATGATGCATAAAACTGTAAAGAAAGCAGTAAATAAGACTGCACATAAAGCAATAAATAAAGAAAATACATAAACACATTTAGCACATAACACCCCAGTAAACACAAATCAAACAAGCGCTAGGAGGAACCCACAAAAACAAGAACTAGAAGTCCTGGTTACAGTATAAGGGTCCCCAGCAGAGTCGCCAAGCTGTCGCTCCCACCTGATGACACGGGGCCAAGAGGGGTACAGACGCGAACGGTCGGCGAAAGGAGAAAGAATGAAAAGAGTCGCCAGCTAGGAATTTTTATCCCGAAGGAAAGGTAATGTTGCATAAACCTAGAAAAAAAAAGATGGATAAGACGGTCGCGAACCAGAGAAACTGAGAAAGGGGGTTGGTTACAACCTAGGAAGGTATTAGCACCCAGATTGTCCGCCTTACTCGACGAGATCCACGCTTGAAAGTTTGTGTTTTAAAGGGGTAGTGTCAGTGCTACTTTATGGGCAAAAGCTGGAAAACAAAACAAGTGTCAGTGCAGAAGAAGTGTGAAGTGAACAAGAGAAGTGTCAGTGTAAGGAAAGAGTGAAGCTCAAGACTATGAGGCTTAAAAGAATAATGCTGGAAGAGGGGGAATATACAGAGACTTTTGTTCGATAACTGTTAAGTTATGCCTACGTATCCTCCCGTGCAATGAGGAAGTCAGAACACCGTAGTTCGACTCAAAGAGACTGAAAGATTTTGACTGATGAACTGCTTGCTTGTCTATGCTCAAGTGTATGACCTGTCTGGCTCAAGTGCAAACTGTCTTGCATTAGACGGAAGAAGCAAGTTCTCGTTTGTGAGTGAATGAGGTGAGAAAGGAATCCCGGAGGAGATGATTATTGTTTGTTTTTGTGTTTTCAGTCTTTTATTGCTTTTGGAGTTTGTCATAAGAAAATGAGCTTAAGCCCAAACCAAGGGTTAGTAAACTCATCACATCTCCCCTCTGATTATGGGTAATGAGAATACCTTAAGTATGAAGTAAACACCTCATACTTAATCACCATGATATAGGATTAAGATCATTAACCTACTTGCATTTATTTAGATGTTTTTGGTATTTTTGTTTAGTGTTAAGTAATGAGGTTAATTTGTCTTGTGAGTTTGTAAGTGTTTGAAAATGTTTTAAAATGCTCTCTGAATTGTTTCGGAATTTTTAAATACCTAAATGTATTTTTTATTAATTAATTCCCATTAACTAATTAAAAATATGCATTTAAATGATTTAAAAATAATTTTTAATGCAAAAAATAAAAATAAAAATATTTTTGGTTTCTGAAAATAAATAGAAGCTTGGATAAAAATTTTCAGAATTTTTTGATACCATTTGCTATTTTTAAAAATTCGTTCAAATAAATAGAAAACAAATGAAATAAATATTAAATTAAATGAGAAAATGGGAAAGTCAGCCAATCCAAGGGCCTAGGTTTGAAGTCAGGTTGGAGGGAATTGACTTCGCGCGTAATCAAATGGCCAGAATTCAAACTACGCTAATTATGATTAGAACCCTAATCTGAACCCTAATTACTTTCAGGTGACTGGAACAGTGTTCCGGTCATCTTCTCCGGCTAGCCAAACATGCTATCTCACTTAATACGTAACCCCAAGCCCTCAAACTCTCCAGAATCAAACATCTAACAACCCTAAACATGAATCCAGCCCCAAAACTCATTTATTTTTCATCAAGAACACAAATCAAAGCAAAACGGAAAATACATCAGAAATTTCAAAGCACGATACATCCTTGTTTCTCAATCATTTTCAAAAGTAAAGACATCATGATCATCAGGAGAGCACATAGAATCAATTAAGAACTTAAAATGAAGGTTCTGGAAAAAAAAGTTCTTGAGCTCACCTGAACTTGAGCTTTCACCTTTGGTACTTTCTGGCCAGGACTTTGCTTCAAATTAGCTCCAATGATCCTCCTGAAGAGTTTGTGATGCTTGGTTGGAGTTTATATGGCCTCTATGTAGAGTTGGCTGAAACTCAGTTCAAGAAATGTGAAAATCGTGTTTTTGATTCAGGGTGCTTCAAGGCAAAATGAAGGGTGGGGAATGATCAGTGATGATTGTGGAGTTGAATGGTGGAAAAGGTTTTGAGATTTTTTGGCTGAGTTGTGAAATTCAAAGGATTTTGCAAGTTTGAGGGATTTTGGCTATGCTGAGTTCTTGGAGGTTTCAGCTTGTGTTGGGTTGCTTGAGGTCCACATATCAATCCTTGATAGGTCAGAGAGTTGTTGTGGAGCAGTGTGATTGGTATGGAGCAAAATGCATAAAGTCCACAAAGTTATCTTTGGAGGTATGGGCTCATGGCAGGCCAAGGACAATGGGGTGTCCTACGCAGCTGACTTTAGGGAGGTCCATGGAATTGGCTTTGAGGCAATTCAGCAAGTGGGATGAAGTTTGTGTGATGTTTTGCAATTATGTGAAGCTTTGGCCCTTTTGTAATTTCTTGATGTTCAAGGCATAGAATGATGCAATTCTTTGGGAAATTCTGAATTATAGGTCATGTACTATGTTTGTGTAATGGTTAGAAGTGTGTTTGAAGTCACAAAATGCTTTGGCAAGAGTTTTTGCAAGTTTCCCTCTTTGGTGCATAAGTGAAATTTTGTGATTTTTCCCAACTTTGCAAGGCCATAACTTGAGTTCTATGATGAATTAGATCAAGTTCTTGTACTTTTTGGAGAGGGAATGATCCAATCTATAACTTTCATGACCAAGAATTTTTCATTTGAAGCATTTTTGAATCAAAAAGAGGAGGTTGAAAAACTTTCCCAAAATGGCAAGTTTGCATTACAAGTCACTTTCCCAAAATGGCAACTTTGCAAATGGCTTGAAATTCTTCAATTTTGTGAACTTCTAACTTCTTCTAAGATTAAATAAAGATCATATACACCCAAAATGATGGAGAAGACCCTTTGGTTGGATGATTGGGGGCCTCAGATGCCCTGACTTTGCACTGACTTGTTCAAGAAGTCATCTATTGATCAGATGCCTTCCCCATTGAATTTCTTCATGAATATTGGTGTGTAGGATCCTTATAACATATAGAGACCAATAGAAATAAGAATTACCAAAAAATTTGGAGTTATGGCCTCTGAAACCAAAACCCTAATTTTAGGTCATCTGTGCAGTAAAACTTGGCTCTGCTTCCATGCCTTCCTTAGTTCTTGTGATTTTCTGACTTCCTTGATCTTGGGAGGATATAATATGATGATTGAACATACATGGACCCTCTTGAGATGATTTAAGACCTTTGGAGTGGCTCAGATAGCCCAGGGATGGCTCAGATCACAAACCCTAGATGCAGATGACTTAGAACCAATGCAGTGAAGCAAAAAATGCAATATGAGATGCTATGATTGAACTTATGCCAATGAAAAGAATCATAAGCCATGGTAAAATTAGTGAGGGAAAATTGGTGTGTTTACAATAAGAAACGATCATAATGAGGGAATTTGGATCAATTCATCCGTACGCATTGTTAAGATACAAGTGATTAATATTCCAACAAAGAAAAGAAAGAGATGTTAGTGAATGAGGTAAATTATGAATGGTTTCTTTATTTTTTGTTTTCAATTGCTTTGATTATAAGTTATATCTGATAATGCATGATTTCGTTATATTTTTGTTTTCAATTGCTTTGATTATAAGTTATATTTGATAATGCATGGTTTCTTTATTTTTTTGTTTTCAATTGATTTGATTATAAGTTATATCTGATAATGCATGATTTCGTTATATTTTTGTTTTCAATTGCTTTGATTATAAGTTATATCTGATAATGCATGATTTCTTTATTTTTTTTGTTTTCAATTGCTTTGATTATAAGTTATATTTGATAATGCATGATTTCGTTATATTTTTGTTTTCAATTGCTTTGATTATAAGTTATATCTGATAATGCATGATTTCTTTATTTTTTTGTTTTTAATTGCTTTGATTATAAGTTATATTTGATATTTGATGGTTTCCTTGGTTTATTACAGGTTAGACATGGCTGATAACCAACATGATGATCACGAGCATTCGACACATGAGGAAGTTAGTAAAAAAGTATCCGCGGAAGAAGAGATTCGAAGAGGCACAACAGTAATGAGAAAGGTGGTCCAAGGAAGATCTCGAGGCATCATACTAGATGTGCATTGGAGCCACCAAGGACAACTTGTAGAACCTAATGGGCATACCTTAACTAGTTTTATCGGTGCACTAGTAAGGAATGAAATTCCCATTACCTGTGATGATTGGAGAAACAAAGAGCTGAATGACTCCAAAGAAAAAATTTGGAGTGAGATAAAGGTACAATCATTTGGCCCTTAATTATATGGTATCAATTATGTTTTTTCAATTACCGGTACTAACTATCAATCTGTATGTTTTTCTTAGCGATGTTTTAACATCGAAGAAGAAAGAAGAGGTTTCTGTATGAAATTGGCCGAAAAGCTTTTAAGAGGGTTTCAAACATTTTTATCATCCAAGTTCCTTAGGGATGCGGATGGTAATTATGTGGATGCGGAGCTTCCTAAAAAATATGAAAGTTTGATATCAGCTGAAGAATGGGAAGCTTTCAAATCCAAACGACAAGACCCGATTTTTAAAAGAATAAGTGCCACAAATCTGGAAAGAGCATCAAGTCCCACATATTTGTACCGAAAAGGACGTGTCGGATATGGATGCTTAGAACAATCCATGGTAAGTATTTATAAATTGAGATAAAAAATTTGTTCATCATATATTAGTTTTATCTGATCAAATTGTATGACTTAATGTGTAGCTGCAGAAGGAGAAAAGTTCAGAAACATCTCTTCCTGCACATGTTTTGTGGAAGGAAGCCCGTGTGGGCAAATCTGGAGTTCCTCAAGAAGACGTTTTACACGTATACCAGAAATGTGTAAGTATAACATTTTTTCATTAATTGAATAACATTTTTATACACAAATATTTGACAAGTATACGGTATTCATCTAATTTTTCAGGAGGCGCTATCTCAGTCTTTATCTCCCGATGATACTAGGAGCATACTTAGTCGGGCATTAGATGTCCCTGAGTATTCTGGTCGGGTGAGGGGTAAGGGATTTGGAGTCACTCCGACCTCCCTGAGTGTTAAAAAAGGAAAGGCTCCTAGTAATCGGGAGCTTCATGCAAAATTGGAAGCCATGCAAGCTGAGCTTGATGCATTCAGGAGAGAAAGAGAGGCTAGCGCCTCAACATGTTTCAAAGATGGTTCGGACAAAGACAGTATCAACTGTACCTTTCAGCCGAACATTCCAGAGGTAATTACATATAATTATCTTAAATTGAACTATTTGCTTAAATTATGTATTTGACATATATACACATTAACAATTTCTTGTTATTATTGGTTTTAGGGCATTTCCCATTGTCAACTATATTTGTCATCACCATACTATCAGATGGTTGGCAAGGGAAAAGTGCATAACGTTAGCGGAGTATTACTCCATACTAGAGAGCTCCCTGCTGGATGTTTGAAAGTATCAGTTGATATTGCAGTTGAGACGAATGCATCATTACCATATCCTAACGATGGTTCGGATGCAACAACGGTGGACAAAGCAGTAGGTTCGTTTGTTGCATGACCGACAAACCTCATATGCGTAGGATATGAGGTATGCCTAAAACCTATATTAACTTTAATGTGTATATTCAAAGTTTTTACACGCATTTTACGTACATATTTTCCTTGGTTATGTTAAATAGACTCCCACAAAATCCAAATCAAAAGATAATGCTATTCCGCGGCATACCGAGTCCGTGGTTTCAAGAAAACAGGTACAATACAATTATATGGCATATATTCATGGAAGTTGTTACATTCTTAATTTGATCTAACTATTTATATGATATGTAGCTTCAAGAAAAGGAGGTTAGCAACGCCTCCGCACAACAAAAAAAGGAGGTTAGCAACGCCTCCGCACAGGTAAAAAGTGATGGTGCTAAGAATATCGTAGCTAGGAAAAAACCTACCACCAAGTATAGGTCGTGCCTCCAGACATTTCTAGAGATGACCGATATACCGACCGGAGGTGTTCGGCTTGTGCATATGGAGGTAGGTATTTCGGCTTTGATCACGACCAAATGATTGGTAATGAAGACTTCATGCAAGTTTTTGGTCGTGAAGAAATCGGCGTCACTGTTGTCAATACATATATCAGGTAAATCCGGTCTACTTTGTTATATTAATTGAACAACTTATTTACTTTATGTTTCAAAAGAGGTGTCTAATGTTAATGATGTTTTTATATAAGGTTTTTATATGACAAATTGATTCGCCCCAATGGTTTGGACGTGTCATTTGGATTCTTATCACCCGCGACCGTCAACTTAAGTTCAATCTTAAGTAGACCGAATACCGTGACGGAGTACGTTCTTAGGATCCTCATGGCCAACAAAGATGCGGAGAAGTTGTTCTTTATACTGTTTAATACCGGGTTAGAATTTCATTCTAAATTCATCTATTATAATTTTTTTCCAAGTTGACATCTAACATTTGCTTAATCATTACAGTGGACATTGGTTGTTGCTCGCAATCAATCCTATCAGAGAAATCGTTTATTATCTTGACTCGTTAGGAAATGATTGGACAACATACCCGGATATGAAGGTCATAATTGACACGTAAGTGAGAATGTTCAAAATTTTCTTGTGTGTATTTCTTAGTTTATGTGAATTGTTCTATTTACTTCATTTTTATTTTATTAGCATCCTACAAGCTTTTCGAGCCCAACGAGATATCCAAACATCAAAGAGGGGCGCCAACTCCATTACATGGATTCGAGTGGCGGTATATTTTTAATTATCACATTTTTTATTATATTAGTGATGACACTTGATAAAACTTAGGATTTATCCTTTTTTTTTCATATGTAGTGTCCTCAGCAACGTAATCAAATAGATTGCGGGTATTTCATGTTGAGGTTTATGCGAGATACTCTTGTTTTGGGCCGATTAGAGATTCCCACCGATGTATGTATTTCTAACTTATGAGTTATTTTTATATTTACACATATCTCATATAATTAAATAGTTGAATTAAATCAAACTATGTTATATTATTATGTAGTACTTTGATGAATTCAAGTGTCGATATTATACAAAAGATCAAGTGGACGAAATCAAAGAGGAATGGTGTCAATTCATTATTGAGCTCAATGTTTTATGAGGTATAATATTGTAGTCTTACTTTAATTGTTGAGAATTTAGATATGTGTAACGTTGTAATTTCTATAATATTGTTTATTAATTGAATTACAATCTTTGTGTTGTTTCAGGACCTATGTATATATTTGGAGCAATGCTTCATTTGGATGGATTAGATAATATGTGTAATTATATTGTACATTTGTAGTATATGTAATGACTTGTAAATTTGTACATAAATTTGTATATATTTTGATACATTTAAGGCAAAATTGGCTTGAATTGGTATATATATATATATATTTGTTAGCCAAAAATTGGTAGAAAAAATGCCAAAATGGTTTGAAATGGCATATATAAAATGTGATATTTGTCTGCCAAAATTTGGTTGAAAACAGGTAGAAATTCTGGTTTATAAACCTGGAAAAAATGTGGTTTAAAACAAAAGCTGCAAAAATTTTCGTATACCTTAGACAGCGCTTTACACAAAAGCGATGTCTAAGGGGGGGCTTAGAAAGCGCTTTTGGCAAAAGCGTTGTCTAAGGGGGGGGGCTTAGACAGCGCTTTTGAAAAGTGTTGTCTAAGGTATACCTAAAAAAATTAAAATAGGAGGGGATTAGACAGCGCTTTCACCAAAAGCGATGTCTAAGGTATAGGGGCTTAGAAAGCGCTTTTATCAAAAGCGCTGTCTAAGGTATTCCTAAAAGCGCTGTCTAAGGGTACCTTAGAATGCTCTTAGACAGCGCTTTTAAGATTTAAAAAAGCGCTGTCTAAATCTTTAGCAGCGGAGGTTTAGACAGCGCTTTAAAGCGTTGTCTAAGGCTAAAAAAAGCGTTGTCTAAGGTCTTGTTTGGCATAGTGAATGTGAATGCTAATGATGAGTTCAGGAAGAATCAACCACCGGTCTTCAAAGGAAGATTTGATCCCAATGGTGCTCAGAATTGGTTGAAGGAGATTGAAAGAATCTTCAGAGTCATGGACTATGCTGAAGAGAGTAAGGTAAGGCTTGGTTCTCACATGTTGAAGGAAGAAGCCGATGATTGGTGGGTAGGTAGAAGTCAAGCTCTTAAGGAAGATGATGAAGAGATAACTTGGGAAGTTTTTTGTACTGAGTTCTTAGGGAAGTATTACCCTGAGAGTGTGAAAGGAAAGAAGGAGATGAAGTTCCTTGAACTGAAGCAAGGTAGTATGTCCATGGTGGACTATACTGCTAAGTTTGTGGAGTTAGTTCAGTTTCATCCTCATTATGCTGCTACTGCCGAGTGTAGAAGGAATGTTGTGAAGTGCTTCAATTGTGGAGAAGTGGGTCACATTAGTACTAAGTGTACTAAGCCGAAGGAAGCTCAGGCGGGCGGAAAGGTGTTTGCATTAGCAGGGAAGGACACTACTAGTGCAGATCGTTTGAATAAAGTTACATGCTTTATTAATAGTATGCCTTTAGTTACTATTATTGATACGGGAGCGACTCATTCGTTCATTTCTCTTGAGTGTGCTAAGAGTTTGAATTTGTTTTTGACTTCTTGGGGTGGTGAGATGATTATTTAGACTCCTGCTTCAGGGTCGGTAACTACTTCTTTGGCGTGTGTAAGTTGTTCTTTGACCATGTATGGTAAAGATTTTGTTATGGATTTAGTTTGTTTGCCGTTGGAGGGTTTGGACATAATCTTGGGTATGAACTGGTTGCAATTTAATCGAGTTCATATAGATTGCTATCATAAGTTAGTAAGGTTTCCTTCTTTGGACGATGTTGAAGCTGAGAGTTTCCTATCCACGAAAGAGTTGAAGAAACTTTTAGTGGACGAAGCTCAGTTGTTTGGTTTGTTTGCATCGTTGTCAGTGGAGAGCGAAGTGGAGCTCAGTGTGTTTCCAGTGGTGTGTGATTTTCCCGAAGTGTTTCCGGAGGATATTAAGGATGTACCTCCAGAAAGAGAAGTTGAGTTTTCTATTGATCTAGTTCCGGGTACTAGACCGATTTTGATGGCACCTTATCGTATGTCAGCTTCAGAGTTGGTAGAATTTAAGAAGCAATTGAACGACTTGTTGGACAAGAGATTTGTTAGGCCGAGTGTTTCTCCTTGGGGTGCTCCAGTATTGTTGGTAAAGAAGAAAGATAGAAGTATGCGGTTATGCATTGTTTATCGACAATTGAACAAGGTGACAATTAAGAACAAATATCCGCTTCCGAGGATTGATGATTTGATGGACCAATTGGTTGGTGCGAGTGTTTTTAGTAAGATTTATTTGTGATCAGGATATCACCAGATTTGTGTGAAATAGGAGGATATTCAGAAGACGGCTTTTAGGACACGGTATGGTTATTACGAGTATTCCGTGATGCCATTCAGAGTTTCTAATGCGCCGGGTGTGTTTATGGAATATATGAATCGTATTTTTCATGAACAGTTGGATCGTTTTGTGGTTGTGTTCATCGACGACATTTTGATTTATTCTAAGTCTCAAGAGGACCATTAAGAGCATTTAAGGATTGTACTACAGATTTTGAAAGAGAAGCAACTGTATGCTAAGTTGTCAAAGTGTGAGTTTTGGTTATCGAAAGTAAGTTTTCTTGGACATGTTATTTCCGATGGTGGTATTAGTGTGGATCCATCCAAGATTGATGCGGTAATGCAATGGGAAGTTCCTAGATCGTTTACGGAGATTCGAAGCTTTTTAGGCTTGGCGGGTTATTATCGGAGGTTTATTGAAGGATTTTCAAAGTTGGCACTTCCGTTAACGCAATTGACTTGTAAGGGAAAGGCTTTCATTTGGGATATTCATTGTGAAGAGATTTTCATGGAACTTAAGAGAAGGTTAACAACAGCTCCGATCCTGATTTTGCCAAATCCGACGAAACCATTTGTGGTGTTTTGTGATGCTTCATTGTTTGGATTAGGTGGTGTTTTGATGCAAGATGGAAAAGTTGTGGCTTGTGCTTCAAGGTAATTGAGAGTGCATGAAAAGAATTATCCTACGCATGATTTGGAATTAGCGATCGTGGTTTTTGCTCTAAAAATTTGGAGGCATTATCTTTATGGTGCAAGATTTGAAGTTTTTAGTGATCACAAGAGTTTGAAATATTTATTTGATCAAAAGGAATTGAACATGAGACAAAGAAGGTGGTTAGAGCTTTTGAAGGATTATGATTTTGGTTTGAATTACCATCCGGGTAAGGAGAATATGGTGGCCGATGCTTTAAGTCATAAGTTGTTACATATGTCCGCATTGATGATAAGAGAATGGGAACTTTTGGAGGATTTTAGAGACTTGAGTTTGGTTTGTGAGATGACGCCGAGAAGTGTGGTATGCTACACGTTACAAATGATTTTCTTGCAACCGTGTGTGAAAAGCAAAAGTTGGATTTAAATTTTTTCGATTTGATGATGAATGAGAATGAGGATTTCAAAGTTGATAATTTTGGGGTTTTGAGATTCCGTGGTCGTATTTATATTCCTGATGATATGGAGTTGAAAAAGATGATTTTGGAAGAGGGACACCGAAGTAATTTAAGTATTCATTCGGGAGCGAATAAGATGTATCAAGATTTGAAGAAGGTCTTTTGGTGGTCCGGATTGAAGAGAGATGTAGCTCATTTTGTTTACGCGTGTTTGACTTGTCAGAAGTCTAAGGTGGAACATCAGAAGCCTAGTGGTTTGATGCAGCCATTAGATATTTCGGAATGGAAATGGGATAGTATATCGATGGATTTTGTTACGAGATTGTCGAATACGCAAAGAGGTCATAATGCTATTTGGGTGATTGTGGATAGGCTTACTAAATCTACTCACTTTATTCCGATTGATGTTAGTTATCCTTTGGAGAAGTTAGCCGAGATTGATATTTCTGTGGTTGTGAAGTTGCATGGAGTTCCTAAGAGTATTGTATCGTATAGAGGTCCTAGATTTATATCGAGGTTTTGGGAAAGTTTGCAAAAGGCTTTGGGTTCTAAGCTAAGATTGAGTTTGGCTTACCATCTGCAAACAGACGGTCAAACCGAGAGGACAATTCAATTGTTTGAGGATTTGTTGCGTGCATGTGTGCTAGAGCAAGGTTGTGTTTGGGATAATTATTTAGCGTTGATTGATTTCACCTACAATAACAGTTTTCATTCGAGTATTGGTATGGCACCATTTGAGGCTTTGTATGGTCGGATATGTCGAACACCTTTATGCTGGCATGAAACCGAAGAGAGAACGGTAGTTAGACCGGAGATGGTACAACAAATGACGAAAAAGGTGAAGTTTATTCGGGAGAAGATGGGAGCTTCTCAAAGTAGACAAAATAGTTATCATGACAAGAGAAGGAAAGATCTTGAGTTTCAGGAAGACGATCATGTATTTTTGAGAATTACACCAGTTACGGGTGTGGGTCGTGCTTTGAAGTCGAAGAAGTTGACTTCTTGTTTTATTGGGTCGTATCAGATTACTGCACGAATTGATGTTGTGGCTTACCGTATGGCGTTGCCTCCGAATCTTTCGAATTTGCATGATGTGTTCCATGTTTCGCAACTTCGGAAGTATGTTCCGGATCCATCACATGTTATTCCTATGGACGAGGTTGAAGTAAGAGATAACCTTACGGTGGAAGCTTTGCCGATTAAGATTTTAGATCGTGAAATCAAGAAGCTAAGAGGCAAGGATATTGCGCTTGTGAAAGTAGCGAGGGGAGGCGCTGCGGAAGGCAATATGACTTGGGAATTAGAGAGTGGGATGCGAGAGTCGTATCCGGAGTTGTTTGAATCAGGTAATATTTTTTATGATGAAAATTTCTAAAGTGAGGGAGAGTTGTAATGCCCCGATTCGATATTTCCCAATTTTGTTGAGTCTTTTATTTTATTTGAGTGATAATTGTCTTATTTGCGAAATTGACATGATAATATGATATGTTGATGTGTTAATGTGATATGTTTTTATGATATGTGATTTTACCGTTTTGTGAATTTTCGGGTAAAATTAGATTGGATGGTATTTTAGACATTTGCTAATTAGTAATAAATTAGAATTGTGTAGAATTATTATTTTGTGAGAAAATGATATTTGGTGGAAAAGGGAAGAAAATGAGTTAAGTGTAGAAATAGTTAGTAAGGGTTATAAGAGAGAAAAATAGAAAGAAAGATAGAAAGAAAGAAAAAAAAAAGATATAAGAGTGGAAAGAAAAGAAAATAGAAAATAGAAAGAAAGGGAAGAGAAGAGAAAAGAAGAGAAAAGAGGAAAAAGTTGGAAAATCATCAAGATTGCTCATAGGAATCGAAACAATCGGGTAAGGGTGATAAACATTGTTATCTTGATATTGTATATGATTATGTATGTGTTAGATCGTGTGAGTTTTTGTTTTCGTGAAGTTTAGAGAGAATGAAATGTTAGGTTTTTGATAAAAATGTGAGGAAATTGGTAGATTAATCGGTTAGAACTTGTTATAGTCGAAGTATGATAGTTTATACATGTTACTAATCATGTTTGTGGATGTTTGTTGAAGTTTGATTGAATTTTTTAGGGTTTTTGATGACTGTCGCATAACTGAGTTGCTGCAGAATCGCAATGTTCGCTCAGCAAGTTTTCCAGGGATTTCCTCGCTCAGCGAGCCTGGGAGTTTTGGTTTGGTAATTTCTTTGGGTCGTAACTTTAGTTTCGGTTATCCGTTTTAGACGTTCTTTATATCGATTCGAAGCAAAAAACGTGTAGAAACTAATGATGCTAAGAAATATAATTTTTAGCAGACTTTTCCGATAAAACGTAAATGAGTTAATTATGGAAATGTGGGTTTGATGTGATGTTGTGGCCATTTGGCAAATGAATACATTGCTTTAATTGAATGCAAATGTATGCTAATTGTCGCTCCCACCAAATGAGGCTAGGTCAGAAGGGGTACAGACGCGAACGGTCGGCGAAAAGAGAAATGAATAGAGTCGCCAGCTAGGCATTTTTATCCCGAAGGAAAGGTAATGCTGCATAAACCTGAGAAAGATATGGATAAGACGGTTGCGGACCAGAGAGACTGAGAAAGGGGGTTGGTTACAACCTGGGAAGGTATTAGCACCCAGATTGTCCGTCGTACTCGACGGGATCCACGCTTAAAAGATTTGTGTTTTAAAGGGGTAGTGTCAGTGCAATCTGTGTATCAAAGCTGGAAAAAGAATGCAAGTGTCAGTGTAAAAGAATGTGAAGTGTATAAGTGAAGTGTCAGTGTAAGAACAAGAATGGAGATGCTCAAGACCATGAGGCTAAAAGAATGATGCTGGAAAGAGGGGGAATATACAGAGACTTTTGTTCGATAACTGTTAAGTTATGCCTACGTATCCTCTCGTGCAATGAGGAAGTCAGAACACCGTAGTTCGACCCAAAGAGACTGAAAGGTAAATTGACTTGTGAACTGCTTACTTGTCTATGCTCAAGTGTATGACCTGTCTGGCTCATGTGCTAACTGTCTTGCATTAGACGGAAGAAGCGAGTCCTCGTTTGTGAGTGAATGATATGAGAAAAGAATCCCGGAGGAGACGATTATTGTTTGTTTTTTGTGTTTTCAGTCTTTTATTGCTTTTGGATTTGTCATAAGTAAATGAGCTTAAGCCTAAACCAATGGGTTAGTAAACTCATCACATCTTCCCTCTGATTAGGGGTAATGAGAATACCTTAAGTGTGAAGTCAGCATCTCACACTTAATCACCATGGTGTAGGATTAAGATCATTAACCTACTTGTTATTATTTAGATGTTTTTGTTGTTTTTGTTTAGTGTTAAGTAATGAGTTTAAGCCATAATCAAGGATCTAATGGACTCATTACACCATCCTAATAGAAGGATAATAGATGAGAACATTTAAGCTGAGAAAGACTCCTCAACTTGATCCATGATTAGGGATTAAACTCATGACAAAACAAAACCTTTATTAAGTGAATTTTAGTTAATGATGAGATTAAGAAGTGAGTTTTATGGTTTGTAAGACAACTTGAGGGGGACTTGTCCATTAACACTAGGGTTAGTCCTTCTTAACCAATTAAGGAAGAATTAGAACCCTAATGCAAGGCCCAAGTTACAAGCTTGATGTCTTGATGGTTATTAAGTGAATTGATTAAGGGATTTAAACACATTAAGGGTTTAACACTTAGGATTAAAGTTATACACTCCATCCTAATAGAAGGATGCAGGCATAAGCTTAATCACAACGCCTTAAAGCCTTTAGGGTTTAGTCCCTGATTATGAGATGAGAAGAGAAGACTCAAAGAGACACAAAGGTAAAAGCTAATTGGGGGACTAATCAAACCCTAATTGTTATCATGATTGGTCATTCCTAGGGTTTGTGGGGTTTAAGAAGGAAATCTTCAAGGAACCATTAAGGAGAGAAACAGATGAAAGGAGCAACAAGAAGCAAAACAACTTGCTTCACTTAAGAAGACAAGTTGCTTGAAGAAAGAAAATAAGAGATGAACATGAATGAGCAAGCTCACTCCCATACACATACAAAAATGCAGCAATGATGCATAAAGGAGATGAAAAGAAATTTTGAGAAGTGAAGGCAAATTCACTTCTCAAAATAACTTACCACCTGAAAAGTTAGTAAAGAAATGAAATGCAATGCAAATGAGATGAAATGTGATGATGCAAACCAAAACCAGAAGCATAAGTATGATGTTAATGATGCTAAGAGATGATGCAAACATGAGGCAAGGCATTAGAGTGATCATACAAGCATATGGATGCAAGAGAAGCATGCTTTGAACCATGGATGTTCATGAAAAGTTATGGAATGCAAATGACATACAACATGGAAAATGAAGGATGCAATGATCACACATGATTCTAACATGTCCTAAGATGTCTTATGAATCAAATGGATGCACAAAATGTCATGGCAAGTCATGGTATGCAAGCAAATGGAAAATGGATGCAAAAGGAGGCACAAATTAGGGTTTCATGCATCATACAAAACAAAAATCCAAAACCAGAAGCAAATGGCATGATAAAAATTTGAAAATGCACTCAAAGATACCCTAGACCTATACAAACTCACTGCCAAAAGGAGGGGATCCAACTCTTAACCTATCAAAAGTTATGAATTTCCTAAGATTGCTAGGGTTTTAAGGTACCTTGTCAAGAAAAATGCCAAACAAATTGAAAATGCAAGATCAAATTATGCCAATTTTATCCTCTAAACTACATGTTATGCAAGATGCAATGCAAAAAGAATCATTGTCCAACTCTCAATGGTTAGGCAGAAATGAATTTTTGAAGTTTGAAACAAAATATTGCCTTGAAATGAAATTAAATCCAAAGAAAATTATCAAAAGGCATCAAGAACAAAAAAGAAATTTGGTTTGAGAGTTGGACAATGTTTCTAAATGTTTTTAAATGCAATGTGAATTTTTTGGTGATTTTTAAATACCTAAATGTATTTTTAATTAATTAATTTTCATTAACTAATTAAAAATAAACATTTAAATGATTTAAAAATAATTTTTAATGCAAAAAATAAAAATAAAAATATTTTTGTGTTCTGAAAAATAATGAAAACCTTGACAAAAATTTTCATAATTTTTAAACATTTTTTGCTATTTTAAATTAAATGTACAAAATAAATCAAATAAAATGAAAATTAAAATTAAAATAATGAGAAGTATGCACAATGAACGCACCAGATTGATTCTGGGCTGGGAAAGGTTGACTTGGCGCCACATCCAATGGCCCAAGTTCAAACCTGGCTAATTCTGATTTTATAATTAATTAAACTGGATTAATTAAGTTAATTGAAGATTAGGGCTAAATGATGAGATCCTGACCATTCAAACACGCGCGGGTCAACCCTGGTCAAACCATCCTACGCTCCACATTCAAACTCTCATTAATGACACAAATTAGGGTTAATGATTTTCAGGTGGCCGGAGAAGACTTCCGGTCGTCTTCTCCGGCGAACCCAAACCCTAGATTTCGCTACAGGTCACCAAACAAGCAATTTCTTCCACAGAAATGATCCTCTCCCCAATCTAAACCTAACTCATCTCCCAAAACTCATTTATTTTCACTCACCAGCCTGAATCGAATGAAAATATGAAACACGAGAAAACTTTCAGAGTGACATGAAATGGTCATCTCTTACTTATTTTCAAATATAAATACATCCAGATGATCAGTGCAACATGTAGATTCATTTTGTAACAAGAAAATGAAGTTCTGAGAAAAAAGTTCTTGAGCTATACCTGAGATGGAGACCTTCAAAAATGAGCTTTCTGAGCCTTTCCTTTGTGCAAACCACCTCCAATGATCCCCCTTGTGCTAATGGCAAGCTTGGATGGAGTTTAAATTGGCTATTTTGAGAGGTTCAGTTCTGGTGTATCAGAAAATGAGGTTCTTGTGTGTGCTGTTTCAGATCATTGTGAGGGGTGGGATCTGTTCTATGGATGATTTCTGGTTGATTGGTGAAGGAATTATTGAAGTTTGATGGCTGTGTTGTGTGATTCGAAGAAGGAAAGATTTTGACAGTTTTTGGAGTGTGCTGCAATGTGTGTGTTTTAGGCTTGTGTATGTTATGTTTTATGATCCTTAGGTGATCCATAAACTATCCCAACAAATCTGGAGAGCAGGTGTGCACTGTGGGATTGGTATGGGATGATTGGCCAAAAAGTCAAGTTTTGTGTACTTGCAGCATGGGCTGTGGCAGAGGCAGTCTAGAGGCTTGTCCTGCCTCAGCTTGAGTCAAGGATGGCCCTTGGATGGCTCATGAAAGACTGCTGCATTTGGATCATGAGTTGGAAGGGTTTTTGCAATTTGACAACTTGTTACATCTTATGATTTTTGGCTATTATGTGTGAGAAGTCTTGCTGAATTTCTGATGTGGGATGCCTCATTAGGTCATGACAATGTACTAAAACCAGTTAGGGGTCAAACAAAACCTTTGAGAATCAATTTGCAAGAAATCCCTCTTTGCACTTTCATGAAAAATGACTTATGGTTATGTGAAAATCCAGTCATAGAATTGGAACATTCTTTGGGCCAAACTGATTTTTAGACATTGGTTCATGTTTGTATGAAGATTAGAAGTCCATTTGATAGCACAATTTGTCTTGGCAAGTGGTTTTGCAACTTTGCCTTTTTGGTAGAAAACTTGAAATTATGTGATTTTTTCCAACTTTGACAAGCCATAACTTTTGATCCAAAATGAATTAGAACAAGTTCTTGTACTTTTTGAAAAGGGAATGATCCATTCTACAACTTTCATGACCAAAATTTTCCCATTTGAAGCATTTTTGAATAAAAAAGCAAGGGTTGAAAAAGTTTCCCAAAATGGCAAGTTTCCATTACAAGTCATTTTCCCAAAAAGTCAACTTTGCAAATGGCTTGAAATTCTTCAATTTTGTGAACTTCTAACATCTTCTATGATCAAATAAAGATTATACATAATCAAAATTATGATGAACACCCTTTGGTTGGGTCATTGGGGGCCTCAGATGCCCTGGTTTTGCACTGACTTGCTCAAAAAGTCAACTCTTGATTAGATGCCTTCCCCATGGAATTTCTTCATGAAACTTGATATGCATGATCCTCATAGCATATAGAGACCAATAGAAACAAGAATGACTAAAAAATTTGGAGTTATGGCCTTTGAAACCAAAACCCTAATTCTAGGTCATCTGTGCAGTCAAACCTGGCTCTACTTCCATGCCTTTCTCAGTTCTTGTGATTCTTTGACTTTCTTGACTTTGTGAGGATTAAATATGATGCTTGAACATACATGGATCCCTTTGAAGTGATTTATGACCTTTGGAGTGGCTCAAATGGCTCTTGGATTGCTCAGATCACAAACCCTAGATGCAGATGACTTTGAACCAATGCAGTGAATCAAAAATGAGGTATGAGATGATATGATTGAACTTATGCATATGAAGAGATCACAAGCCATGGTGTGAATGGGTGAGGGAAAATTTGGGGTGTTTACAGCTGCCCCTATTCAAACATGAGTTAGCTGTGTAGGATGTAAGCAACGGCTTAACAGGCAAACAAGATAACTTGTGGTTGAATACCAAAGACAGTCCAAAATTTGCACTCACAGAATGAAGAAGAAAAGGGATATAGATTGTAAAAGGAAAATAAAGTATAATTATAAAGTGCGGGTGACGGAGGACGACCGTCGAGTAGAGGACGACTGCTGGGGATAAAGCGATGACGGGGACGACCGACATGCTGGGGAAGATGCGGGAAATAAAGCAAAGACGGGGACGGCCGACTAGCTGGGGATATGAGAGATTATGATGGCGACGACCATCAGGTAAAGCTAAAAGACTCTCTGGGGACTATAGGTAAATGAAATAAGTGATGAGTGTAAACACCTCAAATTTGCCCTCACTCATTTCACATTGGCTTGTGATCTTTTCATATGCATAAGTTCAATCATAGCATCTCACATTGCATTTTTTATTCACTGCATAGCTCCTAAGTCATCTGCATCTAGGGTTTGTGATCTGAGCAATCCAAGAGCTTCTTGAGCCATTCCAAAGGTCTTCAATCACTTCAAATGGGTCCATGTATGTTCAAGCATCATATTATATCCTCTCAAAGTCAAGAATGTCAAAAAAATCACAAGAACTGAGATTGGCATGGAGGCAGAGCCAAGTTTGACTGCACAGATGACCTAGAATTAGGGTTTTGGTTTCAAAAGCCATAACTCCAAATTTTTTGGTCATTCTTGTTTCTATTGGTCTCTATATGGTATAGGGATCATGCATATCAATTTTCATGAAGAAATTCCATGGGGAAGGCATCTGATCAAGAGTTGACATTTTGAGCAAGTCAGTGTAAAATCAGGGCATCTGAGGCCCCCAATGACCCAACCAAAGGGTGTTCTTCATCATTTTGATTGTGTATGATCTTTATTTTATCATATAAGATGTTATAAGTTCACAAAATTGAAGAATTTCAAGCCATTTGCAAAGTTGACTTTTTGGGAAAATGACTTGTAATGGAAAATTGCCATTTTGGGAAACTTTTTCAACCCTTGCTTTTTTATTCAAAAATGCTTCAAATGAGAAAACTTTGGTCATGAAAGTTGTAGAATGGATCATTCCCTTTTCAAAAAGTACAAGAACTTGTCTTAATTCATTTTGGATCAAAAGTTATGGCTTGTCAAAGTTGGGAAAAATCACATAATTTCAAGTTTTCTACCAAAGAGGCAAAATTGAAAAATCACTTGACAAGGCAAATTGTGCTATCAAATGGACTTCTAAACTTCACACAAACATAAACCAAGGCCTAAAGATCATATTGCATCAAAATTTCACTCATTTTTATGACTTGTGGATCAAGAAATTCCAAAGGGGCCAAAAGTTCACAAATTTGCAAACTGATCCATAACTCTTCATCCACTTGAGCCAGCTCACAAAATCTGATTTCATGAAACCCCTTGATCCTTGCTGTGCATAGCCATGCCCCTATCTCAGCCTGCCACTTGCCCATACCTCCAAGTACAACTTTCTTGACTTTTTGTAACTTGAGCCATACCAATCACACTCCTCCACAACAACTCTCTGCCCAATCAGAACATGTTATGTGGACCTCAAGCTAGCCATTTGAACACGCAACTCAGCCTGAAACTCTCTCCAAGCCAGCATTCTCATTTTCCACCTCATATGCATTTTCTTTCGAAACACACTCCACAAGCATCAAACATCCAAACAAACTCCATAGAATCACTCAGCACACTCCCCTGATCATTTCCATACCCTCATTCATCCCTGAAACCTCCTCAATCAGAAACACGATCCTCACCCCTCACTGAACAGAACTTCTGCAAACTCACAAACCAACCATTATAAACTGCAACCAAGCTTCATAACTTCATCAAGAGGACCATTGGGATCATTTTGAGGCAAAGAGGCAAGCAGAAAGCTCTTGGGTTGAAAGCTTCGATTCAGGTAGCCATGGAAATTCATTTTTCCAGAACTCTTATTTCTTGTTTCTAAAATGATCTACATGCTTCCCTGAATGCACTGAACCTTTTATTTTTGAAAATGATTGAGTTTTGAGGTTGTATGCTTGTTCTGAAACTTTGCCCGTGAAATGCTTTTTGTTTTGGTTCTTGAGTTTGAGTGAAAATAAATGATTTTGATTGCTGGATTCTTGTTTAGAGTGGTCTAATGATTGATTCTGGAGAGATTTGTGAAGTTTCATGGCGTATTAAGAGAGATTGAGTGAGGACCTTGCCGGAGAAGATGACCGGAACACTGTTCCGGTCATCTGAAAGTGTTTAGGGTTTCTGATTAGGGCTTAATCATAATTAAACAAGTTTGAATTCAGGCCGTCCATTAGCGCGCCAAGTCAATTCCCGCGTGTCCCAGTTTGAACCACAGCCCTTGGATTGACTGACTTTCTCATTTTTCATTTAAAATTCATTTTATTTTCATTTGTTTTGATTTATTTTGCACGAATTAATTAAAATAGCAAAAAATGTTTAAAAATTATGAAAATTTTTGTCAAGGTTTTCATTATTTTTCAGAACACAAAAATATTTTTATTTTTATTTTTTGCATTAAAAATTATTTTTAAATCATTTAAAAGATTATTCTTAATTAATTAATGAGAATTAATTAATTAAAAATACTTTTAGGTATTTAAAAATCACAAAAAAATTCATAACCTTTAAAAACATTTAGAAACATTTTCCAACTCTCAAACCAGATTTCTTTTTTGTTCTTGATGCCTTTTGATAATTTTCTTTGGATTTAATTTCATTTCAAGGCATTATTTTGTTTCAAACTTTGAAAATTCATTTCTGTCTAACCTTTGAGAGTTGGGTCATGATTCTTTTTGCATTGCATCTTGCATAACATGTAGTTTATAGGATAAAATTGGCATGATTTGATCTTGCATTTTCAATTTGTTTGGCATTTTTCTTGTCAAGGTACCTTAAAACCCTAGCAATCTTAGGAAATTCATAACTCTCACTAGGTTAAGAGTTGGATCCCCTCCTTTGGGAAGTGAGTTTGTATAGGTTTAGGGTTCCTTTGATTGCATTTTCAAATTTTTATCATGACATTTGCTTCTGGTTTTGGATTTTTGCTTTGTATGTTACATATAACCCTAATTCATGTCTTCCTTTGCATCCATCTTCCTTTTGCTTGCATACCATGACTTGCCATGACATTTTGTGCATCCATTTGATTCATAACACATCTTAGGACATATTAGAATCATGTTTGATCATTGCATCTTTCATTTGCCATGTTATATGTCTTTTGCATTCCATAACTTTTCATGAACATTCATGGTTCTAAGCATGTCTCATTTGCATCCTTATGCATGTTTGATCATCATTTTGCCTTACTTCATATTTGCATCATCCCTTAGCATCATTAACATCATGTTTTTGCTTCTGACTTTGGGTTGCATCATCACATTTAATCTCATTTGCATTACATTTCATTCCTTTACTAACTTTTCAGGTGGTAAGTTATATTGAGAAGTGAATTTGCCTTCACTTCTCACAATTTCTTTTCATCTCCTTTATGCATCATTGCTGCATTTTTGTATGTGTATGGGATTGAGCTTGCTCATTCTTTTTCATCTTACTTTCTTTCTTCAAGCAACTTGTATTCTTAAGTGAAGCAAATTGTTTTGCTTCTCTTTGCTCCTTTCACCTGCTTCTCTCCTTGGTGGCTCTTTGAAGATTCTTTCTCTCTTAAACCTCATAAACCCTAGGAACAACCAAGCATGACAATAATTAGGGTTTTGATTAGTCCCCCCATTTAGCTTTTACCTTTGTGTCTCATTGAGTCTTCTCTCCTCACCTCATAATCAGGGACTAAACCCTAAAGGCTTTAAGGCTTTGTGATTAAGCTTATGCCTGCATCCTTCTATTAGGATGGAGTGCATAACTTTAATCCTAAGTGTTAAACCCTTAAGGTGTTTAAATCCTTTAATCAATCCATCTAATAATCATCAAGACATCAAGCTTGTAACTTGGGCCTTGCATTAGGGTTCTAATTCTTCCTTGATTGGTTAAGAAGGACTAACCCTAGTGTTAATGGACAAGTCCCCCTCAAGTTGTCTTAAAAATCATAAAATCCATTTCTTAATCATACCATTAACTAAAATCCACTTAATAAAGGCTTTGTTTTGTCATGAGTTTAATCCCTAATCATGGATCAAGATCGGGGCCTGCCTACAAGACTCAGTGAAAGAACAACTGATTGATATGCTTCGAGAGTATGTGGATGTGTTTGCTTGGTCTTATCAGGATATGCCAGGGTTGGACACCGATATCGTCGTGCACAAGCTTCCTTTGAAAGAGGATTGCCCACCAGTGAAACAGAAGCTTCGCCGTACTCGCCCAGATATGGCAATGAAGATTAAAGAAGAGGTACAAAAGCAGTGGGACGCCGGGTTCCTTGCTGTGACTAGTTATCCGCCGTGGGTCGCTAACATTGTATCGGTACCTAAGAAAGACGGTAAAGTGAGGATGTGTGTGGACTACCGGGATCTGAATAGAGCCAGCCCGAAAGATGATTTCCCTTTACCTCACATTGATGTATTGGTGGATAATACGGCTCAATTCTCGGTATTCTCCTTCATGGACGGATTTTCAGGATACAATCAGATCAAGATGTCACCTGAAGACATGGAGAAGACAACTTTCATCACACCCTGGGGCACGTTCTGTTATAAGGTGATGCCATTCGGACTAAAGAATGCTGGTGCAACGTATCAACGGGCTATGGTAACATTATTCCATGACATGATCCATAAAGAAATCGAATGTTATGTGGATGACATGATTGCCAAGTCCCTCACAGAAGAAGACCACCTGGTAAATCTGTTGAAGTTATTCAAGCGTCTGAGGAAGTACCAACTGAAGTTAAACCCCAACAAGTGCACATTCGGGGTGCGATCCGGTAAGCTGCTGGGATTTATTGTAAGTGAGAAAGGGATTGAAGTTGACCCTGATAAAGTCAAAGCCATTCAAGAAATGCCTGCACCGAAAACTGAGAAAGAAGTTCGAGGGTTTCTAGGTAGATTGAACTACATTTCACGGTTCATATCTCACCTTACTGCAACCTGTGAACCTTTGTTCAAGCTATTGAGAAAAGAACAAACGGTCAGGTGGAACGAAGACTGCCAGAAGGCTTTTGACAAGATCAAGGAATACTTACAAGAGCCTCCAATCCTTATGCCTCCAGTTGAAGGAAGACCTCTAATAATGTACTTGACAGTATTAGAAGAGTCAATGGGGTGTGTGCTGGGCCAGCATGACGAGTCTGGTCGAAAAGAGTATGCAATATACTACCTAAGCAAAAAGTTTACCGACTGTGAACAACGTTATTCACTGCTCGAGAAAACTTGTTGTGCTTTAGCGTGGGCTACTCGCCGACTAAGACAGTATATGTTGACCCACACTACTTTATTGATCTCCAAGATGGACCTAGTTAAGTACATTTTTGAGAAACCAGCACTTACCGGACGGGTTGCAAGATGGCAAATGATCCTCACGGAGTATGATATTCAGTACACCTCTCAGAAGGCCATCAAGGGCAGTGTATTGTCTGATTATCTTGCTGAGCAACCCATTGATGATTACCAGCCTATGAGATTTGACTTCCCTGATGAAGACATCATGTTCATAAAATCAAAAGATCATGAAGAGCCTATTCACACTGAAGGTCCTGACCCAGAAGAAGAATGGACTATGATGTTTGACGGGGTTGTTAACATGAATGGCCGTGGTGTTGGTGCAGTACTCATTACACCTAAGGGTGTTCACATGCCTTTCTCGGCAAAGCTCACCTTTAATTACACTAACAACGAAGCTGAATACGAAGCTTGCATTATGGGTCTTGAGGAAGCCATTGACCTCAGGATCAAGACTTTGACTGTATTCGGAGATTCAGCTCTGGTAGTTAATCAAACCAACGGCAAATGGTACACACACCAGGATCATCTAATACCTTACAAGGATTATACAAGGAGGTTATTGACTTCCTTTACAATGGTCAAGCTTGAGTATATCCCTCGGGACGAGAATCAGTTTGCAGATGCTCTGGCTACCATTTCATCCATGATCAAAGTTCAAGCTGCCAACTTTGTGCCTCGGATTTCAGTGTCCAGACTCGACAGACCAGCATATGTATTTGCAGCAGATGTTGCCAAAGATGATAAGCCTTGGTTCCATGACATTAAATGCTTCTTGGAGGATCAAACATACCCATCTGGGGCATCTTCCAATGATAAGAAGACTCTAAGAAGGCTTGCTGGTAGTTTCTTTTTGAACACTGATGGTTCCCTGTACAAGAGAAACTTTGATATGGTACTCCTCAGATGCGTTGATAAGACAGAAGCAGACTTGTTGATGCACGAGGTGCATGAAGGATCCTTTGGTACCCATGCCGGAGGACATGCAATGGCAAAGAAGTTGCTAAGATCAGGCTACTACTGGATCACAATGGATGCCGACTGTTGTGCCTATGCCAGAAAATGCCATAAATGCCAGATCTATGCGGATAAGGTGCATGTGCCTCCAAATCCTCTGAATGTGATGTCTTCACCCTGGCCCTTTACCATGTGGGGCATTGATATGATTGGCAAGATTGAACCGACTGCTTCAAATGGCCACAGATTCATCCTGGTTGCTATTGACTATTTCACCAAGTGGGTTGAAGCAGCTTCCTATGCAAATGTTACAAGGCAAGTGGTAGCCCGATTTCTGAAGAGAGATATCATTTGTCGGTATGGAGTGCCCGAGCAAATCATTACTGATAATGGTTCCAACTTGAAAAACAAAATGATGGCAGAGCTATGCCGGGACTTCAAGATCCAACACCATAATTCTTCTCCTTACAGGCCAAAGATGAATGGCGCTGTTGAGGCAGCTAATAAGAATATCAAGAAGATTGTGCAGAAGATGGTAGTCACCTACAAAGATTGACATGAAATGTTACCATTTGCCTTGCATGGGTACCGTACATCAATCAGAACATCTACTGGGGCAACACCGTATCAGCTTGTGTATGGTATGGAGGCAGTCCTACCTGTTGAAGTTGAATTACCCTCTCTACGGGTATTGATGGATGTTAAACTGAGTGAGGCTGAGTGGGTCCGATCCCGATACGAACAACTAAGTTTGATCGAAGAGAAGAGATTGGCTGCAATCTGTCATGGACAGCTGTATCAGAAAAGAATGAAGAAAGCCTTCGATCAGAAAGTCAGGCTCCGAGAGTACCAAGTAGGATATCTTGTGCTGAAAAGACTCCTCCCTCCTCATACAGACCACAGGGGCAAATGAACTCCGAACTATGAAGGACCATTCGTAGTAAAGAAAGTTTTCTCTGGTGGAGCACTAATGCTCAGTACTATGGATGGTGAAGACTTCCCGTCCCCTATGAATTCAGATGCAGTTAAAAAATACTTCGCATAAAATGACCCGCTGGACATAAAAACAGAATGTAAGTCCAGGCAAAAATAGGGCATCCCGGCGAGTCAAAAACAGAATAAAAGACTCGGGCAAAAATAAGGGAAAATAAGTAAAAAAAATGTACACCCGCTGAGTTGAAAAGCCGCATTGGACAACTCAGGCAAAAAAGGGTATCCCGATGGATTGAAAACCCGAAAGGGCGATCCATGCAAAACAAGGGAATAAGCGAACAACTGCATTCTGAATTTGTCTGTATCACTTAAAACTTGGAAAGCTTTGAAAGGATCAAGCTTCTTTCAGAATCAGCCTTTTTCTTCAGAAAGCAAGACGAGAAGAACGTCAAATGTCATACGAGTCATAGCAAAGGGAAGCTCCTTAAAGCGTCATCAACATTGCCAGCATCTTTTTGTTTCTCAATTTGTAACAATCTCCTCATTTCAGGGGATCTGTTTCCTTGACTGTATCTTGCCAATTCAGGGCACTTGAATTAATAAAATCAGATTTTCAGTCATGTTTCGTCTTATACATTTTATTCCCGTTTGCAAAAAATGTTCGATGTCTTTAAGATATTGATTGCACAAATACAGGTGCTTCTCTTCTAAAAAGAATACGTGCTTACAGGAAATATGCTCACTCCCGGGAGTGTCTGAACTCTTATGATGGGATCCAATAAGGGATACCTCGGGATTACTTGTGCGTTTCTATGTCTTTTCAGGATTGCAGGTATTCAAAGCACAACATGGGGCATGGAAGCTTCACCCCAGCAAGCTGGAAAATCATTATCTACTCAGTCTTAGCACCGAAGGTGTTTTCTCCCCAGCTGAGTTGCCATTCGTTATTCCTCCTCAGCCAAGTACAAAAGCCAGGGAACCATCTCCCCACAGAGTTTCAGCCTCTATCCAGAAGAGCAACGCCTGAAGATCTCACAACAGAGTAAAGAAAGCTTCTACAAACCCCAGCTGGGTCCCCCATTACAAGGATAGGTCTATCAGTGACCTAATCTCCCCATGCAGATACATTTTATCAGATTTACCAGTGATCTCACCCCCAGCTGGGATGTCCACTTCAAGCAGATCAGCCAGAGATCTTCGCAGCAGTGGGATCCGAATCCCGGATCGGCATCTTTGCATAATCATAGCATTCGCATCATATTCTCCCCGCAGAGCGTAGCATTCCGTTTAATACGGAGCATTACGGCAAAAATCAAACATATTGCATAATCATAAGCCATGTTCTGAATCAAACACTTGTAAATACTGACAATCCATCAACTGTATACGGAAAACTCCCCAAGATTCCCCAGCAGAAAGTTAAAGCATTTGCCTTACACTCACAAATACCAGTACATACTCCTTTTGACACCCATTACTGTCATCATTCCCCAGTAAAGTCGCCCGAGCATTCCTTGCAAAAAGACCACTTATATTACAGATACTTCGTGACACCCGTCCGTGTCATATCCCAGCAGAAAGCCAAAGTATCCCCTTTGCACTCACAGATACATATATATATACAGATTCCCTGACACCCGTCCGTGTCACCTTCCCCAACATAGTTGCCTGAACACTTTGTAAAGAATATATTTGTTTATAATATACTTTTTCCGACACTCGTCTGTGTCAAACTCTCCCCAGCAGGTTAAACACTTGTGTACACCGCTCATACATATCATTCCTGTTTTCACTCATACAGATACTCGTCCGTATCTTGTATACACCACTCATATCCCCTCAGATTCGACACTCGTCTGTGTTCTCTGTTAACCAGTTGATACTCGTCCGTGTCATCATCTCAGAACATGCGTCAAGCGTTTGTTTCTACCTGATACTCGTCCGTATCATAGTCTTAAGGAGGCTCGTCCGCATCTTTAATCTATACACCGTGTCAAACACTTATGTTTTCTTGAATTTAGACACTCGTCTGTGTCTATTATTCCCCAGAAGAGTCCCCGCAGAATCAATACTCGTCCGTGTTCTTTGTATAACCAGTTGATACTCGTCCGTATCATCATCTCTGAACATGTGTCAATTTTGTTTCTATCTGATACTCGTCCGTATCATAGTCTTAAGGATGCTCGTCCGCATCTTTAATCTATACACAGTACCCAAACACTTGTACCTTTCATTTCTTGGATGTAAACACTCGTCCGTGTTTACTATTCCCCAGCGAATTCCTCAACAAAACTTGTTAAACTATTTCTTTTCTATCTGACATTCGTCCTATGTCATGATACCTTTTCGGCAGCCGTACCCTGCCAGGTGATCGTCCTTCACCTTTGGATGACCGTCCCTCATCCTTTCCTCAGCGGAGTCTCCATTATTGGAACCCTATTCTACCTGGCATTCGTCCTATGTCGTGATTTTTAGCAGCCGTCCCATGCTAGGTGATCGTCCTTCACCTCTTGATGATCGTCCTTCATAATTTTATCTGATGGTCGTCCCCATCGTTGATCTTGTTATCTGACATTCGTCCTATGTCATGATAAACCCTAAGAGCAGCCGTACCCTGCTAGGTGATCGTCCTTCACCTCTTGATGATCGTCCTTCATCATGCTTATCCGATGGCCGTCCCCATCGTCGACCTTTTATCCGACATTCGTCCTATGTTGTGATACTTTCGGCAGCCGTACTCTGCCAGGTGATCGTCCTTCACCTTGGATGACCGTCCCTCATCTTATCCCCAACAGAGCAGTCGTCCCCTGCCAGGTGATCGTCCTTCACCTTTGATGACCGTACCTCATCACTTATTTCATTTACCTATAATCCCCAGAGAATCTTATATCTTTACCTGATGGTCGTCCCCATCATAATCTCTTATATCCCCAGCATGTCGGCCGTCCCCGTCATTGCTTCATCCCCAACAGTCGTCCTCTGCTCGACGGTCGTCCTCCGTCACGCGCACTTTATAATCATACTTTATTTTCTTTTACAAATCTATATCCCTTTTCTTCTTCATTCTGTGAGTGCAAATTTCGGACTGTCTTTGGTATTCAACCACAAGTTATCTTGTTTGCCTGTTAAGCCGTTGCTTACATCCTGCACAGCTAACTCATGTTTGAATAGGGGCAGCTGTAAACACCCCAAATTTGCCCTCACTCATTTCACATTGGCTTGTGATCTTTTCATATGCATAAGTTCAATCATAGCATCTCACATTGCATTTTTGATTCACTGCATAGCTCCTAAGTCATATGCATCTAGGGTTTGTGATCTGAGCAATCCAAGAGCTTCTTGAGCCACTCCAAAGGTCTTCAATAACTTCAAATGGGTCCATGTACGTTCAAGCATCATATTATATCCTCTCAAAGTCAAGAATGTCAAAAAAATCACAAGAACTGAGATTGGCATGGAGGCAGAGCCAAGTTTGACTGCACAGATGACCTAGAATTAGGGTTTTGGTTTCAAAAGCCATAACTCCAAATTTTTTGGTCATTCTTTTTTCTATTGGTCTCTATATGGTATAGGGATCATGCATATCAATTTTCATGAAGAAATTCCATGGGGAAGGCATCTGATCAAGAGTTGACTTTTTGAGCAAGTCAGTGTAAAATCAGGGCATCTGAGGCCCCCAATGACCCAACCAAAGGGTGTTCTTCATCATTTTGATTGTGTATGATCTTTATTTGATCATAGAAGATGTTAGAAGTTCACAAAATTGAAGAATTTCAAGCCATTTGCAAAGTTGACATTTTGGGAAAATGACTTGTAATGGAAAATTGCCATTTTGGGAAACTTTTTCAACCCTTGCTTTTTGATTCAAAAATGCTTCAAATGAGAAAACTTTGGTCATGAAAGTTGTAGAATGGATCATTCCCTTTTCAAAAAGTACAAGAACTTGTCTTAATTCATTTTGGATCAAAAGTTATGGCTTGTCAAAGTTGGGAAAAATCACATAATTTCAAGTTTTCTACCAAAGAGGCAAAATTGCAAAATCTCTTGCCAAGGCAAATTGTGCTATCAAATGGACTTCTAAACTTCACACAAACATAAACCAAGGCCTAAAGATCAGATTGCATCAAAATTTCACTCATTTTTATGACTTGTGGATCAAGAAATTCCAAAGGGGCCAAAAGTTCACAAATTTGCAAAATGATCCATAACTCTTCATCCACTTGAGCCAGCTCACAAAATCTGATTTCATGACACCCCTTGATCCTTGTTGTGCATAGCCATGCCCCTATCTCAGCCTGCCACTTGCCCATACCTCCAAGTACAACTTTCTTGACTTTTTGCAACTTGAGCCATACCAATCACACTGCTCCACAACAACTCTCTGCCCAATCAGAACATGTTATGTGGACCTCAAGCTAGCCATTTGAACACACAACTCAGCCTGAAACTCTCTCCAAGCCAGCATTCTCATTTTCCACCTCATATGCATTTTCTTTCGAAATACACTCCACAAGCATCAAACATCCAAACAAACTCCATAGAATCACTCAACACACCCCCCTGATCATTTCCATACCCTCATTCATCCCTGAAACCTCCTCAATCAGAAACACGATCCTCACCCCTCACTGAACAGAACTTCTGCAAACTCACAAACCAACCATTATAAACTGCAACCAAGCTTCATAACTTCATCAAGAGGACCATTGGGATCATTTTGAGGCAAAGAGGCAAGCAGAAAGCTCTTGGGTTGAAAGCTTCGATTCAGGTAGCCATGGAAATTCATTTTTCCAGAACTCTTATTTCTTGTTTCTAAAATGATCTACATGCTTCCCTGAATGCACTGAACCTTTTATTTTTGAAAATGATTGAGTTTTGAGGTTGTATGCTTGTTCTGAAACTTTGCCCGTGAAATGCTTTTTGTTTTGGTTCTTGAGTTTGAGTGAAAATAAATGATTTTGATTGCTGGATTCTTGTTTAGAGTGGTCTAATGATTGATTCTGGAGAGATTTGTGAAGTTTCATGGCGTATTAAGAGAGATTGAGTGAGGACCTTGCCGGAGAAGATGACCGGAACACTGTTCCGGTCATCTGAAAGTGTTTAGGGTTTCTGATTAGGGCTTAATCATAATTAAACAAGTTTGAATTCAGGCCGTCCATTAGCGCGCCAAGTCAATTCCCGCGTGTCCCAGTTTGAACCACAGCCCTTGGATTGACTGACTTTCTCATTTTTCATTTAAAATTCATTTTATTTTCATTTGTTTTGATTTATTTTGCACGAATTAATTAAAATAGCAAAAAATGTTTAAAAATTATGAAAATTTTTGTCAAGGTTTTCATTATTTTTCAGAACACAAAAATATTTTTATTTTTATTTTTTGCATTAAAAATTATTTTTAAATCATTTAAAAGATTATTCTTAATTAATTAATGAGAATTAATTAATTAAAAATACTTTTAGGTATTTAAAAATCACAAAAAAATTCATAACCTTTAAAAACATTTAGAAACATTTTCCAACTCTCAAACCAGATTTCTTTTTTGTTCTTGATGCCTTTTGATAATTTTCTTTGGATTTAATTTCATTTCAAGGCATTATTTTGTTTCAAACTTTGAAAATTCATTTCTGTCTAACCTTTGAGAGTTGGGTCATGATTCTTTTTGCATTGCATCTTGCATAACATGTAGTTTATAGGATAAAATTGGCATGATTTGATCTTGCATTTTCAATTTGTTTGGCATTTTTCTTGTCAAGGTACCTTAAAACCCTAGCAATCTTAGGAAATTCATAACTCTCACTAGGTTAAGAGTTGGATCCCCTCCTTTGGGAAGTGAGTTTGTATAGGTTTAGGGTTCCTTTGATTGCATTTTCAAATTTTTATCATGACATTTGCTTCTGGTTTTGGATTTTTGCTTTGTATGTTACATATAACCCTAATTCATGTCTTCCTTTGCATCCATCTTCCTTTTGCTTGCATACCATGACTTGCCATGACATTTTGTGCATCCATTTGATTCATAACACATCTTAGGACATATTAGAATCATGTTTGATCATTGCATCTTTCATTTGCCATGTTATATGTCTTTTGCATTCCATAACTTTTCATGAACATTCATGGTTCTAAGCATGTCTCATTTGCATCCTTATGCATGTTTGATCATCATTTTGCCTTACTTCATATTTGCATCATCCCTTAGCATCATTAACATCATGTTTTTGCTTCTGACTTTGGGTTGCATCATCACATTTAATCTCATTTGCATTACATTTCATTCCTTTACTAACTTTTCAGGTGGTAAGTTATATTGAGAAGTGAATTTGCCTTCACTTCTCACAATTTCTTTTCATCTCCTTTATGCATCATTGCTGCATTTTTGTATGTGTATGGGATTGAGCTTGCTCATTCTTTTTCATCTTACTTTCTTTCTTCAAGCAACTTGTATTCTTAAGTGAAGCAAATTGTTTTGCTTCTCTTTGCTCCTTTCACCTGCTTCTCTCCTTGGTGGCTCTTTGAAGATTCTTTCTCTCTTAAACCTCATAAACCCTAGGAACAACCAAGCATGACAATAATTAGGGTTTTGATTAGTCCCCCCATTTAGCTTTTACCTTTGTGTCTCATTGAGTCTTCTCTCCTCACCTCATAATCAGGGACTAAACCCTAAAGGCTTTAAGGCTTTGTGATTAAGCTTATGCCTGCACCCTTCTATTAGGATGGAGTGCATAACTTTAATCCTAAGTGTTAAACCCTTAAGGTGTTTAAATCCTTTAATCAATCCATCTAATAATCATCAAGACATCAAGCTTGTAACTTGGGCCTTGCATTAGGGTTCTAATTCTTCCTTGATTGGTTAAGAAGGACTAACCCTAGTGTTAATGGACAAGTCCCCCTCAAGTTGTCTTAAAAATCATAAAATCCATTTCTTAATCATACCATTAACTAAAATCCACTTAATAAAGGCTTTGTTTTGTCATGAGTTTAATCCCTAATCATGGATCAAGTTGAGGAGTCTTTCTCAGCTTAAATGTTCTCATCTATTATCCTTCTATTAGGATGGTGTAATGAGTCCATTAGATCCTTGATTATGGCTTAAACTCATTACTTAACACTAAACAAAAACAACAAAAACATCTAAGTAATCACAAGTAGGTTAATGATCTTAATCCTACATCATGGTGATTAAGTGTGAGATGCTGACTTCACACTTAAGGTATTCTCATTACCCCTAATCAGAGGGAGGATGTGATGAGTTTACTAACCCGTTGGTTTAGGCTTAAGCTCATTAACTTATGACAAACTTCAAAAAGCAATAAAAGATTGAAAACACATAAAACAAACAATAATCGTCTCCTCCGGGATTCTTTTCTCACCTCATTCACTCACAAACGAGAACTTGCTTCTTTCGTCTAATGCAAGACAGTTAGCACTTGAGCCAGACAGGTCATACACTTGAGCATAGGCAAGCAAGCAGTTCACAAGTCAATTTACCTTTCAGTCTCTTTGGGTCGAACTACGGTGTTCTGACTTCCTCATTACACGAGAGGATACGTAGGCATAACTTAACAGTTATCGAACAAAAGTCTCTGTATATTCCCCCTCTTTCCAGCATCATTCTTTTAAGCCTCATAATCTTGAGCATTTTACTCCTGTTCTTACACTGACACTTCACATATTTCATTTCACTTTTCTTTTGCACTGACACTTGCATTCTTTCCAGCTTTGATACACAGATTGCACTGACACTACCCCTTTAAAACACAAATCTCTTAAGCGTGGATCCCGTCGAGTACGACGGACAATCTGGGTGCTAATACCTTCCCAGGTTGTAACCAACCCCCTTTCTCAGTCTCTCTGGTTCGCAACCGTCTTATCCATCTTTTCTTAGGTCTATGCAGCATTACCTTTCCTCCGGGATAAAAATGCCTAGCTGGCGACTCTATTCTTTTCATTTCCCTCTTTTCGCCGACCGTTCGCGTCTGTACCCCATCTAACTTAGCCTCATTTGGGGGGAGCGACAGTTTGGCGACTCTGCTGGGGACCCTTATACTGTAACCAGGGCTTCTGGTTCTTTTTGTGGGTTCCTCATAGAGCTTGTTTGATTTGTGTTTACTGGGGTGTTAAGTGTTATTTGTGTTTATATATTTGCTTTATTTACTGCTTTATGTACAGTTATTTATTGCTTTCTTTACAGCTTTATATACATCATACTGTCATATTATCATCTGGCTGGATCTGGTTTTTTTTGTTTTTGTGGGTGGGGTTCATTGAGAGTTTAAGGTCCTATACCTGGGACCTGAGTGACACCTAGGCTAGAGTGGTTCATGTTCTTTCCCATTCCATTTCGGTCTGGTGCGGGAATATGAAACACGGTTCAGATGTGGGTTTCTTCTTGAGAACTCTGTGCTACAGATTTCCTGTAGTGCTAGGGCTATCTGGGAAGCCTGCTAAGTCTGGATGACCTTTATTATGACCTTCAGAAACTGAGGTGAATTAGAGGAGGATCCTTTATGGTTATTGTAAACATTGTACCTCCGAGTTAGAAGTGTTTACACTTCTCATAACTGATCCAAGTATGAGGATCCTTGTTTTAGAACCTTACCTGTGAGGGGGTTTGGGCTGTTTACAGGTTTGCAGGTACCTTTGACCACAGCATACCCTGATACTTTGTTTTGATTAAGAGTACCTCATCTTGGGACAGTTCTTGTGATTTGAACCCTGGACATGTGGCTCTTTCTTTGAGTTCCCCCACCTTGGTTACTGGACTTCTGAACCTCCATCTGGACTTCTTAGACATACATGGACTTATATCAAGGCAGTAATCAGGTCCAGCTTGATCACAAACCCTTGCATATCATTTGCATACTCATCATTTGCATCATTTAACATTTGTTTATTTGTTTTTCAGGGTATCCACATCATATTTGGCTTGGTTTTGACCCCTTCATCTGCATAGACCTCTGTTCATCAGTTGCCTACTTCAGCTTTCTTCACCAGTTGCCTGCATCAGCTATTTTCATCACCAGCATCAGCCTATCAGTGGCTCATCTCCAGTATCAGTCCTCATCATCAGTACTTGTTTTAGCTCTTCATCAGCAGGCATGGCACCCAAGAAGAGCAACATCTCATATCATTTCTTTGAACCTGTGCTAACTGGCATCAGGCAGGTCCAGGCACTTATCACTCCAGACCATATCCCATTATTCAGAGAGCATTATGGAGGCATCCTTGATATGGTTATGGACTTGGACCCTTCTCAGAGGAGTTTGATCCACACTTGCCTACAGTTCTATGATCCTCCTTTGAGATGCTTAACTTTCAAGAACTTTCAGTTGGGACCTCTGCTGGAGGAGTTCTCATCATTGATTGGAGTAACTGTCAGGGGTGGTATCCCCTTCAACCCTGAGATGGCTTTTCCCAGCAATGAAGAAGTGGCAAAAGCACTGTACCTGGAGCCTATTCTGATTGAGCAGAACATGACAACAAAGGCTGGAATCTCTGGTCTACACTTGGATTTCTTGACTTCTCAGGCTATCCTGAAGGCCTCCTTGGGAGAATGGAAGGTAGTTTGTGCATTGTTAGCCCTCAGTATATATGGGGTGATACTATTTGCAGATGAGCCCAAGTTTATCAGCAAGAATGTTATTCATCTCTTCCTTTTGAGGAACCCAGTGCCCACCTTACTGGAAGACTTTTATTATTCTGTCCACCAAGGGAATGAGAAGCAGAGAGGGAGGTTGGTGAGGTGTTGTGCTCCTCTATTTCATGCCTGGGTGCTCAAACACTTGCCCAAAACTGATGCCTTCCTAAATCCTCACCAACAGAAGAATTAGGCTAAGAGACTTATTGCTTTGACCTCAGATGACATCAGGTGGTGCACCCAGAGCACCAGAGGCAGGGACATAATTACTAGCTGTGGACAGTTCCCCAATGTACCTCTAATAGGAGTGAAGGGTTGCATCAACTACAATCCTTTGCTGTTTAAGAGACAATTGGGCTATGCTTTGGTTCACCCTCCTAGAGTGCAAGACTTGGCTGAAACCCTGTATTGTGAAATAAAGCCTAACCTAGCTGTTGTCAGACAAGCATCCTGGGCTTGGGACAACATCCAGACCAAAGGGATGGCCATTCTTGGGAGATGCAATAATGTGGCTTCAGCTCAGTATTATGAATGGTCTCATGCTAGGGCTCAGCTTTCTGGGATGCCTTTCACCATTGAGGATGCACCTGGACCATCCACAGCACCACCTCCATCCACTGTCAGCCTGGAAGAATTTGAGAAACTGAAGGAAAGGAATGAGAATCTGTCTCAAGCTCTAAAGAGGACCCTATGGGAGAGGAGTGATGGTCGTCTAGACATTGAGAGGTTGGAAAAGCTTAAGGTGGAGCATCTAGCCAGGATTGAGAAAGCAGAGGACTACATCAAGAAATCAAGAGCAGGGGAGCAAATTTTGAAGAATTCCTATAAAGAGGCCCAGTTTCAGAAGGCTAGGACTGATCTCTATCTGAAAGAAAGTCAAGCTAGGTGGGTCAGGATCACTGAAGCTCGCACTCAAGAAGATAGGAGAACTCAGGATAGGATTGAGCAGTTGGAGGCCAATAAAAGGAAGCAACAGGAGGCTCTGCTAGCAGCCCAGAAGGAGATTTCAGAGTTGAAGCTTAGGGTTGGTGTGAAGAGGTCAAAGGACCAGGACAGGCACAAGAAGCTGACCACTGCTATTGCCACCAGGAACCTTCTTATCAGAAACATCACAGAGCATCCGGCTGATCCTGTAACTGAAGCACTTCTGAAGGAAGTTAAGGAGGATGAGTTTGCTCTTGATGTCTGACTTTTTGTTTGTTGTTGCTTTCATTTCATGTACTTTCTTTTTATGATGTATTTTGACCCCTCGAGGGCATGTGTTGTAAAAAAACAAACTATGTGTGATCCACCATTTGTAATGTATTTGTCAGTTTGTTTCATTTGAGCTTTCTTTTCTCAAGCAACATCAAAGCATCTTCCTCAGGGTCTGGAAAGGTCAAAACCAAGCACCAAGCCGGATACCTTGGAAAATAAATAAGCATACTGCATTGCATACTAACTTTTGTTTTGTTTTGAAGGTTTTTGTTTTGTTTGTTACTAACTCTGTTGTGGTTCAGGAATTATTGCTCGCCGTCGGGTGTTCCCTCTCAACCGTCCGCACAGGTATCCTACTCGCAACAATCTTCCTGGTATCCAGATGGACCAAGTACAGCAAGATCTGACAGAAGTCACTACTCAGATGGCTAATGAAAGGCTGGAGATGAGAAACCAAATGACCCAGTTCATGGAAGTAATGAATGGCTTGGCTCAAAGCCAAGAAAGATTGAGGGCATTGGTAGAAAGGCAGACCCCGGAAGAACCCCATCAGGGAACTGGAGGAACAAGTAACAATGAGAGGGGTCAGCCTCATGTTAATCCACCAGTATATGGGCCTCATCTACACCCGGAAGTCAACATCCCGACTAATGTGCAAGGGAATACTACTGCAGGCAGAATCTTACAAGAAGACCCCCAAGAGGAGCAGTTCACTGTGATGGGAGCTGGGGATGAAGTTTATGATAGAAGGCTTGATGAAATTGCTGAGAAGTTGAGATCTCTGGAGTCTCAAAATTCCCTAGGTTTTGATGTCATGTACATGGGGTTAGTGGATGGGGTAAGGATTCCCCACAAGTTTAAACCCCCGTGCTTTGAGAAGTACAATGGAACTTCCTGTCCACGAACTCACTTGCAATCCTTCCTGGGGAGACTTAAGGCATACACAATGGATGAAAAACTGTGGATGTTTTATTTTGAAGACAGTCTGACCGGGGCTTCCAGGGAGTGGTACTCTCACTTGACCAGAGCTACAATCCGATGCTGGAAGGACCTAGCTGAAGCCTTCATCAGGCAGTACCAATACAATCTAGACATGGCTCCTAACAAGACCCTTTTGATGGGAATGTCTCAGTCCTCCAGAGAAAGCATCAGGGAATATGCCCAGAGGTGGAGACAGCTTACTGCTGCTGTCCAGCCACCCATGTCGGAAAGGGAAATGGCCGACATGTTTATGAATACTCTGCAAGGAACATATATTGATAGGCTAGCTGCCTTTTCTTCCACCAGCTTCGCAGACGTAGTTATAGCTGGAGAAAGAATTGAAAGCCTTCTGAAGATGGGTAAAATTTCTGATAATGGTGCAAGTTCGTCTAGCAACCCCAAGAAGCCTTTTGCGGGACCTAGAAGAACTGGTGAGACAAATTCCATCCATGCCAGCAGGGGCAGACCTCATTATGTCCACAGATCAGTATCAGCTATCACTATTCCAGCTCCGATTCCTCAGCAACCAACATATCAACCACAACAACAACCACACTATCAACAGCAAGTTCAGTATCCGCCACAGAGGACTTACAACAACAACAACAGCAATCAACAGCAAAGGCCCTTTCAGCAAAGACCATCACAGGCCAATAGGGTGATTGATCCAATCCCTATGCCTTATGCCGCTTTATTGCCACAACTCCTGAAACTCAACTTGGTTGAATTAAGAACATTGGCACCACCAGATCCTTCCAATCTGCCAAGAAATTATGACGTCAACACCAGATGTACTTTCCACTCCAATGCACCTGGCCACAATACTGAGAAATGCAGGGCTTTACAAATGAAGGTACAAGACCTGGTGGATTCTAAAGCCCTCAACTTTGCACCCCCGCCAAATGTCAACAAGAATCCCATGCCCAATCATGGAGGACCAAGAATTAATGCCATTGAGGAAGACAAGCCATCTTTCTTAATCACCAGTGTTGGGCAGACTCGGACACCTCTGGTAGAAATCAAAGCTCAGCTTCTAGAGTGCCAGATGTTCCCCGGGTGTGAGCTCGGTTGTGGGTACTGCAACATTTAGGTTAATGGGTGTGATAACTTGAGAAGCGGCATAGATGGTCTTATCAAGAGTGGTATACTTCAGATCACAACATCGACGCCTACAAATCCAGCAATCCCTTTGACAACAATTCCTGACTCTTCTACAACTGCAACAACAATCATTCCGAACAATTCATCAATATCATCAACAATAGCTTCATCCATCCCTTCAACAAATCAGATGTCAACCACCATCTCTTCTACAACATCAGCATCCATTTATCCAGCAGAATCTTCTACAACGCCAACAGAAAATAATGAAGATATCTCAGCAGTCACTATTTATTATGATCCGTCAAGTGTTCCTCCAGACAACAACTTTCAACAACAAACAATGGCACCTCCTGCCAGGTCACCAGTCACCATTTACTACGATCCGCACACCATTTCAGTACCCTCCTCTGCAGCAGTCAGTCCAGTTACCATCACGGTGCCTGGACCAATTCCATATGAAAGCAGTAATGCCATACCTTGGCATTATGGCTCTGACCTCTACTGCAACGGGGAGAAAATCACTTCGGACTCTTCAACTTCTTCTCCACAGATTGATAATGTTGGGGGAAGCGGAGGCTTCACCAGAAGCGGACGCCTTTTTGCCTCACAAGTACAAAGACCTAATGCCGAAGCAGAAGCAACTGCCAAAGCAAAGGGGAAGAGTGTAATACCTGAAGAACCAATTCTCAAGGAAACTCAGAAGGCATCTTTTGAACAAGATGTGGACGAGTTTATGAGGATTATAAAGAGAAGTGATTACAAAGTGGTGGATCAGCTTCACCAAACTCCCTCAAAGATCTCCATATTATCCTTGCTGATGTGTTCCGAAGCTCACAGGAATGCATTACTGAAAGTCCTGCACGCAGCATACGTGCCAGAAGAGATCACTGTTAATCAGCTAGAAACTGTGGTAGCCAATGTCAATACCAGCCAGGGATTGGGTTTTACCAATGCTGATTTAACAACTGAGGGACGTAACCACAACAAGGCTTTACACATCACTCTAGAATGCAAGGGTGTTGTTCTATCCCATGTACTGGTGGACACTGGGTCTTCACTCAATGTTCTACCAAAGAAAGCCTTGGTGAAGCTGGAGTATGATGGCTTGGCACTGCGTCCAAGTAATTTGGTGGTGAGAGCATTTGATGGCTCTAAGAGATCAGTGCTAGGGGAGATTGATCTGCCTGTGATGATTGGCCCGCAGACTTTTAAGATTACCTTCTATGTGATGGACATTCAGCCGGCCTATAGCTGTTTGTTGGGTAGACCCTGGATCCATGCCGCTGGCACTGTTACGTCTACCCTTCACAAGAAGCTGAAATTCGAGTGGGAAGGCCAGATCATCACCATCTGTGGTGAAGAAGATATCTTTGTTAGCCTTCTGGCTACGTACAAGTATATTGAGATGGATGGAGAAATCCATGAAACTATGAGCCAAGGGTTTGAGGCCCTGAACATAAATGAAGCATCTGCTGTACTGGGAACCTCCATGACATCTTATCAGCAAGCCAGGAAGGTTGTTGAAGAGGGGACTGCCCAAGGCTGGGGCAAGCTGCTGCCCGTGGAGAAGAAGGAGGACAGATTTGGGTTGGGTTACAAACCAACTCAACAAGATCAATCAGAGGCTGCCAAGAAGCCCAGTTTTGTCAACGGGGGAATGCTCACCCCGGATGCTGTAAACAACTTGGAAGACGAGGATGAAAGCGACCGCAACTTGGAGAGCTGGATGCGTCCAAGGATCCCGGGGAGCCAAGTCCTTAACTGGTCTTCCCAGGAAATTATGAGGGTTACTCTTGCAGAGTAATTATTATTTCCTGTATTTTTAAGCATGCATCAAGTCTTGCATCTTGCCCAAGATGACAAGGCTCATTTTGTAATCGGGCCATCTTGTAATTTTGTGCAAACAGATCAATCAATGAATATCGGACATCTTTTGCAAATGAGTCTTTTTCTTTTCCGTTCACTGTTTTTCATTTTTCTTTTTGTACAAAAATAAAATGGCAATGTTTTCCAAAATGACAACTTCATTTCACCTTTTTTATAAGCAAGATTAAAATCAATCACTAAAATGAACAATCTAAACCCTTGCAGAGAGTGCCTTTCAGACTGCACCGACAACAACACAGCTATGACTTTGTATGACTTTGACAATCCAATCAATCAAGCCGATGAAGGGGTTGAAGAAAATTATGAGCTTCCTGAAGAGCTATCCAGGTTGTTAAGGCAAGAGGAGAAGGTTATGACTCCTCATCAGGAGGAGGTCGAAACGGTTAATCTTGGTACGGAAGAAGATGTGAAAGAAGTTAAGATCGGGGCCTGCCTACAAGACTCAGTGAAAGAACAACTGATTGATATGCTTCGAGAGTATGTGGATGTGTTTGCTTGGTCTTATCAGGATATGCCAGGGTTGGACACCGATATCGTCGTGCACAAGCTGCCTTTGAAAGAGGATTGCCCACCAGTGAAACAGAAGCTTCGCCGTACTCGCCCAGATATGGCAATGAAGATTAAAGAAGAGGTACAAAAGCAGTGGGACGCCGGGTTCCTTGCTGTGACTAGTTATCCGCCGTGGGTCGCTAACATTGTACCGGTACCTAAGAAAGACGGCAAAGTGAGGATGTGTGTGGACTACCGAGATCTGAATAGAGCCAGCCCGAAAGATGATTTCCCTTTACCTCACATTGATGTATTGGTGGATAATACGGCTCAATTCTCGGTATTCTCCTTCATGGACGGATTTTCAGGATACAATCAGATCAAGATGTCACCTGAAGACATGGAGAAGACAACTTTCATCACACCCTGGGGCACGTTCTGTTATAAGGTGATGCCATTTGGACTAAAGAATGCTGGTGCAACGTATCAACGGGCTATGGTAACATTATTCCATGACATGATCCATAAAGAAATCGAATGTTATGTGGATGACATGATTGCCAAGTCCCTCACAGAAGAAGACCACCTGGTAAATCTGTTGAAGTTATTCAAGCGTCTGAGGAAGTACCAACTGAAGTTAAACCCCAACAAGTGCACATTCGGGGTGCGATCCGGTAAGCTGCTGGGATTTATTGTAAGTGAGAAAGGGATTGAAGTTGACCCTGATAAAGTCAAAGCCATTCAAGAAATGCCTGCACCGAAAACTGAGAAAGAAGTTCGAGGGTTTCTAGGTAGATTGAACTACATTTCACGGTTCATATCTCACCTTACTGCAACCTGTGAACCTTTGTTCAAGCTATTGAGAAAAGAACAAACGGTCAGGTGGAACGAAGACTGCCAGAAGGCTTTTGACAAGATCAAGGAATACTTACAAGAGCCTCCAATCCTTATGCCTCCAGTTGAAGGAAGACCTCTAATAATGTACTTGACAGTATTAGAAGAGTCAATGGGGTGTGTGCTGGGCCAGCATGACGAGTCTGGTCGAAAAGAGTATGCAATATACTACCTAAGCAAAAAGTTTACCGACTGTGAACAACGTTATTCACTGCTCGAGAAAACTTGTTGTGCTTTAGCGTGGGCTACTCGCCGACTAAGACAGTATATGTTGACCCACACTACTTTATTGATCTCCAAGATGGACCTAGTTAAGTACATTTTTGAGAAACCAGCACTTACCGGACGAGTTGCAAGATGGAAAATGATCCTCACGGAGTATGATATTCAGTACACCTCTCAGAAGGCCATCAAGGGCAGTGTATTGTCCGATTATCTTGCTGAGCAACCCATTGATGATTACCAGCCTATGAGATTTGACTTCCCTGATGAAGACATCATGTTCATAAAATCAAAAGATCATGAAGAGCCTATTCACACTGAAGGTCCTGACCCAGAAGAAGAATGGACTATGATGTTTGACGGGGCTGTTAACATGAATGGCCGTGGTGTTGGTGCAGTACTCATTACACCTAAGGGGGTTCACATGCCTTTCTCGGCAAAGCTCACCTTTAATTACACTAACAACGAAGATGAATACGAAGCTTGCATTATGGGTCTTGAGGAATCCATTGACCTCAGGATCAAGACTTTGACTGTATTCGGAGATTCAGCTCTGGTAGTTAATCAAACCAACGGCAAATGGTACACACACCAGGATCATCTGATACCTTACAAGGATTATACAAGGAGGTTATTGACTTCCTTTACAACGGTCAAGCTTGAGTATATCCCTCGGGACGAGAATCAGTTTGCAGATGCTCTGGCTACCATTTCATCCATGATCAAAGTTCAAGCTGCCAACTTTGTGCCTCGGATTTCAGTGTCCAGACTCGACAGACCAGCATATGTATTTGCAGCAGATGTTGCCAAAGATGATAAGCCTTGGTTCCATGACATTAAATGCTTCTTGGAGGATCAAACATACCCACCTGGGGCATCTTCCAATGATAAGAAGACTCTAAGAAGGCTTGCTGGTAGTTTCTTTTTGAACACTGATGGTTCCCTGTACAAGAGAAACTTTGATATGGTACTCCTCAGATGCGTTGATAAGACAGAAGCAGACTTGTTGATGCACGAGGTGCATGAAGGATCCTTTGGTACCCATGCCGGAGGACATGCAATGGCAAAGAAGTTGCTAAGATCAGGCTACTACTGGATCACAATGGATGCCGACTGTTGTGCCTATGCCAGAAAATGCCATAAATGCCAGATCTATGCGGATAAGGTGCATGTGCCTCCAAATCCTCTGAATGTGATGTCTTCACCCTGGCCCTTTACCATGTGGGGCATTGATATGATTGGCAAGATTGAACCGACTGCTTCAAATGGCCACAGATTCATCCTGGTTGCTATTGACTATTTCACCAAGTGGGTTGAAGCAGCTTCCTATGCAAATGTTACAAGGCAAGTGGTAGCCCGATTTCTGAAGAGAGATATCATTTGTCGGTATGGAGTGCCCGAGCAAATCATTACTGATAATGGTTCCAACTTGAAAAACAAAATGATGGCAGAGCTATGCCGGGACTTCAAGATCCAACACCATAATTCTTCTCCTTACAGGCCAAAGATGAATGGCGCTGTTGAGGCAGCTAATAAGAATATCAAGAAGATTGTGCAGAAGATGGTAGTCACCTACAAAGATTGGCATGAAATGTTACCATTTGCCTTGCATGGGTACCGTACATCAATCAGAACATCTACTGGGGCAACACCGTATCAGCTTGTGTATGGTATGGAGGCAGTCCTACCTGTTGAAGTTGAATTACCCTCTCTACGGGTATTGATGGATGTTAAACTGAGTGAGGCTGAGTGGGTCCGATCCCGATACGAACAACTAAGTTTGATCTAAGAGAAGAGATTGGTTGCAATCTGTCATGGACAGCTGTATCAGAAAAGAATGAAGAAAGCCTTCGATCAGAAAGTCAGGCTCCGAGAGTACCAAGTAGGAGATCTTGTGCTGAAAAGACTCCTCCCTCCTCATACAGACCACAGGGGCAAATGAACTCCGAACTATGAAGGACCATTCGTAGTAAAGAAAGTTTTCTCTGGTGGAGCACTAATGCTCAGTACTATGGATGGTGAAGACTTCCCGTCCCCTATGAATTCAGATGCAGTTAAAAAATACTTCGCATTAAATGACCCGCTGGACATAAAAACAGAATGTAAGTCCAGGCAAAAATAGGGCATCCCGGCGAGTCAAAAACAGAATAAAAGACTCGGGCAAAAATAAGGGAAAATAAGTATAAAAAAATGTACACCCGCTGAGTTGAAAAGCCGCATTGGACAACTCAGGCAAAAAAGGGTATCCCGATGGATTGAAAACCCGAAAGGGCGATCCATGCAAAACAAGGGAATAAGCGAACAACTGCATTCTGAATTTGTCTGTATCACTTAAAACTTGGAAAGCTTTGAAAGGATCAAGCTTCTTTCAGAATCAGCCTTTTTCTTCAGAAAGCAAGACGAGAAGAACGTCAAATGTCATACGAGTCATAGCAAAGGGAAGCTCCTTAAAGCGTAATCAACATTGCCAGCATCTTTTTGTTTCTCAATTTGTAACAATCTCCTCATTTCAGGGGATCTGTTTCCTTGACTGTATCTTGCCAATTCAGGGCACTTGAATTAATAAAATCAGATTTTCAGTCATGTTTCGTCTTATACATTTTATTCCCGTTTGCAAAAAATGTTCGATGTCTTTAAGATATTGATTGCACAAATACAGGTGCTTCTCTTCTAAAAAGAATACGTGCTTACAGGAAATATGCTCACTCCCGGGAGTGTCTGAACTCTTATGATGGGATCCAATAAGGGATACCTCGGGATTACTTGTGCGTTTCTATGTCTTTTCAGGATTGCAGGTATTCAAAGCACAACATGGGGCATGGAAGCTTCACCCCAGCAAGCTGGAAAATCATTATCTACTCAGTCTTAGCACCGAAGGTGTTTTCTCCCCAGCTGAGTTGCCATTCGTTATTCCTCCTAAGCCAAGTACAAAAGCCAGGGAACCATCTCCCCACAGAGTTTCAGCCTCTATCCAGAAGAGCAACGCCTGAAGATCTCACAACAGAGTAAGGAAAGCTTCTACAAACCCCAGCTGGGTCCCCCATTACAAGGATAGGTCTATCAGTGACCTAATCTCCCCATGCAGATACATTTTATCAGATTTACCAGTGATCTCACCCCCAGCTGGGATGTCCACTTCAAGCAGATCAGCCAGAGATCTTCGCAGCAGTGGGATCCGAATCCCGGATCGGCATCTTTGCATAATCATAGCATTCGCATCATATTCTCCCCGCAGAGCGTAGCATTCCATTTAATACGGAGCATTACGGCAAAAATCAAACATATTGCATAATCATAAGCCATGTTCTGAATCAAACACTTGTAAATACTGACAATCCATCAACTGTATACGGAAAACTCCCCAAGATTCCCCAGCAGAAAGTTAAAGCATTTGCCTTACACTCACAAATACCAGTACATACTCCTTTTGACACCCATTACTGTCATCATTCCCCAGTAAAGTCGCCCGAGCATTCCTTGCAAAAAGACCACTTATATTACAGATACTTCGTGACACCCGTCCGTGTCATATCCCAGCAGAAAGCCAAAGCATCCCCTTTGCACTCACAGATACATATATATATATACAGATTCCCTGACACCCGTCCGTGTCACCTTCCCCAACATAGCTTCCTGAACACTTTGTAAAGAATATATTTGTTTATAATATACTTTTTCCGACACTCGTCTGTGTCAAACTCTCCCCAGCAGGTTAAACACTTGTGTACACCGCTCATACATATCATTCCTGTTTTCACTCATACAGATACTCGTCCGTATCTTGTATACACCACTCATATCCCCTCAGATTCGACACTCGTCTGTGTTCTCTGTTAACCAGTTGATACTCGTCCGTGTCATCATCTCAGAACATGCGTCAAGCGTTTGTTTCTACCTGATACTCGTCCGTATCATAGTCTTAAGGAGGCTCGTCCGCATCTTTAATCTATACACCGTGTCAAACACTTATGTTTTCTTGAATTTAGACACTCGTCTGTGTCTATTATTCCCCAGAAGAGTCCCCGCAGAATCAATACTCGTCCGTGTTCTTTGTATAACCAGTTGATACTCGTCCGTATCATCATCTCTGAACATGTGTCAATTTTGTTTCTATCTGATACTCGTCCGTATCATAGTCTTAAGGATGCTCGTCTGCATCTTTAATCTATACACAGTACCCAAACACTTGTACCTTTCATTTCTTGGATGTAAACACTCGTCCGTGTTTACTATTCCCCAGCGAATTCCTCAACAAAACTTGTTAAACTATTTCTTTTCTATCTGACATTCGTCCTATGTCATGATACCTTTTCGGCAGCCGTACCCTGCCAGGTGATCGTCCTTCACCTTTGGATGACCGTCCCTCATCCTTTCCTCAGCGGAGTCTCCATTATTGGAACCCTATTCTACCTGGCATTCGTCCTATGTCGTGATTTTTAGCAGCCGTCCCATGCTAGGTGATCGTCCTTCACCTCCTGATGATCGTCCTTCATAATTTTATCTGATGGTCGTCCCCATCGTTGATCTTGTTATCTGACATTCGTCCTATGTCATGATAAACCCTAAGAGCAGCCGTACCCTGCTAGGTGATCGTCCTTCACCTCTTGATGATCGTCCTTCATCATGCTTATCCGATGGCCGTCCCCATCGTCGACCTTTTATCCGACATTCGTCCTATGTTGTGATACTTTCGGCAGCCGTACTCTGCCAGGTGATCGTCCTTCACCTTGGATGACCGTCCCTCATCTTATCCCCAACAGAGCAGTCGTCCCCTGCCAGGTGATCGTCCTTCACCTTTGATGACCGTACCTCATCACTTATTTCATTTACCTATAATCCCCAGAGAATCTTATATCTTTACCTGATGGTCGTCCCCATCATAATCTCTTATATCCCCAGCATGTCGGCCGTCCCCGTCATTGCTTCATCCCCAGCAGTCGTCCTCTGCTCGACGGTCGTCCTCCGTCACGCGCACTTTATAATCATACTTTATTTTCTTTTACAAATCTATATCCCTTTTCTTCTTCATTCTGTGAGTGCAAATTTCGGACTGTCTTTGGTATTCAACCACAAGTTATCTTGTTTGCCTGTTAAGCCGTTGCTTACATCCTGCACAGCTAACTCATGTTTGAATAGGGGCAGCTGTAAACACCCCAAATTTGCCCTCACTCATTTCACATTGGCTTGTGATCTTTTCATATGCATAAGTTCAATCATAGCATCTCACATTGCATTTTTGATTCACTGCATAGCTCCTAAGTCATCTGCATCTAGGGTTTGTGATCTGAGCAATCCAAGAGCTTCTTGAGCCACTCCAAAGGTCTTCAATAACTTCAAAGGGGTCCATGTACGTTCAAGCATCATATTATATCCTCTCAAAGTCAAGAATGTCAAAAAAATCACAAGAACTGAGATTGGCATGGAGGCAGAGCCAAGTTTGACTGCACAGATGACCTAGAATTAGGGTTTTGGTTTCAAAAGCCATAACTCCAAATTTTTTGGTCATTCTTTTTTCTATTGGTCTCTATATGGTATAGGGATCATGCATATCAATTTTCATGAAGAAATTCCATGGGGAAGGCATCTGATCAAGAGTTGACTTTTTGAGCAAGTCAGTGTAAAATCAGGGCATCTGAGGCCCCCAATGACCCAACCAAAGGGTGTTCTTCATCATTTTGATTGTGTATGATCTTTATTTGATCATAGAAGATGTTAGAAGTTCACAAAATTGAAGAATTTCAAGCCATTTGCAAAGTTGACATTTTGGGAAAATGACTTGTAATGGAAAATTGCCATTTTGGGAAACTTTTTCAACCCTTGCTTTTTGATTCAAAAATGCTTCAAATGAGAAAACTTTGGTCATGAAAGTTGTAGAATGGATCATTCCCTTTTCAAAAAGTACAAGAACTTGTCTTAATTCATTTTGGATCAAAAGTTATGGCTTGTCAAAGTTGGGAAAAATCACATAATTTCAAGTTTTCTACCAAAGAGGCAAAATTGCAAAATCTCTTGCCAAGGCAAATTGTGCTATCAAATGGACTTCTAAACTTCACACAAACATAAACCAAGGCCTAAAGATCAGATTGCATCAAAATTTCACTCATTTTTATGACTTGTGGATCAAGAAATTCCAAAGGGGCCAAAAGTTCACAAATTTGCAAAATGATCCATAACTCTTCATCCACTTGAGCCAGCTCACAAAATCTGATTTCATGACACCCCTTGATCCTTGTTGTGCATAGCCATGCCCCTATCTCAGCCTGCCACTTGCCCATACCTCCAAGTACAACTTTCTTGACTTTTTGCAACTTGAGCCATACCAATCACACTGCTCCACAACAACTCTCTGCCCAATCAGAACATGTTATGTGGACCTCAAGCTAGCCATTTGAACACACAACTCAGCCTGAAACTCTCTCCAAGCCAGCATTCTCATTTTCCACCTCATATGCATTTTCTTTCGAAACACACTCCACAAGCATCAAACATCCAAACAAACTCCATAGAATCACTCAACACACTCCCCTGATCATTTCCATACCCTCATTCATCCCTGAAACCTCCTCAATCAGAAACACGATCCTCACCCCTCACTGAACAGAACTTCTGCAAACTCACAAACCAACCATTATAAACTGCAACCAAGCTTCATAACTTCATCAAGAGGACCATTGGGATCATTTTGAGGCAAAGAGGCAAGCAGAAAGCTCTTGGGTTGAAAGCTTCGATTCAGGTAGCCATGGAAATTCATTTTTCCAAAACTCTTATTTCTTGTTTCTAAAATGATCTACATGCTTCCCTGAATGCACTGAACCTTTTATTTTTGAAAATGATTGAGTTTTGAGGTTGTATGCTTGTTCTGAAACTTTGCCCGTGAAATGCTTTTTGTTTTGGTTCTTGAGTTTGAGTGAAAATAAATGATTTTGATTGCTGGATTCTTGTTTAGAGTGGTCTAATGATTGATTCTGGAGAGATTTGTGAAGTTTCATGGCGTATTAAGAGAGATTGAGTGAGGACCTTGCCGGAGAAGATGACCGGAACACTGTTCCGGTCATCTGAAAGTGTTTAGGGTTTCTGATTAGGGCTTAATCATAATTAAACAAGTTTGAATTCAGGCCGTCCATTAGCGCGCCAAGTCAATTCCCGCGTGTCCCAGTTTGAACCACAGCCCTTGGATTGACTGACTTTCTCATTTTTCATTTAAAATTCATTTTATTTTCATTTGTTTTGATTTATTTTGCACGAATTAATTAAAATAGCAAAAAATGTTTAAAAATTATGAAAATTTTTGTCAAGGTTTTCATTATTTTTCAGAACACAAAAATATTTTTATTTTTATTTTTTGCATTAAAAATTATTTTTAAATCATTTAAAAGATTATTCTTAATTAATTAATGAGAATTAATTAATTAAAAATACTTTTAGGTATTTAAAAATCACAAAAAAATTCATAACCTTTAAAAACATTTAGAAACATTTTCCAACTCTCAAACCAGATTTATTTTTTGTTCTTGATGCCTTTTGATAATTTCCTTTGGATTTAATTTCATTTCAAGGCATTATTTTGTTTCAAACTTTGAAAATTCATTTCTGTCTAACCTTTGAGAGTTGGGTCATGATTCTTTTTGCATTGCATCTTGCATAACATGTAGTTTATAGGATAAAATTGGCATGATTAGATCTTGCATTTTCAATTTGTTTGGCATTTTTCTTGTCAAGGTACCTTAAAACCCTAGCAATCTTAGGAAATTCATAACTCTCACTAGGTTAAGAGTAGGATCCCCTCCTTTGGGAAGTGAGTTTGTATAGGTTTAGGGTTCCTTTGATTGCATTTTCAAATTTTTATCATGACATTTGCTTCTGGTTTTGGATTTTTGCTTTGTATGTTACATATAACCCTAATTCATGTCTTCCTTTGCATCCATCTTCCTTTTGCTTGCATACCATGACTTGCCATGACATTTTGTGCATCCATTTGATTCATAACACATCTTAGGACATATTAGAATCATGTTTGATCATTGCATCTTTCATTTTCCATGTTATATGTCTTTTGCATTCCATAACTTTTCATGAACATTCATGGTTCTAAGCATGTCTCATTTGCATCCTTATGCATGTTTGATCATCATTTTGCCTTAATTCATATTTGCATCATCCCTTAGCATCATTAACATCATGTTTTGGCTTCTGACTTTGGGTTGCATCATCACATTTCATCTCATTTGCATTACATTTCATTCATTTACTAACTTTTCAGGTGGTAAGTTATATTGAGAAGTGAATTTGCCTTCACTTCTCACAATTTCTTTTCATCTCCTTTATTCATCATTGCTGCATTTTTGTATGTGTATGGGATTGAGCTTGCTCATTCTTTTTCATCTTACTTTCTTTCTTCAAGCAACTTGTCTTCTTAAGTGAAGCAAATTGTTTTGCTTCTCTTTGCTCCTTTCACCTGCTTCTCTCCTTGGTGGCTCTTTGAAGATTCTTTCTCTCTTAAACCTCATAAACCCTAGGAACAACCAAGCATGACAATAATTAGGGTTTTTATTAGTCCCCCCATTTAGCTTTTACCTTTGTGTCTCATTGAGTCTTCTCTCCTCACCTCATAATCAGGGACTAAACCCTAAAGGCTTTAAGGCTTTGTGATTAAGCTTATGCCTGCATCCTTCTATTAGGATGGAGTGAATAACTTTAATCCTAAGTGTTAAACCCTTAATGTGTTTAAATCCTTTAATAATTCCATCTAATAATCATCAAGACATCAAGCTTGTAACTTGGGTCTTGCATTAGGGTTCTAATTCTTCCTTGATTGGTTAAGAAGGACTAACCCTAGTGTTAATGGACAAGTCCCCCTCAAGTTGTCTTAAAAATCATAAAATCCATTTCTTAATCATACCATTAACTAAAATCCACTTAATAAAGGCTTTGTTTTGTCATGATTTTAATCCCTAATCATGGATCAAGTTGAGGAGTCTTTCTCAGCTTAAATGTTCTCATCTATTATCCTTCTATTAGGATGGTGTAATGAGTCCATTAGATCCTTGATTATGGCTTAAACTCATTACTTAACACTAAACAAAAACAACAAAAACATCTAAATAATCACAAGTAGGTTAATGATCTTAATCCTACATCATGGTGATTAAGTGTGAGATGCTGACTTCACACTTAAAGTATTCTCATTACCCCTAATCAGAGGGAGGATGTGATGAGTTTACTAACCCGTTGGTTTAGGCTTAAGCTCATTAACTTATGACAAACTTCAAAAAGCAATAAAAGATTGAAAACACATAAAACAAACAATAATCGTCTCCTCCGGGATTCTTTTCTCACCTCATTCACTCACAAACGAGAACTTGCTTCTTCCGTCTAATGCAAGACAGTTAGCACCTGAGCCAGACAGGTCATACACTTGAGCATAGGCAAGCAAGCAGTTCACAAGTCAATTTACCTTTCAATCTCTTTGGGTCGAACTACGGTGTTCTGACTTCCTCATTGCACGAGAGGATACGTAGGCATAACTTAACAGTTATCGAACAAAAGTCTCTGTATATTCCCCCTCTTTCCAGCATCATTCTTTTAAGCCTCATGATCTTGAGCATTTTACTCCTGTTCTTACACTGACACTTCACATATTTCATTTCACTTTTCTTTTGCACTGACACTTGCATTCTTTCCAGCTTTGATACACAGATTGCACTGACACTACCCCTTTAAAACACAAATCTCTTAAGCGTGGTTCCCGTCGAGTACGGCGGACAATCTGGGTGCTAATACCTTCCCAGGTTGTAACCAACCCCCTTTCTCAGTCTCTCTGGTTCGCAACCGTCTTATCCATCTTTTCTTAGGTCTATGCAGCATTACCTTTCCTCTGGGATAAAAATGCCTAGCTGGCGACTCTATTCTTTTCATTTCCCTCTTTTCGCCGACCGTTCGCGTCTGTACCCCATCTGACCTAGCCTCATTTTGGGGGAGCGACAATGAGGTACGGTCATCAAAGGTGAAGGACGATCACCTAGCAGGGGACGGCAGCTATGTTGGGGAAATGATGAGGGACAGTCATCAGAGGTGAAGGACGATCACCTGGCAGGGTACAGCTGCCGAAAGTCTCATAACATAGGACGAATGTCGGATAGCAAGTGTCGACGATGGGGACGGCCATCGGATAAGCATGATGAAGGAAGATCATCAAGAGGTGAAGGACGATCACCTAGCAGGGTACGGCTGCTCTCAGGGTTTATCATGACATAGGACGAATGTCAGATAACAAGATCAACGATGGGGACGACCATCGGATAAAATGATGAAGGACGATCATCAGGAGGTGAAGGACGATCACCTAGTAGGGGACGACTGCTAAAAATATCACGACATAAGGAGAATTCCGGATAGAAAAGGGGTCCAATAATGGAGACTCCGCTGGGGAAAGGATGAGGGACGATCATCTGAAGGTGAAGGACGATCACCTGGCAGGGTACGGCTGCCGAAAAGGTATCATGACATAGGACGAATGTCAGATAGAAGGTAGTTCAACAAGCTTTGTTGGGGACTTAGCTGAGGAATAGTAAACACGGACGAGCGTTTACATCCCAGAAAATGAAAGGTATAAGTGTTTGGGTACTGTGTATAGACTAAAGATGCGGACGAGCATCCTTAAGACTATGATACGGATGAGTATCAGATAGAAACAAAAACTGACACATGTTCAGAGACGATGATATGGACGAGTATCAACTGGTTAACAAAGAACACGGACGAGTATTGATTCTGCGGGGACTCTTCTGGGGAATAGTAGACACAATCGAGTGTCTAAATTCAAGAAGACATAAGTGTTTGACACAGTGTATAGATTAAATATGTGGACGAGCATCCTTAAGACTATGATACGGACGAGTATCAGGTAGAAACAAACGCTTGACGCATGTTCGGAGATGATGATACGGACGAGTATCAACTGGTTAACAAAGAACACAGACGAGTGTCGAATCTGAGGATGTATAAGTGGTATATACAAGATACGAACGAGTATCTGTATGAGTGAAACATGAGTAATAAGTATGAACGGTGTACAGATGAGTGTTCAACTTGCTGGGGAGAGTGACACGGACGGGTGCCAGGGAAGAGGTATATATATATATATATATATCTGTGAGTGCAAAGGGGACGCTTTGGCTTTCTACTGGGGATATGACGCAGACGGACGTCAAGAAGTACCTGTGATATGTATAGGTGTTTGTTTGTAAAGAAAGCTCGGGCGACTTTACTGGGGAATGATGACACGGACGGGTGCCAAAAGGGGTGTTTTTGTAAAAGGCAAATGCTTTGGCTCTCTGCCGGGGAATCTGGAGAGTTTTCTGTATGAATTGTCGAAATTTACAAGTGTTTGATTCAGACACATGGCTTATGATTATGCAATATGTTTGATTTTTGCCGTAATGCTCCGTATTAGACGGAATGCTACGCTCTGTGGGGAGAATATGATGCGAATGCTATGATTATGCAAAGATACCGATCCGGGATTCGGATCCCGTTGCTTATGAAGATCTCTGGTTGATCTGCTTGAAGTGGACATCCCAGCTGGGGATGAGATCATTGGTAGATCTGATAAGATGTATCTGCTTGGGGGAATAGGTCGCTGATAGACCCATCCTTGTAATGAGGGACCCAGCTGGGGTTTGTAGAAGCTTTCGCCACTCTGTTGTGGTTTCTTCAGGTATTGCTTTGCTGGATAGAGGTTGACACTCTGTGGGGAGGTGGTTCCCTGGCTTTTGTGCTTGGCTGAGGAGGAAATAGCAAGTGGCAACTCGGCTGGGGAGAAAGCACTTCTGGTGCTAAGACTGATTAGATATTGATTTGCCAGCTTATTGGGGTGAAGCTTTCATGCCCCATGTTGTGATTTGAATACCTGCAATCCTGAAAAGGTATAGAAACGCACAAGTAATCCCGAGGTATCCCTTACCGGGTTCCATTGTAAGAGTTCAGACACTCCCGGGAGTAAGCATATTTCCTGTAAGCACGTTTTCTTAGTAGAAAGAGCATCTGTATTTATGCAATCGGTATCTTAGGGATATCGGACATTTTTTTGCAAACAAAAAACTAAAATGTACGAGACGAATCATGACTGGAAATCTGATTTTATTAATTTGTGTGCCTTGAATTGGCAAGATACAGTTAAAGAAACAAATCTCCTAAAATGAGGAGATCGTTACAAATTGAGAAACAAGATGTTGGCAATGTTGGCGACGCTTCATGGAGCTTCCCTTTTGCTATGACTCGTATGACATTCGACGCTCTTCTCGTCTTGCTTTCTGTAGGAGGTTGATTCTGAACAAAGCTTGATCTTTTCGAAGCTTACCAAGTTGTAAGTGATACAAACGAATTCAGAATGCAATTGTTCGCTTATTCCCTTATTTTGCATGGATCGCCCTTTCGGGTTTTCAATCCATCGGGATACCCATTTCTGCCTGAGTTGTCCAATGCAGCTTTTCAACTCAGCGGGTGTACATTTTTATATTTTTCCCTTATTTTTGCCCGAGTCTTTTATTCTGTTTTTGACTCGTCGGGATGCCCTATTTTTGCTTGGACTTACATTCTGTTTTTATGTCCAGCGGGTCATTTTTTTTATGCGAAGTATTTTTTAACTGCATCTGAATTCACAGGGGACGGGAAGTCTTCACCATCCATAGTGCTGAGCATCAGTGCTCCACCAGAGAAAACCTTCTTTACTATGAATGGACCATCGTAATTCGGAGTCCACTTGCCCCTGTGGTCTGTATGAGGAAGGAGGAGTCTTTTTAGCACAAGATCCCCTACTTGGTACTCTCGGAGCCTGACTTTCTGATCGAAGGCTTTCTTCATTCTTTTCTGATATAACTGCCCATGACAGATTGCAGCCAACCTCTTCTCTTCAATCAGACTCAGTTGTTCGTATCGGGATCGGACCCATTCTGCTTCGTTCAGCTTAACATCCATCAGTACCCGTAGGGAGGGTAACTCAACTTCAACAGGCAGGACTGCCTCCATACCATACACAAGTTGATACGGTGTTGCCCCAGTAGATGTTCTGATTGACGTGCGGTACCCATGCAAGGCAAACGGTAGCATTTCATGCCAGTCTTTGTAGGTGACTACCATCTTCTGCACAATCTTCTTGATATTCTTATTAGCTGCCTCAACAGCGCCATTCATCTTTGGCCTGTAAGGAGAAGAATTGTGGTGTTGGATCTTGAAGTCCCGGCATAGCTCTGCCATCATTTTGTTGTTTAAGTTGGAACCATTATCAGTAATTATTCGCTCGGGAACTCCATATCGGCAGATGATGTCTCTCTTCAGAAATCGGGCTACCACTTGCCTTGTAACATTTGCATAAGAAGCTGCTTCAACCCACTTGGTAAAATAGTCAATGGCTACCAGGATGAATCTGTGGCCGTTTGAAGTAGTCGGCTCAATCTTGCCAATCATATCAATGCCCCACATGGCAAAGGGCCAGGGTGAAGACATCACATTCAGAGGATTTGGAGGCACATGCACCTTATCCGCATAGATCTGGCATTTATGGCATTTTCTGGCATGGGCACAACAGTCGGCATCCATTGTGATCCAGTAGTAGCCTGATCTTAGAAACGTCTTTGCCATTGCATGTCCTCCGACATGGGTACCAAAGGATCCTTCGTGCACCTCGTGCATTAACAAGTCTGCTTCTGTCTTATCAACGCATCTGAGGAGTACCATATCAAAGTTTCTCTTGTACAGGGAACCATCAGTGTTCAAAAAGAAACTACCAGCAAGCCTTCTTAGAGTCTTCTTATCATTGGAAGATGCCCCAGGTGGGTATGTTTGATCCTCCAAGAAGCATTTAATGTCATGGAACCAAGGCTTATCATCTTTGGCAACATCTGCTGCAAATACATATGCTGGTCTGTCAAGTCTGGATACTGAGATTCGAGGCACGAAGTTGGCAGCTTGAACTTTGATCATGGATGAAATGGTAGCCAGAGCATCTGCAAATTGATTCTCGTCCCGAGGGATATACTCAAGCTTGACCATTGTGAAGAAAGTCAATAACCTCCTTGTATAATCCCTGTAAGGTATCAGATGATCTTGGTGGGTGTACCATTTGCCGTTGGTCTGATTAATTACCAGAGCTGAATCTCCGAACACAGTCAAAGTCTTGATCCTGAGGTCAATGGCTTCCTCAAGACCCATAATACAAGCTTCGTATTCAGCTTCGTTGTTAGTGCAGTTGAAAGTGAGTTTTGCCGAGAAAGGCATGTGAACTCCTTTAGGTGTAATGAGTACTGCACCAACACCACGACCATTCATATTAACAGCCCCGTCAAACATCATAGTCCATTCTTCTTACGGGTCAGGCCCTTCAGTGTGAATAGGCTCTTCATGATCTTTTGCTTTTATGAACACGATGTCTTCATCAGGGAAGTCGAATCTCATAGGCTGGTAATCATCAATAGGTTGCTCAGCAAGATAATCAGACAGTACACTGCCCTTGATGGCCTTCTGAGATGTGTACTGGATGTCATATTCTGTGAGGATCATTTGCCATCTGGCAACCCGTCCGGTAAGTGCTGGCTTCTCAAAAATGTACTTGACTGGGTCCATCTTTGAAATCAACAAGGTAGTGTGGGTCAACATATACTGTCTCATTCGGCGAGCAGCCCACGCTAAAGCACATCAAGTTTTCTCGAGCAGTGAATAACATTGTTCACAGTCGGTAAATTTTTTGCTTAGGTAGTAAATTGCGTACTCTTTTCGACCAGACTCGTCATGCTGGCCCAGCACACACCCCATTGACTCTTCTAATACTGTCAAGTACATTATTAGAGGTCTTCCTTCAACTGGAGGCATAAGGATTGGAGGCTCTTGTAAGTATTCCTTGATCTTGTCAAAAGCCTTCTGGCAGTCTTTGTTCCACCTGACCGTTTTTTCTTTTCTCAATAGCTTGAACAAAGGTTCACAGGTTGCAGTAAGGTGAGATATGAACCGTGAAATGTAGTTCAATCTACCTAGAAACCCTCGAACTTCTTTCTCAGTTTTCGGTGCAGGCATTTCTTGAATGGCTTTGACTTTATCAGGGTCAACTTCAATCCCTTTCTCACTTACAATAAATCCCAGCAGCTTACCAGACCGCACCCCGAATGTGCACTTGTTGGGGTTTAACTTCAATTGGTACTTCCTCAGACGCTTGAATAGCTTCAACAGATTTACCAGGTGGTCTTCTTCTGTGAGGGATTTGGCAATCATGTCATCCACATAACATTCAATTTCTTTATGGATCATGTCGTGGAATAATGTTACCATAGCCCGTTGATACGTTGCACCAGCATTCTTCAGTCCGAATGGCATCACCTTATAACAGAACGTGCCCCAGGGTGTGATGAAAGTTGTCTTCTCCATGTCTTCAGGTGACATCTTGATCTGATTGTATCCTGAAAATCCGTCCATGAAGGAGAAAACCGAGAATTGAGCCGTATTATCAAACAATACATCAATGTGAGGTAAAGGGAAATCATCTTTCGGGCTGGCTCTATTCAGATCCCGGTAGTCTACACACATTCTCACTTTGCCGTCTTTCTTAGGCACTGGTACAATATTAGCAACCCACGGAGGATAGCTAGTTACAGCAAGGAAACCAGCGTCCCACTGCTTTTGCACCTCTTCTTTTATCTTCATTGCCATATCTGGGCGAGTACGGCGCAGTTTCTGTTTTACCGGTGGGCAATCTTCTTTTAAGGGCAGCTTGTGCATGACAATATCGGTGTCCAACCCTGGCATATCCTGATAAGACCAAGAAAACACATCCACATATTCACGAAGCATGTCAATCAGTTGTTCCTTCACTGAGTCTTGTAGGCAGGCCCCGATCTTAACTTCTTTCACATCTTCTTCCGTACCAAGATTAACTGTTTCGACCTCCTCCTGATGAGGGGTGATAACCTTCTCCTCTTGCCTTAACAACCTGGATAGCTCTTCAGGAAGCTCATAATCTTCTTCAACCCCTTCATCAACTTGGTTGATTGGATTGTCAAAGTCATACGAAGCCATAGCTGTGCTGTTGTCGGTGCAGTCTGAAAGGCACTCTCTGCAAGGGTTTAGATTGTTCATTTTAGTGATCATTTTTAATCTTGTTTTAGAAAAAGTGAAATAAAGTTATCATTTTGGAAAACATTGCCATTTTATTTTTGTACAAAAAGAAAAATGAAAAACAGTGAGTGGAAAAGAAGAAGACTCATTTGCAAAAGATGTCCGATATTCATTGATTGATCTGTTTGCACAAAATTACAAGATGGCCCGATTACAAAATGAGTCTTGTCATCTTGGGCAAGATGCAAGACTTGATGCATGCTTAAAATACAGGAAATAATAATTATTCTGCAGGAGTAACCCTTATAATTTCCTGGGAAGACCAGTTAAGGACTTGGCTCCCCGGGATCCTTGGACGTATCCAGCTCTCCAGGTTGCAGTCGCTTTCATCCTCATCTTCCAAGTTGTTCACTGCATCAGGGGTGAGCATTCCCCCGCTGACAAAATTGGGCTTCTTAGCAGCCTCTAATTGATCTTGTTGAGTTGGTTTGTAACCCAACCCAAATTTGTCTTCCTTCTTCTCTACGGGCAGCAGCTTGCCCCAGCCTTGGGCAGTACCCCCTTCAACAACCTTCCTGGCTTGCTGATAAGATGTCATGGAGGTTCCCAGTACAGCAGATGCTTCACTAATGTTCAGGGCCTCAAATCCCTGACTCATAGTTTCATGGATTTCTCCATCCATCTCAATGTACTTGTACGTAGCCAGATGGCTAACAAAGATATCTTCTTCACCACAGATGGTGATGATCTGGCCTTCCCACTCGAATTTCAGCTTCTGGTGAAGGGTAGACATGACAGCGCCAGCGGCATGGATCCAGGGTCTACCCAACAAACAGCTGTAGGCCGGCTGAATGTCCATCACATAGAAGGTAATTTTAAAAGTCTGCGGGCCAATCATCACAGGCAGATCAATCTCTCCAAGCATTGATCTTTTAGAGCCATCAAATGCTCTCACCACCAAATTACTTGGGCGTAATGCCAAGCCATCGTACTCCAGCTTCACCAAGGCTTTCTTTGGTAGAACATTGAGTGAAGACCCAGTGTCTACCAGTACATGGGATAGAACAGCACCCTTGCATTCTAGAGTGATGTGTAAAGCCTTGTTGTGGTTACGTCCCTCAGTTGTTAAAACAGCATTGGTAAAACCCAATCCATGGCTGGTATTGACATTCTCCACCACGGTCTCTAGCTGATTAACGGTGATCTCCTCTGGCACATATGTTGCGTGCAGGACTTTCAATAATGCATTCCTGTGAGCTTCAGAACACATCAGCATGGATAATATGGAGATCTTTGAGGGAGTTTGATGAAGCTGATCCACCACCTTGTAATCACTTCTCTTTATAATCCTCATAAACTCGTCTACATCTTGTTCAAAAGATGTCTTCTGAGTTTCTTTGACAGTCGGCTCTTCAAATACCACACTCTTTCCTTTTGCTTTGGCAGCAGCTTCTGCTTCGGCGTTAGGTCTTTGTAGTTGTGAGGCAAAAAGGTCTTTGTAGTTGTGGAGAAGAAGTTGAAGAGTCCAAAGTGATTTTCTCCCCATTGCAGTAGAGATCAGAGCCATAATGCCAAGGTATGGCATTGCTGCTTTCATATGGAACTGGTCCAGGTACCGTAATGGTAACTGGACTGACTGCTGCAGAGGAGGGTACCAAAATGGTGTGCGGATCGTAGTAGATGGTGACTGGTGACCTGGCAGGAGGTGCCACTGTTTGTTGTTGAAAGTTGTTATTTGGAGGAACACTTGACGGATCATAATAAATGGTGACTGCTGAGATATCTTCATTATTTTCTATTGGTGTTGTAGAAGATTCTGCTGAATAAATGGATGTTGATGTTGTAAAAGAAATGGTTGTTGGCATCTGATTTGTTGAAGTGATGGATGAAGCCATTGTTGATGATATTGATGAATTAGTTGGAATGATTGTTGTTGCAGTTGTAGAAGAGTCAGAAATTGTTGTCAAAGGGATTGCTGGATTTGTAGGCGCCGTTGTTGTGATCTGAAGGATTCCACTTTTGATAAGATCATCTATGCCGCTTCTCAAGTTATCACACCCGTTGACTGAAATGTTGCAATAACCACAACCGAGCTCACATCCGGGGAACATCTGGCATTCTAGGAGCTGAGCTTTAATTTCGACCAGAGGTGTCCGAATCTGCCCAACACTGGTGATTAAGAAAGATGGCTTGTCTTCCTCAATGGCATTAATCCTTGGTCCTCCATGATTGGGCATGGGATTCTTGTTGACATTTGGCAGGGGTGCAAAGTTGAGGGCTTTAGAATCTACCAAATCTTGTACCTTCATTTGTAAAGCCCTGCATTTCTCCGTATTGTGGCCAGGTGCATTGGAGTGGAAAGCACATCTGGCGTTGACGTCATAATTTCTTGGAAGATTGGAGGGATCTGGTGGTGTCAATGTCCTTAATTCAACCAAGTTGAGTTTCAGGAGTTGTGGCAATAGAGCGGCATAAGGCATAGGGATTGGATCAATCACCCTATTGGCCTGTGATGGTCTTTGCTGAAAAGGTCTTTGCTGTTGATTGTTGTTACTGTTGTTGTAGGCTCTTTGTGGCGGATACTGAACTTGCTGCTGATAATGTGGCTGTTGTTGTGGTTTTTGATATGCTGGTTGCTGAGGAATCGGAGCTGGAATAGTGACAGCTGCTACTGATCTGTGGACACGCTGAGGTCTGCCCCTGTTGGCATAAATGGCATTTGTCTCTCCAGTTCTTCTAGGTCCCACAAAAGGCTTCCTGGGGTTACTAGACGAACTTGCACCATTATCAGAAATCTTACCAATCTTCAGAAGGCTTTCAATTCTTTCTCCAGCTATAACTACGTCAGCGAAGCTAGTGGAAGAAAAGGCAGCTAGCCTATCAATATATGTTCCTTGCAGGGTATTCATAAACATGTCGGCCATTTCTCTTTCCGACATGGGTGGTTGAACAGCAGTAGCAAGCTGTCTCCACCTCTGGGCATATTCCCTGAAGCTTTCTCTGGAGGACTGAGACATTCCCATCAAAATGGTTCTGTTATGAGCCATGTCCAGATTGTATTGGTATTGTCTGATGAAGGCTTCAGCCAGGTCCTTCCAGCATCTGATAGTAGCTCTGGTCAAGTGTGAGTACCACTCCCTTGAAGCCCCAGTCAAACTATCTTCAAAGTAAAACATCCACAGTTTCTCATCCATGGTGTATGCCTTCAGTCTCCCCAGAAAGGACTATAAGTGAGTTCGTGGATAGGAAGTTCCATTGTACTTCTCGAAGCACGGGGGTTTAAACTTGTGGGGAATCCTTACCCCATCCACTAACCCCATATCCATGACATCAAAACCCAGGGAATTTTGAGACTCCAGAGATCTCAACTTCTCAGCAATTTCATCAAGCCTTCTATCATAAACTTCATCCCCAACTCCCATTACAGTGAACTGTTCTTCTTGGGGGTCTTCCTGTAAGATCCTGCCTGCAGTAGTATTCCCTTACACATTAGTCGGGATGTTGACTTCCGGATGTAGGTGAGGCCCATATACTGGTGGATTAACATGAGGCTTACCCCTTTCATTGTTACTTGTTCCTCCAGTTCCCAGATGGGGTTCCTCCGGGGTTTGTCTTTCTACCAATGCCCTCAATCTTTCTTGACTTTGAGCCAAGCCATTCATTACTTCCATGAACTGGGTCATTTGGTTTCTCATCTCCAGCCTTTCATTGGCCATCTGAGTTCTGACTTCTGTCAGATCTTGCTGTACTTGATCCATCTGGATACCAGGAAGGTTGTTGCAAGTAGGATATCTGTGCAGACGGTTGAGAGGGAACACCCGACGGCGAGCAATAATTCCTAAACCACAACAGAGTTAGTAACAAACAAAACAAAATCCTACAAAACAAAACAAAAGTTAGTATGCAATGCAGTATGCTTATTTATTTTCAAAGGTATCCGGCTTGGTGCTTGGTTTTGACCTTTCCAGACCCTGAGGAAGATGCTTTGATGTTGCTTGAGAAAAGAAACTCAATGAAACAAACTAACAAATATATTACACATGGTGGATCAAACATAGTTTGCTTTTACAACACATGCCCCTGAGGGGTCAAAATACAACATAAAAAGAAAAGTACATGAAATGGAAATAACAACAAGCAAAGAAGTCAAACATCTAATCCAAACTCATCCTCCTTAACCTCCTTCAGAAGTGCTTCAGTTACAGGACCAGCCGGATGCTCTGTAATGTTTCTGATAAGAAGGTTCCTGGTGGCAATAGCAGTGGTCAGCTTCTTGTGCCTATCTTGGTTCTTTGACCTCTTCACACCAGCCCTAAGCTTCAACTCTGAAATCTCCTTCTGGGCTGCTAGCAGAGCCTCCTGTTGTTTCTTCTCATTGGCCTCCAATTGCTCAATCCTGGCTTGAGTTCTCTTATCCTCTTGAGTGCGAGCTTCAGTGATCCTGACCCACCTAGCTTGACTTTCCTTCAGATAGAGATCAGTCCTAGCCTTCTGAAACTGGGCCTCTTTACATGCATTTTTCAAAATTTTCTCCCCTGCTCTTGACTTCTTGATGTAGTCCTCTGCTTTCTCAATCTTGGCCAGATGTTCCACCTTAAGCTTCTCCAACCTCTCAATGTCTAGACGACCATCACTCCTCTCCCAGAGGGTCCTCTTCAGAGCTTGAGACAGATTCTCATTCCTCTCCTTCAGTTTCTCAAATTCTTCCAGGCTGACAGTGGCTGGAGGTGGTACTGTGGATGGTCCAGGTGCATCCTCAATGGTGAAAGGCATCCCAGAAATCTGAGCCCTAGCATGAGACCATTCATAATACTGAGCTGAAGCCACATTATTGCATCTCCCAAGAATGGCCATCCCCTTGGTCTGGATGTTGTCCCAAGCCCAGGATGCTTGTCTGACAACAGCTAGATTAGGTTTTATCTCACAATAAAGGGTTTCAGCCAAGTCTTGCACTCTAGGAGGGTGAACCAAAGCATAGCCCAATTGTCTCTTAAATAGCAAAGGATTGTAGTTGATGCAACCCTTTACTCCTATTAGAGGTACATTGGGGAACTGTCCACAGCTAGTAATTATGTCCCTGCCTTTGGTGCTCTGGGTGCACCACCTGATGTCATCTGAGGTCAAAGCAACAAGTCTCCTAGCCCAATTGTTCTGTTGGTGAGGATTCAGGAAGGCATCAGTCTTAGGTAAGTGTTTGAGCAGCCAGGTATGAAACAGAGGAGCACAGCATCTCACCAACCTCCCTCTTTGCTTCTCATTTCTTTGGTGAACAGAGTAATAGAAATCTCCCAGCAATGTGGGTACTGGGTTCCTCAGAAGGAAAAGATGAATGGCATTCTTGCTGATAAACTTGGGCTCATCTGCAAATAGTATAACCCCATATATACTGAGGGCTAACAATGCACAGACTGCCCTCCATTCTCCCAAGGAGGCCTTCAGGATGGCCTGAGAAGTTAGAAAGTCTAAGTGTAGACCAGAGATTCCAGCCTTTGTTGTCATGTTCTGCTTAATCAAAATAGGCTCCAGGTACAGTGTTTTTGCCACTTCTTCATTGCTGGGAGAAGCCATTTCAGGGTTGAAGGGGACACCACCCCTGACAGGTACTCCAATCAAAGATGAGAACTCCTCCAGCAAAGGTCCTAGCTGAAAGTTCTGGAAAGTGAAACATCTCAAGGGAGGGTCATAGAACTGTAGGCAGGTGTGAATCAAACTCCTCTGAGAAGGGTACAAGTCCATAACCATATCAAGGATGCCTCCATAATGCTCTCTGAATAATGGGATGTGGTCTGGAGTGATAAGTGCCTGGACCTGCCTGATGCCAGCCAGCATAGGCTCAAAGAAATGGTATGAAATATTGCTCTTCTTGGGTGCCATGACTGCTGATGAAGAGCTGAAACCAATGCTGATGATGAAGACTGATACTGGAGATGAGCCACTGATAGGCTAAGGCTGGTAATGAAAGTAGCTGAAGCAGGCAACTGATGAAGGCAGCTGAAGCAATTAACTGATGAACAGAGGTCTATGCAGATGAAGGGGTCAAAACCAAACCAGATACAATATTGATACCCTGAAAAACAAATAAACAAATGTTAAATGATGCAAATGATGCAAATGATGAGTATGCAAATGATATGCAAGGGTTTGTGATCAAGCTGGATCTGATTACTGCCTTGATATAAGTCCATGTATGTCTAAGAAGTCCAGATGGAGGTTCAGAAGTCCAGTAACCAAGGTGGGGGACTCAAATAAAGAGTCACATGTCCAGGGTTAAATCACAAGAACTGTCCAAAGTGGAATACTCTTAATCAAATCAAATTAACAGGGTATGCTGTGGTCAAAGGTACCTGCAAACCTGTAAACAGCCCAAACCCCCTCACAGGTAAGGTTCTAAAACAAGGATCCTCAGACTTGGATCAGTTATGAGAAGTGTAAACACTTCTAACCCGGAGGTACAGTGTTTACAATAACCATAAAGGATCCTCATCTAATTCACCTCAGTTTCTAAAGGTCATAATAAAGGTCATCCAGACTTAGCAGGCTTCCCAGATAGCCCTAGCACTACAGGAAATCTGTAGCACAGAGTTCTCAAGAAGAAACCCACATCTGAACCGTGTTTCATATTCCCGCACCAGACCGAAATGGAATGGGAAAGAACATGAACCACTCTAGCCTAGGTGTCACTCAGGTCCCAGGTATAGGACCTTAAACTCTCAGTAGAACCCCACCCACCAAAACAAAAACCAGATCCAGCCAGATGACAATATGACAGTATGATATATAAAGCTGTAAAGAAAGCAATAAATAACTGTACATAGAGCAAAAATAAATACAAATATACAAACACAATCAGCACATAACACCCCAGTAAACACAAATCAAACAAGCGCTAGGAGGAACCCACCAAAAGAACCAGAAGCCCTGGTTACAGTATAAGGGTCCCCAGCAGAGTCGCGAAGCTGTCGCTCCCACCAAATGAGGCTAGGTCAGAAGGGGTACAGACGCGAACGATCGGAGAAAAGAGAAATGAATAGAGTCGCCAGCTAGGCATTTTTATCCCGAAGGAAAGGTAATGCTACATAAACCTGAGAAAGATATGGATAAGACGGTTGCGGACCAGAGAGACTGAGAAAGGGGGTTGGTTACAACCTGGGAAGGTATTAGCACCCAGATTGTCCGTCGTACTCGACGGGATCCACGCTTAAAAGATTTGTGTTTTAAAGGGGTAGTGTCAGTGCAATCTGTGTATCAAAGCTGGAAAAAGAATGCAAGTGTCAGTGTAAAAGAATGTGAAGTGTATAAGTGAAGTGTCAGTGTAAGAATAAGAATGGAGATGCTCAAGACCATGAGGCTAAAAGAATGATGCTGGAAAGAGGGGGAATATACAGAGACTTTTGTTCGATAACTGTTAAGTTATGCCTACGTATCCTCTCGTGCAATGAGGAAGTCAGAACACCGTAGTTCGACCCAAAGAGACTGAAAGGTAAATTGACTTGTGAACTGCTTACTTGTCTATGCTCAAGTGTATGACCTGTCTGGCTCAGGTGCTAACTGTCTTGCATTAGACGGAAGAAGCGAGTCCTCGTTTGTGAGTGAATGAGATGAGAAAAGAATCCCGGATGAGACGATTATTGTTTGTTTTTTGTGTTTTTCAGTCTTTTATTGCTTTTGGATTTGTCATAAGTAAATGAGCTTAAGCCTAAACCAATGGGTTAGTAAACTCATCACATCTTCCCTCTGATTAGGGGTAATGAGAATACCTTAAGTGTGAAGTCAGCATCTCACACTTAATCACCATGGTGTAGGATTAAGATCATTAACCTACTTGTTATTATTTAGATGTTTTTGTTTAGTGTTAAGTAATGAGTTTAATCCATAATCAAGGATCTAATGGACTCATTACACCATCCTAATAGAAGGATAATAGATGAGAACATTTAAGCTGAGAAAGACTCCTCAACTTGATCCATGATTAGGGATTAAACTCATGACAAAACAAAACCTTTATTAAGTGGATTTTAGTTAAAGATGAGATTAAGAAGTGAGTTTTATGGTTTGTAAGACAACTTGAGGGGGACTTGTCCATTAACACTAGGGTTAGTCCTTCTTAACCAATTAAGGAAGAATTAGAACCCTAATGCAAGGCCCAAGTTACAAGCTTGATGTCTTGATGGTTATTAAGTGAATTGATTAAGGGATTTAAACACATTAAGGGTTTAACACTTAGGATTAAAGTTATACACTCCATCCTAATAGAAGGATGCAGGCATAAGCTTAATCACAGCGCCTTAAAGCCTTTAGGGTTTAGTCCCTGATTATGAGATGAGAAGAGAAGACTCAAAGAGACACAAAGGTAAAAGCTAAGTGGGGGACTAATCAAACCCTAATTGTTATCATGCTTGGTCATTCCTAGGGTTTGTGGGGTTTAAGAAGGAAATCTTCAAGGAACCACCAAGGAGAGAAACAGATGAAAGGAGCAACAAGAAGCAAAACAACTTGCTTCACTTAAGAAGACAAGTTGCTTGAAGAAAGAAAATAAGAGATGAACATGAATGAGCAAGCTCACTACCATACACATACAAAAATGCAGCAATGATGCATAAAGGAGATGAAAAGAAATTGTGAGAAGTGAAGGCAAATTCACTTCTCAAAACAACTTACCACCTGAAAAGTTAGTAAAGAAATGAAATGCAATGCAAATGAGATGAAATGTGATGATGCAAACCAAAACCAGAAGCATAAGTATGATGTTAATGATGCTAAGAGATGATGCAAACATGAGGCAAGGCATTAGAGTGATCATACAAGCATATGGATGCAAGAGAAGCATGCTTTGAACCATGGATGTTCATGAAAAGTTATGGAATGCAAATGACATACAACATGGCAAATGAAGGATTCAATGATCACACATGATTCTAATATGTCCTAAGATGTCTTATGAATCAAATGGATGCACAAAATGTCATGGCAAGTCATGGTATGCAAGCAAATGGAAAATGGATGCAAAATGAGGCACAAATTAGGGTTTCATGCATCATACAAAACAAAAATCCAAAACCAGAATCAAATGGCATGATAAAAATTTGAAAATGCACTCAAAGATACCCTAGACCTATACAAACTCACTGCCCAAAGGAGGGGATCCAACTCTTAACCTATCAAAAGTTATGAATTTCCTAAGATTGCAAGGGTTTTAAGGTACCTTGTCAAGAAAAATGCCAAACAAATTGAAAATGCAAGATCAAATCATGCCAATTTTTTCCTATAAACTACATGTTATGCAAGATGCAATGCAAAAAGAATCATTGTCCAACTCTCAATGGTTAGGCAGAAATGAATTTTTGAAGTTTGAAACAAAATATTGCCTTGAAATGAAATTAAATCCAAAGAAAATTATCAAAAGGCATCAAGAACAAAAAATAAATTTGGTTTGAGAGTTGGACAATGTTTCTAAATGTTTTTAAATGCAATGTGAATTTTTTGGTGATTTTTAAATACCTAAATGTATTTTTAATTAATTAATTTTCATTAACTAATTAAAAATAAACATTTAAATGATTTAAAAATAATTTTTAATGCAAAAAATAAAAATAAAAATATTTTTGTGTTCTGAAAAATAATGAAAACCTTGACAAAAATTTTCATAATTTTTAAACATTTTTTGCTATTTTAAATTAAATGTACAAAATAAATCAAATAAAATGAAAATGAAAATTAAAATAATGAGAAGTATGCACAATGAACGCACCAGATTGATTCTGGGCTGGGAAAGGTTGACTTGGCGCCACATCCAATGGCCCAAGTTCAAACCTGGCTAATTCTGATTTTATAATTAATTAAACAGGATTAATTAAGTTAATTGAAGATTAAGGCTAAATGATGAGATCCTGACCATTCAAACACGCGCGGGTCAACCCTGGTCAAACCATCCTACGCTCCACATTCAAACTCTCATTAATGACACAGATTAGGGTTAATGATTTTCAGGTGGCCGGAGAAGACTTCCGGTCGTCTTCTCCGGCGAACCCAAACCCTAGATTTCGCTACAGGTCACCAAACAAGCAATTTCTTCCACATAAATGATCCTCTCCCCAATCTAAACCTAACCCCTCTCCCAAAACTCATTTATTTTCACTCACCAGCCTGAATCGAATGAAAATACGAAACACGAGCAAAATTTCAGAGTGACATGAAATGGTCATCTCTTACTTATTTTCAAATCTAAATACATTCAGATGATCAGTGCAACATGTAGATTCATTTTGTAACAAGAAAATGAAGTTCTGAGAAAAAAGTTCTTGAGCTATACCTGAGATGGAGACCTTCAAAAATGAGCTTTCTGAGCCTTTCCTTTGTGCAAACCACCTCCAATGATCCCCCTTGTGCTAATGGCAAGCTTGGATGGAGTTTAAATTGGCTATTTTGAGAGGTTCAGTTCTGGTGTATCAGAAAATGAGGTTCTTGTGTGTGCTGTTTCAGATCATTGTGAGGGGTGGGATCTGTTCTATGGATGATTTCTGGTTGATTGGTGAAGGAATTATTGAAGTTTGATGGCTGTGTTGTGTGATTCGAAGAAGGAAAGGTTTTGACAGTTTTTGGAGTGTGCTGCAATGTGTGTGTTTTAGGCTTGTGTATGTTATGTTTTATGATCCTTAGGTGATCCATAAACTATCCCAACAAATTTGGAGAGCAGGTGTGCACTATGGGATTGGTATGGGATGATTGGCCAAAAAGTCAAGTTTTGTGTACTTGCAGCATGGGCTGTGGCAGAGGCAGTCTAGAGGCTTGCCCTGCCTCAGCTTGAGTCAAGGATGGCCCTTGGATGGCTCATGAAAGACTGCTGCATTTGGATCATGAGTTGGAAGGGTTTTTGCAATTTGACAACTTGTTACATCTTATGATTTTTGGCCATGTATGTGTGAGAAGTCTTGCTGAATTTCTGATGTGGGATGCCTCATTAGGTCATGACAATGTACTAAAACCAGCTAGGGGTCAAACAAAACCTTTGAGAATCAATTTGCAAGAAATCCCTCTTTGCACTTTCATGAAAAATGACTTATGGTTATGTGAAAATCCAGTCATAGAATTGGAACATTCTTTGGGCCAAACTGATTTTTAGACATTGGTTCATGTTTGTATGAAGATTATAAGTCCATTTGATAGCACAATTTGTCTTGGCAAGTGGTTTTGCAACTTTGCCTCTTTGGTAGAAAACTTGAAATTATGTGATTTTTTCCAACTTTGACAAGCCATAACTTTTGATCCAAAATGAATTAGAACAAGTTCTTGTACTTTTTGAAAAGGGAATGATCCATTCTACAACATTCATGACCAAAGTTTTCCCATTTGAAGCATTTTTGAATCAAAAAGCAAGGGTTGAAAAAGTTTCCCAAAATGGCAAGTTTCCATTACAAGTCATTTTCCCAAAAAGTCAACTTTGCAAATGGCTTGAAATTATTCAATTTTGTGAACTTATAACATCTTCTATGATCAAATAAAGATCATACATAATCAAAATGATGATGAACACCCTTTGGTTGGGTCATTGGGGGCCTCAGATGCCCTGGTTTTGCACTGACTTGCTCAAAAAGTCAACTCTTGATTAGATGCCTTCCCCATGGAATTTCTTCATGAAACTTGATATGCATGATCCTCATAGCATATAGAGACCAATAGAAACAAGAATGACCAAAAAATTTGGATTTATGGCCTTTGAAACCAAAACCCTAATTCTAGGTCATCTGTGCAGTCAAACCTGGCTCTGCTTCCATGCCTTTCTCAGTTCTTGTGATTCTTTGACTTTCTTGACTTTGTGAGGATTAAATATGATGCTTAAACATACATGGATCCCTTTTAAGTGATTGATGACCTTTGGAGTGGCTCAAATGGCTCTTGGATTGCTCAAATCACAAACCCTAGATGCATATGACTTTGAACCAATGCAGTGAATCAAAAATGAGGTATGAGATGCTATGATTGAACTTATGCATATGAAGAGATCACAAGCCATGGTGTGAATGGGTGAGGGCAAATTTGGGGTGTTTACACTAATTGAATGAGATGAGTGCATGATTATGTTGTGAATAATGTATGCATTTTTAAGAATGTTGTGTGTCATTTTGCATGTGAAGCATAATGTATGCATTCTTGTGTTGCGAGATTCTTTGTGAATCCGCTGTAGCATCGTGTGCTCATGTGGAGTGTGAGCAATGAATAAAACATGATCATATGCCCATGTGGGGTGTGAGCGATTTGATTGTGTGCTCGTTTAGGGTGTGAGCAATTCATAAACATTGTGTGCCCGTGTGGGGTGTGAGCAATGGGTAATTTATTCACATTGATTGTGTGCCCGTGTGAGGTGTGAGAAATCGGGTTGTGTGCCTATATGGGGTGTAAGAAATGGGTTAACATCGTATGCCCGACGGGGAGTTACTTTAGGTAACGAGCGATGGTTCCAATTAGATCCTGAGTGAACTTGATGATGATTGAGTCGGTACCACATTGCATTTGCATAGAGTCGTGAGTCGGTCTCTACGATTTGCATTTATCATCTAAATTGTGATTTGATGAAATAAACATGAATATATATATATATATATATATATGTTTATATAGAGATGAAAGTATGTATTGATGGAAACATGCTTGAGTATATATGTATGTGTGAATATATATATATATATATATATATATATATATATATATATATATATATATATATATATATATATATATATATATGTGTGTGTGTGTGTGTGTGTGTGTATGTGTGTGTGTGTGTTTATATACATTGTAGTGTATATGTGTGAATAAACATGAATGATGTATGTTTATGTGATGTGAATGAAGTGGTGAAAGTATGCATGATAAGTATGCTTGAGATTATGTATGTTGGAGATGAATTGTGGTGAGAACATGTTTTATGTGTATTTTATATGTTGAAATATATAATTATATGCAATGTTATTATGATAATGTTTCTCACCCCTCTGTTGTTTTATGATGCTCTATGAGGCATTTCAGAGTAGGTTGTTTGAGGTTTTTTTGTGAAGCTTGTGTTCATCCTTTTGGTCGGTCGACTTTGATTATGTAGTACCGGGTAGCTAGGGTCGGCTTGATGCCTTTTGTGATACATTTTGTACATGTATTTTGATGATGAATGTTTATGTAAACATGAAATATTTGGTGAATCTAACTTGCTGATATATTTATATAAGTATATAAGTTTGATGTTGTTAATTGTTAGTTTCCACTGTTATTTGAATCTTTGAATACGGGTATAAGGAGGAAATCCTTTTGTTGCAAGTTACCCCGTTTGTTGCATACCTCTAAATGAGCAGATGTTGTATGTTTTAATTTCACTTTTGATGTGACATGCCTCTTTTATACCATGTTTCAAATATACTCTGATGAAATTTTTATTATGTGCCTAAATGATTTAATTGATTATTTGGGGGTATAGAGATGGGGTGTTACATGCTGACTCTCCCATCCACATGTACCTTTATACCACTTTTATCATATTTCCTCAATTTTCCATTTAATAACAAAACAAATAAACCACACACTTCACTCATTATTTTTTTGGCCACGTAAAAAATCAACAATGACCCACTAACCAAGGTTGGGACATGCTAAAATATGTGACACAAAAATAAAAAGATAATGTACCAATGAGGACTTGACACAAGTACACTTCAAAACCCCTAAAAATGCACAAATCTTCCAAAAATAATATATTGTGTTCTGAGAAGGCTATGAAGGTATTCTAATACTTTTTGGAAAGGGAAAAACATGCTCTACAACCTTCATGTTCAAGGAAAAATCAATTAGAGCGTTTTTGCACATGAAACAATAGCTTAAAGATTAGGGCAAAATATTTCCAAAAATAGAAACTTTCCACTTGAAACTTCCAAATTTAGAAACTTTTGCACAATCTTGATTTTTGAGATTTGACATCATCCAAGATATTCCTTGATTAAATATGACTTTATGGAGTTAATAAACCTGATCAAAACCCTAAAAATCCCTTAATTGACTTTTGTTCAGCTTATTTGACTTTCTTGCTTCATCAACAAGTAACTGCCCAAGCACTTGACTTCCTCAGTGAGTTTTTGCCTCAAACTTCATGCACAAGCCTTGTATATCATATGAAAGCCTTTGACCACAAGAATTGGTCAAAGCTATGAGGTTCTAATTCAAAACTCTAATTAGGGTTTCCTCTACATAGGAGGATGTTGCACTATTGACTTCCTGATGAACCCTCTCTCTTCTAGGGGCTTGAGGATGAATTTGAGATTGAATAAGATGTAAGGATCCCTTGTGAGCTTCTTGCAAGATCACTTGGATCTTTGCTTGTCTTTGAAAAATCCTAAATTGCTGGATAACTGATCACATGCTTTATGCTAGCAACTATGAATGTTATGCCTCATCTTTCTATGCAAGGATGCTTGAACACATATGCACTATGCTATGCTATATGATATGAAAATGAGAGGGAAAATTTTGGGTGTTACACTCATCCCTCTTTTAAGAAAAAGAAACAAAAACAACCCAAATCAAAACCCACCACAAAATTCCAGGAACTCTCATACCTTTCTACATTTCACAACAATTGGAATCGAAAATCCTTTTTCCCTTTGTCCATGGATTAATACCCGCAACAACCTCATGATGGTTATAGAGACACTAGTTTGTCTCCTTTGAGTACAACAACTTTTGGATCGGAAAATCAAGAGACAACTCGCACTCCAACACCACTCGATCCTCATTCTCCAGTCACTCCTTCGTCTCTTAGAATAAATCTACCTAACAATAATGAAATTCCCAACACGTAAATGGGTGGAGCTGAAACTATCACACAACTGTTTGAACCAACTCACCATATGTTTGATAAAATGCGGGAATGAGACATTGCCAGATTCTTCACCGCAGAGGGTATTGCAGAATTCGTTCACAACAATTTTCAACCACATGAATTCGAAGCTGCCGCAGAAATCGAGCGACTCAAGGGGATTGCAGTGATTTCTGATGAAATTCAGGGAGATTTCACCGAAGACGGTGATTTAGGTTCTAATTCTGACTCTTTGTTTGATTTATATTTTGATAGTCTAGTGAAGAGTAAGAAAGCTAGCATAGTTGAACCTAGGTTTCATATGACTTTAGCTGAGCTTTTATATGAGAGTCAAGTGGTTCATGTTTCTATTTCTGGAAATTTAGCTGTTGAAATTAGTGGAATTCAACACGGTTCAAGGCTTGTATCTTCTGGTAATTTGTTTGTGTGTTGTGTTGGAAGTAAAAATGATGGTAAAAGTCCATCCATTTGTTTTTCTAATCTTGAACAATCACATTCACAAGGATCTAATAGAAAAACATCATGTTCCAAGAATGGTTCAAACAAGGGTAAAAATCTCAGTACTATGGTAGATTTATGGACTTTGCCGACTCAATGTGCACAATTTGTTGGTAGTTATGATCAAAGGAATGCTACTGACATACTCAAGCAGATTAGGAAAAACTTTTCACCTCTTGGCGATGGGCTTCAGGGTTTGGCTCATTACTTTGTCGATGGGATTGCGGCGTGGTTATCAGATGGTATGCCTATGTATAAACTCCTTGAGTTGTCATCTTCTGCAAATATGTTAAAAGCTTATAAAGTTTACATCACAATATCTCCATTTTAAAGGATGTCGAATTTCTTGGCCAACAAAACTATTCTCAATTTGGTAGAAAACAAAAGCAGCATCCACACTATTGACTTTGGGATTTTCTATGGCTTTCGGTGGCATTGTCTCATTCAGCGTATTTTCGAGAGACTCGGCGGGCCTCTGAAGCTTCATATTATAGGAATTGATCTTCCTTATCCAGTATTTTGGCCGACAGAAAAGGGTGAGGAGACGGGTCGTCAACTTGAGACGTATTGCAAGAGTTTGAAAGTTCCATTCGAGTACAATTTTATATGCTCGACGATGGCTCCGTCTTTATTTGGACATGAACATGTAAAAAAGGTTGTGGCATGTCTTCTATTTGGAGGTGTTGTCTGCATTGATAAGTTTAAAAAGATGAAACCAGAAGATATGGTTGCCATTCATGAAGCACAGAGCCAAGCTGTTATTGCTTTGACTGCTAAGAGAAGATGGGTTGTTACTGGAACATGTATTCATAATGGTTCATTAGTTGTTGATAAAACCATGCTTGAAAAATTTATTGGGCCTCCAAGATTTGATGATAAAGAAGCTTCATAATGTGTGGCTGCCCCAAGGGTCTCTGTTGGGCTGGTTTGAACTGCATTTGGTGGAGAGGTTCAGTTTGTGGAGGCTTCACCGATGATAGGGAAGGGTGAATTACACCACACTGGACAACTTGGCGATGTAATCAAACGCATCATTATGAATACTAATTCCATCAAACAACATGCTTTGGTTGAGTTTTTTTGCTGATTTTGCTAATGTTGCTAATGATGAGAGTCGGCACTTCTCTTGGTGTTTGCAGAGGCTTGCTGAACCGGGTTTCAAACATGGATATATGCATGTTTTGATAACGTTTCTCTTCATTGTGTAGGATCCAAGAAAGAGTAATCTAGCAACAACCATTTAATATCTTGAGTTTTATTTTAGAACCTTGAGGACAAGGTTCAAGTGAACCCCGCGACAATGATAGGGAGATTAATAGAATAATCTATTATTAGTTAAATGAGTTTTATTAGTATTTTTATGTATTGGGAGTTATTTTATATTATGATGTTTTATAGAATAGTCTTAAGGACAATTTGGGCTTTAATTAGTTATTGGGCATATCCACTACTACTATATATGTACTCATTGAGAGATGACATGATTATGAAATGAATGAAAAAGTCTTTTATTTCCTTTAATTCTATTTTTGTTATTTTAGTGTTCTTCCTCCTTCCTAGTATAAACCCTAGTTCATATCTTTGGTAGGAATTGCTTCTTATCAATTGAATGCTAAACCATGAAAGGGTATAGGGGTTTCGTTAACCTCAAATAGTTTTTGATCATCTATGAATATGTGATGTGAATTGATGAACATTTGAAGGATGAATCTGTTTGTATGTTGATCTTGATTGTGTTTACCATAAATTAATTTTAATTGTAATGATAAATGGTTGTTGTATGGTGTGTTCTTGAGTTTTGATGAAAATTTGGTGTTTTAGGGAATGGTTTTAAGTGATAAAATCACGAGGAAAAATTATAGTTGTTTCGATTTAATTATGTTCGATCCATTAGTGATGTTAGAATGTGATTTGAGAGTTTTAAATCGATTAACTTGGGATTGTGTTTACCCCCAAAATTGGTAAACAACCACTGGTCCTCTGAAGATACCAAAATACCCTTAGTTACTCACATGATCGACCAGATTGATCCTATGACATGTGCTAAAAGGTTGTTTGATTTGTGATGTTTTTGGAAAAAAAAAAAGGTCTTGAATCCTTCAACAAGATTCAGAAGGTGTTTTAAAATAAAAGAAATGAAGTAAAAGCAATAACTTTCAAAGTAAAATAAAAAGAAAGGGCAAGGCTTGAAAATTTAAAGAAAAAGTAAAGACAAGACTTGAAGGTAAATGGAAATTAAAGGCAACGCAAGGAAACTTAAATGACTGAAAATGTAAAGGAAAGATAAATGCAAGGCAAAATGTTAAAGTGCTGGAAAAGTAGAGGCGGGAATTTTAAAAAGAAATGCAGTAAAAGTGCTTGAAAAGGTAAATGACTTTGAAAGATAAATGCTTTAAACATAAAAGACTTGAAATTTTAAATGGCTTCAATGATAAATAACTTGAAGATATATTGACATTTGAAGATAAATTGGTGGTGTTTTAATCACGTACATTCTCACTGCACCATTTTATCTACACGCGGATACTTTGAGTATACGGAGTTACTAGTACATATGATTTCCACACACTTATTCTAACACTAGACTAAGTTATTTATGTACATTACAAAGTAACCGTTTTCGACGGTTTCTCCCTTAGACTATCTTAAGATGATGACACTTGTCCCACTAACATGTTGAAGAAGCTTGATCTTGCGCCACTTGTTTATGTATTTGAATTGAAAATTACATAACTTCCCTCCAATATTGAACGTGTCAAACTCATATAACCTCCATTTTCGTCGAGTTGCTGCATGGTCGAATCATCCCAACACTTAGAAAATATTTTAACTTAGAATTTCTCTAAGTAGAAAATTTGTAAGTAGGTTCCTTCGACTCTCATCCTTTTAATGAGTAAGGTCGAAAACCTTACTTTTAGCTTTTGTAAGAAAACTCTTTATCAAGCTAAATGACCTCATTATTTGCTAGAGTCAGAATTTATGGATAACAAACTATTATAAGGTTTGAAGGCTTGGAAATTGATGCTCTCGCGTAACAGAGGAAACTAAGATTTTGGAAAAACACACAGTGACAATCGATTATTCCCACGCGACAACCGATTGAACTAGTGTAAATTATTAGAAATTACACTCATGAAAATCGATTGTAGCATGAAGAAAAACAATTGTCATGCTCTGTAAAAACGTGATTTTTGGGGTATGGCACTTGGTGACAATCGCTTGTCACCTATTGAAAATCGATTGTCATTGTAATTTGAATTTTGATATGTTTTGACCTTTTACCTCATAACTTTTTAACAGTGTATCCGATTGATGTGTCACTTGAAGTGTTAGGAAGTTGATACTAAAATTTATAACATGGTAGAGATAAGTGAATTGTTTAAGTATTATTCCTATACCTACTATGTTGGTGAAGTTTTGTCATATGTTTGGTTAATGAATTGTTGTGGTAAATTGCCAATATAATTGTAGGCTGTTTGATTGTCATGCTTTGATGATATGTGAGTTAAGTTGAGAGTCACATTGCATATTGATAGTGTATTGTATTGAAGTGGGTGAAACTTGAATACATGTGTTCTGGTGCATTTGTATTTAATCTAATCTGATTGGTTATGCACAATTAATGATTTGAATGTATTTCTCACCCATTTTGTTTAAATGTTACCTTTACACGAGCATCGTGTAGATAGTCAAGAGTAAATCTCGTTGAAGTGAGTGGAAGATGGCTCTTGGAGTACTTCCTTAGTTTATCGTTTTGATTAATGGTGTCTTGCTCTGATTATGTAACATTGGGGTTGAAATGCTTATTTTACTTATTACGTTGCTTATATTGAAGTTAAATACCGTTTTTATTTCATGGAGTCCGATTGATTCGTTTGAGTTGATTTATACAACTCCTTTTAATTATGTTGTAAGTTTTGTGGCTTTTGGATTGATAGTCATTTTCGTAAAACATGCAGATGTTAAGTCAGGTATTCTGTCATGTCAGTCAGACATCATTTTCAACTGGATGTCTTGACATGTGTCAAGACATGTTATACCAGAACAAATGTTTTATGTTAGTAATTTTATACCTTCCTTTTATGATATTGAAATTTTGAAATGTTTTGTGTGACCATGACACATTGTTGTAGTTTTTTTTAGGAATATTATCAATAAATTTGTTTTTGAAAAATATAATTTATCAACATCTACTACCGATTCCTTGGTAAATGAATACAAAAAAATAGATGACATGATTGATTATCATTATTATTGAAGTATGTTAGAGGTGTATATTAGAGAATGTGACATAATTATTTCTCAAGATCAATCCATTTATTTGAGATCTGTACTTGTTGATTTATACTCTTGTGTTACTATGTGAGTTAAGGTCTTATGCATTTTTCTTTGTTAAAAATAGACTTAATGTTCTTTTAGTACTCGATTATAACTAAAATGATATTTTTGTCCCATTTTATGTGACATTCATGTCTAAAATATGTCTTAAATGAATGTTAAAAAAATTCTTATATTTTGTTTGGGCAGTAAGAAGAGAGTGAAATGAATGAATTTGGAGTGCATGATTGCTTTGATGTTTTCAACAAATATGAAGTCGGAAGTGAAGAGTGCAAAAAAGAAAATAAAACCAAGGGCAAAAAAGAAATTAACAAGAAAAAGTACTATCGGCGAGGTTTCTTTCAACACGCGGGAGAAAATTGTTTTTTCTTTTGTAGGCTCCACCTCCAATTAATCTCTCGTTCAACGATCTGTGATTGGAATCTGTGCTTTCTTTGTATCGATGGATGGAAGGAAGCCACGAAGTGAAGGGGAGACATTCTCATTATTTCCACATGCCACTGACGATCATAGCAACTGTGCATGTAAACAAATCCCAGTCAATAAGTAAAGAAATTGCATCAAAGTAAAGTATACGCTACTGAGTATTAATTGTCTGCAATTTCACTTGTATCTGAATTTCAGAGGTGATGTCGTCCTCGTCTTCTTCGTCGGCTGGAGCAGCATTCAGGCTTCGTTGGGACGTGTTTTTGAGTTTCAGAGGTGAAGATACACGCGAAGTCTTCACCAAAAAACTATATGAATCTCTCCACAGTCAAGGAGTTCGTACTTTCATGGATGACGAGGGTTTGGACCGTGGGGATCGCATTGATACCACACTTCTTCAAGCCATTGATGACTCTGCTGCTTCCATTGTTATTATCTCTGCTAAGTACGCTGACTCTCATTGGTGTCTCGATGAACTTGTCAGGATTTTTGAATGTAAGAGGCTTGTTATTCCCGTTTTCTACGAAGTTGATCCTTCTCATGTTCGCAAACAGTCTGGTCATTTTGAAAAAGATTTTATTGATCTTGAAAAGAGATTTGATAATCGTAAGGTTTCCAAGTGGAGAGATTCTATGAAACAACTTGGTGGACTTGCTGGCTTTGTTTTCACCAACAGGTTTCTCAATTTTGTAGAATCTTAAAATCTTACTCATTTGTTCAGCTTACTGATTGTTGTTTTCTTTTTGTTTTTGTTTCTTAGTTATGTAGGCGGGCATGAAAATCTGATACATCTTTTGGTGAAAAGGGTTTTGAAGGAGTTAAGTAATACTCCATTGGTTGTAGCTGACTTTCTAGTGGGACTCAACAAACGTGTTGAGATGGTGACGAATTTGTTACAACTTCAATCTAACACTGTCAAAGTTTTAGGCTTGTATGGGATGGGTGGTGTTGGTAAGACAACCCTTGCCAAAGCCCTTTTCAATAGTCTCGTTGGTCGTTTTGACCGTAGGTGTTTCGTTTCAAATGTGAGACAATCTTCATCTAACGAAGGTGGTTTGCTTTCTCTTCAAAGCAATATCATTAATGATCTTTCCTCTGAAGAAGGAACCGGTGATATCAATGATGGTATTTCTACTATCAAAGGAATTGTTCATGAGAATCGGGTTATGCTAGTGTTGGATGATGTTGATAACGTAAACCAGCTTGATGCTTTGATTGGTAATAGGGAATGGTTTTGTAAAGGAAGCTGTATAATAATTACATCAAGGGACACGGCTGCTTTGCCTGAAAAACATGTCAATGAGTTGTATGAAGTCAAAGAATTGTATGATGAAGAAGCTCTACAGTTATTCAGTTACCATGCTTTGAAGAAAAAGGACCCTCCACCAACTTTTCTGGATTTATCAAAGAAAATTGTGTCTCTTACCGGACGAATGCCATTGGCTTTGGAAGTGTTTGGTTGCTTTCTGTGTGAGAGGAGGAGGGTGGAGGAATGGGAGGATGCTCTTGAGAAGCTGAGAACAATTCGTCCCGGGAATCTTCACGATGTGTTGAAGATAAGTTATGATGGGTTGGATGAACAAGAGAAGTGTATATTCCTTGATATTGCTTGTTTCTTTCTTCAAATGGAAATGAAGCGCGGTGATGTGATCGATATATTGAGAGGCTGTGGTTTTAGAGGAGAGATAGCTATGACGATACTTGTACAAAAATGCTTAATCAAAATAACAAATAAAAATACCTTGTGGATGCATGATCAAATTAGAGATATGGGAAGACAAATTGTTATGGATGAAAACCATGTTGATCCAGGGATGCGTAGTAGATTGTGGGATCGTGCTGAAATCATGTCCGTTTTGAAGAGTAACAAGGTAAAAGATTCTGAAACATTGCAAAATAATGGGTTTGATTTATATAAAATGCTTCAAAAGAGACTTTAAGCTCCAAAAAGTGTCCAAAATCATTCATTAATATTTTATTCAAATAGGTTTATGTCATTTATACTTGTGCTGCCAGCAGTAGGATAAAATAATAAGACTAGCAGACAAAATTGGCCTTTGAGAACAAATTTTAATGATACAGAAACAATGGACTGGATAATAAATTAATAATATTGTTAACATTGTTGGGTTTAGTGCTGTGCTAACATGACCGATTTTGGATAATATATAAAACTGCATGCTGTTGTTTTATAGATTAAAACAATTCAGATGTGTCAATTTTCATCAGATTACAAATACTTCTGTCTGTTTGAATATTTTATTGTTTTCACGGCAAAAGGTTGCATGCCACGCGCCAACCAACAAATATGATTGGTTGAATTTGATTTTATCCCTCTATGAGTTTCGCCAAAGAAGGAGCTAACTGTATATTATGCTTATTTATCGTACGTACATGTCAGTAAGTGTTTCATGAATCTCGTAATAATAATCCTTTGTGATATTCAGCGGTCATTATTTTTATATGTAGGGAACAAGATACATACAAGGAATTGCACTAGACTTTAAGAAAAGATCAATAATTGTAGGAGAGAAATATAACGAAGTTATACTTGAAACAGAATCCTTTGAACCGATGGTTACCTTAAGATTGCTTCAGATCAATAATCTAAGTTTGGAAGGCAAGTTTCTTCCAGATGAACTGAAATGGCTACAATGGCAAGGATGTCCTTTGGAATGCATTCCTTTGGACACATTGCCACGTGAACTGGCTGTCCTTGATCTCTCAAATGCCCAGAAAATTAAAAGCTTGAGGGGATTGGAAAGTCACAACAAGGTACATGCTTTAGCTATTTTATATGCCTAATTTAATCACAAATGAACAAACTTTGGTGATTGCATTTGCAACCTTATTCACAATTATTTTTGTTACTGAATAGAGACATTTGTTAAACCAGTTTTTGAAATAAGAGTAGTACAAGAATAAAATAAATAAGGAAATTAGTGGTCTTTTGGATGCAACAAAGACAACATTTTCTATCAATTAAGTCCCGTAATTGCAATTCAGACTGTAACATATTGCAGGGACATTTGATAAACTAGAGCGTGGGTCCAAACCTGCTATACCCACTTCTCCACACTTTGTGTGTGTAAGTTTCACCGCTAGGAATTATATGTACATAAAAGGAGTGACACCTTATAACTTCTACAAATATAGCATCTTATAACATAACATCACATTGTTTAGCAGGTACCAGAGAACCTAATGGTCATTAAACTCTCCGACTGCTACCGACTTGCTGCTATCCCTGATTTATCTAGGTGTCTCAGGCTGGAGAAAATAATGTTGGATAGCTGCATCAGTCTAAAAAGGATTCATGAATCAATTGGCAGTTTGACTACCTTGCGTAATTTGAACTTGAGGCGTTGTGAAAACATCACTGAGCTTCCCAGTGATGTATCTGGGCTGAAGCATCTGGAGAGCCTTGTTCTTTCTAATTGCACCAAGTTGAAAGTATTACCAGAAAGCATAGGCATGCTTAAATCTCTGAAATCACTTGAGGCTGATTACACTGCTATAGTAAAGTTGCCAGAGTCCATTTTTCGCTTGACCAAACTCGAACGACTCATTTTAGATCGTTGCTCATATTTGAAAAGACTACCAAACTGCATTGGAAAATTATGTTCTTTGCAAGAATTATCTCTTAATCATTCAGGTTTACAAGAATTACCCGACACTGTGGGATCCTTGAAAAATCTCGAGAAGTTAAGTTTGATTTGGTGTAAATCTCTCACTCAATTGCCAGATTCTGTTGGAAATCTCATATCGTTGACAGAGCTTTTGGCTTACAACTGCGGAATTAAAGAACTCCCTTCCACCATTGGTTCTTTATCCTATCTGAGGAATTTATCAGTTGGAAACTGTAAACATCTCAATAAACTTCCTGACTCCATTAAAACTTTGGCTTCAATTATTGAACTTAAGTTAGATGGAACACCTATCGGATATCTTCCGGATCAAATTGGAGGCATGAAACAACTAAGGAAACTTGATATTGGAAATTGTAGCAATCTTGAATCATTACCGGAATCCATTGGCCACCTAGGATCTCTTACTACATTGAACATAGAGAATGGAAGTATCAAAGAATTACCAGTGTCAATTGGATTATTGGAAAATCTTGTTACCTTAACATTGAACAACTGTAGAATGCTTAAACAGCTCCCAGCTTCTATAGGAAACTTGAAATCTCTATGTCACTTAAACATGAAGGAAACAGCTATGTCAGATTTGCCTGAAAGTTTTGGTATGCTCTCAAGCTTGAGAACACTGAGAATGGGAAAGAAGTCTAATTTAGCTCCCATATCTGTGGAGAACACAGGCTCTTTTGTGATACCGTCTTCTTTCTGTAATCTGACCTTGCTATCTGATTTCGATGCCCATGCCTGGGGATTATCTGGTAAAATTCCTGATGAATTCGAGAAGCTATCATTAATAGAGACTTTAAAATTGGGCCAAAATAATTTCCACAGCCTTCCTTCCAGTTTGAAAGGTCTTTCCTTTCTCAAGAAACTCGAACTGCAAAATTGTACGGAGCTCACTTCCCTCCCCTCACTTCCTTCTAGTTTGATTGAGCTAAAAGCTTATAATTGCTATGCATTAGATACTATACACGACATGTCAAATTTAGAGAGTTTGGAAGAGTTGAAACTCACAAACTGTGCGAAAGTGGTGGATATTCCAGGTCTTGAATGCTTGAAGTCCTTGAAAAGATTGTTCCTGGGTGGTTGCCATGCATGCTCCTCCAAAGTACGCAAAAGACTTTCAAAGGTTGTTATCTCCTTCTCTTTTCGTATAAATACTGATTCGATGAATAAAAATAGTACGAAAAGTGAAAACTAAGGATCCATAAACTTAACTAATGGAATATTTATAACAGGTTGCACTGAGAAATTTTCAGAACTTGAGCATGCCAGGAAGCAAATTACCTGAATGGTTTTCTGGAGGAACGGTAAACTTTACCAAGCGCAAAAATCTCGAGCTAAAAAGTGTAGTTGTAGGTGTTATTTTCTCAATTAACCACAACAATATGAAAAATCAAATCCCTAACGTGGTGGATATTCAAGCAAAGGTTCTCAAATTAGGAGAACAAGTTTTTAGTTCAGTCCTATACATAGATGGGGTGCCAAGGACAAATGAACCACAAATACACTTGCGAAGGTTCCACGATTACCATCCATTGCGATGGGAGTTAAAAGAAGCCGATACGGTTTGTGTGACAAAGAGAAGTCCTCCATTTGATGAGAGGTTGGAATTGATAAAATCTGGTATTCATTTAATCTTTGAAGGGGATGATGATTATGAGGGAGACGAAGAATCATTGGACAAAGGCCTACAATCTGTGTCAGAAAGGATGGCCAGGTTTTTTAACACTTATGATGAAGATAAGTGTCAACATGAATTGGAGCAGGCAAAAGAAAAGCCTCAAACTATTGATGCAAGTGAGAGTGAAGATAAGTGTCAACATGAATTGGAACAGGCAAAAGAAAAGCCTCAAACTATTGATGCAAGTGAGAGTGAAGATAAGTGTCAACATGAATTGGAACAGGCAAAAGAAAAGCCTCAAACTATTGATGCAAGTGAGAGTGAAGATAAGTGTCAACATGAATTGGAGCAGGCAAAAGAAAAGCCTCAAACTAGATTTCTTGGTGTTAAAGGCAAATCCATTATTCTCTTCCTGTTTAATTTATTCTTTGTGCTGTTGGGTTGGTTTTGGTTGAGATATATGTCAAGTGTTGAAACAAGAGATTGACTTGTACATACAAGCATCAAATACTATACTTCGTTAAAACAACATTAACTCCTTCAGATTCGCTACTGTTTTTGGCATACGTGCAGCCGCTTAGATGTATTTTGTTCTTTTGTTTCAGATGGTTTTAACTTTATAGTGTCCTACGAGATTTCTTGTGTACAGATGTGGCATTTAGAGATGATAAAAAATTTCATATCGAGGGAAAATCCACCGCGACAGAGATTTTGGATATTCACGTATAAAATTAACGAAAATCTAATTACATATTAATTCAAGGATTTTATGATACTCATATAGTTGATATCCATATGCGTTAATCTAAAATAATAATAATAATAATAATAATAATAATAATAATAATAATAATAATAATAATAATAATTATTATTATTATTATTATTATTATTATTATTATTATTATTATTATTATTATTAATTTTTTGACGGGAAAAGATTAATCCATTTCAATAAAAATAAGACTTTGGATACATGTTGGTACATCAAGAAAATTATGGAAATTAGTTAAAGATGGAGTCACCCAAGCTAAAGTGTGAGTGATTTCATTGACTTGTCTCCTTGCGAACTTAACATGAGAGTTCCTGAAAAACAGAGATGATAAACGAGTACAATCCTATGTGATAACGCCGAAATCCGAGACATTAGGATTCTGATAACCCACATTGTCGACCACCCTTTTAGCATCCATTTCAAAATCCACATTATCCATGCCTAACTCATGGACCCATTTGATAGAGTGCAATAAACCAACAACTTCTCCCACATCTACTTCAGTAATAGGTGAAAACCATTATGTCCGAGCAACAACAAACAATTCATTACTATCTATAATGCAAGCACCTAACCCTACTTTGTTATTGGAGAAAAATGCATCGATGTTGCATTTAAAACGCCAAACTGGAGGTTTGACCCACTTAATATTATTGACCTCCTGAGTTTGAGCAATGATGTTTAAATTGATTTGTTAACCTAACGACAAATGAGAAGCATGAGAGCAGATGGCATCTGAAGTATCTTTGATTTGATTCCATATGACATTATTTCTACAATTCTAGATACTCCACAATTAAGTTGAAAAAAAGAGCTAGTTGATCTTGATTTGATCCCTGAAGAAAAGAAAAGATTAGAGAAACAAAATCAGCTCCATTATTCATCAACTACTGGATCTTAGACCAAATTCCAGTTTTAACCCAACACTCTTTACTTCTCGAGCATAGAAAGAAAAGATGTTCATAGTTCTCTTCTTCGTCCCCACAGATACCACAAGTCGATGGAAACTCCACCACTTTGTCTTTAAGTCTAATTCCTGTTGGGACACAATGTCTACACACTCTCCACATAACGTTTTTTATTCTAGGTGGAGCCTTCAACTTCCAAATCAGATTCCATCGCTTATCAATCCTTATATGAGAAGTATCAATGGCCTCGTTAATGCGGTAATGGTACGCACTACACACAAATAATCTACCATTCTTTTCAAGATTCCAGATTAATCTGTCTTCATGGACCGCCTCAAATAACAGAGTGTTGAGAACCTTAGTAGCACCTTCCTCCCCTAAAAGCGAGTGAATCAAATTGGAATTCCATCGTTTTCCACTTGTACTCATCAAGTTTGACACTTTAAGATTCTCCACCATCTGAAAATCCGACTAAGGATTTTCCAAATGCGAGCAATCAGAAAGCTACTTTTGACCCCAAACTGGGATATTCTCTCCCGAATCAATACTCCATTTATACCCTCCTCTCACCACAAATTTAGCACTCCAGATACTACACCATACATAGCTAGGATTGTGACCAATAATGGAATCAAGAAAATCACAGTTAGGAAAATACCTTGCCTTAAACAAACGAGTCACCAAATTGTTAGGATTTGACATAAAACTCCAGGCCTGCTTGCTCAACATGGCATAGTTGAAAGCACTCAGATTTTTGAAAGTCATACCGCCATCTAGCTTAGGCATGGATAACCAATCCTCAAAAAGCCAATTTATGCCTCTTGTCTATTCTCTCTTATGACCTCACTAGAAAGAATTCATCATTTTCTCAATATCATCGATTAAAGAAGAAGGTAGTAAACATATACTCATAATATAGGAAGGAATAGATTGAAGGAACAATTTGATAAGAACTTTCCTTCCTGATTGAGATAGACTTCTACTACTCCAAGAATTAATATTTTTCCAGATTATATCTTTGATGAACTTGAAGGTATCTTTCCTATTTTTACCAATCATAGATGAAATGCCAAGGTACTTCCTTGTACCTAACACATGTAAAACCCCCAAAATATCTGCTAACTCCTTCTTATAAGTGGGATCCACATTTCTACTACAGAAGAATTCAAATTTTTGGAAATTAATGGCCTGACCCGAAGCTTCTTCATACATATTAAGAATATTCTTCATCACATTAACTTCATTCAAATCCTCTCTAAATAATAGAAAACATTCATCTGCAAAAAGGAGATGAGAAATAATATGAGCGTTCTTACATATTTTAACTCCATGGATGTCCCCCTGGCTTCAGCTTGCTTAATCAGCGCTGATATTCCTCCAGAACAAAGAATAAAAAGATACGGGGATAAAAGATCTCCCTGCCTTAGACCCTTTCCCGGAGTAATTGGTCCAATTGTGTTATCATTCACATTCACAGAGTAGTCATCAGTTTCCACACATAACATAATCCACCTTGCCCATTTCTGATTAAAACCCATGGTGATAAGAACTTCCTTTAGATAATCCCAATTAATTTGATTATACACTTTGCTAATGTCCAGCTTGAGAGCTATATCCCCTTGTTTACCTTTAGTCTTAGCCTTCATAAAGTGAATAACTTCAGTGGCTGCCATGGAATTATCTAGAATAGATCTTCCCGGAACAAACACTGTCGTATTTTTAGCGATACACTTACCAAGGACTTTCTTTAGACGGTTAGCAAGAACTTTGACTATCACTTCATACACCACATTACAGAGAGCAATCAGCCTCCAATCTTTCATCGATGATTGACTTTCACCTTTTGGAATGAGGGCTATGTTACTCTTATTGAGACTATAAGGAAAAACCTCACTCTCCAACCAGGTACAACTAGAATTAAATATTTCCAATCCGCATGTATCCCAAAAATGATGATAGAAACCTAGATTAAATCCATCCGGGCCCGGACTTTTATCAGCTTGCATAGAAAAATGGCTTATTTGAATTTCGCCAAACTAAATGGAGAGGTTAACATATTGTTATCCTCTTCCGAAATGATAGTTCCAATAGCTTAAAAGACCTGTTCTATAGAGCTCAACTTCTTTTTAAACTACTTTAAAAAGTATTCAAGGGAAATTTTACACATCTCTTTAGTAGAAGTACAAGCCTCCCAACTCTCATTAGTAAGTGAAGTGATAAAATTAACTTTCTGCCTCATGGTAGCCGAAATATGGAAAAAGCGTGTATTCAAGTCACCGTCTTTGAACCAGTGAACTTTTGCTCTTTGCTTCCAAAATAAGTCGTCTTTTACCAGGAGAGAGTTCATACGCTTTTTGAGAGCCAAAAAATAGTTTATATTTCCTTCCCCCACTTTAGATCGCATTTTGTCTAGCTTTTTCCTCATTTTTTCAAATTCTTTTCTAGTCCTTTGACAATTGTTTTCGCTCCATTTCATCATGTTATCACCGCAAATACCCAGTTTATTCAAAATATCGTTCGACTCAATATTTTGCCATTGATCTATAACAAACTCCTGGAAATCCTACTCAATAAGCCAAGCATTCTCAAATCTATACTTCTTCGAAGTTTTATTTATTACAAGTCTTGCTTCACAACAAAGCAAAATAGGATAATGATCTGATATTGTGGCAGATAAACAATGCACTCTAGCATCCGGAAACATCGAGCACCAATCACTGTTAGCCATGGCTCTATCCAGCTTTTCTTCCACAACTCGATTCGTACCAAGACTTTTGAACCACGTGAAAGGATACTCCTCTGAAGCAACATCAGGCAGTCCTGCATCTTGAACCACTTTTCTGAATCCCCTAACCAATTTGGCCTTTCCATAATCCCTTTTTTCTCATCCGTTGAGATAATGTCATTAAAATGTCAATTATACACAAAGGTAAACTAGACACTTCGGAAAGGTGACAAATAAGATTCCAAGATTGTCTCCGAAGATTACCTTCAGGATGCCCGTAAAAACCAGTCAGTCTCCAATTACCATGTCTGATATCTTGCACAGCAACATTCATCATCCTCCGCACGAAGAAACCGTGCAAGATCACCCAGACGGGAATACGACCTCGCCTTCTCCCGACCGCGACCAACCTTTGGAGAGTCGCCCGAAATTTCCCTTTCCCCCGACTCCTTCAGGATCTGACTTCGCCGCACTCGCCGAAATATTGAATCAGACAAATTTTCTACTCCTCGCCCATGGCGAGAAAATTGCCCGTCTCGAAGAAAATAATTGTCGATCCCGGTCTCCCGCGAGACACCAGAGGAGGCGTAGTCCCTCTCCTCCCAAGAGAAAATGGAAGGGACGCATCGACGAATCTATTGGGAACAAACGACCTAGCCAGTCTCCTTCGCGATCTTCCCCTCCAAGAAAATCAAGAAGGAGCAAATCAAGATCTGCATCGCCTCGATGAGTAAAGAAGCGCGCACCCAGGTCCCCTTCGTTCAACTCCAGCGACGACGAGGACACCTGGGGCCCCCTCTCATCGGAAATCATGGCAGCTAAACTTCCAAGAGGTTTAGAAAAACCACCACCACTAGGCTCATATGATGGGACCACAGACCCGAATGAGCATATTGAGAATATTGATGCGTTGCTCAACTACCGAGGAGTATGAGGAGCGATCAAATGTCGCCTCTTTCCTACAACATTGAGGAAAGGAGCGATGACGTGGTACAAAAGCCTCGAAGCAGAGTCCATCACTTCCTGGAAACAGCTCGGACGCACGTTTTCCAGGCACTTCACCGCCTCAAGGAGACACCCGAAGACGGAAGCTTCGCTCGAAGCGATCATCCAAGGGAATGACGAACCTTTACGAACTTACATCGAAAGGTTCAACAAAGAAGCAGTCCAGGTGTCCACAACCGACGACATGAAGAAGTATTTGTTGGAACGGGGACTGCGCCCGTCAACAGATTTTCACCGGGCAGTCGGCATTGAGACCCCTGCCACCTTTGACGCATTCTTGATGAAAGCCCAAGCTTATATCCAGTATGAGGAAAAGCAGACAGCCAGCTTCGTACGAGACGCTCGACGTCGCGAGGATGCGACGCCCCACCGAGTCGATGAACCCTCAACATCTCGTCGGGGAGGAGACAAAAGAAAGGATGACCGCTCCCGTGAACCGCGGGAGCACAGAGGACCCGTCGGCCGATTTCACGAATATACTCCACTCCTGGTCTCTAGGGAGAAAATCTTGTCCGAATGTGCCAACTCAGAATTCAGGCAAGCAGGGGTACGCTTTTCGAAGCAGCAACCTAGCAAACCAGGCACGAACAAAACAAAATATTGCAGATTCCACAAAAGTCATGGCCATAATACCGAAGACTGCATCCATCTCAAAGATGCAATCGAAATACTTATTAAGGATGGGCACCTTAAACAATTCACCAAATCCAGGGACACTCCTCGACAAGAAGCACATGAGACTCAAAAGATCGAGGAGGCTGTACCCGTTCCTGCGGATGCAAACGTGCAGATCGCCCTGAGCATCTATCGCCCGGAGGATTTCTTCCTGCCCGATCACACAGGGAGTCCGGGGTACCTTTGCTCCCAAAGGCCATGGGAAACCTTTCCATCCGCAATGGTCATCTCAGGGGGAGGTTTCAACAAAATTACGGTCGGATCCGTAAAGAGAAAATTCGACCAGCTGATTGCGAAGGGCCAGCACATAACGCAACCCTGGACCCACCAAGAGAAGGCTCGGTACCCCTTGCCTTTTACCGGGAGGAACTCTTAGGAGGGGCACCAAACGCCAGCATCCCGCTACTTATCCGGGCATGAATGGCGAATTTTGATGTGATAAGAATCTTGGTGGACCAAGGCAGCTCCTGCGACATTATGTACTCCCAATTATTTTCAACACTCCAGTTAAACGAAACACACCTGACTCCGTACGTCGGGTCAGACTTGCAAGGTTTCAACGGAGCGGTCTCCCGACCATGGGGCTACGTCGATCTGTTTGTCACCTTCGGAGCAGCCGAGACAGCCAGAACGGTCCGAGTCCAGTTTCTAGTCGTGGATTGCCCGTCGCTATACCAGTGCATTCTAGGATGACCGACACTTGCCGAGCTGATCGTTGTTCCATCCACCGTCCACCTTAAGATGAAGTATTATACTACTTCGGGCAAGGTTGCTACACTGCACGGGGACGTCGATGCTGCTCGCCGATGTTTCGAAGCGGCATCTAAAGGTCTTAGCTCAATATCTTACCAACCAAGTCCTTCAGCATTGACTTCACCGGATGCTCCACAAACATCCAGGGTCTTTCCTCAGGTAGACTCGATCGATCTGGACTGCAGGTTCTCAGACGACAACGAGGGCATTCAAAAGCTGATCGATTCACTATCCCGACCAATTCCAGACGGAGAGTTCGAGCTGATTCCTTTAGGATATGACCCGACCCGGTGCGTTAAGATCGGAGCACATATGCCCGACTTGGCAAAACGACAGTTAGAAGCTTGCCACAAAGGAAACGCGGATCTGTTCGCCTGGAGCGCCACAGAGATGCCAGGACTCGACCCCGAGATAGCCTGCCATCACCTCTCCATCGACCCAACACACAAAGCGGTCGCCCAACGTAGGAGGAAGCAGTCGACCGAAAAAACTGAAGCGGCTGAATCTGCTGTTAAAGACCTCCTAAAGGCAAAATTTGTAACCGAGGCCAGGTACACAACCTGGCTCTCAAATGTTGTACTTGTCAAGAAATCTAATGGAAAGTGGAGAATGTGTGTTGATTATACCGATCTTAACCGGGCATACCCGAAAGACGCATATCCTTTGCCTAACATCGATAAATTGGTCGATAATTCGTCCGGTTTCAAGTTATTGTCCTTCATGGACGCCTACTCGGGGTACAATCAAATACTCATGGTCGTGTCCCACAAAAAGTAAACGGCCTTCATGACCGAATCAGGTAACTACTATTATAACGTTATGCCCTTCGGTCTAAAAAATGCAGGCGCGACATATCAGCGCATGATGAATAAAGTATTCCGGGCAGAAATCGGAGATATGCTCGAAGTGTATATAGACGACATGATCGTCAAATCTCAACAAGAGACGGACCATGCATCCCACTTACGAAAAGTGTTCGATCAGACATGGAAGTGCAAAATGCGTTTCAATCCCGAGAAGTGCACATTTGGGGTCCGAGCAGGGAAGTTCTTCGGATTCTATCTAACCGAGTGAGGCATCGAGGCCAATCCCGACAAATGTCGGGCGTTTGCAGAACTTCCAACCCCTAATTCTAAAAAATCCATACAATCACTGAATGGGGTCCTCACTTCCCTCGCTCGATTGGTGGCAAAGTCCGCTCAACACGCCCTCCCCTTTTACAAGCTCCTCCGCAAAGAGGCTACTTTTGAATGGACGGAGGAGTGCGAGCTAGCCTTGTCCCACCTGAAGAAGGCACTATCTGAGCCCCCAGTTTTGTCCAGGCCTGAAGAAGGGGAAACACTTTACCTCTATCTCGCCGTAGCAAACGAAGCAGTAAGCGCGACCCTCATACGCGACCTACCCGAGGGACAGAAACCTGTCTATTTTACGAGCAAGGCACTCCATGGCCCTGAAATTCGATACCTCCGGGTAGAAAAGGTGGCCCTGGCCCTCCTTTTTGCATCCAGAAGGCTACGACATTATTTCTTGGCCCACACCATCATCGTAAGAACAGACCAACCTATAAGAAAATTGCTCGGTCGTTAGAACTGTCCGAATTCGACATCAAATTTGAGGGGAGACAAGCTCTCAAAGCTCAAGCGCTGGCCGACTTTGTGGCAGAACTCACTTTCACCGAGCAGGAGCCGAAATCCCCATCCAAATGGATTATCTTCGTGGACGGAGCGTCTGGCCCGGCGGGTAGCGGAGCTGGGTTTATCTTAGAAAACGAAGAAGGAAACATCATCGAAGTATCCTTAACTTTATCCTTCCCCACCTCCAACAACCAGGCGGAATACGAAGCCTTCCTAGCAGGCATACGGCTCACGACCGACCTGGAAGCGGAAGAGATCACAATTTGCACGGGTTCCCAGCTGGTCGCTAGCCAAGTCCGAGGAGATTTCCAGGCTAAAAACGATAACATGGCCGAATACCTAGCCCTTGTAAAAGGCGAACTAAAATGATTCACAAGCGTGGAGGTCAAACACGTCCCGCGAGAGAATAATACCCGAGCTGACGTCCTTTCCAAGTTGGCAAGCACTAAAAAGAAAGGAAACAACAAATCCGTCATACAAAAAGTGCTCCCCCGACCAAGCATTGGACAGTCGTCAATCCACCTAGACGTTAATCTCGTAGGCGACACGAACTGTTGGATGACCCCAGTGTTTAACTACCTGACCAAAGGGGAGTTACCGGCAGACCCGAAAACGGCCAGCATCGTGCGACGAAGGTCATGCTCATACTCTCTAGTGGGTGGACGTATGTATCGTCGAGGATTCTCTACACCTCTCCTCAGGTGCGTAGAAGAAGAGAACATCTCACACATACTAAGAGAGGTCCACGAAGGAATTAATGTACAACATCCGAGCGGACGGTCGTTGGCCCGAAAGATTCTCCGAGCAGGATATTATTGGCCTACCCTCCAGCACGACGCGAAGGAACACGTAAAAAGGTGTGACAAATGCCAACGACACGGGGACGTACACGTAGCACCCCCTACCGAGCTAAAATAACTATCTTCCCCTTGGCCGTTCGCATGGTGGGGGGTGGATATCTTAGGGCCATTCGTCGTCAGATCCGGCCAAAATAAATACCTCATTGTAGGCGTCGATTATTTCACCAAATGGATAGAAGCTGAGGCCTTAGCCAAAATCACTGCGCTCAACTTACTACGCTTCTTCAAGAGGAACATCCTCGTCCGGTTCGGAGTACCACTCGCCATTGTGACCGATAACGATACCCAGTTTACAGATAAACACTTCAAAGAATTTGTTGCATCAGTAGGAACAAAACATCACTTCGCTTCAGTGGAGCACCCCCAAACTAACAGGAAAGCAGAGGCCGCAAATAGGGTAATCCTAAGAGGCCTGAAACAAAGACTGGACGAATACAAGAAGCATTGGGTCGAGGAGTTACACAGCGTACTATGGGCGTATAGAACCACCCCCCATTCAACGACCGGTGAATCCCCGTTCCGGTTGGCATATGGGACCGAGGCAGTAATCCCTGTGGAAATGCACGTCCGATCCAGACGAACAGAGTCCCCAATGGACCAGGACACCAACTCCGAAGCTTTGAGAGACGAGCTTGACCTGGTCGAAGAAATCCGATCAGAAGCTGCTCTCCGAGAGGCCACTCTCAAACAGAAAATAGTCGCTCGATACGATTCTAAAGTCATAAGACGAACGTTCGAGGTGGGTAGTCTCGTTCTAAGGAGAAATCACAGGGACCCCGCGAGGGAAAACTTACACCTAATTGGGAGGGCCCATATCGCGTCCGAGCAAAAACCGAAAACGGAGCCTATTATTTAGAAAATCTACACGGGGAAGAACTTGCTCGGCCGTGGAACGCCGAGAAGCTCAAGCAATATTATAGCTAACTTACAAAGTCACCTTGCTCAACTCTCAAGCGAGGAGCGATAGGTCTGACTAAGAACTGCGTGCCCAGGTACAAGCACGACAGCCCAAAATAACATGATTGTCAGGGTCTCCTTCCAAGAGAATGAGAAAACTGTTGCACGGGCGGATACTCAAACGAGTCCGACGTCGCCTAAGTACCACGACCAGGCAGAACCCCAGCTCGCGATGGGACGTTCAAGCCTCGGAGCCCGGGCCATTACCTTGGCCCGGACACCGACCAGGAGCAAGACTCCGAAATCTGATTGGTCCCCCAAACCAACAGATCACAAACACACCCCGTATTTATTCGATCACATCCAATCAGTACAAGAACGTCAAACACTTAGCGTTTGAAACACAAAGAAAACAGTCCTCCGACGGACGCACAATTAAACAGGAAACATTGTAAAATAAACGACCATTAAGAACATTAACTTTTACTGCAAAAATGCGACCTCGAAGGGCCGACTTGTTCGTGGTTACATACAAAGGGGACCACGCCCCCAAAAGAAACATATTAAATTACAAGATAACGGCACGCAGGCCAAAACTAATTACCCTCGTTGTCCAAAGCACTAGGTTGACCTTCACCTTGGTCCGACTGCACCTCTGATTGACCGAGCTGAACAGTCGCCCCGGGCTGAGAATCCTCCACGACCAAGTCCGAGGGAACCACTATCTGGCCATCCTCGACTTTGTAGAGGTAGTTGATCCGGCTGGTGTCCAAGGCCAGTTCAGGATGAAGAGCTCTTATTTGATCCACAACATTTTGGAAACTGAGCTCAGTCGACGAGTTCAGATATTCCATATCTTGGTCGATCCAAGCAAAGAACTGTGCCCTAGTCACCATACTCTCAGTTTCAGCATCTTCATCCTCCTTTGGGCAGAAGACATCCTTCAACTTTTTACTCTGCTCCAGAGCCCTCCTCTTGTCAACCTCCAGCTTGGCAATAATGTTCCCCCGCTCGGTCAGCTCTTTGGCCGTGGCAGTGGCTTCTTCAGTGGCCGCCGTCAGCTTCTTCTCGGCCGCAGCCAACAACTCCTTCAGCTTCGCTACCTCCCTCTCTTGCTCGGGGTTTCCTTCAGCCGTCTGCCAGGCCATGGACAAGACCCACATGACAGCACTCGCGTCCTGGGCCAGAGACAACCGTCGGGTAGGACGATCCATCGCCTCGAGAAACAAGGAGACCGCACGGTCAACCTCCATGCTCGTCCCTTCAAAGAAGTTCCTCTTCACGAAGCAAGGCGGCAGTACATGCTTCGGTTTGGGGGGAGCGTTGGCCGTCAAGTCTACGGTCGCTGCAGACTTGTGCTTTTTCATGAGGGAACCGGTAGAAGCACTCGGAGAACCCTGGACTAGAGGCCCCGACCTAGAGCCGCTCGTCTCAGTCAACTTGGTCTGAACGACCCGTGACCTCTTCTTTTGCTGTTGACACAGACGCTCTTGAATCTTGTCGAGCGGGTTCGACAAGGAGCCTGAAAAGGAAAGAAAAAAGAGAGTTAGATTAATCACGGACGGCAGAATATTATCAAGACATAATAACAAGCAGAAATAAAAATAGATACCAAAATACTCTGTGTCGTACCCCGAAAAATACGACCTTACGCGATCCGAAAGGACGGAGTCACGCGCCGGACGGACTGAAGAGTCGCCACCTAATTCTAATTATTCCCGAAGAGGGAAAGGAAAGATATAGATACAACCCGAGAAGAGAAGGATGAGGACAAAGGTCAACAGAACCATTGCCTGGGTTCGGGAGTCAGTTATGCAGGGGGAAGGTATTAGCACCCCCTACATCCATCGTACTCGATGGGAACCATCTAAATTATCACGCGCGAAAGGATGTCTATGCTTAAACGAATTTCTTACTAGAGGGAAATGAGTTGAATTATAAGTTAGATTGATCCTAGGTGCTCGGCAAGGATTGAGATCCTCGTGCCTACGTACTCCCGTGTGCAATGGGAAAGTCAGAGCCTCGTAGTTCGGCCTACTAAGGGTAATGATTGTTGATTTTATTACCTTTCTTCGATGAAAGGGCTTAGGAGTTGAAATGCACTAAAGACTATGGATAGTTTATCTCGCCCAACAAGACGAGCGTCCTGCGTCGAAATAATCGGAGCGAGTAACGAGAGCTCGTTATCCTCCTTTCTACCACTTAAGGCTCGTGGCGTACAGTTCTTCTCGTATTATTAAAATGTGTTTTATTTCCTAAGGCCGCTTGACGTTGGATCAAGGGGTTGGATCTAATCGAAACGTTTTGGTTTTTTGAGGTTAAAGGGTAAATGCAACTTGGAGGTTTGTTTTTGTGGTTTTGTCAGCGAGGCACGAAGCGCTCAGCTCGCAAAGTAAGGTGGATCCTAAACGAAACGAAATAAAAAGGTGCGAGTGTGCAAGTGCAATCGCTTGGCGTTGGACCAAGGATTCAGAATAAAATATGAAAAATAAAAGTGCGTACAAATTAATGGGAGAGGGATACAAAATAAATACAGGGGATTGCGAGAAATAAAGAGGTCTCGTTGTAGTTAGCCCAAGAGGAAGCATGTGTGCAGTGTGTTTGAACTATTCGAAGGCGTTCGGCCTGTTTAATCGGGACACAACTATTCGAAGGCGTTGGACCTTTTAATTGAGCGCAACTATTCGAAGGACGAAATTTTGTTCGTGAACTGCCTTAGAATCGGTTCAAAATGGGAACCATTCTATAAGGAGTCGAATCGTAATTTGAAATGCGAAAATAAATGAATAAACTGAATTATGAAAATTAATATAGAACAATAAATTGAATAATTAAATAATTTAAATAATGTCGAAAATAATGAATCAAATAAATTAAATTATATTACAAGTTTTTTTGTTCAAAATAAAAAAAAATAGAATAAAATAAAAGAGGGCCTCATATTGACCGCACATCACCGATTAAATGTAATCGGGCGAAAAACGGCCTTTTACTATATCATCGGCCCTAATTTCAAGAATTCAACTAACGATTAGCATACTAAAAAAACAAATTATAAATTAAAACATTAAAACATAATGAGAATTTTTTTAAAAAAAGATATGGTGCAGACAGATTTAGAGAGTGTGTATAAGAAAACTCAAATAGACCCATGGGTTTAAGGTCCATATCACTCATGAAAGCTGGCATAATAAAACAAACATAGTGAGAAGGACGGTGACGTGCGCAGGCAAAAAAATGTCTGTGTATAGCAATAACCGTCAACCTTTCACCCAAATATAATTCAAGGGCCCAAATTCACTAAAATATGGTTTTATAAAATAAAATGAGGGTTTTATTTAACAAGTATTTTATGAGGAAATAAAAAATAATATTAACAATAATATATATAAAAAAATGCATCAGATGTTAATAAAAAGAACAAAAGGGACCAAATATTTCCTTAACCTTCTTTTTCAGAAGAATCACGATTCTCAAAGGAGAACTTACCCTCTTCGAATAAACAAAATCAACGGAGGTCTACCTCCAGCACTTTCTCTCGCTCATGGCGTGGTGGCTGCATCGGCTTTGTATTCTTTTTTTTATCACCTTCTCCGCTTCTCTCGGTCCTTGCGCGGAGCTCTCTCTGGATCTCTCTCCTGTCTTCGCACGATTCAACGGACCTCTCTTAATCTCGCGATTTGCTTCTGCGTCTTTCTCGGTTCGCAGTGGTTTGAGTGCTTGGCTGCGGATTCAGTTTTGTTTCACGGTTTGGTGCTTGTGTGGGCGGCGGATGGTTTAAAGGGTTTGCGGTGGTTTGGTCGGTCTGAGCTTGAAGGGTTCGCGGTATGTCGGCGGTTGGGGTCTCAGGGAGTTCCGATCTGAAGGGGGGTTCTGCGGTTGGTGTTCCGCGGCGATGTTTTGAAGTCGCGGTGGATTTCGGTGTGTGTCGTTCTCTCCTAGATCGTTATAGATTTCGGTGGTTCTGAGTTTGGTGGTTTTCCGGCGTTTTGAGCGGCTATAGGTGATGATGGGTATGGTTTGGAGTTTTTTTTGTTACAGACATGTTTCTCTTCATCTCATCTCTTTTTTTTCTGTCTGGTTTTGTGATTTAAGTGAGTGTTAGGATTCTTTTGGATACCTGCGTTTGGTTTTGGAAGGTGTTTCAGAGGGTTTTTTTGAAGGTTTGTTTATGAAGTTGGATGGAGTTTGAAGGAGAGAAACGGGGTGGTGATTGATGAGTTTCAGATGATTTTGGTGAGGATGGGTTAGTGACGGTGGCTGAGGTGAGTTTTGTGGTATTAAACATTTGCAGAATTTATGAAGATATGAGATTAATGTGGGAAGAAGAATGGATTTGAGATTGTTGAAGGGAGTTTTTGTGGTTGTTGTGAGAGTGGAAAAATGAGTTGTGAAGAATCATGAAGAAGAAAGTATGGGCTGCTATGAGTAAAATGAATCGTATTTTTTGTGCAGCTTGGTATTGTCTGCGTTTTTTTTCTATCTGTTGGTGTTGTTATAAGAGCTATTGCACTTTGTTATGGAGCGTCGTTTTGTGTGAACTTGTTTTCATTGTGTGTCCAAAATTTGTAGTGGGATGCTGAAGATATAATAGTGGAGTTGTGGAAGAATTTTGTGAGCTGTGGGTGAGTGGGGTCCTTTTGTGTAGAAAATGCGGTTGAGAGATTATACAGGCTGTGTGATGCTCATTGTAAAAAAAAGAGTTCTACTTTTGTCCTTTGTGAATCCTGCTGGATTGGAGACTTAAATAGGTAAAGTAATAACTATAATGCTAGTAATAAAACTGATTATAATGACAATAAAAAGTAAAAAAAATATTTAATAAGGATAGAAATAATAATAATAGAAAATAGTAATAATGGTAATAATAATAATAATGAGAATATAAAAACAGAAATAAAAAATGATAATAACAATAAAATAAAAAATATTGATAAAAAGGAAAAGAATAATAATAATAAAAAGAAAGAATATAATAATAGAAATGATAGTAATAACTAAAAAATGATAGAAATAATACTAATAATAATAATGAATTAATAATAAAAGAAAGGACCCTTTTTTTTATATTTTGTAAATGGATTTAAAAAATATAAAATGAATAAAGAAAGAAATGAATGAAACCATGGACTAAAGGGTCGTACTAAAAATTTAAAATTACAAAGGAAATGAATTTTCGTAGTTGATTTTTTTAAGAAAATGGGCTTAAAAAAAACAGAAAAAATAACGACTTAGAAGAAGGATTAAAGACAACTTTCGACAAAATACGGATGGATACGTGGGTATAAATCGGAATATGGATGACTCGTCACAACATAATGATTTTTAAAGCAAACACACACTCGACTTGATAGACTTCAAACAGAAGGAAATTGAAATAACATATATTTTTTTGAATACGGTTAGACAGAAAATAAAATGACGCGGGTAGGACAAATTTGGGGTATGACAGATGCCCCTATCAAATTGGCTTAGACCGAGTAAGATGAACTAGCCCGCGTTCAGTCTTTCAATGTATAAGATAATTAGATATTGACAGACTCCAAATTTGTCCGACAAAAAAATTGCAAATGACTAAAATTGGAAATGATGGATGACACAGCAAGAAACAAATTAACAAAATAAATCACTTATCACCAGAGGATGATAAGGCAACTGACTGAAAATAAAATCACTTATCAACAGAGGAAGATAAGGCGAATAGACAGAAAAATAAACTCACTTATCAACATAGGATGATAAGGCAAATAACTGAAAATAAACTCACTTATCAACAGAGGATGATAATACAACCCTAGCACTCGATGCTAGGTCGATGCTGAGTAACAGAAAATTAAATAATCGCTTACCACCGCAAGGATGATAATGTGAACTCGGCACTCGAGCTAGGTCGATATGGATGCCGAAAGACAGAAAATTAAAATAATCGCTTATCACCACCAGGATGATAATGCAACCCCAGCACTCGATGCTAGGTCGATGCTGAGTAATAGAAAATTAAATAATCGCTTACCACCGCAAGGATGATAATGCGAACTCGGCACTCGAGCTAGGTCGATATGGATGCCGAAAGACAGAAAATTAAAATAATCGCTTATCACCGCGAGGATGATAATGCAACCCCAGCACTCGATGGTAGGTCGATGCTGAGTAACAGAAAATTAAATAATCGCTTACCACCGCAAGGATGATAATGCGAACTCGGCACTCGAGCTAGGTCGATATGGATGCCGAAAGACAGAAAATTAAAATAATCGCTTATCACCGCGAGGATGATAATGCAACCCCAGCACTCGATGCTAGGTCGATGCTGAGTAACAGAAAATTAAATAATCTGGAAGAGAAATATCCAACGGGGACGCCCACTGAATAACACCTGGAGAATCTTTGGAAATTTCGATCGACCCTAGATCCTGACTTTCGCTGGGGACAGGCTTGGATTCTTGGACTGATCCTGGATCCTGAAATATGCAACTATGCTGACTAATTTGAAATGGTATTCCATAATGATGGAGATACGATGCAAATGTTTATGCACTGAGATATAGATTCGATAATGTTGGAGAAAATAAAAAGTCTGTTTTTTTTTTTGGGTATGCATATGATGCACATGTTGTAAATGATTGATGTAAATGATGCGTATGACTGCATATGATGCACAATGATGCATATGAGCGATTGAAAGGTGCCAGCTTGGTGGACTTTTGGTTTGGTAGTTGCCAATAATGATTGGACTTTGGGTGGGTGGAGGGCTTGATTCCCCGACACTCGATCTTCGACGATGTATGATCAGAAGATGGATCTGAAAACTCCAAGTTCGATCATCTGCGGGTGAGCGAAGCGACTTAATTGACACATGAAGACTGATTTTGCTTTGAATGATTGCAAACATCTAGCAAGGACTGCCTGATTAGCTGGGGAGACGGGATAGGAAGATTTGCTCCTTGTTCGCTTGCCCCTACTCGTAGGGTATTAGAAATAAATCTGGTGGGGAAGCTTTGACAATGGTCATGGCACGACCTGTCCCTGATTGAGCTGTATGAAGATGATTTTGCCCCTGACTAGGCTGTTGAGAATGATTTTGCCCCTGATTGGGCTGTTGAAGTAGTCTTGACTCATACTGGCGATGAAGTTCAAGTTTTTCTTTTGATTGCCCCTTGTTGGGATTGTAATGATGTCAAGCACTAAATTGCAATTAAATTATTCATACACAAATGGTAGTGTTAATGTAAAGTTCATGTAAGTTTTGAAAAAGTCAATTTATTTGGATGATTGTGATAGTGTGACGAATGGACCGTTAGCCCAAACGAGGTGCTGATTTAGAAAGTGCGTGAAAGATGCAGCAAGAATAATGTGCAATTGAGATTTGAAAATTAGCAAATATATGGGAGTCAATTTACGCAACCTTGTTGGTAGTATGCTTTCAGATTAAACCATGCCTCAATTAGGACTTTCGAGGGTTGTAACGTGGTCTAGTTAATGGTTTGAGAAACAAAGGACATAAGGCTCAAAGTTTGATTCGTACCCATCCCTTCTTCGAAATGTTCTCCAGTACTACGTTCAGTTAACTCTACACATGTATTTGTTTTGACTTTGCAAGAGTGAAGATTAAGCTTTGATGTTCGCTTGAAAGTGGCAATCATTTTTGCTGGTGACCCTTTGATTTTTTTTTGGTGGTCACTAACATTTGTTTTGCTTTTGCTGAGGATTTGAGTTCCTCTTTTGATTTTTTCGACTAAGTCTCCCTTTGGGTGCTCAACTCGGTGTTTTTTCTTTTTCTTTTCTTTTTGTTTGAATGTTGTGACTGCCAAGTCATTTGTTGATGGTCCTCTGACGGGATGTCTCATCTTGCCATTTGAAATTGTAGTCAGGTTAACTGAACAACTACCCTGCCCCGGGTTAAATGTAAGGGTTGTATCCGAAAGAAACCCCTTCTTCTAGGCTCGAAGTGGTTGACTAGGGATTAACTCCTTATATCTCTAGTGTTTGGGGATTTGAAAGAATGCCTGTACATCATTGACGAGGTTTTATCTGAAAGCATACCGCAACATTTATGGGTATTTCGTTTTCATCATCCTCCCTCAAATATTTGCTAAAGTGAAGTGAGGGAATATTTTTGTGATTTTGTGATAAATGATAAATAATGAGCGAATGCGAATAGATTAATTCAAAACATGCATAAACATAACATCAACATAACCAAGTACAAACGATAACAATGTTCAGAGCAAATAGTACTTAACAAACAGTACAAAATAACAAAGATGCGAAAATGAAAAATGGCGATGACGGCCTTGATTTGAGGAATTGAACTTCTCTTGATTGAATGCTTCAAAGTGGGAGACTACTCAGCCTGGTCTTCAACAGCCCCTTCAAATTTATTTACTTGTTGGCACCGTGTGACGACATTGGATCATTCTGGACATTTGCGTTTCTCGGAGTGAAGGTGAGATCCTTAGAGTCGATCAAATCTTGAATCTTGTGTTTGAACGATTTGCAGTTTTCGAGCGTGTGACCTGGAGCACCCTTGTGATACTCACAGCGGGCATTGGCATCGTAGTCTCGGGCATTACCAGTTTGTGGTGGCAAGTCTTTTAAAACAAGAGTTCCCTTTGCCATCATCTGATTAAAGATTTCAGAATGCGTCATAGGCAAGGGATCAAAGGTTCTTTCAGGCCTTCTTTGCTGATATGGTGGACGCTGTTGAGGAGCGCGTTGTTGCTGTTGACCAGGCCGTAGTGGATAAGTCGGTTGCTGGTATGGTCCAGGTGCATATTGCGTGGCTGCAACCAATGGAGGTGGACGTGGTTGATGAGCCATCTGAGGCGGCAATAGAGCTTGAAAGGCCTGCTGATAAGGCATTGGAGGAGCTGGCTGATATGGCATAGGAGCATATTGTGCAGCAGCAACATAGGGATATTGATAGTAGGGAATTGGTGCAGGTGCACCCTGTTGAAAATTCCCACTTGCAGCAGAAACGACATTTGTTTCGCCCTTTTTGTACCCATTGAAAGGTTTCTTGGTTCCAGATTGACTGCTAGAACCTCCTTGGATCTTTCCGTTTTTCAAACCTTCTTCGATTCTTTCTCCGACCATTACCATGTCTGAGAAACTAGAAGATACGCTGCTGATCAACTTCTCGTAGTATTGCCCCTGTAAGGTACCCATGAAGATGTCGATCAATTCACGGTCAACCAAAGGTGGATGAACTCTGGCAGCTAACTCCCTCCAGCGTTGGGCGTACTCCTTAAAGGATTCGCTCTCCTTCTGAGACATACTCTGAAGTTGAGTACGGTTAGGAGCTAAGTCAGTGTTGTACTTGTGCTGATTTTTGAATGCATCAGATAAATCCAGCCAAGTACAAACATTGTTGCGTTCAAGCTGCATATACCATTCTAGAGACGCTCCAGACAGGCTGTCTTGGAAGCAATGGATCATAAGCTTATCGTCTTTGGCATGAGCGGCCATTTTTCTGCAGTACATCCTCAAATGAAGCTCAGGACAGCTGAGGCCTTTGTATTTCTCGAATTCTGGAAGTTTGAACTTAGCAGGGATCGCAACATCTGGAACTAAGCACATGTCTGAAGCACTCAGAGAGGTTGAGTTGTGTCCTTCCATGATTCGGAGTTTTTCAGCTAACTCGCGACACATCTTCATAGCTTCAGACTCTTGAACAGCATGAGGATTGGTGATTGGAACAGCAGTATGCATCTCATACTCAACTTGATGATTCTCTTCAGTTTGAGGAAACTGGACTTGAGTTGGAATAGGTTGAGCTTGAGGAATAGCACCAACAGTAACGCCAGAAGCAGGTATTGGCTGGGAAGTGACCTCTTCAACAGCAGGAGTGAAGCCTGGAGGAAAACCGTAGACCAAAGGATTAGGCACTGGAACTGAAGGCATTGCTCGTGAGGTAGATCCTTGCACTTGAGCATTGTTCATTGCGGCAGCAGCTTCACGACGTTCTTCAATCCTTGCCAAAGCTTGCAAAGTCTCATAAATCTGGTCAATCTTGCTCTTGACCGAGTCGATCTCTTCCCTCATGGCAGCTTGTTCTTCTTGAATTACGTCCATCAGTCTTCTAGTGTTGGCTCGAGTTAAGTATGGGCGTCTAGCACGATACGGGCGTCGGGAAACCAGCTTGATTTACTGAAGATGGAGGAACAAGAAATAAGTTTTTGGCTTTGGAATGAAATGCAATATGAACAAATAATGCAAATGAGATGATATGCAATGCCAGAATCCAGGATCACAAGATCAGGGTCTCATGAGTCCAAGGTACAGATGGAGGATACTCGGATCAGGAACTCACTGGGTAGACTCTAAGGTTTTTGGGATCCCAAAGTTATCAATTCATATGGTTGTTCACCACACGCGCCATAAGCATGACGGTTGACTGACTCCGCCATATGAATCTATTTTGGGTGAGATCTTCGTATCGACAACCCACGAGAGAAAATTTTCTCGGGATTCCATACTACGTGATCATCGACACAAGGTTTAAAACAAAGTCCTGGAGTTATGGAACTTTCTCAACTGTTTGATGCACGTGTCAATTTCATACATTCTTTGACAGTCAATCAACTCCATTGAGTAAGTCTATTCCAAGTGAGGTTTTCGTATCGAGCCACGTGAGGGAGAACCCTGGTGCCCAATACTACGCAACCATCAACCGATGTTTTAACCAAAAGGTTCTAAAGGTCCTCAGAGTTAATGACCCTAATGAAAGCAACTGAGCACACACGCCGAAAGCTTGACGGTCGTTAGTATTCTCATTAGAATCTACTCCAAGTGAGGTTTTCGTATCGACAACCCACGAGAGTGGTTCTCTCGGGAGCCCATACTACACAACCTCGCTAACTTAAGTTTATACTCGCAAGCCCGGGTATAGAGCTTTTCCCTCAAGTTTCTTTTGCAAAGTATCGATCCAAATTATAGTACCAAGGAGCCACAAGATATATAAGATGGAATGCGATAAAGAAAGCGATAAAAATAAACAAGCAAGGCATAAAAGCAAACATCCAAACAAACGCGGGAACCTAGACTAGGATTGACTCGCATAGGGGTGAACCAGTCCCCAGCAGAGTCGCCAGCTGTCGTATCCCGAAAAATACGACCTTACGCGATCCGAAAGGACGGAGTCACGCGCCGGACGGACTGAAGAGTTGCCACCTATTTCTATTTATTCCCGAAGAGGGAAAGGGAAGATATAGATACAACCCGAGAAGAGAAGGATGAGGACAAAGGTCAACAGAACCATTGCCTGGGTTCGGGAGTCGGTTATGCAGGGGGAAGGTATTAGCACCCCCTACATCATTCGTACTCGATGGGAACCATCTAAATTATCACGCGCGAAAGGATGTCTATGCTTAAACGAATTGCTTGCTAGAGGGAAATGAGTTGAATTATAAGTTAGATTGATCCTAGGTGCTCGGCAAGGATTGAGATCCTCGTGCCTACGTACTCCCGTGTGCAATGGGAAAGTCAGAGCCTCGTAGTTCGGCCTACTAAGGGTAATGGTTGTTGATTTTATTACCTTTCTTCGATGAAAGGGTTTAGGAGTTGAAATGCACTAAAGACTATGGATAGTTTATCTCGCCCAACAAGACGACGTCCTGCGTCGAAATAATCGGAGCGAGTAACGAGAGCTCGTTATCCTCCTTTCTACCGCTTAAGGCTCGTGGCGTACAGTTCTTCTCGTATTATTAAAATGTGTTTTATTTCCTAAGACCGCTTGACGTTGGATCAAGGGTTTGGATCTAATCGAAACGTTTTGGTTTTTTGAGGTTAAAGGGTAAATGCAACTTGGAGGTTTGTTTTTGTGTTTTTGTCAGCGAGGCACGAAGCGCTCGGCTCGCAAAGTAAGGTGGATCCTAAACGAAACGAAATAAAAAGGTGCGAGTGTGCAAGTGCAATCGCTTGGCGTTGGACCAAGGATTCAGAATAAAATATGAAAAATAAAAGTGCGTACAAATTAATGGGAGAGGGATACAAAATAAATACAGGGGATTGCGAGAAATAAAGAGGTCTCGTTGTAGTTAGCCCAAGAGGAAGCGTGTGTGCAGTGTGTTTGAACTATTCGAAGGCGTTCGACCTATTTAATCGGGACACAACTATTCGAAGGCGTTGGACCTTTTAATCGAGCGCAACTATTCGAAGGCGTTGGACCTTTTTGGGATGCGACGAAATTTTGTTCGTGAACTGCCTTAGAATCGGTTCAAAATGGGAACCATTCTATAAGTAGTCGAATCGTAATTTGAAATGCGAAAATAAATGAATAAACTGAATTACGAAAATTAATATAGAACAATAAATTGAATAATTAAATAATTTAAATAATGTCGAAAATAATGAATCAAATAAATTAAATTATATTACAAGTTTTTTTGTTCAAAATAAAAAAAAAATAGAATAAAATAAAAGAGGGTCTCATATTGACCGCACATCACCGATTAAATGTAATCGGACGAAAAACGGCCTTTTACTATATCATCGGCCCTAAATTCAAGAATTCAACTAACGATTAACATACTAAAAAAACAAATTATAAATTAAAACATTAAAACATAATGAGAATTTAAAAAAAAAAAGATATGGTGCAGACAGATTTAGAGAGTGTGTATAAGAAAACTCAAATAGACCCATGGGTTTAAGGTCCATTTCACTCATGAAAGCTGGCATAATAAAAAAAACATAGTGAGAAGGACGGTGACGTTCGCAGGCAAAAAAATGTCTGTGTATAGCAATAACCGTCAACCTTTCACCCAAATAAAATTCAAGGGCCCAAATTCACTAAAATATGGTTTTATAAAATAAAATGAGGGTTTTATTTAACAAGTATTTTATGAGGAAATAAAAAATAATATTAACAATAATATATATAAAAAAATGCATCAGATGTTAATAAAAAGAACAAAAGGGACCAAATATTTCCTTAACCTTCTTTTTCAGAAGAATCACGATTCTCAAAGGAGAACTTACCCTCTTCGAATAAACAAAATCAACGGAGGTCTACCTCCATCACTTTCTCTCGCTCACGGCGTGGTGGATGCATCGGCTTTGTGTTCTTTTTTTTTTGATCACCTTCTCCGCTTCTCTCGGTCCTTGCGCGGCGCTCTCTCTGGATCTCTCTCCTGTCTTTGCACGATTCAACGGACCTCTCTTAATCTCGCGATTTGCTTCTGCGTCTTTCTCGGTTCGCAGTGGTTTGAGTGCTTGGCTGCGGATTCAGTTTTGTTTCACGGTTTGGTGCTTGTGTGGGCGGCGGATGGTTTAAAGGGTTTGCGGTGGTTTGGTTGGTCTGAGCTTGAAGGGTTCGCGGTATGTCGGCGGTTGGGGTCTCAGGGAGTTCCGATCTAAAGGGGGTTCTGCGGTTGGTGTTCCGCGGCGGTGTTTTGAAGTCGCGGTGGATTTCGGGGTGTGTCGTTCTCTCCTAGATCGTTATAGATTTCGGTGGTTCTGAGTTTGGTGGTTTTCCGGCGTTTTGAGCGGCTGTAGGTGGTGATGGGTATGGTTTGGAGTTTTTTTTTGTTACAGACCTGTTTCTCTTCATCTCATCTCTTTTTTTTCTGTCTGGTTTTGTGATTTAAGTGGGTGTTAGGATTCTTTTGGATACCTGCGTTTGGTTTTGGAAGGTGTTTCAGAGGGTTTTTTTGAAGGTTTGTTTATGAAGTTGGATGGAGTTTGAAGGAGAGAAACGGGGTGGTGATTGATGAGTTTCAGATGATTTTGGTGAGGATGGGTTAGTGACGGTGGCTGAGGTGAGTTTTGTGGTATTAAACATTTGCAGATTTTATGAAGATATGAGATTAATGTGGGAAGAAGAATGGATTTGAGATTGTTGAAGGGAGTTTTTGTGGTTGTTGTGAGAGTGGAAAAATGAGTTGTGAAGAATCATGAAGAAGAAAGTATGGGCTGCTATGAGTAAAATGAATTGTATTTTTTGTGCAGCTTGGTATTGTCTGCGTTTTTTTTCTATCTGTTGGTGTTGTTATAAGAGCTATTGCACTTTGTTATGGAGCGTCGTTTTGTGTGAACTTGTTTTCATTGTGTGTCCAAAATTTGTAGTGGGATGCTGAAGATATAATAGTGGAGTTGTGGAAGAATTTTGTGAGCTGTGGGTGAGTGGGGTCCTTTTGTGTGGAAAATCCGGTTGAGAGATTATACAGGCTGTGTGATGCTCATTGTAAAAAAAAGAGTTCTACTTTTGTCCTTTGTGAATCCTGCGGGATTGGAGACTTAAATAGGTAAAGTAATAACTATAATGCTAGTAATAAAACTGATTATAATGATAATAAAAAGTAAAAAAAATATTTAATAAGGATAGAAATAATAATAATAATAATAATAATAGAAAATAGTAATAATGGTAATAATAATAATAATGAGAATATAAAAACAGAAATAAAAAATGATAATAACAATAAAATAAAAAATATTGATAAAAAGGAAAAGAATAATAATAATAAAAAGAAAGAATATAATAATAGAAATGATAGTAATAACTAAAAAATGATAGAAATAATACTAATAATAATAATGAATTAATAATAAAAGAAAGGACCCTTTTTTTTTATATTTTGTAAATGGATTTAAAAAATATAAAATGAATAAAGAAAGAAATGAATGAAACCATGGACTAAAGGGTCGTACTAAAAATTTAAAATTACAAAGGAAATGAATTTTCGTAGTTGATTTTTTTTAGAAAATGGGCTTAAAAAAAACAGAAAAAATAACGACTTAGAAGAAGGATTAAAGACAACTTTCGACAAAATACGGATGGATACGTGGGTATAAATCGGAATATGGATGACTCGTCACAACATAATGATTTTTAAAGCAAACACACACTCGACTTGATAGACTTCAAACAGAAGGAAATTGAAATAACATATATTTTTTTTGAATACGGTTAGACAGAAAATAAAATGACGCGGGTAGGACAAATTTGGGGTATGACACTCTGACACTTCTTGCCCGGTATTGCACGCCAGCAAGTCTGTGACGTCAATCAGAGGACGCTCCACAACTTCCCCCCGTCCTGATCCAACATTATTTTCCCTTCTCCATCCAGCAAAGGAGTCGGGGTAAACGAGGCTATCAATTTCCTAAAGGCCTCGAAGCTGGCCGCATCATCCTCGTTCAGAGAGTCCCCCACCTGGACAAACTCTCTAACCTGTCGCTCGTAGTGAGTGTAGCTCCAGGAGAAGGGAAATAGCCAAAGCCTCCTCGGAATCACCTGTCCTTGATCGTCAAGCTTGGGCTCGTCGTTCTCGTTAGTGTCTATCCCCAAGAAACTTAGCGCCCTCACAGCTTCTGCGCTCGCAGTTTTTATCAAAAAATAATTCATATTGAAAGCCCGAATGGACTCTGAGTGAGCCTTAAAGATCTTGGTCCGCTGCTTAAAGGAGACGAATCCCTTCCGGTCGGTCCCCCGCCCTACTTGACGCTGCAGTGAAAACAGGCAAAAGAACAGAGGAAGCATGGCTCCAACACCCAGATGGGCGCATGTTACCTCAAACGCCTTCAGGAACGCATAGGAGTTGGGGTGCAGCTGGGACGGGGCCACACCCAGATGCCCGAGCACAGCGCAAACCAGGTCGCTGAAAGGCAAAGTTACCCTCAGGACCGAAGTTGCGTACTCATACATAGAAAATTTTCGACCGCCAAAGTCCGAGTAGATGCGGTCGTCATCCCCTGGGCAAGTGACAATCCAGTCCGCAGGGTCACCAACAGTGGGCAGCAGCTCCGCGTGAGGCCTCGAAAACGACGATACTTTGTCGAGCAGATCCTCCACTACCCATTCTTCAGGCGAGGTCCTTATCTCTTCAGGGCAGCAAGGTGAATCTTTCGTCTCTCCAGAAGCCCCCTCCTCCATTGTGCTCGCGTCTGATTCTCCTGAAGAACTCCCGGAGTCGGAGGGAACCGATGCGGAAGAACCAGAGTCTTCCGAGGATGTTTCTTCTGAAGAGACGTCCAGCGGGTCCATGAGCGAGTTTTCACCTGAAAAGCAGAGGAAAGGCGTTAGTGAATTCGATTAAGAATATCAAATCCACCCTTCCACCGCTCGACAAGTGAAAGGGCGCACGTCGACCCAGGAACAAGGTCCCGAGCTATAGCCCCCGGCTAACCACCGCTCAAGGCGATGGCTAACGCCCGACTTCGGAGATAATATAATCTAAACCTAGACACTTATCAGGTCCCAAGTCAAAGTCGACCAAGACCTGCGTCGACCACGAACTAGGGTTCGTAGCCGACGAACAACGATGGCAAAAAATCTCCTACCTACTGGTTTAAACCTAAAACTACCGGAAAATCTACCCTAAACCACATGTATTTCTAAGATATCAAGCCTATGACTAATATAAACACGAAAAAAAAGCCGTACCTTGAGCTTGGGAAGCCATTTGTAGAAGAAAGTGATTCTGGAAACGGTGGTCGACGGTTGGAAGCGGTGGTCGATGGCTGAGAGTAGCAGCTGATGAACGGGCAATGCAGCGGAGAAGAAGATGAAACGAAAAAGCTTAAAATAAAGCCTTGGGATCCTATTTATAGGGAAGGGAACACGTGCAGACACGCGTGACCCCTACCCCTAGCTAATTATTACCTATGCACTAACCCCTAGGCTAGCCGTCAGAGCATTAATAGGCACGAATTCCCAAATACGCCAACTTTTCGTTTCATATCCTCTTGTCGAGCGACATAACGAATGCTCGCCTACCGAGGATCATCAACGATAGCTTCCTGGCCCGCACATTGCATACCCTTGAGCACGAAACCATTACTAAGTCGCCGCTCCTCCGCACGAGCAACGACTTGGGGGGCTCTTGTTCTGGGCAGGCCCAATTTCCAGAATTGGGCCAGGAAAACGGGCTCTGCAGATCGCTCGACGTCGAGCAACATTAAGAATAATGGTTCCTGTCGACCAAGGTTATACCGACCAAGACGAAGTCCTCCAACGGCTATTTTTGACCGTTACCTATCTTTACGGATTCCGCGATCCGCGCCCAACGGTGTGGACCAATAATCTTCCACTTAGCCCAGTATATAAACCCTCTCATTTGAGAGGGTCAGATATTCAATTCTCTGACCTTAATTCTTGTACTTGCTCACTCTTTGCTCAGTGTCTTACTTCAGCATCGGAGTGCCTTGCAGGTACACCCCCCTTTCTCACCTCATCAACTGTCCTTCAACAACGCTCGAGGCCAGCCGTATCGGATCCTGATCTCCAGGTACGATCAAATATCAATGTGGTTTCTCGAATAACATTGAATAGAACAATGAGACAAGTTATTCCAAAAAATTGCCACACCACCTCCTTGACCTTCTCTGTCAACCGCAAATGAACAATCATAATCTAAAGAATAACGTAAATCTTTTATTTTATTGACATTGCTTATTGTCTCAAACAAGAAAATAACATCCGCTTTATGGCATCAGATGAGGTATTTTAAATTAGGAACTGCGCACAGATTACCTAAGTCCCAACAATTCCAACTTAGTACATTCATTTATCTTGGCAAGTCTGGATACAAGAACCCGCCATTACAGAGTTAACAAAAATCATAGGACTAGGTTGTGTGGTTGTGTCATCTCCAGGAGCAACCTTTTTGTTTCCAGCAACATCCATACACTTTTCTTCTTCTTCAGAACTGATAACTGAATTTTTTCCTTCTCAGCTTTAGTGCTTTCCACCACCGAATTCTTTTTTTGGTCGCCTTTCCAGTAAGAGCATCTTTTATACCTTCTTCAGTTTCCAGAGCCATCACTATATTTTTGATAGATTTTTCCTCCAGGCTTCAGCTTTCATGGATATTTTAGAAGTGAGGATTTTTGTGAAGATTGTTACACTCCATTTCTACCCGGCGATTATATTGAAATCAGAGTATTAAAATCTCAACCAACAAGTACAAAAAACAGGATGCTACATTTTTCAACTTATAAAAACTTCATTTAATTTCATGAGAATTAATACATAACACTTTCGATTTGTAAGAAACTAAAAACATCAACTTTTATTCATTTATGAAACCAAATTCAACTTTTACAACTACGCAGCGTATTTTCAAATTATTCAACTAAACATGGTATAACATGTTATTCAACTTAAAATAACCTAGTAACAACATATTTATACTAAAACAACTTGAAAACAACACAAAACAACTTAGCGTCCATTCCCCGAGTGTTACGTATCAGAGCACCGACACCGGTTGAAACCAATGAAGATAACCATCTTCCTACAAGCTACTTGCACGTTACCAACATAAGGGTAACATTCAAATAGAAGGGGTGATATATCGAAAATTATAAACGATATGTAATAAACAATACTTAGATAAGGATCATAAACAATTCACCATTTCACAATGTCGCTCCCCGGACTTACGTCCCGGTGCAAACGCGAACCGTCGGCGAAAGAGAAATGAGGTTGAATTGAATAGAGTCGCCAGCTAGGCATTTTTATCCCGAACGAAACGTAATGCCGCATAAACCTGGAAAATGATGGATAAGACGGTTACGAACCTGAGAAACTGAGAAAGGGGGTTGGTTACGACCTGGGAAGGTATTAGCACCCAGATCGTCCGTCGTACTCGACGGGATCCACGCTTACAAGATCATGTTTAAAAGGGGTAGGTGTATGTGCTATCTGTGTTCAAAAGCTAGAAAAGAAAGTACAGGTGTCAGTGCAAAAAGGTGAATTGCTCAGGAACTGAGGCTTAGAAAAGAATGCTGAAAGAGGGGGAAGACATAGAGACTTTTGTTCGATAACCGTTAAGTTATGCCTATGTATCCTCTCGTGCAATGAGGAAGTCAGAACACCGTAGTTCGACTCAAAGAGACTGAAAATAAATTGATTGTGAACTGCTTTCTTGCCTATGCTCAAGTGTATGACTCGTCAGGCTCGAGTGCTAACTGTCTTACATTAGACGGAAGAAGCAAGTTCTCGTTTGTGAATGAGTGTGATGAGAAAAGAATCCCGAAGGAGACGATTATTGTTTGTTTTTGTGTTTTCAGTTTTTTATTGTTTTTGGTGTTTTGCATAGGATTATGAGCTTAAGCCTAAATCATGGGCTTGTAAACTCAATATATCCTCCCTGATTAGGAATAATGAACCTACTTAAGTATGAGATGAGCATCTCTACTTAATTAGATGTTTTTGGGTTTTTTGTTTAGTGTTAAGTAATGAGTTTAATCTCTAATCACAAATTAGTGAACTCATTACACCATCCTAATAGAAGGATGATAGATGAGAACACTTAAGCTGAGGAAGATACCTCAAATTAATCCATGGTTAGGGACTAAATTCATTATATAAAAAGCCTTTATTAAATATGGATTTTAATTAAAGAGATGAGATTAAGAAGTGTATTTTATGGTTTTTAAGACAACTTGAGAGGGACTTGTCTATTAAACACTAGGGTTAGTCCCCCTTAACCATAAGGAAGAGATAGAACCCTAATGTAAGGCCCAAGTTACAAGATAAAGTCTTAGTGATTATTAATGTGTCTTGATTAAGAGGTGTAAACAAATTAATGGTTTAACACTAAGGATTACAGTTATACACTCCATCCTAAGATAAGGATGCAGACATAACCCTAATTCAAAGTCCTAAAGCTTTAAGAGTTTAGCCTCTGATTAAGAGATGAGAAGAGAGACTCAAGGAAACCCAAAGGTAAAAGACTAAGGGGGACTATGCACAACCCTACAAGTTATCATGCTTAGATATCCTATGGTTTGTGAGGCTTAAGAGAAAGGATCTTCAAGAAGGCCACCATGGAAGAAGCATATGAAAAGAGAAGGAGAAAGAAGAACAAGTTACTTACTTCCTGAAGAAGATAAGTAACTTGAAAGAAAGAAAGTAAGAAGGAGAAAGAGCATAAGTGAAGCAAGTTCACTTCAAAGACAAATAAATATGCAAATGCAAAGTAAAGAAAAGGTTGTAAGTGAAGGCAAATCCACCTCCCATATAACTTACCAAAAGTTCCTGAAATGTTAGCATGAATGCATAAGACATAAAGCAAAAGGAAATGAGATGAATAAGGATGCAAAGACCAAAGTCATAAGTGAATATGCAATGTAAATTCATTATGAGATGATGAAAAGTAATACAATATGCATATGAATGATCATACAAGGATGAGATGCAATGGAAGCATGTTTAGAAGCATGAAAACACATGAATGTTCATGAAATGTAATGGATGCAAAACATAGAAAATGAATGAAGAAATGATCAAGCAATGTTCAAGCATGTCTTAAGATGTCTAAGATGTCATAAAAATGCTTGAAATGTCATGGCAAGTTCATATGATGATAACATTCAAAGAAGAATGCAAATGAAGATGCAAAATTAGGGTTTTAAGGCAACATGAGATGCATATGACCAAACTCAAACAAACCCTAATCTCATATAATATCACACCCCAAAGGAGAAAGTCAGAAGCTTAACCTAATGAAAGTTATGAAATTTTTAAGTTACCTAGGGTTTTTGGGTGCTTCTAAAGGGAAAATACAAATCAAATTGAAAATGCAAGATAAAATCATGAGATAAATAACCTATAAACTATATGCAATAAGTGAAACAATTCAAAAAGAATCAAGTTCAAACTCATCATGGTTAGGCAGAAGTGAATTTTTCAAGTTAGGGTTTAAAAATGTGATTTTTAAGAACCCTAATTCAAAGAAAATTGTGAAAATGTAATCAAACCTAAAAAGAAATTTGTATGCTGAGTTTGAAAATGTTTCTAAATGTATTGGAATGCTTCATGAATTTTTTGGTGATTTTTAGAAACCTAAATGCATATTTAATTAATTAAAATCAATTAATTAATTAAATAAAACATTTAAATATTTTAAAAATACTTTTTAATGCAAAAAATAAAAAAAAATGTTTTTAGGTTAAGAAAAATATTTGAAACAAAAATGCAAAAAATGAGATTTTTTTGAAAGTGTTTTGATATTTTAAATAATTATGTGAAAGAAAAGAAAAGAAAATGAATTAAAACTCAAATAAAATGAAAGTAAGTTGATCTAAGGGCCAGAATTCAAATGCCAGTTGACTGCGCGCACAGATGAGTGGATGAGATTGCTTCAAATTAAATAAGCCTAATTAATTTAATTAATTATAATTAGAGTTAAGTGGATTGATTTGGGTCATACACACGCGCAGGAACTAAGATCCAAAGGTCCAAATTTAAACCTGACTAATTAACCCTAATCCTAACCTTAATCACATTCAGGTGACCAGAGCAAGCTCCGATCATCTTCTCCGGCAACACCAAATCCCCATCTCTCTCAAAATGCCATGAAAACTTGCCAAAACCTCCAGAATGGATCATCTAACACCCCTAAGCAATAATCCAACCACAAAAACAATTTATTTTACATGAATCAAGAGAATCAAACAAGAACACTTTTACAGGCAAAATTCCAGATAGCTATGAAATGCTCAAAACTCAACCATTTCCAAAAGTAAACATATCCCTATGATCAACACATCACATAGAATCACATTGCAACCAAAGAAAAGAGTTCTGGAAAAAAAGTTCTAAGGAGCTACCTGAGGTGAAGCTTTACTGTTTTGAGCTTTTTGACCTTCTCTTTGATGCAAAATCACTCCATTGGATCCTCTGAAGCTTATGGAAGGCTTGAAACAAGTTTATGATGATTGATTTGTGTGTTTCAGTTCTGATAACTCAGAAATCGTGTTTGTATTTGGGCTTGTTTCAGGCCATAGAAAGGGGTGGGAAATGATCCTTAGGTTATGCGGAGTTGAATGGTGAAATAATTTTTGAGTTTTGATGGCCGGTTTGAGAGAATCGAAGAAGGGAAATTTTTTGTGATTTTTCTTACAATCTGTGTTCTTGGATGATCAGGCTTGTGTGTTGTGTGAAATGAGCTCCATAAGATTAGTATAGGCCAATGAGAGTGATCAGAAAGTGGGTGGTGGCATAGTGTGATTGGTATGGGCCAAGTTGCAAAAATGTCAACATTGTGTACTTGAGGTATGGGCATGGTGCAGAGCTGGCTTTAGGGGTTTCTTGGCCTCAACTTGATTCATGGATGGCCCTAGGATCAAGTTTATGCAGCCGGCACAAGTGGATGAAGAGTTTCAATAGGTTTTGCAAATTTCCAACTTTGAGAATTTTGTGAAAATGGCTTTGCATTCATTCCCTTGCACAATCACACACATGCATCTTGTATGCCTTTGCATCATGTCATAGCATCATTTGCATCATGCACATGCTTCTGGTTTTGGTCTTTGCCTTTGCATATACATTGTTTCATTTCATTTCTTTCCTTATGCATCTTGTGCTAACTTTTCAGGTTAATGGTAAGTTGTTTGAGAGGTGGATTTGCCTTCACCTCCCACTTCTTCTCATCTCTTTCATATTGCATCCTTGCTGCATTTTTGATTGTCTTTGAGTGGGCTTGCTCACTTGTGTTTCTCTTCCTTTCTTTCTTCAAGTTACTTATCTTCTTCAATGAAGTAAGTAACTTGTTCTTCTTTCTCATCTTCCTTTCATATGCTTATTCCTTGGTGGCTTCCTTGGAGACTTCTCTTGAGCCTCACAAACCATAGGATAATCAAGCATGATAACTTTAGGGTTGTATATAATCCCCCTTTAGTCTTTTACCTTTGAGTCTTCTTTGAGTCTCTCTTCTCATCTCATCATTAGTGACTAAACCTTTAAGGTTTTAGGACTTTGGAATTAGGGTTATGCCTGCATCCTTCTCTTAGGATGGAGTGTATAACTTTAATCTTAAGTGTTAGACCCTTAATTTGTTTAAACCTCTTAATTAATCCATCTAATAATCACTAAGACATTAACTTGTAACTTGGGCCTTACATTAGGGTTCTAATTCTTCCTTTATGGTTAAGAAGGACTAACCCTAGTGTTTAATGGACAAGTCCCCCTCAAGTTGTCTTACAAACCATAAAACTCATTTCTTAATTTCACCCTTAATTAAAATCCATTTAATAAAGGCTTTGTTTTGTCATGAATTTAATCCCTAATCATGGATTAAGTTGAGGTACCTTCCTCAGCTTAAGTGTTCTCATCTATTATCCTTCTATTAGGATAGTGTAATGAGTTCACTAATCCTTGCTTATGGCTTAAACTCTTTACTTAACACTAAAAAAAACCCAAAAACATCTAAATAATCACAAGTAGGTTAATGATCTTAATCCTACATCATCATGGAAATTAAGTTGATTTGCTTATCTCATACTTAAAGTATTCTCATTATCCCTAATCAGGGGGGATATAATGAGTTTACAAGCTCTTGATTTAGGCTTAAGTTCATTAACTTATGCAAAACACCAAAAACAATAAAAGACTGAAAACACAAAAAACAAACAATAATCGTCTCCTTCGGGATTCGTTTCTCATCACACTCACTCGTAAACGAGAACTCGCTTCTTCCCTCTAATGCAAGACAGTTAGCACTCGATCCAGACGAGTCATACACTTGAGCATAAACAAGCAGGCAGTTCACAGTCAGTTTATCTTTCAGTCTCTTTGAGTCGAACTACGGTGTTTTGACTTCTTCATTGCACGCGAGGATATGTAGGCATAACTTAATAGTTATCGAACAAAAGTCTCTGTGTCTCCCCCCTCTTTCAGCACTCTTTTCAAAGCCTCAGTTCCTGAGCATTCACCCTTTTGCACTGACACTTGTATATTCTCTTCTTTAGCTTTTGCACACAGATAGCACATACACCTACCCCCTTTAAACACAATCTTGTAAGTGTGGATCCCGTCGAGTACGACGGACAATCTGGGTGCTAATACCTTCCCAGGTTGTAATCAACCCCCTTTCTCAGTTTCTCTGGTTCGCAACCATCTTGTCCATATCTTTCTAGGTTTATGCAGCATTACCTTTCCTTCGGGATAAAAATGCCTAGCTGATGACTCTATTCATCTCCACCTTCATTCACTCCTTTCGCCAACCGCTCGCGCTTGTACCGGGATGCAAATCTTCGGGAGCGACAACTTGGCGACTCTGCTGGGGACCCTTATATGTCAACCAGAGCTTTTGGTTCTTTTTGTGGGTTCCTCCTAGCGCTTGTTTGATTTGTGTTTACGGGGGTGTTATGTGCTACTTGTGCTTATTTGTTTGTTACTTTATTTATTGCTTTATGTACATCTTTATTTATTGCTTTCATTTACAGTTTTTATTCATTTCATACTGTTATCATATCACTGGTGTTGGATCTCTTGTCTGTTTTGGTGGGTGGGGATCATTGAGTGAGTAAGGTTCCATACCAGGGACCTGAGTGACACATAGGCTAGAGTGGCTTCATATTCTTTCCCATTCTATTTCGGTCTGGTGCGGGAATAAGAAACACGGTTCAGACATGGGTTCCTTCTTGAGAACTCTATGCTACAAATATCCTGTAGTACTAGGGCTATCTGGGAAGCCTGCTAAGTCTGGATGACCTTTTATGACCTTCAACATCTGAGATGAATTAGAGGAGGATCTTTTATGGTTATTGTAAACACTGTACCTCCGGGTTAGAAGTGTTTACACTTCTCATAACTGATCCAAGTCTGAGGATCCTTGTTCTAGAACAATACATTTGAGGGGGTTGGGATGTTTACAGGTTTGCAGGAACCATTGGGCTCATCATACCCTGTTACCAGTTTTGTTTTAAGAATGCATCACTTTGGATAGTTCTTGTGAAACCCTGGATTTGTGACTCTTTATTTGAGTCCCCCACCTGGTTACTGGTTTTCTAAGCCTCCATCCGGACTTATGAACACATATGGACCCTATCAAGGCAGATAATGTTGGTGTAAGCCCTAGAGGCCAATACTTTTTGGTACTTGTATCGGATTATTCGTTTAATAATAAAAGGCATTTCCTTATTATGTTTGTCTTTCAGAATAATAAAGTCCCTAGAATAGTTAGTCTGTTTAATGAAATGTTAAGTGTGACTTAATCATGAGATCCCATTAAACATAAAGACATTATTCTTAAAATATCCGTAGTCAAGCTTTATTGCAAAGTGGGATAACATTAAAGCATTGAGACTATTATGAAGATAGACTGATGATCACATCTCATGGATCATGGATAAAGAGTTATCAAGTCTTGACATAGGTATAAATATTAGGAGTAATATTTATACCGGATTGACCCGCTATGAGAATACTACATAGTATGTTATGCAAAGTGTCATAAGTTATTCTCATGGTGATAATGGTGTATTACCACCCTTCGACCTGAAACCACTATGGACCCTAGATGTAGAGTCGGGTGCTTTATTGCTGATCAAACATTATCCGTAACTGGATGATCATAAAGACAGTTGATGGGCACTCCACGAAGCATGCTGAGGGACATGAGTGTCCTAGATGGAATTTGCCAATCCTGCATAACAGGAGAAATGTCTAAGGGCCCAATATTGAACTGGACAAGGATGACACAGTGTATGCCTTGTGTTCAATATAGACATAGGGGCAAAAGGGTAATTGTACAAACATATATTATCACGGAAAAGGTTTTGTCAGATCACATGACATTTTCGTGACTTGGGTAGCAGTGATGTGTTGCTAGATACCGCTCACTGTTTATTATGTTAAATATATAATTTAATATAATTACCAACGTTACGAAATCCTACAGGGTCACACACATAAGGACAGTTTGATGAGAGATAGAGAAATCAAAGGAACACCGTAAGGTACGGTGCACTTAAGTAAAAAATAGAAATTCGGATAATATAATAATAATTATTGTTATTTTATAATGGTTATAAAATAATAATAAAATAAATATATTTATTATAATAATAGTTATTATAATAATATATAATATTATTATGGATCATGTGAATTGGGCTTTTAGCCCGCAGCCCACAAGAGAGTCTATAAAAGGAACCCTTGTGATGAAGCTTTTACTTGATGCAATTTCGTTTTTTGATTCTCACTCAAATAATTCCGTTCGTAAGCAGCTAGCACTGTGACCGGAAGCTGTTCGTGTGGACTGAGTAGAGGCGTTGCACTTCATCAACGCTTGTGATCGCTGCATCAAAGATCTGAATCGCCACAAAGAGGTAACGATTCTATCACTGACCATGCTCATTCGTAAGGATCACTAAAGGAAAATTTTTGTTTTCCGCTGCGTTTAGATCGCAATTTTCCTTCAGATAACAGATCCAACACTTGATCACAAACCCTTTGCATATCATTTTGCATACATCATTTTGCATCATTTAACATTTGCCTATTTGTTTTATATGGTATCCACCTTCTTGTCTTTGGTTTGGTTTTGACCCATTCTGCTGCTCAGACTTCTTCAGTTATCTTCTCCAGCACCTTCATCAGTTTGTCTTCATCAGAGATTCCTTTTCAGTTTGTCTACATCAGAGACCCTTCTTCAGCACCTTCTCCATTTATCTTCATTAGTCTTCAGCAGCTACCTTCATCAGCATTTCTTCTCAGTGTTCTTCACTAGCATCCATTGTCAGCATGGACACTTCTAGAAAGAGCATCATCACATACCACTTCTTTGAGCCCACTCTGACAGGCATCAGACATATCCAGTCTCTCATTACTCCTGATCATGTCCCATTATTCAAAGAACATTATGGAGGTATATTGGACATGATCATGGACCTGGATGCATCCCAGAGGAGCATGATCCATACCTGCTTGCAGTTTTATGATCCTCCTCTCAGATGCTTCACATTCCCTGATTTTTAGTTGGGACGTCTGCTAGAAGAATTTTCCATGTTGTTAGGAGTTCCCATCAGGAGAGGGATCCCTTTCAACCCGGAGATGGTTTCTCCCAAGAATGAAGAAATAACTAAGGCCTTGCATTTGGAGCCTGCCCTCATTGATCAGAGCATGACCACCAAGGCTGGGATCCCAGGTCTTCACTTAGATTTCTTGATCTCCCAGGCCACCCTACATGCTGCAGCAGGGAAATGGGATGTTGTTTGCGCACTTCTAGCCCTCATCATATATGGAGTTATCTTGTTTGTAGACGAGCCAAATTTTGTTAGCAAAAGTGCCATTCACCTGTTCTTACTGAGGAACCCAGTGCCTACCTTGCTTGGAGACTTCTATTATTCAGTGCACCAGAGGAATGAGAAGCAAAGAGGAAGATTGGTCAGATGCTGTGCTCCCCTCTATTACTGTTGGATGCTAAGACACTTTCCAAAATTAGACATTTTCCTGAACCACCATCAGCCAAGGAATTGGACTAAGAGATTGATTGCCCTCACATGAGAAGACATCATATGGTGTACTCAGAGCACCAAGGGAAAAGACATCATTACTAGTTGTGGGCAATATCCTAATGTTCCTTTGATTGGAGTAAAAGGTTGCATCAACTACAACCCTTTTCTTTTCAAGAGACAATTAGGGTATGCTTTGGTTCATCCCCCAAGAGGGAAAGACTTGACTGAAACCCTCTATTGTGACATCCAACACAACTCAGCTATTTCCAGAAAAGCTGCCTGGGCTTGGGACAACATTCAGACTAAGGGGACAACTATCCTTGGCAAGTGCAACAACATTGCTTCAACACACTATCTTGATTGCTCTCGTACCAGGGCACAGATCACCCGGATGCCATTCACCTTAGAAGATGTACTTGGACCTTCAACAATGCAACCTGCAGCTACTATCAGTTTGGAAGAGTTTGAGAAACTGAAGAAGAGGAATACTCAACTCTCTAAAGCCTTGAAGAAAACCCTCTGGGAGAGGAGTGACAACCGTTTAGATAATGAGAGGTTAGAGAAGCTCCGGATTGAGCACTTGACCAATATTGAGAAGACGGATGACTACATCAGGAAGGCTAGAGCAGGGGAGTTAGTGCTGAAGAATGCTTGCAAGGAAGCAAAGACTCAGAAGGCTAGGGCAGAGCATTATTTAGAGGAGAGCCAGGCTAGGTGGATTAGGATCACTGAAGCTCGTGCACAAGAAGATCAGAGAACTCAAGCTAAGATAGAGCAGTTGGAGGCTAGTGAGAAGAAGCATCAGGCAACTTTGTTGGCAGCACAGAAGGAGATCTCTGAGTTGAAACTCCGGGCAGGGTTGAAGAGGTCAAAGGATTAGGATAAGCATAAGAAGTTGACCAGTGCCATTGTTACCAGGAACCTCCTCATCAGGACTATCACAGAGCACCCGGTTGGTCCAGGGACTGAGGCCCTCCTGAAGTAAGTCAGAGAAGATGACTTTGGATTGGATGTTTGACTCTTTTTGTTTGTACTTCATTCTGATTGTATTTTCCTTTTGTTGATGTATTTTGACCCTCCATGGGAATGTTATTGTAATCGAACTATGTATCTTCACTCTTTGTAATATATATGGTTTGTATTATCTTTGTGGGCTTTATCTCTCTCTACAACATCATCAGCATTTCCTCGAGGTCTGGAAAGGTCAAAACCGAAGAACCAAACCGGATACCCTTGGAAGACAAATAGGCATCCTGCATTGCATACTAACATTTTATTTGTTTTGTAGGTTTTTGTTTGTTGTTGTTTCTCACTTTGTTTTGGTTTCAGGAAACATTGCTCGCAGAAGAGTGTTCCCTGTTAACAGAATACACCGGTACCCGACAAGAAACAACGTTCCAGGACTACAGATGGATCAGGTTCAACAAGACATGACTGAATTGAAGGCCCAGATGGCCAATGAGAGGACAAAGATGAGGGCCCAAATGAACCAATTGATGATAGTGATGACTAGTTTAGCTTAGAGCCAGGAGAGACTGAGGGAGTTAGTTGAGCGACAAACTCCCGAGGAACACCATCCAGGTACAGGGGGTACCAGTAACAACAATCACGTGCAGCCTCGCACTGATCCACCAGAGTTTGGACCTCATCTGAACCCAGACATCAATGCCATAAGAAACACCCAAGGTAACACTACTGGAGGAAGGGTCTTGTAGGAGGATCCTCAAGAAGAGCAGTTTACTGTGGTTGGGGCTGGAGACGAAGTTTACGACCTTCGGTTGGACGAAATTGCAGAGAAGCTAAGGTCTCTTGAATCCCAAAACTCTCTAGGCTTTGATGTCATGGACATGGGGTTGGTGGAAGGGGTGAGAATTCCTCACAAGTTCAAACCCCCTTGTTTTGAAAGATATAATGGCACATCCTGCCCACGTACCCACCTTCAGTCTTTCTTGGGAAGATTAAAAGCATACACCATGGACGAGAAGTTGTGGATGTTTTACTTCGAGGATAGCTTGATAGGGGCATCCCGAGAATGGTAATCCCTCTTGACCAGAGCCATAGTAATAAACTGGAAAGACTTGGCTGAAGCTTTCATCCGTCAGTATCAGTATAATCTGGACATGGCTCTAAACATGACCCTTCTAATGGGAATGTCTCAGTCTTCCCGTGAAAGCTTTAGAGAGTATGCCCAAAGGTGGAGGCAAATAACTACTGCTGTTCAGCCCCTGATGTTAGAAAGAGAGATGGCAGACATGTTCATGAATACTCTCTAGGGTACCTACATTGACAAATTGGCTGCATTTTCTTCCACCAGCTTTGCAGATGTGGTGATAGTTGGGGAAAGTATTGAAAGCTTACTGAAAATGGGAAAGATCTCCGACAACGGTGCCAGTTCAAGCAGTGCAAGGAAGCCATTTGCTGGGCCCCGTAGATTGGGTGAAACAAACTCTGTACACATGGGAAGAGGGAGACCCCAATATATGCCCAGATCAGTTGCTGTTGTTACTATCCCTACTCCACCTCCTCAGTATACTCAACAACCACAACACTTTCCGCAACAACCACAATTTCCTCAACAAAGATCTTACAACAACAATAACAACAATCAACAACAACGCCCTTTTCAACAACGGCCATCACAGATCAACATGGTGATTGACCCTATTCCAATGTCGTATGCTACATTGCTGCCACAACTCCTAAAGATCAATCTTGTTGAGCTGAGGACATTGGCTCCACCTGATCCTCATAACCTTCCAAGAAACTACGATGTCAACGCTAGGTGTGCTTTTCATTCTAATGCACTTGGTCACTCCACCAAAAAATGCAGGGCTCTGCATATGAAGGTCCAGGATCTGGTAGATTCAAAGGCCCTGAACTTTGCACCACCTCCCAATGTAATGAAGAATCCTATGCCAAGCTACAGTGGGCCAAGGATTAATGCTATAGAGGAAGGCTCGCCCATGATTTCAATTGAAGACATTGCAAGTATTCAGACACCTTTGGTAGAGGTTAAAGCCCAGCTTTTGTAATGCCAAGTGTTTCCTGGTTGTGAGGCCTGTTGTAAATCTTGTAATATTTCCATGAACGGGTGTGCATGCTTAATGGATGGCATCAATAGCTTGATCAGAGAAGGCATTCTGCAAATAACAACAACTGCTTCTACAACACCAACAACTCTTTTGTCAACAATAGGTGATTCTCCTACATCTGCAACAACCATTGTTCCTACCGATTCATCTACAACTTCAGCAACCATTTCTTCCTTTACTTCAACAAACAACAGTTCCATTTCATCTCCTTCTACAACTCCAGCAACCACCAGCAATGATGTCTCCACTGTCACTATTTATTATGACCCTACAACGGTCCCGGACTCTAGCAACTATCAACAATCTCAACAACGGTTTCAATCAAGCTTCAATTCATCACCACCAACGTCCACCAGAAGTACTGTTACTATCTTCTATGATCCACATACAATAACGGTTCCAACATCTGCTGCAGTGAGCCCAGTCACCATCACGGTGCTAGGGCCAATTCCATATGATGAAGACAGTGCCATACCATGGCATTATGGTGCTGACCTTTACTGCAACGGAGAAAAAGTCCTTCTTGATTCTTCTGTTCACACTCCCCAAGTGGATAATGTCGGGGGAGGCAGAGGCTTCACCCGAAGCAGACGCCTCTTCGCGTCACAAGCTCCAAGGACCAGCACTGAGGCAGAGGCTACTACCAAAGCCAAAGGAAAGAGTGTGATACCTGAAGAATTTGCATCAAAAGAGACTCATAAATCATCCTTTGATCAAGACGTGGATGAATTTATGAGGATAATTAAGAGAAGGGACTACAAAGTTGTGGATCAGCTCTACCATACTCCTTCTAAGATCTCTATACTATCCTTACTGTTGTGTTCCAAAGTCCATCGGGATGCATTACTCAAAGTTCTGCACGCTGCCTACGTTCCAGAAGAGATCACGGTGAATCAGCTTGATACAATGGTGTCTAATGTCAATAATAGCCATGGGCTAGGTTTCACTGATGCCGATTTAACAAAATAAGGACGTCACCACAACAAAGCTTTGCATATAACCCTGGAGTGCAAAGGAGTTGTACTCTCTCATGTTCTTGTAGACACTGGGTCCTCACTCAATGTCTTGCCGAAGAAAGCTCTTGTCAAGCTCGAATATGATGGAATAGCTCTCCGGACAAGTAATTTGGTGGTCAGGGCTTTTGATGGCTCCAAGAGGTCTGTTCTTGGAGAGGTGGAGCTGCCTGTGATAATCGGTCCGCAGATCTTTCAGACTACTTTCTATGTGATGAACATTCAGCCGACCTACAGCTGTTTGTTGGGTCGACCATGGATTCACGCCGCTGGCGCAGTTACGTCAACCCTTCACCAGAAATTAAAATATGAGTGGGAAGGACAGATTATCACCATCTGTGGTGAAGAGGACATCTTTGTTAGCCATCTGGCTACATACAAATACATTGAGATGGATGGTGAAATCCATGAAACCATGAGCCAAGGGTTCGAGGCTCTGAATGTCAATGAGGCGACAAATGAAGTATTTGCTGCATCCCAGGAGGATAGGATGGGTACTTCAATTTTCTCCTATCAGCAAGCCTGGAAGGTTGTTGAATATGGTAATGCCCAAGGCTCGGGCAAGCTGCTGCCAATGGAAAAGAAGGAGGACAGTTTCAGTTTGGGTTACAGACCATTCCGTCAAGATCAATCAGAGGCTTCCAAAGAGCCCAAGTTTATCAGTGGGGGAATGCTCACCCCAGATGCTGTTAACAACCTGGAAGACGAGGCGGGAAGCGACCTCAACCTGGAGAGCTGGATACGTCCAAGGATCCCGAGGCGCCAAGTTCTTAACTGGTCTTCCCAGGAAATTATAAGGGTTACTCCTACAGAGTAATTATTATTTCCTGTCTTTTTAGCATGCATCAAGTCCTACATCTTGCCCAAGGTGTCAGGACTCATTTTGTAATAGGGCCATATTGTAATTTTATGCAAATGAATTATCAATGAATATCGAACATCTTTTGCAAACAAGTCTCTTTTTCGCTCACTGTCTTTTCATTTTTTACTTTTGTACAAAATAATAAAATGACAATGTTTTCAAAATAAATAACTTCATTTTCACTTTTTCTAAACAAGATTAAAATTGATCACTAAAACGAACATATCTCAACCCTTGCAGAGATTATCCTCCAGATTGCACCGACAACATCACTGCTATGACCTTGTATGACTTCGACAATCCAATTAATCAAGCTGATGAATGGGTTGAAGAAGACTATGAGTTACCTGAAGAGTTAGCCAGGTTGTTGAGGCAAGAAGAGAAAGTGATCACTCCTCATCAGGAGGAGGTTGAAACAGTTAATCTTGGTACCGAAGAGGATTTGAAAGAAGTGAAGATTGAGGCCAGTCTACAGGCTTCAGTAAAGGAACAACTCATTAACATGCTTCGAGAATACGTCGACGTCTTTGCTTGGTCCTATCAAGACATGCCAGGTCTAGATACGGACATTGTTATGCACAAGTTGCCCTTGAAAGAAGAGTGCCCTCCAGTGAAACAGAAGCTACGCCGTACTCGCCCAGATATGGTGTTCGCGGTGGTTTCTGGCGAACAACCTCTGGTTAACCAATTTCTTCAGAAAACTGGGTTACTTGCAGGACCAACCAAACAAGTCCTGGGATACATGTGCATTTGGTTCTGTCGAACTACTCTTAGAATTAGTGATTGATTTATGGTTTGTTTCATCAATTTTGTCAAAGTGTTAAGGACTTTGATCTTTGCAAGTAAAGTAAAGTTTAAGTTTAAAATGAAATAAAGTTAAGAGTTTTAAACAAGAACAAAAAGAAATGTCGAAGGCTAAAAACTTGCAGAAAAGTAAATAAAGCTTGAAAATGACATTAAACTTGATAAATGAACAAGTAATTTAAATAACTTTGAAATATAAATGGTGTTCAAACGTACATTGTTCCAAATATTAGACTCATTTTCTCTCACACTGGGTACTTAGAGTTTTTTACAGGAATTTTGTATCAATTTTCACACACCCATTCTAACCACAAACTATCCTATTTATACATAAACAAAATAACTGCTTAGAACGGAAAAACTATAACTAAACGACAAGTGTCAGCCTGCATGTAAATTTCTTCTCTGAAACTTCCATGTGTCCAACTGCCAAAGGTTACAACCTTTTGAATTCGAATCCCTTTCTTTGGTGACGAAACCTTGCACCTCTTCAAACTGTCGAAACCTTTTAAAGAAGAAACAACTCTTCCAACATCTGCCAAACCCTGCTTTTCATCAAAACCTTCTTCTGTCGAAACGCTCAGCTACAAAAACCCTCCAACCTATTCTGCCAGAACACTATGTCCCTTTCTGTCGAAACAGTGGAGTTTTAACCTTGTCAGCAATTCTTGAATTCTCTTCCTTTTGTTATTCTTCGACAAAGATGACCTCAAACCCTTAATTTCAGTCTTGTCGAAATTATGGGTTTACAAATTGCCCCCCAGCAAAGATGTTTTCGACTATCCTTGGAGAAATATCTTTTGCTGTCGAAGTGACCTTTGACTTCCTGTCAGTTGCATTTATTGTAAAGTGATTTTGTTGAGTCCCAAGAAAACATCATGATTTCCACTTTATGAAAACGTCATGTCTAGCCCACGTTTTTACACAATCTCCCATAACCCTATATTGTAGGTAAATCATGGCCCCCTACCAACTGCCATTTTCTAACTTCCACCAAGGGATCAGAAACGCACGTTTCCACTTCCCAACTGAAAATCTTTTCATTTTCCCTTTTTTTATTATCAGTCATTTATTTCATCTTCTATAAATACCACTTTCAACAACATTTCATACTTTTCACCTTCTCAACTCTTCTCTTCCCAAACGTAAATAACTCCATTTCAAGACCTTTCAAAGCTCCTGTTTCTTCAACCTCTTCACCAAATCAATGGCTCCTCCAAAGACTACTACTGGCCGCAGCGCAAAGAAGACAAAGAAGACCATGGATCTTCCTCCTGCTCACATACTATCTGGGCCTACACAAACACAGCACCAACAGTATTTTCCAGAACCCCCAAATGAAAGGGAGAAGGCAAGCATTTACAGGTCACAGGTAATGATTCCCATTTCTGTTTCTGGAGTTCATCATGCTATGTTAGGTCCCATTTTTGATCCCACTGCTGACCCTAACCGTCTGAAAGAATTTTATCCCTGTTATTCTGCTTCTAAACCCATAGCTGCTAACAAAAACCCTAAGCCTGTCGAAACCTCATCAAAAGAACCTGAAGTCCTTATGGCTTCGACAGAAATAGATCTGTCTTATCTAAACCAAAATAGGATTTTTAGGAGTCCCCCTTTGACGAAAGATCCCTCTGACTACCTAGCATGGCTTACTAGGGTCGAAAAAGCCAAAGAAAAGTTTTGGAAGAAAACTGGTATTTATGACTTAATCCAATTGTCGAAGGAGGGTCCCCGTTATTACCAAAACATGCTGTTAGCCTCCTTGTATTTTTGGGATAGTACTTACAATACTTTCCACTTACCCTGTGGAATGATAACTCCTACCCTATTCGACATAGCAGCCATAACTGGCCTTAGTCCTTTAGGGGAAATCTTTAACCCTGAACACTTGAACAAGGATCCCATAAGCTTCGACACAAAGCATGCTGGGTATTCTGTTTTCATAGCCCATCACCAAGGTGAAAGCAATGAAGAAGTCTCTGATAGAGAGCACATTGCTTTCCTCAGCCTGTGGTTGTCCAAATTTGTATTCTGTACTAGGTCTCTTCAGGTGGCCAGAAGTTACATCATTATGGCTAACCAACTTCATCATGGAGTTGCATTCTGCCTGAGTGAGCTACTTTTGGCAAACCTCTATGAATCCTTAAGTGAGAGTGTAAGCAACCTCAAGACCCTTAAGGACAAAGGTAACATTAGTCTTACAGGCCCTTTTTGGCTTCTACAACTATGGCTGAATGCCACTTTTGAAACCTTCATGCCCATCAAAATGCCAGTTGTCGAAGAAGCAGTAAAAGAAAGGCGCGTCGAATGGCCTAGGCTGGTTCAACTGACCCCTACAGATGATAATACAAGTCTTCAACAAGCATTCACTGGCTACATCATGATGTTCGCCAAACGCTACAAATTTTCCCCTTCAATGGCACCATTCGCCAACAGACAAGTAGGTCCAAGATGGTTTACCAGAAGACTCCCAGTGGAGAACCAGAAAGATGAAGACTCCTATATCTCCATTTGGGAAGCTTTTCTCATGCCCAAGCACTCTTTCTCCCATCATAGTCTTAACAACACAAAGGTATCCCTCATTGTGTACCAACCCAATCTGGTAGCTAGGCAGTTTGGATTAATTCAGACGAAGACGAAGCCTATTTACCACAAGAAAGGTGCTATCATCTTCTATAACTCATTTCATCATTTCGACAAAAGTTTGGAGCTGTACAACAAGTTTTTCGACCCATCTCTGGAGGTTTATCCCACCATCTTTCTACCAAACTTCCTCTGTACTGAAGAATTCGACGTCTGGTGGAAGGAATATTATATCAACAGATTTTTTGACGTAGCAACCTTCACTACTCTTCTGACGAATGCTTTTACCTTTGTGCAGGACAAGAAGAAAAAAGGTACAGATCAGCATATCAAAGAGATTCAAAAGTTTCAAAAGTATTTTGAAACTATTTACAGGCCTGATGATCTTCGTCGAACCATAGCTGAAGCAGCAGTATCTTTAAAATACAAATTCACAGAGAAATTGAATAAGTTGTGGTTTCCTTCATCTCTTCCACCACATGCACACTATGACTTTGCATTCACAACTTTTCCTCCAAAAATCCCTCCACTCCCTTCTGCAGAATTTGGAGTGGCCTTGTGTCCTCCATTTCCAGATTGGTTTGTGTGTGGATCTGATTTAAAACTGCTTCGCGAAAGAAACAAAAAACCTGCCGAACGTGTGGTTGCGACGAAGTATCATCTGGACAACTTCACTGGGCACCTTCATATTGGGATAGAACATGTTACTGTGGACGAACCCATTCTTGAAGGTGTCGAAGAAATTACATTCTTCTTTTTTGTTTCTAACTCCTTTTATTATTATATCAATGTTCATGCAACTTTTCTTTTTCAGCTGTTAGAATTATCAGGAAGACCACTGGCGAAGGAACCTCTTCAAAAACAGTCGAAAAATCTCCCACAACTGCCAAGAAGGTTTCGACACAATAGAGCATCCCTCCTTATTTATGTACTTCACATTTTCTCATACTGAACAATTCTTTTTTTTTTGTAGGTAACTCGTACCCCAGCAAAGAAAAGAAAACCAGAAGAGAAGGAGGAAAGCGTCGAAGAGTCTGAGAACGAATCCCCTGAACCCCAACCTTTGAAAAGAAACAAAGGTCTAAGAATAAAAACAGTAGCATCTCAAAGATCTATAGTCCAAAGACGAACTCCACCTGCCAGTCCAGTCAGCAAAATTCCCTCAAGGAGTGAAAGAAGTGGGGACTCAAGTGCCCATACTGAAATTCCTCAGGTAATCACTTCGACAAACAACATCCCCAGTCTTGACTGCATGTATCTTTATCTTATAGCTCTCTTTTATGTTTTCTGTAGGTTGTCATTGATGTCGAAGAGACTTCCACAATCCAAGAAGAGAATGCCCCTTCTAATTCTGAGAGGACTCTGGCTGAAAGACTTCAAGATGATGCCACTCCAGATGCAGGTGTCCATGGACCTCAAACCTTGAATGAATTCGACCTCAGTGATTCTGAATCTTCTGGCAACAACTCTCCTTTTCGACCAGACTTCACTGCAGAAAAAATAATTCCAGATCAAGATGTACCACTTCCAAAACCAGCTGCCATACCAGAAACTGACGAAGATGCCCTTGCTCAGGATGTACAAGCCCCAGATCCAACTGACACCACAATAGTTGACAAAGAGAATGTCGAAGAAGAGGTCACTCTGTCGAATCAACCAGGAGTCAACTTGAGCATTGGAGGAACTTCTCAAAACATTCCTTCTTCAACAAAAGTTCCTGCTGAAGCTTCTGTGGGTACTGATTCGACGAGCTTGTCACATGAAGAGATTGAGAGCTTGAAAGTTAGAAAACCCTTGGAATATTTGAAAGCCTTACTCGACACCAGGTATAACTTCCAAGACTCCTCTCCTAGTGGTTCGACAGCTTCAGGGGCCACTTCTGACCTTCAACCAATCAGTGTCATTATGGATGAGATCAAGACAAAAATCCTTGGGGTTGACCTGTTTGAAGTCTTGGCTGAAAATGCTTCTGCCCAACATGATCTGAAGAAACTTCTGAAAAGTGCCAATTTGTTGGAGGCTTCGACTGAAGAAAGCCGTTTGGTGATGGATTTGGTGTCCTTAATTGATTCTGTCAGTGTTGATCTGGTTCGACAAAAAGAGTTTTCCCAAAAAATCACAGCCAAGTCTGAAGAGCAATTTTCAGAATGGAACATAGTGGCTTCTTCGACAGAAAAGATTTCAGAGCTGAATAAGCTTTCGGACGAATACACCAAGGCTGCTGTTGAGTGTGAAAGCAATATTCAAGCTTACCAGGCCCAAATTGCTGATCTTCAAAGGAAAATCCTCCAAGAAAAGGAACGCCAAGCCTCTCTCCAACAGCCCAATCAAGAAGCAATAGACAGTGAACTCCAGAAGGGGCTACAACATGCAGAAACAGCCCAGCAACTTCACAGGGAGATTGATGAAATGACTGTCAGCAAGAGTCTCTGCGAGCGTCGAATTCAGCTTCAAAAGAAAAAATTCGACGAACTCAAAGCTACCTTCCTTCGACAGTAGTTTTGTAATAGGACTTAGGAAAATCTATTTGTTTTAAGGATGTTTTCTTTTTGCAATTTCATATGTAATGCCATTTCACGCCATCTGTTTGGCGAAGACAAGTTTTATTTGCAATTTCAATTTGTTCCTATTTTTATTTCCTGCAATGTTGGTTTATACTTCTTCAAGTACTTTCCATTTATTTTCAGCACTCTTCTATCTTTTTCTATTTCTTCGACTTCGTATGCACCATTTGAAAAAACTCTTAGAATCTTGAAAGGTCCTTCCCATTTAGGGGACCATTTTCCCATCAATCTATCTTTCTTCTCCATGGGCAAGATTACTTTCCAAACTAAATCATTTACTAAAAAGGCTTTGAATTTTACTTTTTTGTTATAAAACTTTTCGACTCTTTCTTTCTGCCTTCTTATTAATTCTAAAGCATGCAATCTTTCTTCATCCAAATCAACCAACTCATCCATCATCATACTCCAATAGATTTCAGATGGAATCTCATGATGTCTTTGAATTCATATTGACTGTAAACAAATTTCGACTGGCAATACTGCATCATGTCCATAGGTTAATTTAAATGGGGTAGAATTAGTTGCCTCCTTAGGAGATGTTCGACAAGCCCAAAGGATTTGATCCAGAGTCTTGTGCCAATTTCTGGGCTTTTTACCCACATGCTTCTTTATCAGGTTTATTACCACTTTGTTGGCTGCTTCTACCTGACCATTTGCTTGGGCATAATAGGGTGTCGAAGTCAACAACTTAAAACCTGTCTCTCTTGCAAATGCCTGCATATTTCTGCCAGTAAACACAGATCCTTGATCAGTGGTTATAGTCTCTGGTATTCCAAATCTATACATTATGTGTTTCTGGATGAAGTCTATGACTGCTTCCTGATCTACATTCGTCAATGGTATGGCTTCAATCCACTTAGTGAAGTAATCTACCCCCACTAAAATGTACTTTTTCCCTTTTGAAGAGGCTGGTCGAATTTCACCAATCAAATCTAAAGCCCAACCTCTGAATGGCCAAGGCTTTATAATAGAATGTAACTCACTTGCTGGCACATGAGGTATGCCTGCATGAATTTGACATTCCTGACAACCCTTTGCAAATTCGACACAGTCTTTCAACATGGTTGGCCAGTACATTCCTTGTCGAAATAATAGCCATTTCATCTTATGTCCTGCTTGGTGGGCACCACATGCACCACTGTGTACATTCGACAGAGCTATATAAGCTTCAGTCTCTCCTAGGCATTTTAGTAGAACTCCTTCTGCAGTCTTTTTAAACAATTCATTTCCAAAGAGCACATAACTTATGGCTCTGTACTTTATCTTTCTTTCGACTGTCTGATTTGGATTTTGTAAATAATCTTTGATGGGTTTTCTCCAATCTCCAACTTCTAGATTACCTACATTGAAAATCTCAAAGTTTTCTTCATCACCATATCCCAATCTCATTGTCTCCAAATCATATGGGGACAGCTTAGTGGATAAAACTTTGTCTCTTACTTCGACAATTTTCATCAGATTTTCCTTCGACACTTTATACCCTGAAGCCAATTGAGCCAGGTCATTTGCTTCCTGATTTTCTAATCTGGGAATGTGTCTAAAGACTACACTGTCGAATCTCTTGAGGAGTCTGTTGGCTATCACAAAGTACATGATCAAATTTTCTTTGACACATTTGTACTCTTTCGTCAATTGTTTTATCACCAACTCAGAGTCACCCATTATTTCGACCTCTGTTGCCCCCAGTTCCAACAAAATTTCAAGTCCAGCAATTAAAGCTTCATATTCTGCCTCATTATTTGAACAGAATCCTTCTATTTTGTACTTGAACTTTGTTGGAATTTTATTGGGAGAAATAATTAACACCCCAACACCTGTTCCATTTTTATGACTGGAACCATCGAAATATAACCTCCAAGGCTCTTTTTCGACATAATTTGTCTCATCTCCAAGTATGGAGTGGTCAGCTATAAAGTCAGCAACTACTTGCCCTTTAACAGCTTTTAGAGGCATATATTTTAAAGAATATTCAGTCAAGGCTAAAGCCCATTTTCCAATTCGACTATGTAAAATAGACTTAGACAACATATGCTTTATTACGTCGAAATGAGAAGATATATGTACATCAATGGGTTTTATATAATGCTTCAATTTTGTACAAGAGAAATATACACATAAACATAATTTCTCTATCATACTATATCTAGTTTCAGCATCATTTAAGACTCTGCTGAGGTAATAAATGGCTCTTTCGACGCCATGTTCATCTTCTTGACAAAGCATACTTCCTAATGTTCTGTCAGATGCTGATATGTAGAGCCTCATGCTTCTTTTTCGACAAGGAGATATTAAAACTGGAGGATTTGCCAGATACTCCTTGATCTTGTCGAAGGCATCTTGCTGCTCTTGCCCCCAAGTGAAACCCTCCTTCTTCAGTCGAAGCAGAGGTGAGAAGGCCTGAGTCTTTCCACTAAGGTTGGAGATGAACCTTCTGAGAAAGTTGATTTTCCCTAGTAGAGACTGCAATTCCTTCTTTGTCGATGGCGCTTTTGCTTCCATGATTGCCTTAGCTTTGTTTTCATTAATTTCAATCCCTTTCTTGTGGACCACAAAGCCTAAGAAGTCCCCAGCCTGCACACCAAAAGCACATTTAAGAGGATTCATTTTCAAACCAAACTTCCCCATCCTTTCAAAGGACTGTCGAAGATGGTTAATATGGTCCAAGCCTGAAGCAGATTTAATCACAATGTCATCTATATAAATTTGCATAAATGTTTCGATGAAATCATGAAAAATAGAATTCATGGCCCTTTGGTAAGTAGCTCCAGCATTTTTCAAACCAAAGGGCATGACTACCCACTCATATGTTCCTATTGCTCCTGGACAACGAAAAGCTGTTTTTGGAACGTCTTCTTCAGCAATGAAAATCTGGTTGTAACCAGAATAGCCATCAAGCATACTTAAATACTCATGGCCTGCTGCAGAATCTACTAGCATTTCTGCTACTGGCATAGGATATTCATCCTTAGGGGTGGCTGAGTTTAGATCTCTAAAATCAATGCACACCCTTAGTTTGCCATTTTTCTTAATCACAGGAACAATATTAGCAATCCATTCGACATACCTTGTTGTACGGATGAATTTGCATTTTAGAAGCCTTTCGACTTCTTCTTTGATTTTCGACAGAATTTCAGGTGCAAAGCGTCTGGGAGTCTGCTTTATTGGCTTCTTCCCTTCCAGTATTGGCAACTTCAATTCAACCAAACTTCTGTCTAAACCAGGAATTTCGTCATAATCCCAGGCGAAGCAGTCTTTAAACTCATTCAGCAGTTGGATTATTTCGACTCTGAGTTGAACTTGGCACTAATGTAAGTGGGCCTTTTCTCTGCCCCCAGTCCCAGATCAATCTCCTCTAAAGGGTCCTGTGCCACCATTTTCATATTGGTTGAGGTTGGATCCTTTTCGAACCCCAAAGGTTCGTCATCATAAATGGCATCAAGTCTTTGATTCTGCCATTCGCCATTAGAGTCTTCTTCAAAACTCTGATTTGCATATTGTTCCTCAATATTTTCTTGAGGATGTTGTTCTTTGACAACTTGAGTGCTGGCTTCGACAGCCATATTCCTAACTTCAGCCTCAAGGGCCGTTTTGAGTTGTTTTTCGGCTATATAAGCCGAAATCCTTTCCATTGCTGAAACTTCAGTCATTTTCACTGAATTCACTCCCCCATCCAGTTGGGTTGACATGGGCAGTTCCCCAAGTGTAATTTGTCTCCCCAATTATCTCTTTATCCCACTGGAAACCATGTGTAGGATGGAGGTACATGGAACAGTAAGCATTGTCGGAAGCTGTTAGGTCGAAAGCAGCAGGACTGCATGGTGCTATATGGGCTAGGTTTTTGTCGAAGTTACGACTAGTGACATTGTTCACATCAGCTGTGAAGTAGCTCTGATCTGCTTCAATGTTTTCGACAATTCCATCTGGCCTCCAGATTGCTATCCTTTGATGCATGGAGGATGGCACAGCTCCAATCCCATGGATCCATTCTCTTCCCAACAGCAAGTTGTAATTTGCCTTTGATGCTATCACCACAAACATGGTAGGCCTGGTGATGGATCCTACAGTCAAGTTCAGTTGTATTACCCCCAGTGTTGTCCCTACTTTACCTTCATAGTTGGACAACACCATATTGTGAGGCTTAGTGTCAGAGTCATCCTTTCCAATCCTCTTTATCATGTAATGAGGAATTAAATTTACAGCTGCTCCACCATCTATCAGAATTTTGTTGACACCCACGTTTTCTACCTTTCCTTTTATGAAGAGAGGCTTTAAGTGAGCCTTCATTGCATCATCTGGCTTTTCGAAGAAAGCATTTTGCTCTTCGACACAGCCATTGTTCATTATGTAGTAGCATACAGGCTTCAAGCCTATGCTGTCATCTGCCATGTCATCCTCTTCGTCTTCGACTTCCATTATCCTGTCATAATCTCTGGGCAGCACAGAAACCACATTGCAGGTTACGTCGAAAGAGGCATCTGATTCTGAACTAAATTCATCTGTGACTTCTTCGTCCACTGGCATTCTGTTGTTTGTTATCTGCATTTCTGTGGTGTCACTAGATTTATTCTTCTGAAGGATTTCTTTTTCTGCCAGAGGTATCCCCTTGTTTGTGATCTGCACACATTTGCTTGATTCAGCTTCCTTCTGCCCAACCCTTTTTTGTTCTACAGTTTCCTTTTCAATTTTCTTCTGCCTTTGGAATCTTCTCCATTGGGATCTGGACATAGGATTCTTCCCTTTGTAGTTTTCAGAGACGTATTTTGGCTTTGCCTCCTTTTTAACTTCCATTGAGGGACCCCTGTTCACTTCAAAACTCTTCCATCTCTTCTGACCTTGGGCATCCCTTATAGGCTGAACCCATTTGTCATCATTTGGTCTGTTGGATGGTTTGTAGGTGTTGAAACGTCTTTCTCCCACCCCTTGACTGTGATGCTTCCCTCTTCTTGGGTCGAATCTTTCGTTTCTGGTTGGTGGGATTGTCCCCCAATTTCTTTTCCTCTGGGTCTTTTCTGCTGCTTCTAAGTCATCAGCTGCTTTCCTGTCGAACACAGCACTACATCTTGGGCAAAGCATAACTTCTGCATTCTTCCTTTGACACCTCTGGATGAATTCGACAAGACTCTCGTTCTCTTCTGGGTAAACCAGCTTCTGATGCTTCTCTTGACGTTTCTTTCCCTTGTTGGTGTCTGGTCCTCCCTTTTGAGTGATTTCCACCATATGAATCCCAGCACTCTGTTCAGTTGTAATTTTCAATTTGTTCATTTTTTCGACTAGCATCATTTCCTCTGGGATGTTCTCCTTTGACTGACTCACATTGCCTTTTGGGTGTAAACCCTTATAGATGTATTTGCAGCAGTGTGCAACCCTTTCGACAGGATGTTCTTCAGCTCTGGTGGTACCACTGTTTATTGGTTCGACAATGAGGGAATTGTCATCAGTCCCTGCTGTTTTGATCTCCTCTTGGTCAAGGCCCTCAGTGGCCTCTTTTTGGACAATGAGGGTTTTGTTATCCTCCTCTTCGTCATCCTTTTTGAAGGAATCTCCCCATCCTGTGGGTTTGATTTCGTTGATATCTGTTTTGGAGCTTGGTGGTGCTGAATATTTCACCATGAAGTCGAACTTCCCATTCGATTCTCCTAAAGTGTCCCAGATCACCCCCTGCTCAGCATCTCTTTCATAATTTTTCTTGTCGAAACTTCTTCCCACTTTGACTGTATTTCTTTCGTCGAAACCTTCAGTAGTTTCAATGGCATTCTCACTGTCGAAGCCTTCAGAAGCTTTGACTTCTTTTTCCTCAGCCTGGTCAGCAAGATCATCACCCTCTTCCACCACATTTACATGGGTGTCGAAACCTTCAGCAGCTTCTATTATGGTGAAGTTGGTGTCGAAGCTTTCATTGACTTCTACCATTTCAAAATTTTCCTTTGCCATGATCTCCATTTCGACCACATTTACCATTTCCGGTTCAGCATAATTGGCCTCCACAACCTGCATGGGATTGGAGTCAATCCTCATTTGCTGCTTGGCTTTGTCTCCAAACTTCAGCCTTCCATTTTGGATTGCATTCTGGACAAGATCCCTGAAAAGGTAACATTGAGAAGTTTTATGACCCAAGAAATTATGGTATTTACAAAAACCTCTCTTTTTCTGTTGGTCTACAGGAGGCTCTTTAGTGCCTGCTGGTTTTATTAACTGACCATCTTTGACTAATAAATCAAATATTTCATCACACTTGGTGATGTCGAATGTATAGGTTCTTTTAGGGAACCTGTCATTCTTTTCCACTTCGACTGGATTTTTTCCATTCGACGGGGCTAAAACTTTACAAGAATATGGAGGGCCTTGTTTTAATTCTGCAAGATCAATTTCTTGCTGGTCGAAAATGACTGGTTCGTTTTCGTCATAATCATCTTCTTGAACTATTCCTACATAGGCCACTCTTTCCTTTTTGTTTTTATTTGATCTAAATTTTTCATTTTTTAGTCTTTCTATTTGCCTCACTCTGTCTGCCAGTTGTGCCATGTCTCTCAAGTACTGGGTATCCAGTTTTTTCCTTATGGAATAATCTAGACCCCCTGCAGCCATTTCGACTAGTTCTTGTTCCGGCACTTGCGTAAAGCATCTGGCTTTTAATAATCTAAACCTATTCAAATAGTCATCTATAGGTTCAGAAAATTTTCTTTTGACACTTTCCAACTCTTTCAAACTTATCTTGGTTTGTCCCATATAAAATTGTTCATGGAACAATCTCTCTAATTGGGTCCAAGTAAAAATTGAAGTTGCAGGAAGTGATGTAAACCAAGTGAACGCATTTTTTGTCAAAGAACTTGGGAAATATTTCATCCTTAAGTTCTCATTATTAGCAATTTCTCCTGCCTCTATCAAATAACGTGCCACGTGTTCTATGGTGGACTCACTAGTATCCCCTGAGAATTTTGTGAATTTGGGGACTTTCCACCTTGGTGGCAACTCTTGTTGTAAGACAAATTCAGACAAGGGGGAAGTATAACTAGGCCTTTGTAATCCTACGTTTACTCCATTTTGTGCCATTATTCTCTCAACCATGGTGGCAATATTATTTTCGACAGGCATGTTATTGTAACGCATTCTCTGCTGTAATACTTCGTTAGCATTTTGGTTTCTCTGGACTATTATCCTTCTTGGTTCCTGTCGAATAGGCTCCTCTACATTAGGCTGTTCAACTACCACCTCTTGGCCCCTGGGATTTTCATGAAGGTTTCCCAATGGCCTTTGGTTTATAGTAAGTTCCTCTTCGACAACCCTATTGGCAGGATTCTGATTTAATTGCATTCTTTGCTGTGCTTGCGGGACTCCAAAAAAGTCAGCAATGCGTGCCATCTGTTCTGCCAATATTTGGTTTGTTTGGGTAGTGTTTTGTATTAAGGGATTGAACACTTCTCCCATTTGTTGGGTCAAAGCCTGCACCATATCATGATTGCTTTCATCCATCTGTTGACGAATTACTTGTGCAGAATGGTTTGTCATAGCGGGCATATGGAAACCTGGTGGGACTTGGTTTATCCTATTTCCATTTCCACCATATCCTGATCCCTGCAATGGTGATGACACTTGAACCATAGCATCAGAGAATAATGGTGACGAATTATGTAGGCTTGCCATCATTGAAGTTGGCATTCCATATGGTTGTTCCCTCCCTGTCAAAGGCTGAGAATAATTCAGATATGGCCTGAATGTATTTCCTCCAGGGGGAGGGGTTCCCAAGGGTCTGGCGTGTCCTATGGTGGAAGAACTAGGCGCATTCTGGGATCCTGAACCTGTTGGTATGGAATCACCCAAAGGAGGCCTAATTTGTTCTAAAACAGGGCCAGACGCTGGTATTGTTCCTGACGAAGGGATAGGATTGGAAACTGGTATTGTTTCGTCAGGATTGTTTGAAGTATTTGGCAAGTTAGCCATGTTTCTTCTTCTTGTTCTCTTTGGTCTCTCTACGTCGGTTACGGCTAGTTTACCGCTTCTAAGAATCATACAACGTAGCAAGGAACAATTTGTCTAAGAAGTTCTCTATTAGATTTTATCAAATGCACTAGTCCCACTGGGCGTGCCAATTTGTTCGCGGTGGTTTCTGGCGAACAACCTCTGGTTAACCAATTTCTTCAGAAAACTGGGTTACTTGCAGGACCAACCAAACAAGTACTGGGATACATGTGCATTTGGTTCTGTCGAACTACTCTTAGAATTAGTGATTGATTTATGGTTTGTTTCATCAATTTTGTCAAAGTGTTAAGGACTTTGATCTTTGCAAGTAAAGTAAAGTTTAAGTTTAAAATGAAATAAAGTTAAGAGTTTTAAACAAGAACAAAAAGAAATGTCGAAGGCTAAAAACTTGCAGAAAAGTAAATAAAGCTTGAAAATGACATTAAACTTGATAAATGAATAAGTAATTTAAATAACTTTGAAATATAAATGGTGTTCAAACGTACATTGTTCCAAATATTAGACTCATTTTCTCTCACACTGGGTACTTAGAGTTTTTTACAGGAATTTTGTATCAATTTTCACACACCCATTCTAACCACAAACTATCCTATTTATACATAAACAAAATAACTGCTTAGAACAGAAAAACTATAACTAAACGACAAGTGTCAGCCTGCATGTAAATTTCTTCTCTGAAACTTCCATGTGTCCAACTGCCAAAGGTTACAACCTTTTGAATTCGAATCCCTTTCTTTGGTGACGAAACCTTGCACCTCTTCAAACTGTCGAAACCTTTTAAAGAAGAAACAACTCTTCCAACATCTGCCAAACCCTGCTTTTCATCAAAACCTTCTTCTGTCGAAACGCTCAGCTACAAAAACCCTCCAACCTATTCTGCCAGAACACTATGTCCCTTTCTGTCGAAACAGTGGAGTTTTAACCTTGTCAGCAATTCTTGAATTCTCTTCCTTTTGTTATTCTTCGACAAAGATGACCTCAAATCCTTAATTTCAGTCTTGTCGAAATTATGGGTTTACATATGGCCATGAAGATTAAAGAAGAAGTACAAAAACAGTGGGATGCCGGTTTCCTTGCTGTAACTAGTTACCCGCCGTGGGTTGCTAACATTGTACCAGTGCCTAAAAAGGATGGCAAGGTGCGTATGTGTGTGGATTACCGGGATCTGAATAGAGCTAGCCCAAGGATGACTTCCCATTACCTCACATTGATGTATTGGTCGACAACACAACTCAGTTCTCGGTATTTTCTTTCATGGATGGATTTTCAGGGTATAATCAGATCAAGATGTCACCTGAAGACATGGAGAAGACAACCTTCATTACACCTTGGGGCACATTTTGTTACAAGGTAATGCCATTCGGACTGAAGAATGCCGACGCAACCTATCAACGGGCTATGGTAACATTATTCCACGACATGATCCACAAAGAAATTGAATGCTACGTGGATGACATGATTGCCAAGTCCCTCACTGAAGAAGATCATCTGGTAAATCTGCTGAAGTTGTTCAAGCATCTGAGGAAATATCAGTTGAAGTTGAACCCCAACAAATGCACATTCGGGGTACGATCCGGTAAACTGCTGGGATTTATCGTGAGTGAAAAGGGAATTGAAGTTGATCCTGACAAAGTCAAAGCTATTCAGGAGATGCTTGCACCTTGGACTGAAAAGGAAGTTAGAGGGTTCTTAGGTAGATTGAACTACATATCAAGGTTCATATCTCACCTTACTGCAACCTGTGAGCCCTGTTCAAATTGTTAAGAAAGGAACAAACAGTCAGGTGGAACGAAGATTGTCAGAAGGCTTTTGACAAGATCAAGGAATACCTGCAAGAACCTCTGATTCTTATGCCTCCAATTGAAGGAAGACCTCTAATAATGTACCTGACAGTATTAGAAGGGTCAATGGGGTGTGTGCTGGGCCAGCATGATGAGTCTGGTCGAAAAGAGTATGCAATATACTACCTAAACAAAAAGTTTACCGACTGTTGTAACACGGTGGGAGAACTGACTTTTAGTTATGTTGCGGATAGCAAGAGTCGCCACTGACTTTTATTTTATCCAAGTGGAAAGGACATAAAAGAACAGGAAAGACCTATTTTAAAAGACTTGAGTTCGGGGGGTAGGTTATATAAAGGGAAGGTGTTAGCACCCTTTATATCCATGGTTATGCATGGGCTCTTAGTTACTTAGCTCACTTAAATCTTTTTTGGAAAGTGTAGTGTGTGATTAGAAATTTTCTAAGTACTTTGTAATGATCCTCGTATGGATGTATACAAAGCCTTGCTTTGAAAAATGTTTTGAAAGTGAGGTGTAAAAAGTATTTTGAAACATGAGCAAGCAACTAAGAGGTACCTACCCTAGATTAAGTATTTCATGTTCTCGTATGTTCTTTCAAGGGTAAGATTATCCCTATTATTAAGGAATAGGTAGTCATTACCTTGGATGTGTTAAGGGACAAACGTAGGTTCATTGTATGGTCATAGAAGGCAACTTAAGGGGTGTCTTTAGCAATTCGTAGGGACTATCATCATTTATTCGAAGGGACAAGATCATTATTCCGTAGGCAACCTCGAAGGGACTTGATCTTTTAAATTTGTAGGGACTTGATGATTTTATAAGTGAAGGGACTTTGCTTAAGACACCTCTATATTCGAGGGACTTGACCATTTTATTTTAAGGCAACCAAGAGGAATACCATAGGAAGTGCAAGATGGCGATCAAAGATCGACTTACGTGTGTGAATGATTTATTTATTCAGATATTTGTCTTGAATTTAATTTTCTAAGTTCAATTATTTACAATTAGTTTTTGCACTCCCTAAATTACTAACCACACAGTTAATATGAAAAATAAATAGCAGAAATTAAAAGGCAGAAAATAAAATTCCTACATTATTACATGGCTTAGGGGCAATTACATAATAATAATAATAGCGGAAAATAAAACTAAATTATTACAATTACGAAACAATTACATAATAATGAATAACATAAAAATAAGTGAATAAATTAGAAAAAAGTTTGCAAATTAGGTTAAGGAAACAATTAGGGTTAGAATTTGAGAAAAATTGTAAGGTTTAAAAAAAATTTAAGGTTTAGGAAAAATTTTAGGGTAAAAATTAGGGCGAAATCTGGGTTTTAAGATAAAGATTAGGGCTAAATTTTTAGGGTTTAAAGTTTATGAAAAAAATTAAGACTTAGGTTTATGAAAAAAATTAAGGTTTAAAATAAAAAATATAAGTTTAAAAAAAAGATTTTGTTTTATCTTTTAGAAATTAGTTTAATAATAATAATAAGGAAATTCAAAGAAAATACATAATTTGATGAAAAAGAGAAAAATAAAGTTAGAGATACCCAAAATATTGGGGGCTACGCCACGTTTCTTTGCCAAAATGTTGGGAATGAGTGTTGAACCCACGTTTCTTTGCCAAAATATTGGGAAATAGTGTTGAACCCACACCCTCAGACTTTCAACCTTAGGTCTTTGTCACTAGGCCAATCAGCGCACGCCACACACCATCTTCTTCCTCCCACCTGCATATTTTTGGTATATACTATTGGAAGAATAAAAAAAGAAATAAACATGATCAAATAAAATCGCTGCATATTTTAAAATAATGAAAAATAAGAAAAGCGATTAAAATAAAATCTAAAAAATATTAAAACGATGCTAAAAATCCAATAAAATCAAATAAAGAACGCACAATTTTTTTTAGATTTTTTTGAGAATATGAAAATAGAAAATATATCAAATATAATAGAAAAAAGAGGAATTTGCGATTTTGATGGTCGAAATCTTTTAGAATTCTATTCTAAAAGAGTATTCTTTGTCGATTTTTTTTCTGAACTTCTGGAAAAAATTCGGAGTAAATCGAAACAGTAGTACTTACCTGACTTACCTGTCAGCCTGGAATGCTTATCAATACTGCATCCTTTGAAGTATCGACGAAAACAGATTACAGCAGATTAACCAATAGTTTAGTTCTCCATGGTGCCCTATGATTCCTGCATCGAAACTTAAATCCAATTATCCAAAAACCATCTACACAATCAAACAAACATATTATGTAATCAAAATCAATTAATCATGCGTAAATCATTGAAATTGAAAAAAATCAAAAGAAAGGCAAGAATATGAATTTGGTTTGTATGATTTGGCATGAATTTGATGATGAGGATGATTGGAATAGGTTCAGGAAACCTCAAGGATTCATTTGCAGCCTTTAATCAACTTGTAAAAGTGGTGGATTGTGGAAACCTAATTTTGAATTATGTGAAATTTTAAAGTATGAATATCATCCTCTTGCTCTCCATCCTTTTTTTTTTGTCTTGTGATGTTGTTGTGGTTATATAGTAATGTAATTAGGTTAAGAATTTGGGCCTTGGTTGGAGTTGTATGGGTTGCTTGAAGGTGAAGAAATATCTTTCATAATTTGTCCAAAAATCACATCATATCTTACCAAATAGCCTTAGCACGAAATTTGATGATATCCAATCACCTTGAATATCATTTAAGAGCTTCTAGAAGAAGAATCAAATCAAATATTTTTATTTTCATATTTTATTTTGATTTAAAATGAATTTTAATGAATAAAATCCAAATAAATAATAATAAAAATATTAAAATTAGAAATTGGTTGAATTGGGTCGTGCATGATGTCATCTTTGAGTCTGGGTTGGAATTTGGTGGGCCCATTTGGAAATATTTGGATTTGAGACCTCATTTGCTTCATACACTCCTAAAAAATTTCTCAACTTTAACAAGGCACATCTCCCTCAATTTTAAGGATATGAAGGTGTTCTTGGACTTTTTAGAAAGCTTAGAGAGTCCTCTAACAAACCCCTTTGTTCTCATGTCCATATACTTTACCATTTTAAAGTTATGCCCTTTGGAAGATGTTGACTTTTTGTTGACTTTTGAAATGACCTGTAATGTTTTGGCTCATACCTTTCAAATGAAGCATTTTTAGGCTTGGCTTGTGAGACACAAAGTTGTAGAGAATTAAATTTAATTCAAAATGAGCTTTGGATGGGAAATTTTTGATGAAGCATGTGAAAGTTATGGCTGGTCAAATTTCAATTGACTTTTCCTGTGAAAACCCTAATTTAGAAACTCCTGATTCTTGATGATCTAAAATCTCCTTGATGAATCATGATCAACCCTTGATAAAATGATGAAGTTTACTTCATAAAATTGATGTTGGCAAAAAATAATGAAGTTTGACTTTGGTTTGACCACAGTTGACCTCAGTTTGACTTTTTAACCACTTTGACTGATTTTTGCATATCTGATCATCTGACTGAGCAAACTTTTTGGGAAAGCCTTGAAACTTGACATAGGGATTCTTGAAGACATGTGTGATGTTATGAAGCTCACTTGAAGCCTTGAAAGTCCATTTAGCCTGATGAAATTGAAAACCCTAGTTTAGGGTGCATTACTTAGGAGGAGGCTTTGTCTGAGGGAATTTCCAAACTTTCTGACTAATTGTGAACCTTGTGAACCTTATGAACCTCTTGGGATACCTTGTGAACCTTGTGAACCTTGAGAGGATCCTTGGTACACAATGCATTGACTAGGGGAGGGCAAATTTTGGGGTGCAACAGCTGCCTCTGTTCAATTTTCTGAAACCTGAGGAGTTAGATTGGCTTGCGTGCCATTCGTGACTTGGAAGGTTGAAGGGGATTGAACACAAAAGCCCAAAAATTTGCACTCTACGGTGCGTAAAGTAACACTGCTGATTGGTTGTATATGCTGGAATGGGCTTAAAGATGCCACTCAGAGGAACTGGAGATGGGCTTATAGATGCCATCCATAATATCAGGAGGTGATAGTATCAAAAGGTTGTTACTGAATATCAGTACAAGGTCTTCATATAGGCCGTCTCTGAATCATTCCTGTAACATGATTTGAGTTGAATGTTGTCGCTCCCGGGATTTTCATCCTAGTACAAACGCGAAAGTGGCGCGGAAAAGGTAGAGTCGCCAGCCATGCATTTTTATCCCGAAGGAATGGGAAAGATAATGCTGCACAAACCTGAGGAAGAAGGAAAGGACAAGGTCCTGCGAACCAAAGATCTGGGTTCGGGAGTCGGTTACGACCTGAGAAGGTATTAGCACCCAGATCGTCCGTCGTACCCGACGGGATCCACGCTTGCTTGTTTTGTTTCAAAGGATGAGAAATAAAGTGCTGCTGAACAAATGAACTGCTAACTGGAACGAGAATGAGAAAGGAGTTGAAAAAGAACAAAAAGAAAGAATGGGGAAAATGTAGGGAAAATAAAGAATGTGCTCGAACGGGCCCTACCCCCTGCCTACATACCTCATCGGGAAAATGAGGATCAAAGTCGACATAGTTCGCCTAACTAAGGCGGGAACTATATGTTTGTGTTTTTTATGCTGGATCTGCGTATGTCTATGCTCAGGTGTTGCAGGCTCGTCTGGTACGAGTGCATTTACCGTCTTGCATGCGAGACAAGTCGTCGCGAGTTCGCGTTGTGAGTGAATGAGATGAGAAAAGAAGTTCCTGCAGGATAGTCGCTTGTTATTTTTTTTCTTTTAAGAGAAGTGTTTTGAATTTGTTTGTTTTATGAAACGATTCCTTGATGAGACTTGTACATCATGATAGACAAGCTCACACCACTCCAAGATGGAATGAGTGCAAGTGCTTCATGGAATAAGGCTATACACAAAGAATCCTTTCATTTATTTGTTAAGTTTTTTGGATTTTGTTTGAAGATGAGAAAAGAATGACTCAAATTGCAAAAGGCAAAATCTAATGGGGACTAAGACACAACCCTAATTTTTGTTTATTTACAAGTGAGGTCCTATGGTTAATGAGGTTTCTAAACCTAAATGGAGAAAGAACTTAGAAACTACTAGAATGCAACTTACTTCCTAAGGAAGTTAAGTTGATTTTAAAGCCAAGGGGGAACCTATACAAATGAAAAATTCAATCAACATGGCTTAACCTCATTACTTAACACTAAACAAAAACCCAAAAACCTCTAAATAATCACAAGTAGGTTAATGATCTTAATCCTACATCATCATGGCAATTAAGTTGAGATGCTTATCTCATATTTAAATTATTCTCATTATCCCTAATCAGGGAGGATATAATGAGTCTACAAACCTTTGATTTAGGCTTAAGCTCATTAACTTATGACAAACACCAAAAACAATAAAAGACTGAAAGCACAAAAACAAACAATAATCGTCTCCTCCGGGATTCTTTTATCTTCACACTCATTCTATAAGCGAGAACTTGCTTCTTCCGTCTAATGAAAGACAGTTAGCACTCGAGCCAGACGAGTCATACACTTGAGCAGAGGCAAGTAAGCAGTTCACAGTCAATTTATCTTTCAGTCTCTTTGATTCGAACTACGGTGTTCTGACTTCCTCATTGCACACAAGGATACGTAGGTGTAAACACCACAAATTTGCCCTCACCCATTCACACCATGGCTTGTGATCTTTTCATATGCATAAGTTCAATCACATCATCACATATTGCATTTTTGCCTCACTGCATTGTTTCTAAGTCATCTGCATCTAGGGTTTGTGATCTGAGCAATCCAAGATCCATTTGAGCCACTCCAAAGGTCATCAATCACTTCAAAGGGGTCCATGTATGTTCAAGCATCATATTATATCCTATCAAGGTCAAAGAAGTCAAAGAATCACAAGAACTGAAAAAAGCATGGAAGCAGAGCCAGGTTTAATTGCACAGATGACCTAAAATTAGGGTTTTGGTTTCAAAGGCCATAACTCCAAATTTTTTGGTCATTCTTGTTTCTATTGGTCTCTATATGATATGAGGATCATGCATATCACTTTTCATGAAGAAATTCAATGGGGAAGGCATCTGATCAAGAGATGACTTCTTGAGCAAGTCAGTGTAAAATCAGGGCATCTGAGGCCTCCAATGACCCAACCAAAGGGTGTTCTCCATCATTTTGAATGGGTATGATCTTTATTTGATCATGGAAGATGTTAGAAGTTCACAAAGTTGAAGAATTTCAAGCCATTTGCAAAATTTCCTTTTTGGGAAAGTGACTTGTAATGTAAACTTGCTATTTTGGAAAAGTTTTTCAACCTCCTCAAATTGATTCAAAAATGCTTCAAATGAGAAAACTTTGGTCATGAAAGTTGTAGAACGGATCCTCCCATTTTCAAAAAGTACAAGAACTCATTCAAATTCATTTTGGATCAAAAGTTATGGCTTGTCAAAGTTGGACAAAATCACATAATTTCAAGTTTTACACCAAAGAGGCAAAGTTGCAAAACCTCATGCCAAGGCAAAATGTGACTTCAAATGGACTTCTATGCATTACACAAACATAAATCATGACCTAAAAGTCAGAATGCACCAAAGAATCTCCAAGTTTCATGACTTATGCTTCAAGAAATCACAAAAGGGCCAAACTTTGTGAAAATTGCAAAACCTCACATAAACCCTAATCCACTTGCTGCATTGCCTCAAATTCATTTCCATGGACAGCCTTGATTCAAGCTGCATCAGACATGCCCTTGTACCATGACTGAACCATCCCATACCTCCTCTTACACAAAAAGTTGACTTTATGCAAAATGGCCCATACCAATCAAGCTAGGCCAGCAACAACTCTCTGACCTATCCCAACTTGATACATGTACCAAAAGGAACTCAACACAACAGACAACACAGCCTGAAACTTCCCACAAGTCAGCATCCCCAAAACTCTCCTCTTATGCATTTTGCTTCGAATATCTCTATACAAGCTTAAAACCTCAAAACAAATCCCACAGAACAACTCACCCTAACCTTCTGATCATTTCCCAACCATCAATTTGCTCTGAAAGGCCCATAATCAAAAACACGATTTTCCACCCCTCCTGAACAGAACTTCATCAACCTCTCAAACCAGCCATAAGAAATTCCAAACAAGCATTGCAAGCTTCTCAGGGGGTTCATTAAAGGCATCTTGGACCAAAGAAGTAGCCAGAAAGTTCCAAAGATCAAAGCTCCAGTTCAGGTGAGCTCAAGAACAATTTTTCCAGAAACTTGTTTTTAAGTTACTAAATGGTTCTTTATGCTTCACTGATCATGTTGATGTGTTTTGTTTTGAAAATGGTTAAGAAATGAGTATGTATTCATGTTCTAAATTTTTTTGACCTAGAACTGTTTTGATTCGATTCTCACTTTTGATGTGTTTTAAATGTTGTTTGTTTGTTGATTCTTAATGTATGATGTATGGGGATCATTTCTGGGCAGAGAGATTGGATTTTAGAGGCCTAGGGAAGAAGATAGCAATTTTCAGGGAGAGGTGTGGCCGGAGAAGATGACCGGAGGTCATTTCCGGCCACCTGAAAGTCATTAGTGCATTAATGGTGATTAGGGCTCAGTTTGAATTTGAGCCATAGATCTTGTTGACTAGGGTTGACCCGCGCGTGTTTGTGTGGCTCAGATCACCTCATTAAGCCCTAATCCACGCATTAACATAATTAATTAGGTTTAATTTTAATTTCAGCCAGTTTGAATCTGGGCCAATGGATCTGGCGCCAGTCAACTCCCTCCAAAACCATTTAAATCTCAGCCATGGATCTTGCATACTTCTCATAATTTCATTTTTTATTCATTTATTTTGTATTAAACTTCTACGAATGATTTAAAATAGTAAAAAAAAACATTTAAAAATTCTGAAAATTTTTGTCAAACATTTCATTAATTTTCAGAACCCAAAAATATTTTTATTTTTATTTTTTGCATTAAAAATTATTTTTAAATCATTTGAATGTTTATTTTTAATTAGTTAATGGAAATTAATTAATTAAAAATGCATTTAGGTATTTAAAAATCACCAAAAAATTCAAATTGCATTTAAAAACATTTAGAAACATTATCCAACTCTCAAAACAAATTTATTTTTGGTTCTTGAACTATTTTGACCATTTTCATTGGGATTAAATTCATTTAAAGGCAATATTTTTGTTCAAACTTAGAAAAATCCATTCTGCCTAACCATTGGGAGTTTGATGATGGTTCTTCTTGCATTGCATCCTTCATAGCATGTAGTTTATAGGATAAATTTGGTTTGAATTCATATTTCATTTTCAATTTGTTTTGCATTTTTCATTGTAAGGTACCTTGAAACCCTAGTTGACTTAGAAAATTCATAACTTACACTAGGTTAAAAGTTGGGTCCCCTCCTTTGGGCAGTGAACTTGTGTAGGGTTAGGGTTCCTTGGATCCCATTTTCAATTTTTTTATCATATCATTTGCTTCTGGTTTTGAATTTTTGCATTGTATGTTGCATATAAACCCTAATTTGTACTTTCCTTTGCATCCACCTCATCTTTGCTTGCATTTAAGAACTTGCCATGACATTTTGTGCATCCACATGATTCATAATACATCTTAGGACATATTAGAATCATGTTTGATCATTACATCTTTCATTTGCCATGTTATATGTCCATTCCATTTCATAAACTTTCATGAACTTCTATGGTTCAAAGCATGCTTCATTTGAATCCTTAGGCTTGTTTGATCACTCTCATCCCTTGTCATGTGTTTGCATCATCTCTTAGCATCATTAACATCATGTTTATGCTTCTGAATTTGGTTTGCATCATGACATTTCATCTCATTTGCATTGCATTTTATTTCTTTTGCTAACTTTTAAGGTGGTAAGTTGTTTTGAGAAGTGAATTTGCCTTCACTTCTCACAATCTCTTCTCATCTCTCTTGCATCATTGCTGCATTTTATCTTGTGTATATGAGTGAGCTTGCTCATTCATGCTCTCCCCCACCTTCTTGCTTCAAGCAACTTGACTTCTTAAGTGAAGCAAGTTGTCTTGCTTCTCCCTGCTTCTTTCTCCTTTCATCTGCTTCTCTCCTTGGTGGCTCTTTGAAGATTCTTTCTCTCTTAAGCCTCATAAACCCTAGGATCTCCAAGCATGATAACAATTAGGGTTTGATTAGTCCCCCATTTAGCTTTTACCTTTGTGTCATCTTTGGGTCTTCTCTTCTCATCTCATAATCAAGGACTAAACCTTAAAGGTTTTAAGGCTTTGTGATTAGGGTTATGCCTGTATACTTCTATTAGGATGGAGTGTATAACTTTAATCCTAAGTGTTAAACCCTTAATGTGTTTAAATCCTTTAATCAATTCACTTAACAATCACTAAGACATCAAGCTTGTAACTTGGGCCTTGCATTAGGGTTCTAATTCTTCCTTAATTGGTTAAGAAGGACTAACCCTAGTGTTAATGGACAAGTCCTCCTCAAGTTGTCTTACAAATCATAAAATCCACTTCTTCATCTCATCATTAACTAAAATCCATTTAATAAAGGTTTTGTTTTATCATGAGGTTAATCCCTAATCATGGATTAAGTTGAGGAGCCTTCCTCAGCTTAAATGTTCTCATCTATTATCCTTCTATTAGGATGGTGTAATGGGTCCATTAAATCCCTGATTATGGCTTAAACTCATTACTTAACACTAAACAAAAACAACAAAAACATCTAAATAATCACAAGTAGGTTAATGGTCTTAATCCTACATCAGAGTGATTAAGTGTGAGGTGTTTACTTCACACTTAAGGTATTCTCATTACCCCTAATCAGAGGGAAGATGTGATGAGTTTGCTAACCCTTGGTTTAGGCTTAAGCTCATTTTCTTATGACAAACACCAAAAAGCAATAAAAGATTGAAAACACAAAAAAACAAACAATAATCGTCTCCTCCGGGATTCTTTTCTCACCTCATTCACTCATAAACGAGAACTTGCTTCTTCCGTCTAATGCAAGACAGTTTGCACCTGAGCCAGACAGGTCATACACTTGAGCATAGACAAGTAGGCAGTTCATAAGTCAATTCATCTTTCAGTCTCTTTGAGTCGAACTACGGTGTTCTGACTTCCTCATTGCACGAGAGGATACGTAGGCATAACTTAACAGTTATCGAACAAAAGTCTCTGTATATTCCCCCTCTTTCCAGCATCATTTCTTTAAGCCTCATAGTCTTGGGCAATTCATTCTTATTCTTACACTGACACTTCTCTTATACACTTCCCACTTCTTTTACACTGACACTTGCATTCTTTTCCAACTTTGATACACAGATTGCACAGACACTACCCCTTTAAGACACAAATCTTCTAAGCGTGGATCCCGTCGGGTACGGCGGACAATCTGGGTGCTAATACCTTCCCAGGTTGTAACCAACCCCCTTTCTCAGTCTCTTTGGTTCGCGACCTTCTTATCCATATCTTTCCCTAGGTTTATGCAACATTACCTTTCCTCCGGGATAAAAATGCCTAGCTGGCGACTCTTGTCTTCTGAGTTCACCCTTGTGTGTTCTCCCTCTTTCGCCGACCGTTCGCGTCTGTACCCCTCTTGGCCCTGTGTCATCAGGTGGGAGCGACAGTAGGCATAACTTAACTGTTATCGAACAAAAGCCTTTGTGTCTTCCCCCTCTTTCAACATTCTCTTTTAAGCCTTAGTTCTTGAGCACTCACCTTTTTCACTAACACTTATTTATGCTTTTCCAGCTTTTGCACACAGATAGCACATACACCTACCCCTTTAAACACAATCTTTTAAGCGTGGATCCCGTCGATTACGACGAACAATCTGGGTGTAAATACCTTCCCAGGTTGTAACCAATCCCCTTTCTCAGTTTCTCTGGTTCGCAACCGTCTTATCCATCTCTTTTCCTTGGTTTATGCAGCATTACCTTTCCTTCGGGATAAAAATGCCTAGATGACGACTCTATTCAGTTCATTTCATTTTCTCCTTTCGCCGACCGTTCGCGCTTGTACCTGGATGCAAATCTTTGGGAGTGACAAGGATGCAAACCAAAACATCCTTCAATTCCATGAAAGTGATATCTACTTCAAGGCCACTACAATTGTTACACATGGATCTTTTTGGTCCATCAAGAACAAAAAGCTTCGGAGGTAACGTTTATGCTTTAGTTATTGTTGATGATTTCTCTCGATACACATGGACATTGTTTTTAGTGCAGAAAAGTGATGCTTTCAAAGCATTCAAGAAATATGCAATGCAAATTCAAAACAAGAAGTAACTCACAATAGTCTCCATTAGAAGCGACCATGGTGGAGAATTCCACAACTCATCCTTTGAAGAGTTTTGCGAAGAGCATGGAATCTCTCACAACTTTTCCGCACCAAGGACTCCTCAACAAAACGGTGTGGTAGAAAGGAAGAATATGGCATTAGTGGAACTTGCAAGAACAATGCTTAGCGACTCAAATCTTCCTAAATATTTTTGGGCGGATGCGGTTAGCACAACCTGTTTTGTAAGCAACCGTGTCAATATTCGACCAATTCTCAAGAAGACTCCGTATGAGTTGTTCAAGGGTAGGAAACCAAAGATATCTTTTTTCCACATATTCGAATGCAAATGCTTCGTTCTCAACAACGACAAGGACAATCTTGGTAAGTTTGATGAGAAGTCCGACGAAGGTATATTTCTTGGTTATTCTCTCTCAAGTAGAGCTTTTAGAATTTTCAATAAACGAACACTTACTATTGAAGAGTCTATTCATGTTTCGTTTAATGAGACTAACCCCTCGAAAGAGGATATTATTATTGTGGATGATGATGATGATGTAGTAGATATGACACAACAACAAAAGGAGACATCAAAAGACCAAGCAATATCACAAGAAGATGACTCACCAATCATTGAAGAACATCAATATCTTCCGAAAGAATGGAGAACTCATAGAGATCACCCGATAGATAAAGTTATTGGTGATATTAGCCAAGGCGTTGCAACTCGACTAAATCTCAAGGATGCTTGTCTCAACATGGCGTTCATATCTCAAGTTGAACCAACCAAAATTGATGAAGCCTTAGGCGACGATCAATGGATAGTAGCTATGCAAGAAGAACTTAACCAATTCGAAAGGAATCAAGTGTGGACTCTTGTACCAAGACCGGACAACAAACATATCATAGGAAAAAGATGGGTTTTCAAAAACAAACTTGACGAGAATGGAATCATAGTTCGTAACAAAGCAATATTGGTCGCACAAGGCTACAACCAAGAAGAAGGAATTGACTTTGATGAAACGTTCGCTCCGGTAGCAAGGTTAGAAGCAATTATACTATTACTTGCTTACGCTTGTTCCATGAATTTTCAGTTATACCAGATGGATGTCAAAAGCGCTTTCCTGAATGGTTACATCAATGAAGAAGTTTATGTCAAAAACCCTCTGGGCTTTGAAGACTTCAAGAATCCCTCTCATGTCTACAAGTTGAAGAAGGCTCGTTATGGCTTAAAGCAAGCACCAAGGGCATGGTATGATCGTCTTAGCAACTTCCTATGTGAGAAGGGTTTTACAAAAGGAAAAGTTGACAAGACCTTGTTCATCAAGAATTTCAAGGGCAACACCTTACTAGTTCAAGTCTATGTCGACGACATCATCTTCGGATCAACAAACAAAGACCTTTGCGAAGAATTATCTCTTATGATGCAAGGAGAATTCGAAATGTCCATGATGGGAAAGATGAACTACTTCCTTGGATTACAAATCAAGCAAACAAAGGATGGCATCTTCATCAACCAATCCAAGTACTGCAAGGAATTGTTGAAAAGATTCGATATGGATAGTTGCAAAGTGATGTCTACTCCTATGGGATCCAGAACGTACGTTGATCAAGATCTATCCGGAATTTCAATTGATATTACAAAGTATCGAGGTATGATCGGTTCACTATTATATTTGACGGCAAGTCGTCCTGACATTATGTTTAGTGTTTGTTTGTGTGCCCACTTTCAAGCTAATCCGAAGGAATCACATCTCACCGCCGTGAAGAGGATCATGAAGTATCTCAAAGGAACAACGCACGTCGAACTATGGTATCCAAAATGTAGCACATGTTCTTTAATTGGTTATTCTGACGCTGATTATGCAGGATGTAAGACCGATAGAAAGAGTACAAGTGGTATTTGCCACATTCTCGGGAATGCACTAGTGTCGTGGGCATGTAAGAAGCAAGCATGCGTTTCACTTAGCATGGCCGAAGCGGAGTACATCGCAGCAGGAAGTTGTTGTGCCCAAATCTTGTGGCTTAAACAACAACTCCTCGATTTCGGTATAGACCTTGGTTGTATCCCTCTCCGATGTGACAACACAAGTGCCACCAATATCACAAAGAACCCGGTAATGCATTCAAGAACAAAGCACATAGATATCTGGCATCACTTCCTTCGAGATCATGTACTAAACGGATATGTAGATGTTACGTTCGTGGATACACACAATCAACTCGCCGATATATTCACTAAACCATTGGCTAAGGAGCAATTTTTCAAGATTCGACGAGAACTTGGTATTCTCAATGAAGATGACATCTAAACCTATCTTTAAAATTGCTTGTTGTATGTTTTTGTTGCATAATATATGTTTTTTGTTCACTTTGTGTTACAAAAGGCTAGCACTCACGTTTCGCCGTTTTTTATCTTTCACTCTTTCGTTTATCCGAAAAACATCATTTTTAAAATATTTTTTGATCAAAAGTTGCGTTGTGATATTTGCTAACTTTTTGTAAAAAAAATTGTCAAAAATATTTCCCGACATAGCCCCAAAACTGCTGCTGTCTTTTTTAAATTTTTTGAAATTTTTTGCCCGTTAACCGGTTAACGGATCGGTTAACCGGTTAACGCCTCCCAGACAATAGTTCTGGGTCACGTGTCAAAACCAGTATGCATGTTTTATTTTTTTCTTCTTTTATGTCTTTATGTATGTGAGTCAAATGTTTTTAGTACCTCTTTCAAACTCCTCATAAGTTATTTTCTCCTACTTTGACTCACCATTAAACTCCACTACCTCATTTTCACTCTCTCTTCTCCAAAACCATAACCACTCCATCAATACCCCTTTAAAACCCACTCCACTAAAACTCTCTTATAAACTCTACCCTCTCAACTTCACTCTCCATACACTCAAATCCTAATCCGAAAATATCTTCACACACCCTAAACCCTAAGCTTCAACTTCTCTTCAATGGCTCCAAGAAAAGGAAAGGCTCCAGTGTCAGCATCAAAATCCAGCAGTGAAGAGGAAATGACCATGGAATCAACCAAGAAGCGGAGAATGGATTTTCGTGTTCGGGTTCGACATCTTCTTAAGGGTAAGTATGTGAATCCGAAATCCTTTGAAACTTTTAAGTTTCCGGCATTGTTAGAATATCAGGGGATGCGAGACTTTATTGCTGATAATGGAAAAATGTATCCGGATTTGGTAAAATCTTTTATGAACAACATGTCTCTTAACTGTGATGATAAGGATAAACACCAACTGTTTGCTATTGTAAGAAACTGTGAAATTGGAGTTTACCTAGGTACTCTTGATGCTTCATTGTCTATCCCATATTCAGGTGTTTTTCTCCGAAAAGGGGTAAACCATGATGAAGGTAAATGGGCTAACTATGACAAAATGGAATACTACTATCAGATTTGTAGGTTTCCAAAGGCAGCCGTGGTGTCCGGCCAACGTACCTCTCGGGTACTCTGTTATGCTAAGAACTTATTTGTGGATGATCGGATGCTACACTACATCATCTGTCATGTTTTGCTGCCCAAGGATTCCAACTTGTCTCAGATTAATGATTTGGAAATGCAAGTCCTATTTGTTGTCAAGAAAAAGATTAGGGTGAACTGGCTTCCTACTATGATGTATCATATGAAGCAATAACTTTCTCTAAAGACAAGATTACCCTATGGTCGCCTCATTTCAAGAATCTTGGAAATTACCGATATGGAAATCGGTAGAGAGCCTTTTATTGCTATGTCTACTACGGTTAATGAGATTAATGGAGTCACTATCATCAAAAACACCGGCACAATTCAAAGAAATGATGGAACCTACAAGTATGATGACAGATCCTCCACCTCCATACCACCTATTCTGGAAACCGGCATCACAAATGACTTTCTCTACTCAACCATCATGACAAACCACCATGAAACCATGCGTGCCTTCAAAAGCCTTCGGAACTTAGTCTTAAGCTCCCGAAACCCCATCGAGTTTGTTGATGAGGATGAGGACGGTAGCGAAGAGGAGGAAGAAGATGATGAGGACGTGTCGGATGAGGATTGAGGACCATGTTTTCTTGCTGTTTTTTTTACTATGTTTTAAGTCTAGTTTATGTTTTGTTGTTTCAAACATAAGTCTTAAGTTTATTAGGCAATTTTGGTTTCCATGTACTAAGCTTTTTCCGCATTATGTTCGTACTCATGTTAGTTATGTTGAATTATGATTATGCTTCTATGTGTGTTTGCTTGCATGTCTTACTTGATGCGTCATTCTTTCAATGCTTGAATGGTGCTTTTCTTTTCATATCAATGCTTGTTGGTCTCTTCCTTTTTGCTAATGCCAAAGGGGGAGAAGACTTTGTTTCTCTAATGCCTCTCGATGCAGAATTTCTGTTGCTACTGCCGCTATAATTTAGGGGAGTTGCTATCCTTAGGGGGAGGATCTTCTTAGAGAAACGTCGATCAAGCTCTCGCAGAATTTTTGGTTGTCATCATCAAAAAGGGGGAGAATGTAGAAGCATGCCTTCAACCTCGAAGATTTTGATGAAGACAACACGACTCATGTGCTTCATATTTGCAAAAAGTCAAGAGCTCTCAACATGATCAAGCAACAAGCATCGGCATTGTGATCAAGCTTCATATAGACTTTCGGTTTTTCTCAAAGCTTGGACACATACGTTGAGGTACATCAAAACCCTTTTAAAGATTGATGTACAAGTGTTCAATTAATCATTTCATATGTTATCATAATGCATACATTTTTGAAATGATTTTAAAATGGTTTAACACTTTTAAAATTAATAATTTTTCTGTTTTTAACAGTGTTAACCGGTTAACCATTTGGTTAACTGGTTAACAACTTCAATTTTTTGAAAGTTAGTGTTAACGTTTATATGCGTTAACCGGTTAACCATTTGGTTAACCGGTTAACACTGAAAGATTTTAAAAATTTCATTTCTTTAAAATTCAAACTATACCTTTTGATTATACCTTTTCAAATAAATTATGTTTCATAATTTTTCATACCTTTTATAAAAAATCACTCAATCAAATTCACTCTTTTATAAAAAATCACTCAATCAAATTCACTCTTTTTCATATATTTTCAAACCTTAAAAAGTGTTCATATTGTGATTCATAACATTTCATATTCATCATTGAACACTTGTATTGAAATTTAAAAAGTGGATTTTGATCAAAGGAGAAGATCAATTTATATTGATATCACACATTGTACTACTCTCAAAATTACAAAGAATTAAAATAGATTTTCTATTGTGACTTGTGATCCAAGATTATTGGACATAAGAGATAGTGATTGCAAGAGGATTGTTCTTGCACACTAGGTTTGTTTAGTTGTTTAGAAAGTAGGCCTCACCGATTGAAGGTGCGATAGGTTGTACATTCTAAAAACTAGTGGAAAATCTCTTTCGTGTTGGAAAGGGGACTGGATGTACCTTCGGACTGTGAAGGGAACCAGGATAATTTGCTGTGTCTCTTTTACTTTCTCGCTTTATCGCTTTCATACCATAAACAAGTAAAAGAGAAATCCATCCATCAAAGAAAATAATCGAGAAATATTTATAACACCTAATTCACCCCCCCTCTTAGGCGTACTTTGAAACTACACTCTGGGCATCCCTAATGGGATGTACCCATTTGTCATTAGGTACTTTGCCTGATGATTTGTAGGTATTGTAGTACCTGCCCCCAGGGCTTTGGAAGTGATACCTTCTTCTCCTCGGATCATATCCACTGGCTTCGACTGCTGGCTTTTGAAACTAATTACTCCTTGCCATTGACTTCTCTACTTCTTCCAAGTTTGTTTCCGCCTTTCTGTCGAAAATGGAGCTGCAGCGCGGACATAGCATCACTTTAGTATTATTATTTTGGAACCTTTGGATAAACTCTTCCAAATTTTCACATTCCTTTGGATAGGCTGCCCTTTGATACTTCTCTCGACGACATTCCATCTTATTCTTTCCTTTGTTCTTTTGAGAAGCTTCTACCATGTTGATATCCAACCCTTGCCTATCAGCAAAACTCAATTTGTCCATTTTCTTTATAAGAGCCTCTTCGACTTTGCAGGACCCCTTTGAAGTCGGGACACTCTTGGTTTGGGCTGTTTTCTCTTTAGGATCTTCCATGGTTCTGCGAAGTATCCCATAAGTGATTTTTGGTGGAGGGCCTTCAACAACCTCAGCTGTGATTTCCATATTGTCTTTATTTGCAATCTTACCTATGCCGGTGAGATTACTAGTGTCACTGTTAAGGCCTTCAGTGACCTTATTTTTATTATTGAGGCCTTCAGTGGCCTTCTCATTAGAGTTGGGGAAAGCCTCAACTTTCTCCTCATTGTTGTCAAAATCATCACCCCAGCCTGTTGGCTGTATTTCGTTGATGTTGATCTTGGCACTAGCAGGAGAACTGTATTTTACCTAGTAGTCGAATTTTCCACTAGGTTCTCCCAAGGTATCCCAGACTACCCCATCCGCAGCCAATTTGTTGACTCTTTTGTGGAAGCTTTCAGTAACTTCCTTCCTTAAATGCTTAGCGTCTTCAATGACCCTGGGCTCACCTTGGTGGCCGAAACCCTCAGTGGCTTCAACCTTACTTTGATCGTTGGAATCCTCAACAGCCTCGACATTGCTTTTCTCTTCAAGATCCTCAGTGACTTTGATCAGAACAGGCATAGTCAATTCATCTCCTGATACTTCCTCTACGTTGTGGCGGATGGGGGAATCTTCAGTGACTCCCACCATGTTGACAATGTTGTCGAAACCTTCAATGGCTTCAATCAAATCGAAACTATGATCTGACATTTTTTCTATCTCGGCCATATTCATGTCGAAAGGCTTAGCATAGTTAGCTTCCACTACTTGCACATGGGTAGCTTCAACCCTTGTTTGTTGTTTTGGCTTCTCTTCAAACTTCAGCCTTCCGTCCTGGATTGCATTTTGGACTAGATCCCTGAAAAGGAAACATTGAGAAGTTTTATGACCTAGAAAATTATGGTACTTACAAAAACCTCTCTTTTTCTATTGGTCAATAGGGGGTTCTTTTATACCCGGTGGTTTTATTAGTTGACCATCTTTTACCAACAGATCAAATATTTCGTCACACTTGGTGACGTTGAACGTGTATTCTCTCTTAGGGAATTTATTGTTCTTATCCATTTCAACAGGATTCTTCCTATTTGACGAAGCTAATCTCTTGCAGGATTATGGGGGACCTTGTTTTAATTCTGCCAGTTCAATTTCTTGTTCGTCGAAAACGATTGATTCGTCTTCGTCACAGTCATCATTTTGACGCAATCCTACATAAGCTACCCTTTCTTTTTTGCTTTTGTTAGCCCTATATTTCTCAGCTTTCAATCTTTCAATCTTCCTTACCCTATCTGCCAGTTGTGCCATATCTCTTAAGTACTGGGTGTCTAGTTTCTTCCTTATGGAATAATCTAAACCTCCCGCAGCCATTTCGACAAGTTCTTGCTCTGGCACCTGTGTGAAACATCTTGCCTTTAGCTATCTAAATCTATTGAGATAGTCATCAATGGGTTCTGAGAATTTTCTTTTTACACTAGATAATTCTTTTAGACTTATTTTTGTTTGTCCCATGTAGAACTGTTCATGGAACAACCTCTCAAATTGAGTCCATGTATGAACGGAATTTGCTGGTAAGGATGTAAACCAAGTAAAAGCATTTTTTGTTAAGGAACTTGGGAAATATTTTATCCTCAAGTTCTCATTTTGCGCTATTTCGCCTGCCTCTATTAAATAACGCGCTATGTGTTCTATGGTGGACTCGCTAGTATCCCCTGAAAATTTAGTAAACTTGGGGATTTTCCACCTTGGGGGTAGTTTCTGTTGCAGTATATATTCAGATAGTGGGGAAATATAATTAGGCCTTTGTAACCCCACATTTACCCCATTTTGCGCCATTATCCTTTCGACCATGGCCGCTAGATTGTTTTCGACATGTGGATTATTATAAAGCATTATTTGTTACAAGATGTCATCAGCATCTTGCCCTATCTAGACTAACAATCTCCTAGGCTCTTGTGGCACGAGAACTTCGACGCAAGGCTGTTCGACAACCTCTTCTTGGATCCTACGATTTTCCTGAGGGTTGCCCACATGTCTCTGATTTATTATTGGTTCCTCTTCGACATTGATTACTGGATTATGGACCACCGGCTCTCTCTGTCGAATTTGGGGTACTCCAAAGAATTCAGCAATACGCACCATTTGTGTTTCCAATATTTGGTTTGTTTGAGTGGTGTTTTATATAAAAGGGTTAAATACTTCCCCCATTTGTTGAGTCAACCTATGGAACATTTCATGGTTGCTTTCGTCCATTTGTTGACGGATTGCCTGCACAGAATTAGTCATAATTGCTGGCATATGGAATCCTGGGGGTTGGTTTGGTCTACTAACATTTCCACTATAACCTAAACCTTGTAGCGGCGAAGACAAGGGGGCCACAGTATCAGAATATAATGGTGTTGCGTTATGTAAACTAGCCATCATTGAAGTTGGCATTCTATAAGGTTGTTCCCTTCCAAACATGGGTGTGGGAAAATTGGATTGATAGGGCCTGAAGTTATTTACCCCAGGGGGAGGAGTACTCATGGGTATCGAATGTCCTATGTTGGAGGAAATAGGTCCACTTCGAGACAATGACATTCCTGGTATCGAACCTGATATTGAGGGATTTCCTCCTTCTGAAACGTGGAGTGTTTCCACATTCCCTCTTGTCGAAGGAATGGTAGTGGAAACTGGAATTTCATCATTATTTACTGGCGGTGGGATAGCCATCTTCCTAACTCTAGTCCGCCTGGGTCTTTCTACGTTATTTTCTGTTACTTTTCCGCTACGCAGAAACATACAATGTTATAAACACATGTAGTCTGTTCTTAAAGCACTGGTCCCACCGTGCGTACCAATTTGTTCGCTGGTGTTTCAGACAAACAATCTCTGGTTAACCAAATCTCTTAGAAAAGGGTGACTGATGGGACCAACCAAACAAGTCCTACGACGTCGCGTGCTATGAATCAAATTAAAGATAATCTAAACATGGTGTTTATATATTTCTGTCGAAATGTTCTAGAGTAAACTAATTGTTGTTATTTATATTGAAGTTGAAGGTGTTTATATATTTGAATCTACTAACGCGTTTGAAGACTTTAATGAAAGAAAACTAAATTTTAACATGAAGATAAAGAATTGCTTTAATATAAACTGACTGAAATATAAACATTGCTGGAAACGTGAATGGAAAGTAATGAACAAACAAAGAATAAAGATTTAAGGAAGAAACTTAAAGCTTTTATAACTTGAAATAAAATTGGTGTTGATATGTACATTTCCAAACTAATCTCTCTTTTCTCTTTACACACGAGTACTTGAGTAAATTTACAGGAATTTGTACAATATTTTCACACACTTTTCACAAAGCAAACTATCCTATTTATATACAAATATCATAACCGTCGAACAACGGTCAAATCCTAAAAAATGCCACTTGGCCTTGTGCATGCTAATGTCTTCTGAAAACCTTCCACGTCCCTTTTTACCAAATGAAATAGTTATTCGTACAAAAAATGCTCTTCGACAGATGAAATGATGTGTCTCTTTGTGACATCAAGTTGATTTACAATTCAAATCCAAAAATACTTCTATCATACTTTCCTTTGTCAAAGCTCTTCATTGTTGAAATAACAACAAAACTTTATTCGTAGGGATGTGAAGAACTTCCAGCCAACAATCCAGCGTCTCTTTCAACAAACCACTTTCAACTTATAAAACAAATTATCACAAACCTTCTCGAGATTCTGGACATGTTTGGAAGAAAGAGTGATCAATTCGTCAAAAGATATTTATAAAAGCTATTAAAACTTTTATGGATCAAACTCATGCTGTAGAAAATCCTATGCATACACCACGAGAGTGTGAGTCAACGACTTTTAAACCGAGAGTTTCTACGGAGAGATAACTTAACAAAGATTAATAAGTCGAACCTCTATTGAATTCGCGAAGGAAAATCAATTACGTACCGATATTTTTATCATTAATTTAAATTAATTAATTATTCACCTTTTAAAACTAAAAACATCGCTCGCCTTAGCTAAACATAGTAACATCCGATAGCACTAGGTTGATTATCGAGTCTCTGTGAGATCGATATCTTTTATTACTACGTGATAAACTGTGTATTTGTAGTTAGTAACCGTTAGACTCAGAAAGTCGTCACCACGTACTGCTTATAAGTCACCAATATGTATCACACCTTTTCAAATGGTGTACGGTAAGACATGTCATTTACCGGTGAAATTGGAACACAAGGCCTTTTGGGCTTTGTAATTCCTAAACTTGGATTAATAAGATGTCATCACAAAGAGAAAGCTACAATTACATGAGTTGTATGAAAAAAAACTTCAAGCATATGAATCATCCAAGCTTTACAAGGAACGGGTAAAGAGGTATCAAGATAGAAAAATCCTTTTAAAAGAATTCAAAGTTGGACAACTAGTTCTTCTATTTAATTCCTAATTAAGGTTGTTTATGGTAAAAATGAAATCAAAGTGGTATGTACCATTTAAAATAAAAGACGTTAAGCCTTATGGAGCAGTTGAATTGGAAGATCTAGTTTCAAAGGCCTCAAGGGTTGTTAATGGCCAAAGGATAAAATTGTACTTGGGTGGTGATGTTGACAGACTCACCACAACAATTCCATTGTGTCACAATGTGAAAAATAACCGGTGCAAAAATAGAGTCACCACCGAATCTTATTTATCATTGCGAGGAAAGGAAACGATCGAAGAAACCTCAAAAGGGAAAGAACATGATGATCGTAACCAAATCTGGGGTTCGGGATTCGATTATGCGATAGGAAGGTGTTAGCACCCTCTCTCATTCGTTGTACTCAATAGGATCCACTCTTGTTGTTCTAATCAAAGGGTGTGAATATCTAAAGATTACTTGCTAAGCGAAAAGAAATGGAAAGGGAAGAAAAACAAAAGAGGACTCGATAGGTGTCACAAAAAGAAAAATAACTGGCGTAAAAAAATAGATAATCTCCACCAAACGTTATTTATCCCGACAAGGAAAGGAAACGATCGAAGAAAAGGAAAGATAAGGTCATCGCAACCAAGTCGGGGCTCATGAGTCAATTATGCGAAGATAAGGCATTAGCACCCTTTTTCATGCACTGTACTCGATGGGATCCACACTTGCTAACCTGATTAAAGGGTCAAGAAAACATGAAGCTCTAATGCTAGCACGAAAGGAAAAGAATGAGGGAGGACCGGACGGAAGAGGACTCGCAAGGATCTCTCATCCCCTTCCTACTTATCTCATCGGGACTAAGAATCAAAGTCAACGTAGTTCTGAAAGGAACCGGGGATTGGGGGAAGTGTGCTTGCCAAGACATCATGTCTCATGCCTACGTATCTTTATCGGGAATGAGCATCAGAGAAGCCGTAGTTCGGATAACTACGGGGTACCAAAAATGCTTTTATGTTTTTAGGTGAATGATGCTAATGTCGCGTTCTAGCAGTTAGGTGTTGCCACTCGTTGTGTGGAGACTTATGTGTATACCTGTTTGCAGTAGAATGAAATTAGCATGTCCTTATGATTGGAAGAGAAATGATATGATAAGAGAAGATGATTGAAACTTGGTTCAAGTATTTTAAAGAAGTGTTTTGAATTATTTTTGTTTGTAATGCGTATAACACTAAAGATTATTACATAGGAGCGAATACTTTACACATCGCCCCGAGACGACACGCACATAAAGCACCCTAGACAAGTTTATGAGAGATTCCCTCTCATCATTTCCCATGTACTTAAGGCTCATGGCATACTACACACATTGTATTTATTAAGTATTTTTATTTTTCTTTTAGAGAGAAAAGATAGACTCAAAGGTTTAAAAGAAAACACTAAGGGAGACTTAATCCTAGTAGTTGTCATGTAATGTTGATCCTATAGTTTAGGATGAAGAAAAGGGAATTCTACTTAATGTTAGCATGCAAGAGATTCTACCCTAAAGTCATTCCTACTCCAAGCTTAATAAAAAATTAAGTTGGACTAGGCAATCCTAAGGGAACATGCAAAGAAAATACAAGCAAACAAAAAGAGGACGATGTTGTGATCTCAACTATAAGGAAGTTAAGTGAGTATTTGTTAACCACAAGATGAAAATGATGTCATGATCTAACTATGAGGAAGTTGAGTGACTCTTCGTTCTTCCAAAAGGAAAATAAAATAAACGTACGATGTCGTAATCTCAACTATAAGGAAGTTGAGGGACTCTTCGTCAACCACAAAATGAAAATGATGTTGTGATCTCAACTGTAAGGAAGTTGAATGACTATTCGTTCTCCAAAAGGAAATGCATAAACAAAGAAATAACACCAAAAAGAAGCTTACAACAGTACTCCACAACCCTTGCACAACAATAATGGCCAGCAACAAAGCCAAACAACATATAATAACTACTATTCAGCACAACAACAGGTGTGAAATGCATAAAACAAGACAATGCAGCAAATAAGAGCTCACACTTTCAGGCCAAAACAAGTGTAAAAGGTCAGGAGAAAACATCATGCTTATGACAATATCATGAAAGGATGAACATGCATATCCAACAAGAAACAACAATTGAACATCAATAATGCATCACAAGCAAAGATAGATGAATATGAACATGTATCAAGAATTATGCATAAGCAAAAGTATCAAGATTGTATGCCACAAATATTGCACCATAAATGACATGTAATCAAAAGCTCCCAAGATTAAACATCAACCTCAATGTGCAAAAAAATAGGCATAATGAACAAAACATCAAGAATTGCAAACAATTAAGCTTGAACATACATTATGGAATCAAAAAGTCGTGTGTCGAGGAAAATCATGCAAGCTGCAAAATGAAGTGAAATTACACAAGAAAATTCCCTAAATTTACAACATATCAATCCATGATTATTAAAAGAGGAATGATAATCAAACAATCAAGAATAAACCACAAAATAACATTTTGTCTATTGTGCCGGTTTTGGTGGTTGCGAATCACGACTGTTAGTGGCTACAATTCGATTCATTTTTATCCTATGAAGCTGATTAAGGAAGGGTAATAGAAGTCTCCAACTAACCTTGCTTGCAAATTGAGTTTAAATAGATGACTATTAATTTGAATATGCTACCAAGAGATCGGGGTCACATTTTAACTTATTCACAATAGGTTTAGAATATATTTGTTGTTCTTGATATTTGTGGTGGTGTCTTGAATTTAGGATTGAGAATGAGTTGAGATATGGTAAGATAAGTGAGATTTTTGTTTTTGGTATTTTGGAAGATTTTTCTGATGTTTTTGGATAGGTTTGAGGACCTAATTGTTGTTTTTATTTGGTATGCTCGCAAAGATCTTACGACCTTTTGCCTACGTACTCCCAAAAAGAGAATTGAGGGATCAGAGCATCATAGTTCCTCCCAAGGCTAAGGCTAGGAGGAGGGCTGATTTGTATCTTGATCAAAGCACAGGATGATGATTCTCAAATGGTTTGCTTGAATTGCATAGCTCAAGGCATAAGCTAAATATGGTATCTTAATTTGCATAGCTCAAGAAAGGATGGATTGGTACCCTGAATTGCATAGCTCAAGGAGGACTGGATGGTTATCTTGAATTGCATAACTCAAGAAAGGCTGAATGTTTACCTGAATTACATAGCCTAGGAAAGTTGTATTTGGGTGGATGTCTTAGTTATAGTCCAAGCGTATGACTGTATGGAAAATGATCTTAGTTATAGTCCAAGTGTATGACTGTATTGATTTTGAATGATTTTCTTAGTTATAATCCAAGATTATGACTGTAATGTTTGACTGAAAGTGTTTGGGGACTTTTTGTGCCTTGATTGAAGCCCAAGGTTGAAACTCAACAAAAAAACTGACTCTTCTGAGGAAAAGTTTTATGTATCTTGATTTGGAAGCCCAAGAAGGTGAAGCTTATTTATGAGAAACTGACTCTTGATTGTTTGTATCTTGTATGAGGTCCAAGATGGGAGGCTGACTTTTGTGAGAGATTGACTCTTAATGAATATTGTTTGTTTGTTTTATTGTGAAGGTTGAGGTCATAATACTTTTCTTTGTCTGGGGGGATTCTATTGCTTAAAGCCCAAAAGGAGTCTATCTTGGTCATCCATCGGGGAGAGGGAGACTATTGCATGTGTTTGATGCTAAGGATATGTTCCAATGCTTTTTGGAAGCCTTTGCGGGTCCTTGAATTAAGCCCAAGAGGAGGCTAGGTTACCTTTAATAGGTCCATGGGTCATTGAACTAAGCCCAAGAGGAGGATGAGTATTTCTAAGCCTAAGAGAAGGAACCTTTAAGAGGCTTGAGGGTCCTTGAACTAAGCCTAAGAGGAGGCTATGTTTTCCCCTAAGAGGGTTCTAAGTTATTCAAAGGTTTGGTTTGGTGATTTTGAAAATAACCTGGTTACTTAGAGATTCTAGCAGAGATGCAAATAAATACAGTAAATATGCATGCAGACAAATACATGTGTTAGTAAATATGTTGAACATTTTTTAGTATGTCTATGCTATGGTTTGAGTATTCTTAAATGATTTTTAAGAATGATGTTGGGAGTTACACTGAGAGCCAGAGGCCCAACATCCCGGGGGAGAGAGATTATAGATAAGTTTTATTGTATTCTCTTTGATGATTAAGAAGTGTGTTATTATATTTGCTTTAGTATGAGAAAAGAAAGATAGTTTTAATTAAGACTCATATTCTAACACTCAGACGACAGTTTTAGAAAACAACGAGAAGTAAAAGGGAGATGAGATGGCTCAGAAGTCATACACAGGGCAGGACTTGGGTGCTGAAAAGCTGCTTACCACCTAGAAAGTAGTTCACCGGAGTGAAGCTCAGTCTAGTAGCGGGTGTATTAGATATTTAGGCATAAAAGATGAAATAAGAAAAAGGAACAGGACTTGTAAACAAGTATCCCATGAATCTTTGTTTAGGAGATTGAAAATTGTTTGTAAAAATAGTTGGGGAGACCAGGACTTATGCGGAAGCCTGACGGAGTCTTAAAACAGACTAGAGAAAGTTTAAAACAAAATAATGGGTCCTAAACACAAGGATTCCCCATGACATATTTTGACAATTCATTTTAGAAAACAAAAGGTTATGTGTAAAGATTCAAAGAAATAAATCCACAAAGGGTATTTACAGTTCAATGAAAAAAAGGGGATCACGTCGAGTTCTTAAGAATAGCAAGTATAAACCCTAATGGTCTATATTTAAAAAATGGGTTGCAACTTACACTCTAATAGAGGCTCATGAGTGTGTGATTTGAAATTTTAGGGTGAAAACATCAAAACCCTAATTTTGATTTAAAACATTTTATTTTTTTGAATAAATTTGATTTAAATGATGAAAAATATCAAACATCTATGAAAAACAAGTTGTGATCTTGGTTCATGGTTTGAAAATTCATATTTTATCCATATAACAACTTGAGATTCATATATGTTTGAAAAACAAAGAGAGAGAATATTTTTAAAATGCTTAAAAACAATTAAAAATAAATTCTTAATAAAAATACAAAGTATATTCAATAAATAACATTTTTGTGATTTTTTCATAGAATAAAATAATTAAACATTTTTGTGAATTAATGAAAAAAAATCAATCAAAAAATCCAGAAATTCAAAAAGTTATTAATTTTTGAATCAATTAAAATAAAAGAATAAAATTCAAAAATTCAAATTTATGAAAAGGGTGCCAAGAACAGCGGAAGAACACGTACATGTTTTATATCTTGCCCAGATTTGCAAAATCAACCATATCTCATGAAATGCACAATAAAAATGAATGAAATAAAGACAAAATTTATTTAATTTTAACCCACGAACATGGTGGTGGTGGTTAAAACATGAATAAAAGATTATAAAAAGAAGTTCATAAGTTTTTCAATTTCAAACAAATGTTTTTGTCTTTATCGTCAAATTAATTGTAACTTAAATCCCAAACAATATGATTTTCATCGGTGTCAGCTTGATCAAATTGATCTCTATATAATAAAGGCACTTCAATATTAGAATTTGAAGAAAAAAAGGTAAAATTTTGTCAAAGAATAAAATACAAACTTTTTTTTAGATTTCATCTATTTCAAAATAATTTTAATTATTTAAAATCGTCTTAGGATTTGATTTTATATTAAAACATTTTTATCTAAAATTTAATATGAAATACTGACTTAAAAGGTAAAATCTATAAAAATTATATTTTTTTTATAACTATAAAACTATATATTAAATAAAAATATCAACAAATATTCCAAACGAAATTAGCCAACGGAATACTAAATTGCGATTTTAAGGACTTTCCTTATCTTATAAATACAAACAATCTCTTGATAAGAATTCCAAGAGAATAAGGACTTTTTTTAATAAGTAAGGAATAGATTAACAGGAGTACAAAGGGTACTCAACCTGTTTATAAAAAGAAGGACAAACCTTCCTGGAGAGAAAAGAAATTACCTAAACAATTACAACTTAATGGAAATTTGTCGAATTCTTAAAGATTACAATTGGTGTGAGTAATCTCTCCTATAAAAATCCATCTTCACACTATAAATAAGGAGGATCCTTTGATTCCCTTTATAAAAACAGTTTTTTTTAATTGAAAAATTAAAATCTTATTTGGATACTATTTTTAAAATATAATTTTTAAAACCTGTTTCATGTTTTTTACTTTTGAAAACTAAAAAATTGAAAGAGTTGAAACTTGTATTGGTTTTTAAAATTACAATTCAAATATTGAAACATACTGAAAATTGAAACAATGCATTTTACCTCATTCTTCTCTCTCTAAGACAAAACTCACACGATATTGTCTCTCACACACACACACACGAAGTAAATGCAATTAAGAGAAACTTGTGCTTCTCTGATTTTTTATTCAACTGTATTCGGTTCATGGTCCATGATCTTCAATTTCTTCTCTATAATTTGTGGTTCTAATTTCTTAGGTTGGTATTTTCATCTTGAATTCTTGATTTGTTAGGTCAAAAAATTTTGTGTTAGGGTTTTTGCTACAAGTCTTAGTATTTTTGCTTAAAATTTTATTGGATTAATCTGATATGAAGTATTTTTGCTTAAAATTTTATTGGATTAATCTGATATGAATTAGCTATGTTTAATCTATACATTTGTGAAAGTGAATTTTGAATTTTAGATATGGGTTCGTTTGTTTTGTTTTTTTTTTTAAATGATTTTTTTAATGTAACATAAGTTTATGGAAAAAAATTATAAATAAACTTTTCATAAAAACTTCAAATAAAATTTTTATTTGAATAGTTATTCTTAAAATGTTAGTTTAGATATTTTATCATTTTATCGGAAAAAAATTGGATATCAAAATTTCCAAAAATCACTTAATTTTGAAGCTATTTCAAATAGATTTTCATAAAAATTATTTTCGAGATACAACTTTTTTTTTAAAATTGTGATTTCGACTATGTTTTGATCTTCAATAATGTGTATTTATGTTGTACGATGTCAAAATTAGTCTTCCAATTTTAAAAAAAAAATGAACATAGCAAAATTTGTAATATTTTAAAAAATGATTTTATAAAATCTATTTTCGAAAATACAAATAAAAAATCCATTTTTTTTAAAACTAAAACAAACTGACCCATAATAGAATTTATCTGCTAAAATAATAATAAAAGCATTTTTGTGTTGAGTAATTTTAAGGAAATTATATTTTAGGAATTTTGTTTTAGATTAGAATAAATTGTTTATTCAATGATTTAAGAGTAAAAAAGTGATGTAGATATTGTATCATTCAATGATTCAATGAATTAGGAGAAAAAATTTGTTATAGTATGTTGTAATATGATATAAGTATCGGATACCAATGCATAGGAAAATAATATCTATAAAGTATAAAGTACAGGTTTGAGATTTTGAAAAAGCATGAAACAATAGTTATCTTGTCCATTTTGCTGCGTCAGGCTCATCCTTCACCAGGTCTACCTCTTCCCCGACTGTGCAGACCACTTCCTCGGTTGCGCCTACTTCTGCTGGTGTGCCTATCATTGCTGCACAGGTAAGAATTTTTCTGCTTTTGTAAGATTTTTATTTTTACTTATTACATTAGCACATATTGTGGTTGTTATGTTGTGCTGGCAGCATCATTGTTGCTGCTAGAATTTTCCACTTGTTGAACTTGTATAAACACCTAATGCACGTTGAAATTGCTTGTTTATAGAGAAACCATGCCTTAAATTTTGACACACACCACAATAATATAAAGTCCACAAACTATGAGAAATATATATGCCAAGAGAACATGCATTGTTTGTAAGTAAAACGAGAGTGCCTAAGAGGGAGATGAATTAGGACTTTTGAATATTTTTGGTATTTTTTACGGTAAATCATTTTTATTTGCCTAAGGTTTCTAAGTGATGAAAGCGGTAAAAGCAAAAAATAAAGAACACCAGAGATTTATACTAGTTCCCCTCACAGATCGAGAGTATTTCAGTCCCCTTACAACATATAAGAGATTTTCACTATGGTTTTAGAATTATCGTACAAGCCTATTAACACCAAACTGGTGAAGCTTACTATCTAAAGCTATATGACAAAGTGTAGAAGAACAATCATCTTCAAACACTTTACTTGAATCCAACAATCCTGGAAAACAAGACAATACAAAGAATTTTTTTTTTATAAAGTTTAATGATTTGATAATATGGTGCTTATCAATCTTCTTGATTGATCTTCTCTTTGCATCAAAAAATCACTCAAGATAATATACAAGTGTTCTTCTTAAAAGAATGAGATGAAACAATGAAAGTGTATAAAAAATTATGAAGGTTTCTTCTCAAAAGTATGTATGAACACTTTTAACTAAATTTGAAAAGTTATGAAGAGAATGAGTGATTATGATTTTTATGAAATTCTTGGAGGTGATTTGTAATTTGAAAATGTCAGAATTTATAATGTGTAAAACACCTTTTCAAAGGGGTATAATTTTTATGCAGCAAAAGCATTAAAAAGACATAAGAATTTAAAACACATTTTCATGAAAAGTTGCCAAATTTCACATTTTGCTACAGGGTTAACCGGTTAACCATATGGGTTAACCGGTTAACGCATTACAACGTTAACACAAAATTCAAAATTTAAGCCCATTAACCGGTTAACCCCAGGTGTTAACCGGTTAACACTGTAGAACATTCAGAAAATAATTATTTTAAAGTGAGTATACCACAAATAAAAGTTTAGAAAAAGTTTATATGCAATATGTCATGTAAGATGTAGTATTTGAACACTTGTATAAATATTTTATGTGAATTTTGATATACCTTTAAAGTTGTTCAATACTTGCAATGATGTTGGCTTGCATATGGAGCTTGATCATCTTTGATGCTTGATGCCATTTGATTGTCTTGCCTATTTGCTTTCATGTGTCGCATAGAGACTTGTTATCTTCATTAAAATACTCGTGTGATTGAAGCATGCTTCTACAATCTCCCCCTTTTTTATGATGACAACCAATCTTTAAAAAGCTTGCTTTGATAGTTGTTTCTCTAATCTTGTTTCTCCCCCTAAGTTCAAGAACCCCCCCTTAATTTAAGAGACATGAAAATTATGCACAGAGAGACATTAGAGAACAATCCTTCTCCCCCTTTGGTATTATCAAAAAGGAAGATGACTACATAAAAACTGAAAATAAAATCTAATATGATCATGACAAAACAATCAAGAAATACGTAAATAATCAAGAACACTCATACTACACAAAAAACAAAATTTGATTAACCGATAACATAATACATAAGCGAATGAGATAAAACGCATAAACATTAAAACTAAACATGCCTAAGGAAATTAGGACTTAAATACTGAAACTTAGTTAATACTAGAACATAAAACATAAGAGCTAAAACAAGTGCTTTAATCATCTTCTAACATATCCTCATTTTCTTCTCCATCCTCTTCAATACCCTCTTCATCTTCACCATCTTCCTCATTTTGGTTTTGGGAACTCAAGACTAGTTTACGGAGGCTATTGATGGCTCAGGTGGTTTCACGGTGTTGATTCATCATAGTCATGTAAAGAAATTCATTAGTAACACCTCCTTCCAGAATAAAATAGTTTGAAGTAGAGGACCCGTTGTCATACTTGTAAGATCCGTCATTGCACTTGATGATGTCGGTATTATTCATGATGGTTACCTTGTTGATTTCATTTGTCATTGTCTTCATAGCAATAAAAGGTTCCCTACCAATTTTCAAATCTGTTATTTCCAGGATACTTGAAATGAGATGACCGTAAGGAAGTCTTGTTGAAAGAGTGAGTTGTTGGAGGAAATGATACATCATAGTAAGGATCCAATTCACCTTGATCTTATTTTTTATGGAAAACAACACTTGCATTTCCAGATCATTGATTTGGGACTGGTTTGAATCTTTTGGCAGCAAGACATAACTAATGACATATTGCAGCATTCGGTCATTTACCGACAAGTTCTTCTCTTAACAAAACACATGGGTTGTATGCTGACCATCCACCACTACTTCCTTCGGAAACCGGAAAATGCTATAGCAGTATTCCATTTTATCATAACCAGCCCAAGGACTATCCTTATTATTCACTCCTTTTCGGAGAAAACAGTCGGTATACGATATTTTGAGAGATGCAACAATACGATTCAAATCCTCTTTTACCTCAAAATCTCTAACTATTGTTTTAAGCATGTGTTGCCCATGTTCATTTATATTGATTGTCAGGTTGTTCATGAAGGATTTAACCAAATTCGGGTAACAACGACCCTTATCAGACACAAAATTATCCATCTTTTGATACTTGAGCAATTCTGGAAAATTAAAGGTGGGAGGTTGAAAATATTTGAGGTTGACATATTTTACCTTAAGTAGATGTCGAACCCGAACTTTGAAATCCATTCTCCTCTTCTTTGTTGTTTCCATCCCAATTTCTTCCTCACTGACAGAGGAGCTAGTTTTTGGCATTTTTTCCTTTCCCTTCTTTGATGTAGCCATGATGAAAGATTAAATTTCTAGGGTTTTAGAGGGATTTTTGGATTTGGGGTGAGTGTTGTGAAGGACGAGGAATGTGAGAGTGGTTTATAAAGATTTATGGTTGGGTGGAGTTTTAATGGTAATTAGAGTGGATAGAAGTTGGAAGAGGGCTTTAATGGTGAGTTAAAGAGGTCAAAGGGAGAGGAAGAGAGTTCAAGGAATGTTGGTGAGGATTTAAAGCACATGCATAAAGATAAAATATATAGAAACATGTGATAAATAAAAATAAAAAACATATTTTTTATCAAACCTGGGATTTCAAAAACGAACAACGTTAACCGATTAACCTCAGGCGTTAACCGGTTAACGGACTTGAATTTTTGAAAAATATAAAAAAAATCCAACAAGTCCATAACTTTGAAACTATGAGAGATATTGATCTAAAACTTGAAGAATATGTTATTGATCTTACCTGATCAGGAGGGCCTTCCAAGGACTTGAAGAGTGGGCCAGAGAATGGGATGAGAGAGGGGGTGTACCTGCAAAGTACTCCGATGCTTAAGTCAGAAAAGGTACAGAGTTAAGGTTATTTCAGAGTGAGTTAGAATACCTGACCCTTTGCCATGAAAGGGTATTTATATTGAGCCCCCAGCGCTGGGCCAAGGCTCCTAATGGGCTTGATCTAGCTAGGCCCAAGGAGGAGCTGCCAAGGAACGCGTAAGAAGCGTGAAGACCTAGACCAAAGGTCTGCTCCCTGGTCCAACTGCCCCTATCTCTCAGGAGATAATGAAGGGCAGTTGGGTGACGTGGCAGATGAGCTGGCAGACATGGTTTCTGCCCGACATCGTGCGTATGCCCGTAGTATGGACAAGTGATGTGTGAAGGAGGGTCGGCTGGTGGAATGCATGTGTCTCTGCCCGACACGTAGTGGGGTGTCGAGGCAGAGTGTCATCAGCTCGGATGTATGGGCCTCTGCCCGACATGTTCACCAGCTCGGATGCATGGGCCTATGCCCGACGTGTATTGGGCCGTGTCGTGCATGTCATCATGGCCCAGTCCAGAACAGGAGCCCCCCAAGTCGAGTCTCTGAGTCAGAGTGATGACTTGTATTGCAACCGGGGTTCCCGTGTCGAGGAAAAAGCGTGGACGTATGACATGGAAGATTCTAGTAGAGTTGCCCGCAATATCCCTCTCTCTCTGGGTGCTTGATACCTCGGTAGTGTCGAGGATGAAAAGTCACCGACGGGTGCGTATCTTTCTTGTAGAGGTCGAGGGCTTCATACGGGGGACTGGACGTCCTGAGGAGTCGGGGAGATGGACAGCTGCCCGGCGTCGCTTCAGTTTCCTTATGGATTGACGTGTTTCAATATTAATGACGTCGCTTCGTTTTGTGTGCAAAGGCGGCATAGGCAATATGCAATGATGACCTAGCGCGTTGGCCCATGCGCCTGGGACTATAAAATGAAGTTGAGTGACTTCATTTTCACTTTTTCGCTCCTACGTTCACCGGAAGCTCTGAAGAATCCTCCTGCGTCTGCCCGTCTCGCTGCCTGAACCGCCGCCGCTGCTCGTGCGCCACCGTCTCTTTCTTAATTCCAAATATGTCAGGTGCCATTTTGCTTCCTTAATCCATTATTTTTCTCTCTTTTTTGTGCCAAATGTCTGCGAATGTATGTTATACTTGTAGTAGGTTGGTTAGATTTGACTTAGGAATAGTAAAATGGATTATAGATGGTAAAATAGGGTTAGGGTTAGACTGTCCCGGGCAGAAATTTCATACGCTGGGCAAAATTTGCATAAGCATATATGAGATTTCTGCCCAGTCTCGTAAGAACATGCGTATTCTTGCGTCGAACACGTTGTCAGTGTCCGTTGTTGCTACGCCCTTTCACTTGACCTGCGGTGGAAGGGTGGATTTGATATGACGTCGAATTCACTCTTTCTGTCTGCGTTTCAGGTGCTACCGGGCGTTTACGACCGAGGAGAGAAGACTCCGGATCACCGTCTGAAGATGCGGCCATCACTCGTCTACCCGTCGGGGATGAGAGTGCCAGGGATGGTACTGAACATGCCTCGTCCTCCGAGCAGAATGATCTCTCCTGGGTTGCGGATGAACCTTTGGAGGAGGAGTCCTATTTCTGTGACGAGGCTATCCCCGCTTATGTCGTGGTTGAGGACAGAAGCCGGGAAGATCCTGAGAATTGGCAGTGCCATGCCCCCAAAGAGGCGGACCGCATATGTCATCATTTCCTGGGGAAGCAGTTCACGATGTACGAGTTCGCTTTCCGGGAGGCGGGGATCAGGCTGCCCTTTAATTCATTCCAAATGTCCATCTTCAAATGGCTTCGGCTGGCGCCGTCTCAATTGCATCCCAACGCCCTCGCTTTTATGCGGGCGTTCGAGTTGGTCTGCCGTTTGTCGCTCCCGAGGATTTCCATCCTGGTACAAACGCGAAAGTGGCGCGGAAAAAGAATAGAGTCGCCAGCCATGCATTTTTATCCCGAAGAAAGGGAATGGTAATGCTGCACAAACCAGAAGAAACGAAAAGGAAGGACACGGGTCCTGCGAACCAGAGAGACTGAGCTCGGGAGTCGGTTACGACCTGGGAAGGTATTAGCACCCCAAATCGTCCGCCGTACCCGACGGGATCCACGCTTGCAAAAGAAACTGTTTCAAAGGGTGAGGGTATGAAAGATGCAGCAAAAGAAAAATGAAAATGAAAAGAAACTAGAACTGGAAAAGAACTGAAATAAGAGATGAAGGAAAAATGTAGGGAAAATAAAGATTGTGCTCGAACGGGCCCTACCCCGCTGCCTACGTACCTCATCGGGATAATGAGGATCAGAGACGCCGTAGTTCCCCTAACTAGGGGTACTAAAAGGAAATTGCTTGTGAATTAAGGCTTGAACCGCCTATGCCATTGCTCAGGTGTTGCAGGCTCGGACGACGAGTGCGTAACCGTCTTGCAAGATGACAAGTAGGAGCAAGTTCGCGTACGGAGCGAAGGAGATGAGAAAAGAATTCCCGAAGGAAAGACGCTTATTGTTTGTTTTGTGTTTTTTAGAAGCTTTTATGAGTGTGTCACAAGGAAGTGAACTCAAGCTCTCATCAATGGAATGTGCACTTGTCACTACATTCCAAGATGGAATAATAGAACAAGCACACTCAAGTAAGGAGAAGATCCCCAAAACTTGAACCCAAAGATTAGGGCTTAGGCTCACTAACTCGCTTAATTATTAAGTGCTTTTTGGTTATTTACATGAAGAAGTGTTTTTTATGCTTTTCTTTATGAAGAAGATACCTTGATCAGACTTGTGCATCACAAAGTAAACATGTACTATCCCAAGATGGGAAGACTACAAGCATACCTCATGGAATAAGGCTATGGATCAATGCATCACTTCACATTTATTAAAGTGTTTTTTTAAGAGTTTTGAGATGAGAAGAGAAAAGAACCAAAAAGGATCATAAAGGTAAAATGCTAAAGGGGGACTAAAATAATCCTAAGTGTTAACATGCATGGATGATCCTAGGTTTGTGAGGTTTCTATCCTAATGAAGAAGAGAAGAAGAAGATAGAAGAAGGGATGAGAAAGGCCTAAGCCCAACAACAAAGGGTTAGTTCAAATAACAAAAGAGGAAAGATGAAAAAAGTTGAAATGTGGATAAACATCCACACTTCTCTTACCATGAGCCCCTGAAAAGTTAGCAAAAATCCAGCAAATTGACCAAGAAACAATCATGGGATCAATCATGTTCAAAGGTACTTGAAAATGAAAATCAATCATCATGCCAGGCACAGCAAACACACGACTTACGCGTCGAAAACATGAGAGCATACATCAAACAGCAAGCTAATCACCCTAAACATCATGTCTAATGATCATACAATGAGTCATGGCAATTAGCACAAGCAAAGGGATCAAACAAACTCAAAACAGCCCCAAAAAACCAATCTGCATCAGTGTTAACCGGTTAACCATATGCGTTAACCGGTTAACCAGTCAAAACCTGCACCAAACACGCAGAAAAACAGGGCGTTAACCGGTTAACCATATGCGTTAACCGGTTAACACTGTAAAAACAGCAGCAAATTCCTGCAGAAAACAGCAGCTCAAAACAGCTTATTCAAATAAGCTGCACCAGACCAGCACTCAATTACACATGGAAAAATAGATCAATGCACATCAATCCATAACATTATGCTCATGAACACTAACAATCGGATCCGGATACCAATCAAACAATCAAATCATGCAACACAATCAATTACACAAACACATGGTGGATCTAAAGCACAAGCAATGCAAATAAGCCAAAAACAGAGTTGGATCTGAAATTAAACCAACCTACAAAGCGGAGGTATGCTTTGGTAATTGTTGATTATGCTGAAAATGATAGATCTCGCGCAAAACTTTGAAGATCCGATGCTAAGCTCCACACTCCATGCAAAATAAATGCAAGATCAAGCTCTTGATGCAGAATTTTGGATCCAAAAGCACTTCTAGATTCCAAACCAGATCTGAATCACCAACTAAACCAGCAAAATGATGCAAAGAAGCTATGGATGGAGGTCTAGTTCCAAGATCTACACACCTCAAGGCAAGGTTGTGTGATCTTCAAAGAGGAACTTTGAGTAATTTGGAAAATTGGGAGAGAAAAGTGAGAGAATTGTGAGTGAGAGCAATGAAAATTCAGAAATGAGAGTGAAAAATGAGGGAGATATCCTTTGGTTTGGAGAGAAATGGAATATATATGGTTTAGGGTTGGGGCCCAAAATCTTGGTTTGGGATCCAAAAAATATGGCTTGGTAATGTGATTAGGTTTTAGGGTTGGAAAGAGGTTTGGATACATGCTCTAGATCCTTCTCAAATTCAAATGAAATTCAAATGAATAAAAATCAGAAAATTGGAAAATGGAGCCAAAACCACATGCTGAAATTTGCTGCTGGAAATTCAAATTTCGCAGCTGTTAACCGGTTAACCATATGCGTTAACCGGTTAACGCATGCAAAATTTGAATTTCCCCCCTTTTGGTGGGAAACTTCAAAAATGATGCCGGCGCCCGCCGTTTCAAGCTGATTTCGATCCTTTCATTCTTTTTAAGCTTTGAACATGGTACAGAGCTTGTGCAGAGTGATCCTGTGAAATTTTTGCCTGGTCACCATGCTCTCGATTTTTATCTGCGGTGCTTCAAACCTTCCAGATGGTTGGTCATATGCCTTATGCTAGAACATGTGAGTGTTATGCCTCATTTTTCTATGCAAAAAAAATGCTAAAGATATGGTATGTTATGATGACTATGATGCGACATGATGCTTAAAATGAAGAGGGCAAATTTGGGGTGTTACAGCTGCCCCTATTCAATCATCAGTTAATCCGAAAAGGACGATAGCAGCGAGCTATCGACCATTCAAGATAAACTGTGATTGAATACCAAGAAGACCAGAAATTTGCACTCTGACGAAGAATGCAACACCGGGAAATAAACCCGTCCAGATGACGCTTTGGGGACTGCAGGGGAGAAAGAAGCGGACGAGCTTCTTCCAAGTTGGAACTGATATCTGAAATAAGAACCAATTGACAGACGAGTCTTCAAACAATCCTGTGACGCCAGGATCTGGACAGACGAGTCCTCAACACACTGCAATACAACCATCTGCGACAGACGAGTCTTTGAATGACCTGCGACGCCAGGTGCAGAGAGCGGACGAGCCCTTAAGGATCTTCAAAATAGCCCGAGATAGACGAATCTCCTTCACTAATCCTTACGCAGATAAGTGGAATAAGACGGACGGGTCTTCTTCGGATAACCCTTACGCAGGCTCCGGAAATGCATATAAGTCTGTGGGATAGACATGCAACCAAGGTGGACGAACCTTCTTCATATATTATCCGCGGATATATGGTACAAGACAGACGAGTCTTCTGAGCAAACCTGTTACGCCAGGTGCAGCTACCATAATTGGTGCTTGAGACAGACGAGCCTCCTTCGGATTTACCTGTTACGCCAGGACCGGTAACCATTTCGACGTTTAATTCCCACTGTCAGGATTCGAAACCTCTTCAATACAGACGAGTATTGGGTGATCATCAAGACAACACAGACGAGTGCCCTAAGTCAATGATACAGACGAGTATCAGACGATGATCTGAGAAACACAGACGAGTGTTTCAGGCGATGATACAGACGAGTATCAGCCACTGGTATAGACGAATACCGGAAGTTCAAACACAGACGAGCATTTGAAGTAGTCACAGAGATATCTTCACATTCAGGTGCAAGCTAGCACAGACGAGTGCCGAGGATGATACAGACGAGTATCCAGGCAAAGCAGACGAGCTTCAAAACACAAACGACTTCTGGGGAATAAAAGCAGACGAGCTTTAACCAAACACAGACGAGTGCCGGGTCGTTGCAGACGAGCAACAGCGGAGAATACATATCAAGGCACAGACGAGTGCAGCGAAGGATCCCATACCGAACACAGACGAGTGCTGGGAGGTTGCGGACGATGCTGGGGCCATCTCCAAGCACAGACGAGTGCTGGGATTTGCAGACGAGCAAACAACAACGGATACAATCAAACACAAACGAGTGTTGAGGAGTTGCGGACGAGCAACAGATGAGCAACAGGCACGGACGGGCGCCGAGCAACCTTCAAAGGAGTAACAAGCACATATGAGTGCTAAAAGATGCGGTCGAGCATCAAATAAAGATGCGAGCACGGACGAGCACTGGGCACTTCTTAGGGAATACGCCTCAAATAAAGAGGAACGACATGCACGGGCGAGTGCTGCAGGGATGCGGACGAGCACCAAATGAAGATACGCGCCCCAACGAGTACAGGCAACTTCGCTGGGGAGAGAAAACTTCAAAGACTAGCAGGCACGGACGAGTGCCGAGAGCTGCGAATGGTCATCAAACAAAGATGCTAGCACAGAAGATTGCTGGAGAGTACCTCAAATAAAGAGGAAACTGCCGGGGAAAAGGCACGGACGAGTGTTGAAAGAGGATGGGCATCAAATAAAGATGCGAGCACAGACGAGTGCTAAAAGATATAGACTCAACTGGGGAAAAGCAAACGAGCAAAACCGCAGAGCTAACACAGACGAGCGTTAAAAGATGCAGACGAGCAACGATAAAGCAGATACATTATTGCTGGGGATAACTCTGCTTAGAGATAACACATACGAGTGTTAAAGATTGCAGACGAGCAACAAACGGATGCTTGATCGGCAATAGGAGATACGACTCCGCAGGGGAAGACAAGTCAAGAGGTCTGGATACACATTCTGACTGAGGTGATGAATACCTGGCTGCATCATCAAATACCCAAAGTACGGCAACTTTGCTGTGGACATATTTCACTGACGGAAGCGAAAATCAAATATGACCACTGTGGGAACAGGAACATCCTCAGACTTGGCTGGAGAAGCTTCTTGGGCAAATACTCTGGCTGGGGAGAGCATCTGATGATTCAAGACTCTGAGGGGATATCAGGTTTTCAGGTACCTGATAGGCATACTCTGATGGGGATAATGGACTACTAATTCCATCTTTGATGATGTCAGGCTTTCGGGCACCTGCTGGATATATTCCGCTGGGGAAGAATGAAATGCTACTTCACTGGGGAAGAAAAGCTCGCTTGGGTTGCTGCCAAGGCTTGCTGGGAGGAGAATCTCTGTTGGAGATGCCAGGCTTCAGGTACCTGCTGGGAAAGGAAATCTCTGCTTGGGGAGATACTCTACTGGGAAAGTACTCTGCTGGGAAAGTACTATGCCGGGGAGTATCAAATCGCTTGGGAGAATGTGACGCCAACCTGCAACCTGCAACAACAGAACACACCCGCGTGTCCCGGGGATTTGCATGGAATGATCGGTTCATCCATCGTCACCCGACGCTCAAAGAGGGTTACAGTTTCCCTGCATGTCAGTTTTCTTTTCAAAATTATCACCTTGTTTAGATGCAATGCTATTTTTGCCAAAACTCAGGACATTTTGTAAACAAAAATAAACACACACAGCTTTTTTGACTGAATATTATTTTTATTGAATGGCCTCTGAATAGGCAAAGATTTACATCAGGAAGCAACCACCTGGAAAGAGGTAGCCACTAAAAAATTGAGAAAAGAAACTATCCTAATGGCAATGTACACGGCATTCCAAGGAGTTCCATTTCTGCTATGACCTGCATGTCTTCAAGACTTTCCATTCTGTTTTGGCTTTCTGAGAGGATGAGGGGACTGTTTCCTATCCTTCCGACATTGTCAAACTGTACAAAACGATGACGTGGTTCAGATAACTCGGATCACAGTTGTTCGCTTATTCCCTTATTTTGCGTGGATCGCCCTCTCGGGTTTTCAATCCACCGGGATACCCTTTTTTGCCTGAGCTGTCCAATGCGGCTTTTCAACTCAGCGGGTGTACACATTTTTTTTTATTCATTTCCCTAATTTTTGCCCGAGCTTTTTATTCTGTTTTTAGCTCGCCGGGATGCCCTTTTCTTGCCTGGACTTACATTCTGTTTTTGTGTCCAGCGGGTCTCTTTATGCGAAGTATTTTTTAACTGCGTCCGAGTTAACAGGAGATGGGAAGTCTTCTCCATCCATAGTGGTGAGCATCAGCGCTCCTCCTGAGAATACTTTCTTCACTATGAATGGTCCTTCATAGTTTGGGGTCCACTTGCCCCTGTTATCTGAACCTGGAGGAACGATCCTCTTCAATACAAGCTCTCCCACTCGATACTCTCGAGTACGTACTCGTTGGTCGAATGCCCGCTTCATTCTCCTCTGATAAAGCTGACCATGACAGATAGCCGCTAATCTCTTTTCCTCAATTAGACATAGCTGATTGTAACGAGCACGCACCCATTCAGCCTCATCCAGTTTGACATCCATCATCACGCGAAGTGAAGGAATCTCCACTTCAACAGGCAGGACTGCTTCCATGCCATAGACCAGAGAGAAGGGAGTTGCCCCTGTTGACGTCCTGATCGACGTTCGGTACCCATGCAAAGCAAACGGTAACATCTCATGCCAATCCCTGTAGGTGACAACCATTTTCTGCACAATCTTCTTGATATTCTTGTTAGCTGCTTCTACCGCACCATTCATCTTTGGTCGGTAAGGAGAAGAATTGTGATGCTGTATTTTGAAGTCCCGACATAAGTCTGCCATCATCTTGTTGTTGAGATTAGAACCATTGTCAGTAATAATCCTTTCGGGTACTCCATATCTGCATATGATATCTCTTTTCAGAAACCTTGCCACCACTTGACGAGTGACATTGGCATAAGACGCTGCTTCTACCCACTTGGTAAAGTAATCAATCGCGACCAGGATGAAGCGATGACCATTCGAAGCAGTTGGCTCGATTTTCCCGATCATGTCAATGCCCCACATAGAGAAAGGCCAAGGAGATGACATGACGTTGAGCGGGTTAGGAGGAACATGCATTTTATCTGCGTATATTTGGCACTTGTGGCATTTACGAGCGAATGAACAACAGTCTGCATCCATTGTCATCCAGTAATACCCTGATCTCAGAAGTTTCTTTGCCATAGCATGCCCTCCTGCATGGGTACCAAAAGATCCCTCATGGACTTCCTGCATCAACAGGCTTGCTTCGTGTCTATCCACGCATCTGAGCAAGACCATGTCGAAGTTCCTCTTATACAAAACCCCGTCTGTGTTCAAGAAGAAACTAGCAGCGAGTCGTCTCAAGGTCTTTTTGTCTTTGGAAGATGCCCCTGTTGGGTATTCTTGCTTCTCCAGGAATAACTTGATATCGAAATACCAAGGTTTCTCGTCAGACACGGCGTCTACAGAGAAAGCATAAGCGGGAGAGTCAAGCCTGGAGATGTCAATTCTGGGCACAAAGTTCCAACATAGGACTTTAATCGACGAAGAGAGAGTGGCCAAAGCATCGGCAAATTGATTTTCGTCCCGTGGTATGTATTTGAGCTCAACTGTCGTGAAGAATGTCAACAGTTTTCTAGCATAATCCCTGTACGGAACTAAATGCTCTTGATGTGTGTACCACTTGCCGGTAACTTGGTTAATGACGAGGGCTGAATCTCCGAATATGTCGAGGTTCTTAATCCGAAGATCAATTGCCTCCTCTATTCCCATTATACACGCCTCGTATTCCGCTTCATTATTGGTGCAGCCAAAAGTAATTCTGGCAGCGAAGGGTAAATGGACACCTTCAGGAGTAATAAGTACGGCACCAACTCCACGACCATTGATATTGACAGCCCCATCAAACATCAACTTCCATTTGGATTCAGGGTCAGGCCCCTCCTCCGGAAGTGGTTCCTCATAATCGTTTGTCTTGAGGTACATGATGTCCTCATCAGGGAAATCAAATCTCATCGGCTGATAGTCATCCTCAAGAGGTTGCTGAGCAAGGTAATCCGACAATACACTTCCTTTGATGGCTTTCTGAGAAGTGTACTGGATGTCGTATTCAGTTAAAATCATCTGCCATCTAGCAACCCTTCCGGTCAATGCTGGTTTCTCAAAGATGTACTTGACGGGGTCCATCTTGGAAATGAGAAGTGTGGTATGGGTCAACATATACTGCCTCAGTCGGCGAGCAGCCCATACCAAAGCGCAGCAAGTTTTCTCGAGCAGTGAGTATCGGGATTCACAGTCGGTAAACTTTTTGCTAAGGTAATAAATGGCATACTCTTTTCGACCAGACTCGTCATGTTGGCCGAGCACACACCCCATCGACCCTTCTAGCACGGTCAAGTACATGATTAATGGTCTCCCCTCCACTGGAGGCATCAGAATTGGGGGCTCCTGCAAATATTCCTTTATTTTGTCGAAAGCTCTTTGGCAATCGTCATTCCACCTGACTGTTTGCTCTTTTCTTAGCAGTTTGAATATCGGTTCGCACGTGGCAGTTAGGTGAGATATGAACCGAGAAATATAGTTCAATCTACCTAAGAACCCGCGCACTTCTTTTTCTGTCTTTGGTGCAGGCATATCTTGAATAGCTTTCACTTTAGCAGGATCTACCTCAATTCCTCTTTGACTTACAATGAAACCCAGCAATTTTCCGGAACGCACTCCGAAGGTGCACTTGTTCGGATTCAACCTCAGCTTGTATTTGATCAATCTGTCAAACAACTTCTTTAGGTTAACCAAATGCTCCTCTTCGTCTTTGGACTTTGCAATCATATCATCCACATAACATTCGATCTCCTTGTGGATCATGTCATGGAACAACGTGACCATCGCCCGTTGATAAGTTGCCCCAGCGTTCTTCAAACCGAAGGGCATGACCTTGTAGCAGAATGTTCCCCACGGGGTAATGAACGTTGTCTTCTCCATGTCTTCCGGCGCCATTTTTATCTGATTATAACCGGAGAATCCATCCATGAAGGAGAATACTGAGAATTGAGCAGTACTGTCGACCAACACGTCAATGTGTGGCAACGGAAAATCATCCTTTGGGCTTGCTCTGTTCAAATCTCGATAGTCAACGCACATCCGGACCTTGCCGTCCTTTTTAGGTACTGGTACGATATTAGCTACCCAAGGCGGGTAACTAGACACGGCAAGGAATCCGGCATCCCACTGCTTCTGCACCTCCTCTTTAATCTTCATCGCCATATCCGGGCGAGTTCTTCTCAACTTTTGCTTCACAGGAGGACAGTCTTCTCTCAGGGGTAGCTTATGCATCACGATATCGGTATCCAATCCTGGCATATCCTGATATGACCAAGCGAAGATATCCACATACTCTCTCAGCATACTGATCAGCTCTTGTTTGACGTCGGCCTGCAGATTGGCCCCTATCTTGACTTCTTTCTTTACATCTTCACTGCCAATGTTGATGGTCTCAATCTCTTCTTGATAAGGCTGAATAACTCGTTCCTCCTGTTTCAACAATCTGACCAATTCTTCAGGTAGGTCACAGTCTTCCTCAACCCCTTCATCAGCTTGGTAGACTGGATTATCGAAGTCATGCATAGTCATAGCAGGAACGTTATCCGAAGAATCCGGATGATCAGCGCTGCACAAATGATGTGCTCATTCAGAATCTGCTTATTTTGAAAAGAGACGCTAACACAAAGCAAAAAAAGAAAACACATTGCCATTTTTATATTGTTTTTTGTGAAAAAGTTTAAAAACAAAGAAAGGGAACACAGTTTGTCTGAAAATGTCCTTTTATTTCATAGCAAAAATAACAATGCGAAACAAAACATGGTGGCCCAATACAATGGATCCAAGCATCTTGGGCAGAATGCTGGACTTGACAATGCAGTATGCTAATGAAAGGAAACAAACAATTACTTTGAGAGCCAGGTGACTTGAACAATGTCTTCGGCAGACCAATTTCCTAGCTCCTCGCCGGGTGCACACGGGCGGATCCAATTGTTGTCCCAGTCCTTGTCACTGTCTCCGTCTTGACTTGCCGTACAGATTTGATCACGGTTGAGCAACCCAGCACTTGTGAATGCAACAGCTTTACCACTCTGAGTAGACCCTCCAGGTTGATACCCTAAGCCAAATTTGTCACCCTTCTTTTCCACCTCCAGTAACTTGCCCCAGCCCTGGGCATTGCCCGATTGGACGGCCTCTTTTGCTTCCCGGTAGGAATGAATTGACGTGCCTTCGTTATTTTTCTTCACCGGAGTCAAGATACTGACATCTGCTTCAAAAGCTTGGCACAAAGTCTCGTGAATTTCTCCGTCCATTTCTACATATTTGAATGTCGACAGGTGGCTGACAAATATATCTTCTTCCCCGCAAACTGTGATGACCTGGCCATCCACCACATATTTAAGCTTTTGGTGCAGGGTTGAAGTGACGGCTCCCGCTGCGTGTATCCACGGTCTGCCCAACAAGCAACTATACGCAGGCTGGATATCCATGACATAGAAGACACTCTTGAAGACTTGAGAGCCTATCTTGACAGGCAACTCCACCTCTCCGAAAACGGATCTTCTTGAACCATCGAAAGCTTTAACCACTAGATCACTCGGTGTCAGAATAACCCCATCAATGTCAAGCTTCATCAACGCCTTTTTCGGGAGCACATTTAAAGAAGAGCCCGTGTCCACAAGAACATGGGATAACACAGCGCCCTTGCATTCCATCGTGATATGCAGTGCTTTATTGTGATTCCTTCCCTCCGAAGTGAGGTCTCTGTCAGTGAAGCCCAATCCATGGCTAGCATTGACACTTCCAACAACAGCTTCAAGTTGATTGACCGTAATCTCTTGAGGAACGTAAGCCATTTGAAGTACTTTCAGCAAGGCTTCTCGGTGCGCGGGTGAGCACATCAACAGTGACAAGATAGAAATCTTCGAAGGCGTCTGATTCAGTTGGTCAACCACCTTGTAGTCACTCCTTTTGATGATCTTCATAAATTCCTCTACCTCTTTCTCAAAAGTCCCCTGCCCAGCCACAGGAGTATTCGACTCATCATTCACAGTCTGCTTTCCTTTGTCTTTGGACGAAGCTTCGGCCTCGGGATCCTTTCTCAGTGCAGGAGGAGCAAACAAACGGCCACTTCGAGTAAAACCTCCAGCACCTCCCACATTTTCAATAGTCAAGTCAGCAACAGGTCTACTCTCCATCTTCTGTCCCGCCACATAGACATCAGAACCATAATGCCACGGAATAGCCCTATCATCAGTATATGGCACTGGTCCAGGCACAGTTATAGTCACAGGACTAATCTGAGGAGTATAAATAGTAACTGGCTCTTGTCTGACGGGCATGTCAGCTTCATCGTAGAAGATAGTAATGGTTGACACATCATCAGCCTTTTCATTACTAATCTTGCTAAATTGTAGAGAACCATCATCAATCAACTCTTGCAAACCCGTCTTCAATTTCTCGCAGCCACTCACAGCACTTATACAGCCTTTACAATCGAGAGAACAACCAGGAAATACTTGACCTTTCAACAGTCTCTCTTTCACCACCCTCAACGGCGTCTTGACTTCACCAATACTTAGTACCAAACTCAACTTGTCATCACCCTCAATAGCATTAACTCTTGCCCCTCCATGGTGAGGTATAGGGTTCGAGTGGACATTTGGTGGTGGCGCAAAGTTGATTGCCTTTGAATCCACGAGATCTTGAACTTTGTGATGTAGCGCCCTGCACTTCTCGGTTGAGTGCCCGGGTGCCCCTGAATGAAAAGCGCATCGCGCGTTGACATCATAACCAGCTGGAAGCTCTCCAGGAGGTGGTGGTGCCAAAGTCCTCAATTGAATAAGGTTCAAATCCAGTAGTCTCGGCAACAAGGCAGCATATGTCATCGGAATAGCTTCAATCACCCTGTTAGCAGGACGAGCCTGCCTTGGCTGATAAGGCCTTTGCTGGTAGTTGGCTCTAAGTTGTTGCTGTTGTTGCTGTTGTGGTGGAGGTAACATTTGTTGTACGGGAGCTGCAGGAATAGTAACAGCAGCCACATGCCCATAAGGTCTTCTGTAACTACGACCCTGGCTTCGGCCGAATACAGCATTGGTCTCTCCTTCTCGCCTTCTTGGAGGTCCGCTAAAAGCTTTCCTCGCTCCATTTGAACTACTAGCACTGGGGTCTTGTATCTTCCCCATTTTCAACAGCGTTTCGACCCTTTCTCCCGCAATGACAATATCGTTGAACTTTGTAGCAGAACTTGATGCCAATCTCTCAAGAAATACCCCCTGGAGGGTACCCATAAACATATCGGCCATCTCATTCTCTAACAGTGGTGGTTGCACCCTGGCAGCTAGCTGACGCCACCTCTGAGCGTATTCTTTGAAGCCCTCTTTTGCTGTTTGAGCCATATGTTGCAACTGGGTGCGATTTGGAGCCATATCCATGTTATATTGGTACTGCTTCACGAAGGCCTCAGCGAGATCTTTCCAGCTCTTGACATTGACCCTGCTGAGCTTCATGTACCACTCAAGGGAAGCTCCCACCAAGCTATCCTGAAAGTAATACATCCACAGTTTTTCATCGTCTGTATGCGCAGCAATTCTTCCAACATACGATTGCAGATGGGTCTTTGGGCAAGCAGTGCCGTTGTACTTCTCGAAAGTAGGAACTTTGAACTTATACGGAATTCTGACTCCCGGAACCAAGCCCAAGTCTGTTATATCGAATCCCAAAGAACTCTGGGACTGAATAGCCTTGATCTGCTCGGCCATCTCTTCAAACCTCTTGTTCATTTCGACCCCTTGACCCTCGGTCTCATCAAGTAAAGTGAACTGGTCCTCCTGGTGGTCCACATGAATGTTATGCATCCCGTCATTGACTACAGTCGCCCCTGGTTGTATAACCTGAGGTCCAGCCTGTCGTGCGCCCGCACCGGCATGATTATCAGCATTAGCAGCAGCAGCAGCGTTCCGATTCTGATTCTCCACCATCTCTCGCAAACGTTCTTGATTCTGCCCCATTCCGGCCATTAACGTCATGAAGTTGTCCATTCTCTGCCTCAGATCTGCCAAATCTGCCTGCATTTGATCCATGGCTCTCTCTCTGTTAACCTTGGTTGGGTATCTGTGCACTGCTGGTCGTTCTCGAACTTTACGAGGAGCTATTGCGCCTGAAACACAAAACCCGTTAGTAATTGATGCGACACCTGCAAAACAGACAAACAGGTTATATGCAATGCAATGCAACTGTTCATGTTCCCAACTTTAAACATTTGGCATGCCCCAGTTCTGGCATCTATCTCGGCAATCACTTTTTATCTTTCAAACTTTCTCTTTGATAAGTGTTCAGATATTAGCAGTATCTAGACAAACGAGTCTTGCACATTCAAAACGATAACTTGCACATTAATACTGAGTAGGGACAAACCACTATAGGCTAAAAGTCAGAATACATCCCAGAATATTCCCCGAAGGATTACAAACCAGTACATAAAGATAAAAGAAATAAAAGCAAGACTCCTACAACAAGCCTGTAGGTAGTCTGAAAAATAAACTAAGCTAAGGACCCCGGCTCTGCCACCTCCGCCTTGCTTTTCTTGACACCTGCCCTCAGCTTGAGCTCTTCAATCTCTTTCCTGGCTTCCTCCAGAGCTAATTGGCTTTGGACTAGCTGTTGGGTCTTCTCCCTTCGGATGGCGTGGGCTTGTTCCACTTCCTCTTTCTTGAAAGCCATCTGAATCTCAAAGAAATCTTCCTTCTCTTTGAATTTCTTTTGGTCTTCATCCCTTTGGCCTTTCAGCCAAACAATGGACTGTCGAGCGCTCTTGAGAGTCTTTAAAGTCTCCTTGTGCTTGGCTTCTCTTTGCGCTTCCATCATACCCAATCGATGGAAATGGGCTTCTCTTCCGGCAAAATCTTTCTCTTTGTTTTCCAAGGAAGCTTGGAGCTTCTGCAGCTTGTCTTCGACTTCCTTCTTAGCTCTATTAGCCTGGTGGTATAAGCTTACCATCTCAACATTCTCTACTCTGACCGCTTGCAGCTGAGCTTCTAGCTTCTTGTACTCCTCCAAGGAAACCGTACTGCTCGGACTTGGTACCTCTCGAGGATAAAGTGGAGCTTCGACTGAAAAAGGCATGAGAACTGCCTCGATATGCCTTTGCAACCATTCAGCATATGGTGGATATGCCTTGGGATCAACTCGGCCGAAGTCTTTCTTCCCTTTCCTTTTCCTGTGATCCCAGGATTGAACGGCTTGTTGGACTAGCTCTCCGTTTCCGTCAGCAGGAAAATACAAGGATTCAGCAAACATCTCCATCTGGGGAGGATCCTTCAAAGGGTAGCCGAACTGCCTTCTGGCTAATGTCGGATAGTAACTGATGACACCTTTCCTTCCTAGCAAAGGTACTCCAGCAAACCTCCCGCAACTAACCATCAACTCCTTTCCTAGCAAATCCCTGTCATAACCCCAAGCAATGTCTTCTTCAGTCAATCCCATCAGCCTTCTGGACCATCTCCATTCGTCTCGCATATCCTTGAAGGCACCTGATTTAGGTAACTGTCTAGCGAACCATTCGGCAAACAAAGGAGCACAGCAGACCACTGGACCACCTCTACCCTTCTCGTTTCTGTAGTGGACACTAAAATAAAAGTCACCCAATAAAGTAGGCACTGGATTGCCTCTTGCAAAGATTGAGATCACTTCTAAGCTGACAAACTCTTTCTCTCCGGGAAACAAGCTAGACCCATATACCATCAATGCAAGCAAAGCTCCAAAGTCGTTCCACTTAGCTTCTGTAGCATATTTCTCAGCCTCTGGGATAAGCACCCTCCAGGGTAGACCTCTGCCTTTACTCTCTTGCAAAGCCTTTCTGACCGAAACAACTGGCAACCTACAAACCTTGGCTATGTCTTCATCTTTGAGCACAACCTCTGATCCGCAGAACGGCAACGTCTCTCTGATTGGAATACTCAGCATGCTGGAGATCTCTTCCAATGTCGGAGCTAAGATGTAACCTGAAAGAACAAAGCAACGCAGCAAGGGATCATAAAATTGCAACAAGGTATGCAAGCTGTCCTTTTGGTCTGTAGTAGGCTTGTCCACAAACTTCAGTATCTGGCCATATCTTTTCTTGAAGTTTCCTAAGACTTGATCGTTCATCAAACCTGCTAACCTCTGAACACTTTTAACTTCCGGCTGCAGAAAGGTATAATGCACATTCTTTTTTCTTGGATCTCTTTTGATTTCTGCCATGGAGATAAGAATACCAGAACTGGGAACAAATGCGAGCAATGCCCTGAAAAATGGGAAACATAAACAGTTAATGCAAAGAATGATGCAGATGCAATGCAATGCAAACATATGACCAACGGGGACCATCTGAACTGGCACACTGACAAAGCCCTCTGAATAACTGGCAATCTCAACAGTTCACTGAGTCACACCCTCTGATAATTACAACCCTCTGATCAGAATCACAGTATCAAGAAATCCAGAATTCCAGGACCATAACTTCGGAACCACAAATCTTATTCACCGGACCAAAGATCATAACTGAACAAATGAGTGTATGTTGAGGTCATGGGTTCCTGCACACCTGTAAACACCCCCCAATCTTACAGGTAAAAGGCTCCGGGTCAGACATCACGGACTCTCAAAGCCGAATAGCAATAATACATTCACCATCTCCGAGAAATGGCTCATGACCAAATCAGGGAATCGGTTAGGCATTATGTACTACGCAGGGAGGCCTCAGCTGAGTCCGGGAAAAACAAGCATCCCTTATAAGTCCCCAGCTTCAAGTGCTGAAATCGAGAAACAATAGTACATTCAGCCCGTAGGATACAGTACTAATGTCATACGACCAGATGCTTTAACTGAGTTCTTATAAGAGAACCAGGCCATCCTATGCGAGTTCCCAGTGGACCCTCGGGTGCGAATGGGTTTGCCACAAAATGTGGTCTGCCACTGTCACCACTGGAGAGGGTTGTTTCCACAAAGGTTCTCAATGATCGGTCCCCAGCTGCACATAACTGTCAGGGTTATGTAATGAGAGAGGAAGATCCCCAAATCAAGACATTTCCAAGACAATCGCAACCTGGGTGTGGAACTCACTACTACCCCCATGACAAGATCTCATGAGGCCAAAGTGGAACCACTCTAAATCCTATGGTGCACTCGAGCCGGGTACTTGGCTCATATCTCTCAAGAACCAGTAACTCCCATCCCACCAAAGAAAACCAGTCCAGACAGTCCAGTATGATATATATGATGCGGAAAATAAATACTGAAAACTGTAAATAAAGCTGTAAATAAAGCAGTAAACAAACAACAATAAAATACAATAAGCCACATCAAACAAACATCACCCAATGAAACAGAAACACACAAGCGCTAGGATAGACTCACAGGGGAACCAGAGATTCTCTGGTGTGCTTCCCCAGCAGAGTCGCCAAGCTGTCGCTCCCGAGGATTTCCATCCTGGTACAAACGCGAAAGTGGCGCGGAAAAAGAATAGAGTCGCCAGCCATGCATTTTTATCCCGAAGAAAGGGAATGGTAATGCTGCACAAACCAGAAGAAACGAAAAGGAAGGACACGGGTCCTGCGAACCAGAGAGACTGAGCTCGGGAGTCGGTTACGACCTGGGAAGGTATTAGCACCCCAAATCGTCCGCCGTACCCGACGGGATCCACGCTTGCAAAAGAAACTGTTTCAAAGGGTGAGGGTATGAAAGATGCAGCAAAAGAAAAATGAAAATGAAAAGAAACTAGAACTGGAAAAGAACTGAAATAAGAGATGAAGGAAAAATGTAGGGAAAATAAAGATTGTGCTCGAACGGGCCCTACCCCGCTGCCTACGTACCTCATCGGGATAATGAGGATCAGAGACGCCGTAGTTCCCCTAACTAGGGGTACTAAAAGGAAATTGCTTGTGAATTAAGGCTTGAACCGCCTATGCCATTGCTCAGGTGTTGCAGGCTCGGACGACGAGTGCGTAACCGTCTTGCAAGATGACAAGTAGGAGCAAGTTCGCGTACGGAGCGAAGGAGATGAGAAAAGAATTCCCGAAGGAAAGACGCTTATTGTTTGTTTTGTGTTTTTTAGAAGCTTTTATGAGTGTGTCACAAGGAAGTGAACTCAAGCTCTCATCAATGGAATGTGCACTTGTCACTACATTCCAAGATGGAATAATAGAACAAGCACACTCAAGTAAGGAGAAGATCCCCAAAACTTGAACCCAAAGATTAGGGCTTAGGCTCACTAACTCGCTTAATTATTAAGTGCTTTTTGGTTATTTACATGAAGAAGTGTTTTTTATGCTTTTCTTTATGAAGAAGATACCTTGATCAGACTTGTGCATCACAAAGTAAACATGTACTATCCCAAGATGGGAAGACTACAAGCATACCTCATGGAATAAGGCTATGGATCAATGCATCACTTCACATTTATTAAAGTGTTTTTTTAAGAGTTTTGAGATGAGAAGAGAAAAGAACCAAAAAGGATCATAAAGGTAAAATGCTAAAGGGGGACTAAAATAATCCTAAGTGTTAACATGCATGGATGATCCTAGGTTTGTGAGGTTTCTATCCTAATGAAGAAGAGAAGAAGAAGATAGAAGAAGGGATGAGAAAGGCCTAAGCCCAACAACAAAGGGTTAGTTCAAATAACAAAAGAGGAAAGATGAAAAAAGTTGAAATGTGGATAAACATCCACACTTCTCTTACCATGAGCCCCTGAAAAGTTAGCAAAAATCCAGCAAATTGACCAAGAAACAATCATGGGATCAATCATGTTCAAAGGTACTTGAAAATGAAAATCAATCATCATGCCAGGCACAGCAAACACACGACTTACGCGTCGAAAACATGAGAGCATACATCAAACAGCAAGCTAATCACCCTAAACATCATGTCTAATGATCATACAATGAGTCATGGCAATTAGCACAAGCAAAGGGATCAAACAAACTCAAAACAGCCCCAAAAAACCAATCTGCATCAGTGTTAACCGGTTAACCATATGCGTTAACCGGTTAACCAGTCAAAACCTGCACCAAACACGCAGAAAAACAGGGCGTTAACCGGTTAACCATATGCGTTAACCGGTTAACACTGTAAAAACAGCAGCAAATTCCTGCAGAAAACAGCAGCTCAAAACAGCTTATTCAAATAAGCTGCACCAGACCAGCACTCAATTACACATGGAAAAATAGATCAATGCACATCAATCCATAACATTATGCTCATGAACACTAACAATCGGATCCGGATACCAATCAAACAATCAAATCATGCAACACAATCAATTACACAAACACATGGTGGATCTAAAGCACAAGCAATGCAAATAAGCCAAAAACAGAGTTGGATCTGAAATTAAACCAACCTACAAAGCGGAGGTATGCTTTGGTAATTGTTGATTATGCTGAAAATGATAGATCTCGCGCAAAACTTTGAAGATCCGATGCTAAGCTCCACACTCCATGCAAAATAAATGCAAGATCAAGCTCTTGATGCAGAATTTTGGATCCAAAAGCACTTCTAGATTCCAAACCAGATCTGAATCACCAACTAAACCAGCAAAATGATGCAAAGAAGCTATGGATGGAGGTCTAGTTCCAAGATCTACACACCTCAAGGCAAGGTTGTGTGATCTTCAAAGAGGAACTTTGAGTAATTTGGAAAATTGGGAGAGAAAAGTGAGAGAATTGTGAGTGAGAGCAATGAAAATTCAGAAATGAGAGTGAAAAATGAGGGAGATATCCTTTGGTTTGGAGAGAAATGGAATATATATGGTTTAGGGTTGGGGCCCAAAATCTTGGTTTGGGATCCAAAAAATATGGCTTGGTAATGTGATTAGGTTTTAGGGTTGGAAAGAGGTTTGGATACATGCTCTAGATCCTTCTCAAATTCAAATGAAATTCAAATGAATAAAAATCAGAAAATTGGAAAATGGAGCCAAAACCACATGCTGAAATTTGCTGCTGGAAATTCAAATTTCGCAGCTGTTAACCGGTTAACCATATGCGTTAACCGGTTAACGCATGCAAAATTTGAATTTCCCCCCTTTTGGTGGGAAACTTCAAAAATGATGCCGGCGCCCGCCGTTTCAAGCTGATTTCGATCCTTTCATTCTTTTTAAGCTTTGAACATGGTACAGAGCTTGTGCAGAGTGATCCTGTGAAATTTTTGCCTGGTCACCATGCTCTCGATTTTTATCTGCGGTGCTTCAAACCTTCCAGATGGTTGGTCATATGCCTTATGCTAGAACATGTGAGTGTTATGCCTCATTTTTCTATGCAAAAAAAATGCTAAAGATATGGTATGTTATGATGACTATGATGCGACATGATGCTTAAAATGAAGAGGGCAAATTTGGGGTGTTACACCGTTTCCTCGGCATTGGGTGCACTCGAGCCCTTTTCTTCCATGTCTTCCACCTCCAGCGGTCCGGTCTCCGTGGGCGTCACAGCTGGGTCTCTTTTAAGCAGCCCGTGCGTTTGTTCAAGACATACGTGGACTCTGCCCGTCACTTTAAGGGTCGGTGGTATGTGGTGAGACCGATCACCCGTGTCGCCCTGCACTCCCTTTACTACTATCAATGGGCAGCAAATGGGGAGGAAAAATTGATGTCGAAGATACCGCTGAGGTGGCAGCGTGATCATTTCGACCTCAACACTGCTCATTATAGGATTAAATTTGCGATGCTCGGCGTCGAGGATAGGCTCGCATATAAGAAGTTGGTTGACTATGTGCGGAGTTTCAATCTGGCGGTCTGGACGGATCGACAGGGCGTGCCTCATCTCGACGAGGCTGGAGTGCCGATCACTGAGACCCGCATTATTAATACGAAAGCTTTGCTCGAGTGCAGGACCGAGGATAAGGCCTTGGAATTATTGAGTAGGCAAATTTTTCTTGTTCTTATTTTTGTCTATGTCTTCGCCCACTAACGTTTGTGTGTAATGTTCTGCAGGTGTTATGCCCACTGCGCGTGATCGGGTCCTCAAGCTGGCCAAACAGGTTGGTGCGCCGGACAGGGTACCCAAAAAGAAAAAGAAAATTGTGCCTCGTGTTCAGGTGGTCGCTAAAGACTATGGGGTTGGGACTTCGAACACGGCGAGTCCGGCGCCCTCCTCTCCTCCTCGGGCGTCAACAATTAATATACCCGATAGCCCGCCTCTATCAGCTTCTCCTCTACACAAGCGGAAGCGTCCTGAGGGGGCTCTTTCGAGGTCGTCATTGGGGGGCGGGAGTCCGGGCGGACCTGGCAGCTACCTCTTGCCCCCATGCTATGTGGAGCGGTCCTTCTTCAAAGCCGAGGATGCGATCGCGGTGCCGGCGCCCGAAGCAAGGGCTATCCTGAATCAAGAGTCCGGTGTCCGGCGGAAGGAACTGGCAAGGGATCTGGCAGCTGTCATCCGGGTGATGGAGACGGCCATGGTCTTAACGGATACCTCAGTTTCTACTACTTCGCTGGAAGATGCCCTCGTGCAGGTCCGGTCTGAGAAGGACAAGCTGTCCAAGGACCTGTCAGACTACAAAGAGGAGAACTAGCTTCAGGAGGGGCTGAAGAAAAAGCTGGAGGAGGTTGAGGGGGAGCGGGATCAGCTGAGGGCGGCCAAGGTGAATCTGGAGGAGCAGCTGGCCGGGCACCAGAAGTTGATTGAGGATAATGTTGGACTGCGTACTCAACTTGCTTCTCTCGAGGAAAAGGTTCGTCCTTTGGCTGATGAAAATGAGGAGGAGCTCGCCCTCGGTTCCCGTGGTGAGCTGCTGGGGCACATACGCTCCCTTAACCAGGATCTCGTGGCTGTGTTCAAGGAGGGTTTTGACAACGCCGTCGAACAGCTGAGGCTTCTGAATCCTGAGTTGGTGACGGAGGGGTCAGCCCACAACTACTGTGTCTGGGAGGGGGAGATTGTGTGCCCTTTTGAAGCCGAGGAGGAGCTGGGGGATGATGAGGATGAGGTGGAGAATGTTGAAGAGGAGCTCCGGGCGGAGTCTTGATTCTTTTTTTTTTTTTGATTTGTTTTTCATATGGCCTGCGCGCCTTGTTGATGTATGGCCTGCGTGCCCTTTATGTATTTTGGCCTTCGGGCATATGTAATTCGGCCTTCGGGCGTACTTGTTCTCGGCCGTTGCTTTAAATATATGAATGTTGTTTTTGGTCATTCTTTTTGTTCGGTTATGTACCATGTTTTTATGTTTATGAACTGTTATATTCTGCTCGACCAGGTTAGTCTCCTCGGTTTAGGGAACCGATGAAGTATCGGGCGTGGTGCCCATTTGGATCGAAGACCGGGTTCGATGTTCGGGACTCCGGCTTCGAGGCTTGGGCTCTCCCATCGCGAGCTGGGCACCCTGCCTGTCTTGGTACTTCGACATTGGTGCTCGATCGAGATCCAATCGTCGGGGAGGGTTGTGTTCGCTGGAGGGATCGGTTTGTCCCCGGGTCTTGCGGTTCCTCTCTGTCGTTTTGGAGATGAAGAGCGTGGTCGTACCTCCCACGTCTCCCCGTGATGTATTTAGCTGTAATATTGTCTAAGTTTCTCTGCGTTCCATGGTCGAGCGAGTTCTTCGCCTTTTAGGTTTTCTAGGTAATAGGCCCCGTTGCTCGTCTTGTCGCGGACGCGGTAGGGGCCTTCCCAATTGGCGGCCAGTTTACCCTCTCTTGGGTTTTTCTGGTTTCTTCTGAGGACCAGGGTGCCCACCTGGAACTCTCTTTTTATGACCTTTGCGTCGTGGCGCAGTGCTATTTTTTGTTTGAGGGATATTTCCCTAAGGGCTGCTTCGGAACGGATCTCGTCGACGAGGTCTAGCTCGGCTCTAAGTGCCTCGTCGTTCATTTCTTCATCTAGGGGTTCCTCCACGCGTCTCGTCGGCTCCCGTATTTCCACCGGGATGACTGCTTCGGTGCCGTAAGTTAGTCGGAATGGGGTCTCCCCGGTGGTGGAGTGTGGCGTCGTGCGGTAGGCCCATAGGACGCTATGTAGCTCCTCGACCCATGCCCTCTTTGCCTCACCGAGCCTGCGTTTGAGGCCACGTAGGATTACCCTGTTGGCCGCCTCCGCTTGCCCATTCGTCTGCGGATGTTCGACGGATGTGAAATGCTGCTTAGTACCTAGGCTAGCGACGAAGTCTTGGAATCCCCCGTCCGTGAATTGTGTTCCATTGTACGTGATGAGGACCTGGGGAACGCCGAACCGAGCGAGGATATTGCGTTTAAAGAATCGGAGAATGTTCTGTGCGGTTATTTTAGCCAATGCCTCTGCTTCAATCCATTTGGTAAAATAATCCACCCCTACGATGAGGTATTTATTCTGGTATGATCTGGTCACAAAAGGTCTGAGGATGTCCATGCCCCACCATGCGAAGGGCCATGGAGAAGAGAGTGTTTTTAGATCGTTCGGGGGTGCGAGGTGCATGTCGGTGTGTCGCTGGCATTTATCGCATTTTTTTACGTGCTCCTTTGAGTCATGTTGCATGGTCGGCCAGTAGTAGCCTGCCCGAAGGGCTTTTCGTGCGAGTGATCGCCCACCGAGGTGCTGGGCGTTAATTCCCCGGTGTATTTCTCCAAGTATGTCGGGGACTTTCTCTTCCTCGACGCACTTGAGTAATGGGATGAAGAACCCCCTACGGTAGAGTTTCCCTTCAAGGAGTACGTACGAGCATGCCCGTCGTTTGGTGGTGGCCGCCTCCTTTGGGTCGACGGGGAGTTCGTCCTTTGTTAGGTAATTGTAGATAGGTGTCATCCAACAATGAGTATCCCCGATCGCATTGACCTCGATTGGAGGAGGTAGTTTTTCGATGCTAGGTCGAGGAAGGATCTCTTGAATTACGGATTTGTTTCCGCCCTTCTTCCTCGTGCTGGCTAATTTTGAGAGGATATCGGCCCGCGTGTTGTGCTCGCGAGGTACGTGTTGTACTTCCCACTTCTCGAATTTTTCGAGTTTTTCTTTGACAAGGAACAAGTATTCGACAAGGTTGTCGTTCTTGGTTTGGTACTCTCCTCGTACTTGTGAGGCCACGAGCTGGGAGTCTGTTGATATTTTTACTTCCTTTGCTCCTAGGTCCTCGGCTAATCTCAGGCCGGCGATAAAAGCCTCGTATTCGGCTTGGTTGTTCGACGTTGGGAAAGCTAGTGCTAATGAGACCTCAATCAGGATCCCGTCCTCATTCTCGAGGATGATCCCGGCTCCGCTACCTAATGTGCTGGAGGCGCCGTCGACGAAGATCGTCCACTTATGGGCGCCGTCCGCCGGTGTTGAGCAATGGGTCATTTCCGTGACGAAGTCGGCCAGTGCTTGGGCTTTCAAAGCCTTTCTATTTTCGTATTGTATGTCGAATTCGGAGAGTTCCAGTGACCATTTGAGCATTCTGCCGGCCATATCTGGCCGCCCAAGCAACTGTTTGATCGGCTGATCGGTTCTTACTTTTATCGTGTGTGCGAGGAAGTAATGACGTAGTCTCCTTGCCGCATTTATGAGGTCCAAGGCGACCTTTTCAATTTGCTGATATCTGAGTTCGGGGCCTTGGAGTGCTTTGCTCGTAAAATAGATGGGTTTCTGTCACTCGCCGGTTTCCCTTATTAGGACGGCGCTGACGGCCTCGGTCGCCACGGACAGATACAGGTATAGGGTTTCCTTTTCTAATGGTCGTGATAAGACCGGGGGTTCGGAGAGAACCTTCTTTAAATGGAGTAATGCCTGTTCGCATTCATCGGTCCAGTCGAAGCTGGCTTCTTTACGAAGGAGTCTGAAGAATGGCAGCGCATGCTGGGCGGATTTGGCGATGAAACAGGAGAGTGAGGTGAGCACCCCGTTAAGGGACTGGATTGATTTTTTGGTCCTCGGGGTTGGAAATTCCGAGGACGCCCGGCATTTGTCGGGGTTGGCTTCGATCCCCCTTTCGGTGAGGTAGAAACCCAGGAATTTTCCTGCTCGTACTCCGAACGTTCATTTTTCAGGGTTGAACCTCATTTTGCACTGCCTCGCCTGCTCGAAAACTTTGGATAGGTGCCGAGCATGGTTAACCTCCTCGTGTGACTTGACGATCATGTCGTCCATGTATACCTCGAGCATGTCCCCTATTTCTTCCTTGAAGACTTTGTTCATCATGTGTTGGTATGTGGCACCGGCGTTCTTGAGCCCGAACGACATTACGTTGTAATAGTAATTGCCCGTTGGGGTCATGAATGCCGTGTGTCTCTTGTCCGTGGTCGACATAGGGATTTGGTTATATCCACTGTATGCATCCATGAAGGACAAGAGTTTAAAACCTGCAGAATTGTCCACGAGCATGTCTATATTAGGGAGAGGGAAAGCATCTTTGGGGCAAGCCCTATTAAGATCAGTATAATCAACACACATACGCCATTTTCCATTATTTTTCTTAATGAGGACTACATTAGAGAGCCAGGTTGTGTACTGGGCTTCTGAAATAAAATTTGCCTCTAAGAGGTCTTTTACAGCTCGCTCGGCAGCCTCCGCCTTCTCGGGAGACTGCTTGCGCCTACGCCGTGCTACGGGCTTGACTGCCCGATCTAAAGCTAGCTGGTGACACGCGATCTTAGGATCCAGATCGAGCATTTCCGCGGCATTCCAGGCGAAGAGGTCGGAGTTCTCCTTAAGGCATGCCACGAGCTTCTCCCTTGTTCCCTCGGGCAATCCCTTGTCTATCTTTATTGTCCTTTCCGGATCGTCCCCCAGAGGGATGAGTTCGAACTCTCCGTCGGGGATCGGTCGGAACGGGTGTTCGGGGGATCGTTCCTCGACGGGTTTCCATTCTTCAGTCTCGTCGCAACCAATGCGGCAGTCGAGGTCGATGGCGTTAATTCCCTGGGGGGGAGGATCCTCAGTCTTGAATTTTTTGTTGCTACTCTTTGTATTGACCGTAGCTTGTCCTTTTACTGCGGCGTCGTAGCACCGTCGGGCAGCTTCGATGTCACCGTGGATGGTGACTACACGGCCCAATTTGGTGTAGTATTTCATCTTCAGATGGACGGTGGATGGGACTGCGGTGAGTTCGGCCAATGTCGGGCGTCCGAAGATGCAATTGTAAAGGGATGGACAGTCCACGACCAGGAATTGGATTTTGATTTCCCTGGCTGTTTCCTGTTCCCCGAAGGTGACGAGGAGCTCGACATATCCCCACAGCCTTGTTGTGGCTCCATTGAATCCCTGGAGGTCGGATCCGACGTAGGGGGCCAGGTTGGTCTTGTCTAATTTCAGAGTCTTGAAGAGGTGGACGTACATGATATCCACCGAGCTGCCCTGATCGACCAGAATGCGCCTGACGTCGAACTGGGCCATCCTTGCCTTGATCAATAGTGGAATGCCCGAATTCGGGGATCCGCCCGGAAGCTCTTCTAAAAAGAAGGATATTGGGTTGGATTTACCCCGATATTTTGTCAGCGTCGCTTTTTGCTCGGGCGCAGTCAGAAGGAGCTCGTCGAACTTGCGTTTGACCGAGAGGGCAGCAGCCTCGCCGTTAATCCCTCCACCCGATATGACTAGTGCGGTCGGGAAATCTTCCCAGGGGCTGAGTGATAACGAGAAAACGTATCGATTATATTGCTAGGTTTCATTGACGTTTTATCGCATAATCACCGTTTTAACACTCGATTTCTCGAGTTTTTCTTACCATTTTGCAGGTACATCATTATATGGAGCTAAATCATGAATTAAGAGAAAAAGGAACAAAATCAAGCATAAAAAGATGAAGAAATGAAGAAGCCTGCAAAAACTGCATATTTTGATGCAGCCACGATCGTCACAAGGGTGTCACGACCGTGACACCCCAAAATGAAGCATCACGGCCGTAAGAGCATTGTCACGACCGTGACACTAAAAAACCACAAGCCACGAACGTGAAGACCTTGTCACGACCGTGACAAGGGTAAAAATAGGTTTTTGACCAAGACTACGTCAAGGCATTACGTGAAGAATTTGTTTCCTAAATATTTGCCACGTTCCTGCATTCCCTCCACAAATTCAGCAAGGCCCAAGCAACAAAGGTCCAAAAATCCAGCCCATTTAGGATTCTATAAATAGTACAAGTTCTATGAACAATGTACAGAGCATTTATTATTCAATTTTCTGCGGAAGCTCTGCCGAACTGTTTTACGACCCTTTCTATTTCTGCATTATTTTTAGTTTTCTGTTTCGTTCTTATTGTATCCAAACCCGCCATATAACAATTTCCAACATCAGGAAATTGTTATACATTTATTTTTTTTCTAAACCTTCAGCCTTTGTTATTTTCGATTTCGCCAACTCCAAGCTTTCCGGTCTGTGGAAGAAGGAGTCTGCTCTAATATTGTTAACCAGGTTTTTCATTATATTGCAATTTAATTATTTATAATGTTTATTTATTTTTCTGCCATGAGTATTTTATTATTTAATTTTCTGTCTCTGTCTGGTTCAACATCGATGAGTAGCTAAACACCTTAGGGCGGTATGTAGTTAGAACAAACTTAACCGGTAAAATATAACCATAGGCTAAAAATAATTAATCACTTAACATTCTGGCTGATACTTTTTAATTGAAATAGACCTTTTCGTTACGAGAGTAAGAAAAGAATATTAGGTTAGGTCAAGACCACGAGAGTGTGAGGTTTTAACCAGATAGCTAAAGTTAGGCATTTAAATTAAACAAAGCGAGAGCGCTTTAAAATAAATTAGAATTACTTAGTTTCCAAAAATTACCTCTAAACACTTATGGGCTAGCGAGAGCAGGCATAGGGCTTTAGGGATAAGATCTGATATAAGACCACGAGAGTGTGAGTTGAGGGTATTTAAACTGGTAATCTCTACCGAATAGATTAAGTAAACATCTTTATAAGCCTAGGTTAGATTGACCCACCTAAGTTAGTATAATTACATACCGACCGCCTTAGTATTACTTTATTAAAACTTAAATTTAATTCCGCCTTTAATAGTCTTAAAAATCAACAAAAAATCGTGAAAACCATTCGCCTTAGCTAAACTAGAAGTTCATCTAGCACTAAGTAACCATAGAATCCCTGTGGATCGATAATCTTAAATATTACTTCGATAGGCTGTGCACTTGCAGTTAAGATACCGCTAGACGCATAATTAGACACGTCTTTAGCCCATCACTGAGTGCAGTGATTCGGCTTTCGGGCAATGGCTCGGGGAGGATGAAATCTTCTGGGCGAGACACGCAGAGGGCCACTTGGTAAGGAGAGTTGTCGGGGGGGTGTCTTCCCGGGGTCTCTTCTTCTCTGCCTCGTCATGCTTGGGGGTTTCGTTCCTCCTCGTATACTGTTTTAGGTGCCCTTCCTGGATTAAGATCTCTATCGCATCTTTCAGGTGAACGCAGTCTTCGGTCACGTGCCCGTGGCTCCTGTGGAACCTGCAGTACTTGGACTTGTCGGTGTGAGGCTTTGGTGCAGATGGTTTAGGGAACCTTACTCTGCCCTGTTTGAACTCAGAGTTGATGCACTCCGCGAGGATGCACTCTCGGGGAGCTGTCAGCAAGGTGTATTCGCTGTATCGGCCTGCGGGGCCTCTTCCTTCTCGAAGTTCGCGGGGTCTTTCTTCTCTTCGCTTGTCCCCGTTGCGACGGGGGAAATTTGGATCTTCGCGCTTGGGGTGATCAGTATCTCCAATACTACGGCCGCTGCGGGCGTTGTGGGCTACCTTTTTTTCCTCGTATCTGATATAGGCCTGGGCCTTGTGCAGAAGTTCATTCAAGGTGCGGGGAGGCTCGATCCCGACGGCTCTGCTGAGTTCACTGTCGGGAAAGAGCCCCCTCTCGAGGAGGTATTTCTTCATGTGTTCGGTGGTATCCACCTCGACAGCTTCCTGGTTGAATCGCTCAATGTACGAGCGTAGTGTTTCATTTTTCTTTTGTACTATGGCTTCAAGGGTCGCCTCTGTCTTGGGGTGACGTCGGTAAGCCGTGAAGTGCCTTGTGAACATGGATCTCATGACTCTCAAAGACGTGATGGATTCGGGGGCCAAGCTCTTGTACTAGGCCATGGCCCCTTTCCTGAGGGTTGTTGAAAACAGCCTGCATTTGAGGTGGCCGGTGATGTCATTGCGGTAGTCGAGCATCGTGTTGACGTTGTCGACGTGGTCATCGGGATCGGTAGTCCCGTCGTACACAGCTAGATTAGGAGGTTTTTCCATGCCTTTGGGGAGCGGGGCTTCCATTATTGCCCGTGACAGGGGACAATGCAGGTCTTCTTCGTCGCTCCTCAGTGGAGAGAGTTCGTTGTTGTCGGGGCTGCGCTCGCGCCTTGGTGATGATCTCGATCGAACATTGTCGCGGCGGGCGCGTGCCCTGCTGACATGAGGTTCTGGCGAGCGACGTCCTCGCTTCTTTGTTGCCTCTGGACGTTGTTGTGTCCTCCTCTCCTGTTGGTGTCGGACCTCCTGTCATTCAGCTTCTAGGGCCATGATTCTCTCGTGCTGCTGGTAGAGCATAGAACCGGCCTAGTTGAGGGCGTTCACCATAGCAATCATGGTGGCGTCTCCTTCGACGGGGACGGGGATGGGATGAAATGCCTCGGGCCCTTGGTTTTGAGCGTGAGAGGCATCCCCGTTATTTTGGGGCTCTGGAGACGGGGTAGCTGGACGACCGTCACGAGCGTCTGCTTCATGGGTCTGCGGGCCGTCGTCCATAGTATAGTCGACGAGGGGACGGCTGCGCTCGCTAGGTTGTTCTCCGGCCATGTTGGAAGGACAGGAATGAATGAGCTTTTATCCTCTATTGATGAAGATGGGGATAGCTAGTTCCCACAGACGGCGCCACTGATCTTACCTGATCAGGAGGGCCTTCCAAGGACTTGAAGAGTGGGCCAGAGAATGGGATGAGAGAGGGGGTGTACCTGCAAAGTACTCTGATGCTTAAGTCAGAAAAGGTACAGAGTTAAGGTTATTTCAGAGTGAGTTAGAATACCTGACCCTTTGCCATGAAAGGGTATTTATATTGAGCCCCCAGCGCTGGGCCAAGGCTCCTAATGGGCTTGATCTAGCTAGGCCCAAGGAGGAGCTGCCAAGGAACGCGTAAGAAGCGTGAAGACCTAGACCAAAGGTCTGCTCCCTGGTCCAACTGCCCCTATCTCTCAGGAGATAATGAAGGGCAGTTGGGTGACGTGGCAGATGAGCTGGCAGACATGGTTTCTGCCCGACATCGTGCGTATGCCCGTAGTATGGATAGGTGATGTGTGAAGGAGGGTCGGCTGGTGGGATGCATGTGTCTCTGCCCGACACGTAGTGGGGTGTCGAGGCAGAGTGTCATCAGCTCGGATGTATGGGCCTCTGCCCGACATATTCACCAGCTCGGATGCATGGGCCTATGCCCGACGTGTATTGGGCCGTGCCGTGCATGTCATCATGGCCCAGTCCAGAACAGTTAGCACATAACATAATGCAACTTTTGATCAAAAATAATTTGAAACCAATAAATTTTGAGTGTGCGAAAGTGAGAAAAACGGAAACCGGCAAAAAACAAGTCATAACATTTTATGCAAATAAAGTAAAATAAATGAACTTTCATGATATTTTTATATATACAAAGTAATTTTATACAAGTTTAGATGTCACCTTCATTGAGAATACCAAGTTCTCGCCGAATTTTGAAGAATTGATCTTTAGCCAATGGTTTTGTGAAGATGTCAACAAGTTGATGATGTGTATCCACAAAGGTGACGTCTACATCTCTGTTAAGTACATGATGACGAAGGAAATGGTGTCAAATATCTATGTGCTTTTTTCTTGAATGCATGACCGGGTTTTTTGTGATGTTGATGACACTTGTGTTGTCGCATCATAGAGGAATGCATCCGAGATCTAAACCATAATCAAGAAGTTATTGTTTAAGCCACAAAATTTGTACACAATAACTACCTGCTGCAATATACTCTGCTTCGGTCGTACTAAGTATGACACATGCTTGTTTCTTCCATTCCCACGACACTAGTGCATTCCCAAGTATGTGACACGTACCACTTGTGCTTTTTCTATCAGTTTTACATCCTGCATATTCAGCATCAGAATAGCCAATCAAAGTACATATACTACCTCTTGGATACCATAATCTGACGTTTGTTGTTCCTTTGAGATAATTCATGATCCTCTTCACAGTAGTGAGATGTGACTCCTTAGGATTTGCTTGGAAGCGTGCACATAAACACACACTAAACATTATGTCAGGACGACTTGCCGTCAAATATAGTAAGGAACCAATCATACCTCTATATTTTGTAACATCAATTGAAGTACCCGATTCATCTTGATTAACATACGTTTCGGATCCCATTGGAGTAGACATTACCTTGCAACTATCCATATCGAATCTTTTCAATAATTCCTTGCAATACTTGGATTGGTTGATGAAAATGCCATCCTTTGTTTGCTTGATTTGTATTCCAAGAAAATAATTCATTTTTCCCATCATGGACATCTCGAATTCTCCTTGCATCATTAATGAAAACTCTTCACATAATTCCTTGTTTGTTGAACCAAAGATGATGTCGTCGACATAGACTTGAACCAATAAGGTGTTGCCTTTTATTTTCTTAATGAACAATGTCTTGTCAACCTTTCCTTTTACATATCCCTTTTCACAAAGAAAGTTTCTAAGGCGATCATACCATGCCCTTGGTGCTTGTTTTAAACCATAAAGGGCTTTCTTTAACTTGTAAACATGTGAGGGATTCTTGAAGTCTTCAAAGCCCGAAGGTTGTTTGACATAGAATTTTTCATTGATGTAGTCATTCAGGAAAGCGCTCATGACATCCATTTGGAATAACTGAAAATTCATTGAACAAGCATAAGCAAGCAATAATCGTATAGCTTCTAACCTTGCCACCGGAGCGAACGTTTCATCAAAGTCGATTCCTTCTTCTTATTTGTATCCTTGTGCGACCAATCTTTATTTGTTTGGAACTATGATTCTATTTTCATCAAGTTTGTTTTTGAACACACATCTTGTTCCTATGATATGCTTATTGTCCGGTCTTGGTTCAAGATTCCAAACTTGATTTCTTTCAAATTGGTTTAATTCTTCTTGCATTGCTACTATCCATTGATCGTCGCCTAAGGCTTCATTGACTTTGGTTGGTTCGATTTGAGATACAAATGCCATGTTGAGACATGCATCTTTGAGATTTAGTCGTGTTGCTACACCTTGGCTAATATCACCAATAACTTTATCTATCTGATGATCTCTATGAGTCCTCCATTCTTTCGGTAGATCATGATGTTCCTCATTGATTTCTGACTCATCTTCTTGTGGTTTTGGTTGATCATTTGAAACATCTTTGTATGGTTGAGACATGTCTATTAACTCATCATCATCAAGAATATTATCCTCTTTAGAGGGGTTAGTTTCATCAAAAGATACATGCATAGATTCTTCAATAATTAAAGTTCTTTTTTTAAAAATTCTAAATGCCTTACTAGAGAGGGATTGACCAAGAAAGATACCTTCGTCGGATTTCTCATCGAACTTACCAAGATTGTGTTTCTCATTGTTGAGAATAAAACAATTGCACCCGAAAATATGAAAAAATGATATATTGGGTTTCCTTCCTTTGAATAACTCATACGGAGTCTTTTTGAGAATAGGTCGTATGTTGACACGGTTTCTTACAAAACATGATGTGCTTACTGCATCCGCCCAAAAATATTTAGGAATATTAGAGTCGCTAAGTATCATTCTTGCAAGTTCCACCAATGACCTATTCTTCCTTTCTACGACACCGTTATTTTGTGGAGTTCTTGGTGCGGAGAAGTTGTGAGAGATTCCATGTTCTTCGTAAAATTCTTCAAAATGAAGCGTTTTGGAATTCTCCACCGTAGTCGCTTCTAATTGAGGCTATTGTGAGCGATTTCTCAATTTGTATTTGTTTTGCGTACTTCTTGAAGGCTTTGAAAGCGTCACTTTTCTGCACTAAAAACAATGTCCAAGTATATCTAGAGAAATCATCAACAATAACTAAAGCATAAACATTACCTCAGAAGCTTTTTGTTCTTGATGGACCAAAAAGATCCATATGCAATAGCTGTAGTGGCCTAGATATGGACACCACATTCTTAGACTTGAAAGATGTCTTGGTTTGTTTCCATTTTTGACATACGTCACATAGATGAACTTTATCTTTGGAAGACCAACAACTAAGTCATGCTTTATCAATTTGTTCAAGTGCTCCATATGAATGTGAGAAAAATTCTTATGCCATAACTGTAATACCTCAAAATTTGCCCTTATATTTATTACCTTAACTGGCTTATCGCTCTGCATCTCATCCGCATTTCCCATTAGGACATACCATTCGTGATCATGCATTTCATTGACTCCTTAGGCATGTGACCAATACTCTCCGAAGAACTAGTTTATCCCATTGTTTTGTGGTTCCTATTTCACTGGTTTGTGTCATGGATTATGGAATTAGGGTTTTGTACCCAACTTATGGTTACCTGATGAATTCAGAATCGTGGTCACGTGGCCATCAATAATTTCCCCCACTCATGCTCTTGCTACTTGGTTAGGGTTTATTTCCCTGATTAAGTAGTCTTCAAGGAATTTACAGGCAACGGTCGTTCATTGGTTCATCGAGCTTGTCATCGAAGCCCCATTTTCATCAGGCGAGACATTGTAATCAAAGCCCTTTATTCGGTGTTCGCGAGCGATATCAAGTGTGTCGCTTCCCAGGGGTTTGGGAAACATGGTTCAAGATACTAGTTTTGAGATTCATCATGGCATCAAAGTTTGTGGTTAAATAATGTGATTCCAATTAAGGTTTGGAGAATACATGGTTTTGGTTTACTTTGAAAGTATCATTCAACTTCAAATGCAAGTTCATTCGGAAAATACCTGATATCCATTTCAAATAAGTCATTACCATTTTCCATATCCATTTTTCGAGTTGACTTAATTCACATTAAACCAGTATTACATTTGTATTACCGTCCTATTCATCATTTACCTTTATTGTGGTTATATCCCATTCCTCTAACCAAATTCGTTTATTTGTCCCTACCATAAGTCATTTTGTTTAATCCAAATCACATTTCAAAAACTCCTATGTTTGTTTAAACCAAAGCCCATTTAGATTTTCAAGCTAAAACCACTTATAATTATTTCATTCATTCAGGACATATGTCATTTATCTTAATCTAGTTCAAATAGAGACTTCAAAATTATGCAACAAAAATAAAGGGTTTCCATTTGCGCTTTGTTAGTTCTTAGCATGAATTTAAGCATCATTTTTTATAAATTCCATTTTATTTGGCATATTCATTGGTTAGACAAAATGAATTCACGTTGGAAATGGCTAAGTGACCACCATCCAAAGACAATAAGAAAAACTTATCAGAAGACCAACAAAACTTAGAGGCAATTAGAGAGAAATTCAGTAAAAAAAAATTGATACAAAAAACCGTAAAAAATAACAGAATTGATGAGGGAGTTACAAAAAGAAAAAAACTCAAATTCAATAAAATTATGGAATCTCTTCTTCAATCAAGAGAGCTTTTTATCTAATTATGAGTACGGATCTTCAACAACTACAACCGAATTTTTTTGGAGAAAACTTGATAATAGAAAAAGAAGAAGCTGATAACCAAAATCCATTTATTCGTCTTCAACTAATTATCTTCAGAATCATCATTTCAGAATATTCAATTCCTGGATGCCTCCACTCTCTTCAACCCGACTTCATTTTCAGTATCTTCAAAATGAGCTTCAAAACTGAAAACTCAGATGCCTCCATCATTCACGTTCATCATCACGAAATCTGCAACTATATTCAACATCAATAACCATTCTTCAGAAAAAAAGTTTCATCGCAACAATTACACACAGAAAAAAGGAGAAGAAGAATTCAAAAATGGTACACTCAGAACCGCAACAACCTGCATCGATCCTCTTTATAACAAAGGCTCCCTCAATGTTCAGAATTAGCAGTCTTCTTCAATCCGAATTCAGACTCCTTTGAAAAGTGAAACCCACCTGCACATCATTCCAAGAAAAGAAACTCAATTTCAGTAAGCATCATAACAAGAATTCAGAACCACTCATAGAATCGAAATCTAAAAGAAGAGTGAATATTCGGAGACATCGGCAAGAATGAAGGTTCGAATGCATACCTAAACAAGACCACAATCAACAAATCAATGTGCATGCAAGAAAAAGAAGAGCCGTTTTCGTCACGATTACGTCAACAAGGAGCGCACCCCAACGAGTCAGTAGAATCGGTCATCGGCTTCAGCTTCATCAATTTCCAGCCACCATCAATATCTTCTATTCATAGAGTGAAATCCCTCAGTTGAATCTCGAATCAACACCTTCCATCTGCATTTCACTATGACAAAACAAAATCATAATTAAATGAACACTCAAGAGGGAAAGCAGAGGATCATAGCCCTAAATCAGTTGCAAAAGATCCTAACCAACTTATAACAGAATCGAAACAGAAAATCCAAAACTGATAATAGAAGTAACCGATTGTATCTAGAAGGTTCATCTGATAAATTCTCCATAAAAGATGGATCCATCTTCTATAAATCAGAAATCTTCTTCTTTAATCCGGCTCCTTCACCTATTCTCTTCACCTCTTCATCACTCCCTTTCCCTCAATCAAACATTCACCATTTTTTCTTCAACCTCTTTTTCGAATTTCTTCTTCACTCTCCATAACCTTCTTATTCTGGACCCTCATTCTGAACTCCCCATGCTTCATTCTCTTCCATCTTCGTATTTGTGATTCAATTTCCATACTTGCACAACATTTTCGGTTTTCATCATCTTCAATCCACACTCTTCATGCTCCATCATCATCATCACCAATCTTCGTCAACTCAGAAGAACGCAGTGGCATCGATTCCGGCTTCAACTGTTCGACACCTTCTCCTTCAACCAATCACAATTTCATAAGACCTGCAAGATTCATATCAACATGTTAACCTATCAAGAACTCAACAATAACTCAAAACAGAACGTTTCAAGATAGAAAGAAGAAGAAGCGAGATCGTATCGTACCTGAACAGAGATTCACAACACTTGGAATCGTCTTCAACGTCTCATTTTTTTCGCTAGTCTGAAGCGTTGTCAAGATCACAACCTCGCCAAAGAAGAACACACGTATCCATCCTCATTCATCAATTAGCATCGTCGTCGGTGAAGTCGCCAGGTACGATGTCCTCAATTTGTTCTTGCGAGGTGATTAGGTTTCGATTCTCTCCGTTTTTGACTTACTGAGATGAGATTGTGAGAGGTGTGATTTCGAATTTGAGGATAAGAAGGAGTAGATCAATTTGTGGTCCTGTTTTCAATTGGGGATAGAGTTAGGTTGTGATGTTATTTCGGACTTGGTAGAGAAGAAGGTGGTGACGATGCGAAGAAGGAGAGGGAGATGATGGCGGTGGCGGATTTGAAGAAAGTAGAGGATGAAGGTGATGAGGGATGGGTGACAGCGGAAGGGGAGAGGAAGAAGAAGAGATTAGGGTTTTCAGTTGTTTCTTCAGCCCCCTTTAGTCCTTGTTTTCGTTCATTTTTGTTAATTATAAAGAAAGATGATTAGGCCAATTAATGGGTAATTAAGAGTTGGTCTTGGAAGGAATATTAGGATGTTAATAGTGAATTAAGAGAAGTTAATCCACAATAATGAGGAATAAAATTTGTTTAATCTAGATTAAGTGTACCGTTAGTTTACAAAGAGATAAGATTAGGATGATTTTGTGGATCCCCTAGCCACACTGACGGTGACACTTGTCACCGTCTGGTAGGTTGTGCCTGCGGTCAATCATATGCGTACAGTTCACCATAGTTATCACGCGTCTGCATTCAAGATCCGTTTGATGAGTTTACTTTAGAAGACTTTAAGATCAAACGACTTCAAGTGAGTCAACGATTGTTGACTGATTCCATGGCATACTCCCTCAATTTCCTGCGCCTATGGGCCTTATTCTGTTTGTTATTCACACCCCTTTTGTGCAAGCCCATTAGATTTTGACTAATAAAACTGCTAAATGCACCTCCCCTGCTTTTTCTTTGTTCTTTTTAATTTTTTTGTTTTAGTATAGTTTGATTTTAATCCTTAAAAAATAGTAAAACACATGATAAAATTCCATAAAAAATACAGTAGGATCCTAATTCATTTTAGAACTTCTGTAAATTTATACTTTCTGAATTTTGATATTTTTCAATTTAATTTCGATTTTCCATTTAATTAGTTTTGTATTGATTTCTTTCATGAACACTTCATCTTGTACATTTTATTTCTCCCACTTCCTGTGTGATTTGTGTCCCATTCGTTTTTCTATGATTAAAGGACTAATAATAGAACCTGGAACAATTTTTGTTATATTTTTTAGGCCATTTTATCCACTGTTTTGGTAGCTTAGTTTATGCAAAATTGTGAATAGATCTTATGTATATTTAAGTGACCATTTGACATATTTAGGTTATGAATTTTTAGGATATTTTTTAACACAATATTAGGTTCAGGTTAGAGACCATAGGATTTTAATTTCATATTTTTTCCAGGAACTTTACTATTTTTTAGTGCATTGATTTTAGTCAATTTTTACATTATAAATCCATATAGTTTAGCTTTGGATTTTATGGTGCATTAGGAATTAGTCTAATTAGGCTTGATTTTAGGATATTAGGATGACTTAGTATAGTTTAGCTACTGATTTTAGAATGTTGATATCATGTAAGTTCCTTTAGTTTTAGGACTTAGGTTTAGAATTCCTATTAAGAGTGTTTACATGAAGTGTAGCTCTTATTCTTGTTTTATGCTTTAATACGCATTTTGAGCTATTATTTCTTCATCTCATTTTTATGTTTTTGCCTTAATATTTGTGTTTCCACTTATATAGGCTTCCCCCATTTCTTAGAACCAACTTAACTTCCTTAGGAAGTAAGTTGAGTTCTAATCGTTTTCTTATTTTCTTTTCTTCATTAGGATTAGAAAAATCTCACAAACCATTAGGTTCACTTTTTGAATATAATAACTAAATTAGGGTTGTGTCTTAGTCCCTTTAGTTTGTCCTTTTACAACTTGAGTCTTTCTTTCTCTCCTCATGAAGAAAATAATAAAATACTTAATAAAAAATTGAACGTTCTTATACGCCATGAGTCTTTGTTGTGGAATGCTTATACGCGTCCTGTTTCGGGGCGAGGTATAAGTATTTACCATGATGGATAAGTCTTAGTATGAGAATGTTCACAAACAAATTCAAAACATTTCTCATAAAATACAAAAACAAATAATAAGTGGCTATCCTGCGGGAACTTCTCTTTCTCATCTCATTCATTCTGAATGCGAACTTGCGACGACTTGTCTCACATGCAAGACGGTAAACGCACTTGTACCAGACGAGCCAGCAACACCTGAGCATAGACATACGCAGTTCAAACCATAAAAAGCGCAAACAAATAGTTCCCGCCTTAGTTAGGTGAACTACGTCGACTCTGATCCTCATTTTCCCGATGAGGTACGTAGGCAGCGGGGTAGGGCCCGTTCGAGCACATTCTTTATTTTCCCTACATTTTCCTCATTCTTCTTTCTCCAGTTCCTTTCTCACTTCCAATTCCAGTTGGCATTCCTTTATTTAGCAACACTTTATTTTCTCACCCTTTGAAATAAAACAAGCAAGTGTGGTTCCCGTCGGGTACGGCAGACAAATTGAGGTGCTAATACCTTCCTAGGTCGTAACCGACTCCCGAACCCAGATCTTTGGTTCGCAAAACCTTGTCCTTTCCTTCTTCCTTAGGTTTGTGCAACATCACCTTTCCCATTCATTCAGGATAAAAATGTCTGGCTGACGACTCTACCTTTTCCGCGCCACTTTCGCGTTTGTACTAGGATGAAAATCCTGGAAGCGACAACTAGCGACTCTGCTGGGGATCGAACCCAGAATCTCTGGTTTCCCTTGTAGAGTCATTCCTAACGCCTGTTTGGTTTTGTTTCTTTGGGTGTTTATCTATTTACTGTTGTGTGCTTTAGTTTAGATTTACTGTTTTCATTTATAGTTTTACTTTATAGCTTTACTTTACAACATTTATTTACTGCTTTTAGTATTTATTTTCCATGCATCATATTATATTGGACTGTCTGGCTATGCTGGTTTTCATTTTTTTCTGCGGGATGGGAGTTACTATGAGATAAGCCAAATACCCGGCTTTAGTGCACTATAGGATTAGCGTGGACAGAAATTGTACTTCCATGGTATCTCACCATGATGAGTGGCGATGTGCTCCACACCCAAATTGCGACTGTCTTGGAACTATTCTGTGTGGGGATTACCCCACTTCAGCGTACGACCTCGATAGTTATGTGCATCTGGTGACCGATCTTCGAGGACCTTAATGGGAACACCCATCTCTAGTGATGACAGTGGAAGACCACATTTGTTGGCAAACCCACTCGATCCGAGGGTCCATTGGGAACTCACATAAGATGGCCTGGTTCTCTCATAGGAATCCAGTTAAAGAAAACTGTTTGTATGATGATAGTATTGTACCATTCGGGATGAATGTACTATTATTTCTCGATTCAGTGCTTGAAGCTGGGGTCTGATTAGGGATGCTTGTTTCCTTGGACTCAGCTGAGACCTCCCTGAGTAGTATATAATGCCAAACCGGTTCCCTGATTTGGCCATGAGCCATTTCTCGGAAATGGTGAACGTATTATTGCTATTCGGCTTTGAGAGACCATGATGTTTGACCCGAGTAGCACACCCGTGAGATTGGGAGGGGTTTACAGGTTTGCAGGAACCCTAAGACCTTTAACATACCCGCTTTGCCAGTGGTTCAGTTTTGTGATCTGGTTCTCTTGTACTTTGGTTCTGAGATATGGATCCCGGAACGGAGGGATTGTTATTGTGATATTTTGACATTGTGACCATGCACCGACACCTGATTATATGATTGGCACATCACAAACACGTCATTGATCACATGCATCGCCTTGCATAAGCATCATAACATCATTAATCATTTGTGTTCTTTTTATTCTCAGGGTTCGTACTACTCCCGGTTTCTGGTCGTATCCTTGCTTCAAAGATGGAAGATGTCAGAAAGAAGAATGTGTTCTAAATTTTTTTTTGATACCAAGGTGGATTGTCTCAAACAGATGGTGTCTCTTATTACACCGGGTCATTTGGGATATTTCAAAGAGAGATATGGTGATATTCTGGACCTGGTGTTCAACCTGGATAGTTCACAAAGGAGTGCCATCCATACCTTGCGACAATATTATGACCCTAGACTCTGATGCTTCTCATTTCATGATTTCCAGCTAGGTCCATTGCTCGAAGGGTATGTTGAGATTTTGGGAGTGCCTCTCAAAGATCAAATTCCCTTCAATTTAGAGATGACAAGACCGACCCATTCTGATATCGCTAAAGCTCTTTATTTGAGCTCATCAAAGATATCTGCTAATTTGGCTGCCACCAAGGCAGGAGTGCTTGGTTTTCCTTTAGAGTTTCTGGTCAGAAGGGCTGAAGAACTTGCCCTGGAAAAATAGTGGGATTCAGTTTGCGCCATCCTGGAATTATCTGTATATGGGATAATCTTGTTTGCTGGCATGTGTCGCTCCCCCGAAAAGACACCGGGTCAGATAGAGTACAGACGCGAACGGTCGGCGAAAGAAGAAGATGAAGGTGAAGATGAATAGAGTCGCCAACTAGGCATTTTTATCCCGTAGGAAAGGTAATGCTGCATAAACCTAGAAAAGATATGGATAAGACGGTCGCGAATCAAAGAAACTGAGAAAGGGGGTTGGTTACAACCTGGGAAGGTATTAGCACCCAGATTGTCCGTCTTACTTGACGGGATCCACGCTTGAAAGATTGTGTTTAAAGGGGTAGGGTATGTGCTATCTATGTGCAAAAGCTGGAAAGGAAATGTACAAGTGTCAGTGCAAAAAAAGGTGAATTGCTCAGGAACTGAGGCTTTTTAAAGAATGCTGAAAGAGGGGGAAGACACATAGACTTTTGTTCGATAACAGTTAAGTTATGCCTACGTATCCTCTCGTGTAATGAGGAAGTCAGAACACCGTAGTTCGACTCAAAGAGACTGAAAGATAAATTGACTGTGAACTGCCTGCTTGTCTATGCTTAAGTGTATGACTCGTTTGGCTCGAGTGCTAACTGTCTTGCATTAGACGGAAGAAGCAAGTTCTCGTTTGTGAATGAGGATGATGAGAAAAGAATCCCGAAGGAGATGATTATTGTTTGTTTTTTGGTGTTTTGAGTTTTTTATTGTTTTTGGTATTTTGCATAGGATTATGAGCTTAAGCCTAAATCGTGGGTTGTAAACTCATTATATCCTCCCTGATTAGGGATAATGAGCCCACTTAAGTATGAGATAAGAATCTCAACTAAATTACCATGATGATGTAGGATTAAGATCATTAACCTACTTGTGATTATTTAGATGTTTTGGGGTTTTTGTTCAGTGTTAAGTAATGAGTTTAATCTCTAATCACAGATTAGTGGACTCATTACACCATCCTAATAGAAGGATGATAGATGAGAACACTTAAGCTAAGGAATACTCCTCAACTAAATCCATGGTTAGGGATTAAATTCATGACAAAAAAAGCCTTTATTAAATAGATTTTAATTAAAGGGTGAAATTAAGAAATGAGTTTTATGGTTTGTAAGACAACTTGAGGGGGACTTGTCCATTAAACACTAGGGTTAGTCCTTCTTAACCATAAGGAAGATTTAGAACCCTAATGTAAGGCCCAAGTTACAAGTTAATGTCTTAGTGATTATTAGATGGATTGATTAAGAGGTTTAAACAGATTAAGGTTTTAACACTTAGGATTAAAGTTATACATTCCATCCTAAGATAAGGATGCAGGCATAACCCTAATTCCAAAGTCCTAAAACCTTAAAGGTTTAGTCTCTAATGGTGAGATGAGAAAAGAGACACAAAGAAGACTCAAAGGAAAAAGTCTAAGGGAAACTATCAATCCTAGAAGTTATCATGCTTAGGCATCTTATGGTTTTGTGAGGCTTAAAAGGAGAAGTCTTCAATGAAGCCACCAAGGAGAAGCAAGATGAAAAGAGAAGGAAGCAGAAGAATAAGTTACTTACTTCCTAAGAAGATAAGTAACTTAGAGGAAGAAAGGAAGAGAAGCACAAGTGAGGCAAGCCCACTCAAAGACAAACAAAAATTCAGTAAGAATGCAATATGAAGAGATGAGAAGAGATGGGAGGTGAAGGAAAATCCACCTCCCAAACAACTTACCATTAACCCTGAAAAGTTAGTACAAGATACATAAGGAAAGAAATGAAATGAAACAATGTATATGCAAGGGCAAAGACCAAAACCAGAAGCATACACATGATGTAAATGATGCTATGATATGATGCAAAGACATACAAGATGCATATGTGTGATCATACAAGAGAATGAATGCAAATGAAGCATGTGGGAGGCATGTAAACACATGGATGTTTATGAAATGAAATGGATGCAAAGCATAGAAAATGTATGGATAAATGATCAAGCAATTTTCAAGCAATGCCTTAAGATGTCTAAGATGACATACAAATTCTTAGAATGGCATGGAAAGTTCATATGTTCATGCAATGCAATGGAAAATGCAAGTAAAGATGCAAAATTAGGGCTATATGGCAACATGAGATGCAAATGACCAAAAAAGAAGCATGTGACATGATAAAAAATTGCAAATGAGCTCAAACAAACCCTAACCCTATATGATATCATACCCCAAACGAGAAGGTCCAACTCTTAACCTATTCGAAGTTATGATTTTTCTAAGTTTGCTAGGGTTTTTGGGTGCTTCAAAAGGAAAAATGCAAATCAAATTGAAAATGCAAGATAAATTCATGCCAACAATATCCTAGATACTAAATGATATGTGTAAAACAATGCAAAAAGAACCAACTTCAAACCCTTCACGGTTAGGCAGAAAAGATTTTTCAAAGGTTAGGGTTTAAAAATGTGATTTTTATAACCCTTAATTCAAAGAAAATTGTCAAGTTATGATCAAAATCAAAAAGAAATTTGTATGAAGAGTTTTAAAATGTTTCTGAATGTGTTAAGATGCAACATGATTTTTTTTGGTAATTTTTAGAAACCTAAATGTTATTTTAATTAATTAACTTCCATTAATTAATTAAAATAAACATTTAGATATTTTAAAAATACTTTTTATATGCAAAAAATAAAATAAAAATCATTTTCTGATTAAGAAAAATATTTGAAACAAAAATGTAAAAGGAAATATTTTTTGAAAGCATTTTGGTATTTTAAATAAAATGTGCAAGAAAATGCAATTAAAATGAAATAAAAATCAAATAAGATGAAAGTATGTTGATCCAAGGGGTGAGATTTGAACTGGAAAGGGAGGGAGTTGACCACGCGCGCATCTGTATGGCTAAGATTCAAACTGGGTTAATTATTTAATTAATTTAATTAAACTGAATTAGGGCTTAAGTGAAATGATCTAGGCCACTCGTTTACGCGCTAATCCACATCCTACGGCCCAAATTTAAACTGGCAAGATTAAACCCTAAACAAACCCTAATGACTTTCAGGTGGCCGGAGAAGACCTTCGGTCATCTTCTCCGGCCAACCAAAACCTCCAACTTCTTCCCTAGGCCAAATTAGGAGCTCTAACTCTCCAGATTCACTCCCCTAACAATCCTAAGCAAGAATCAAACGTCAAACAACATTTATCATGCATCAAAATCTAGATACGAATCAAAACATAAAAACTGCAAAAATTTCAGAAGCACGATACAAGCTCAATACTCAACCATTTTCAAAAATAAAAGGTGCAGTGTGATCAGTGAAGCATGAAGAACATTTCTATAACCTAAAAAAGGATTTCTGGAAAATTTGTTCTTGATGATACCTGAGATGAAGCTTTCTCAATTTGAGCTATCTGGACCTCTCCTTGGTGCAAACCAACTCCCTTGAATCCCTTGATGCTATTGAGAAGCTTGGAACAAGTTTATATGGCTGTTTTTTTGAGGTTTCAGTTAAGAGGAGGGTGAAATCGTGTTTTTGTTTTAGGGGGTTTCATGCTTGTGTATGGGGTGGGAAATGATCTGGAGGATGTATGAAGATGATTGGTGAAAGAATTTTGAAGTTTTGCTGGGTGGTTTGAGAATTTCGAAGAGATGAAGTTCTTGAGGGATTTTTGGCAATCTGAATGTATGTGAGCTTGTAGATTTGTGTGTGTATGAAATGAGTCCCTTGAGGCATGTATGTGAAGCTGTGATAGGTCAGAGGAGTTGTTGTGGCCTATGCTGATTGGTATGGGTGATTTTGCAAAAAAGTCAACATTGTGTACTTGAGGTATGGGCATGGTGAAGGCTTGAGATTTTGGGGTGTCTGGCCTTAGAATTTATCAAGGATGGCCATGGGATAGGTTTGATGCAGCTGGAACACATGGAACTAGGGTTTGTATGAGTTTTGCATATTTTCCCTCTTTGGTGTATCTTGTGATGAAGGGCATGAAATGTTGTGGTTCCTTGGGCAATTCTGAGCAAAATGAGTCATGTGATGTTGTTATGATGTTTAGAAGTCAATTAGAGGTCACTTAGAAGCTTGGCAAGTGAATTTGCAAAAATCCCTCTTTGGCATGAATGTGAAAATTATGTAATTTTTGCCAACTTTGAAGGACCATAACTTGAGTTCCATAATGAATTAGAACATGTTCTTGTACTTTTTGAAAAGGGAAAGACCTAATATACAACTTTCATGACCAAGAATTTTTCATTTGAAGCATTTTTGGTTAAGAAAGAGGAGGTTGAAAAACTTTCCCAAAATGGAAAGTTTCCATTACAAGTCATTTCCATTTTTGGCAACTTTTGGTTTAGCTCAAATTTCTTCAATTTTGTGAACTTCCAAGCACTCCAATGATAAAATAAAGATCATATAACTTCAATTTGATGAAAATACTCCTTTGGTTCCATTGTTGGGGGCCTCAGATGCCCTGATTTTGACTTAACTTGCTCAAGAAGTTACCCAGTGAACATATGACTTCCACAATGAATTTCTTCATCAAAATTGGTAGATATGATCCTTATAATATCTTAAGAACATTAGAAACAAGAATGAACCAAAAATTTGGAGTTGAGGCCTCTGAAACCAAAACCCTAATTTTGGTCATCTGTGCAATGAAAATCCTGGCTCTGCTTCCATGCCTTGCTAGTTCTTGTGACTTCTTTACTTCTTTGAACTTTGAAAGATACAATATGATGATAGAACACACATGGACCCTCTTGGAATGCTTTGAGGCCTTTGGAGTGGCTCAGATGGGATCTTGGATTGCTCAGATCACAAACCCTAGATGCAGATGAACTTGAACTATGCAGATGAAACAAATATGCAATGTGATGTGGTATGCTTATGCTTATGAAAATATGAAAGATCAGAAGACAAGGTGTGAATATGATTGAGGGAAAATTTGGGGTGTTTACAACATAGAGAAGTTCGTGGATATGAATGTCATTCATTTGTTCATGCTGAAAAATCCTGTACCCACTCTCCTGGGAGATTTGTATTATTCAGTGCACTATAAGAACGAGAAGAGACGAGGTGGTCTGGTTAGGTGTTGTTCCCCGTTATTCTACATATGGTTTATGAGACACATTCCCATTATTGGAATATTCACTGATCCCAAAGTAATCTTGTCGCAAAAGCTAAGCACCTTGAGGCTAAAAGGGAGAGAGCTCATCTCCAGCTGTGGAGGGTATCCTAATGTTCCCCTCTTAGGAGTATCCCGGGGCATCAACTACAACCCCATACTCCTGAGAAGACAACTGGGATACACACTTAAGAATGTGCCCAAAGATTCAGAGCTGACTCAGACTTTCTATTTCCCCGTGAAGGACAATCTCCCCTTGGTTCGAGAAGCTCAGGCGCTTGGAAATTGATTAATAGAAAGGGTATAGAATGCTTAGGCAGGTGTAATAATCAAATGTTCCCTGAATTTGAAGTTTGGGTAAAGGAGAAAGCTCAAGTAACTCTAATCCCTTTCTCTGCACCATTGCCACCACCTACTACCGTGCCTTTGGAGGATTACCAAAAATTGGAGACTTTGGTCAAGAAACTTAGAGTTGAAAATCAGGAGGCTCACAACTCTTTTCAGAAACTAATGATTCAAAACCAGCAATTAGAAGAGAGAGCTCTCCGAGTTGAAGAGATAGTCCGGCTTAAGCAGAAGGTCTTTGATGAAAGAGAACTATACCTTAAGAAAGGAGGATTGGCTGAGATCCACAAGGTGAGTCAGCGCCGGAAAGATAAGAAAGAATTGGATGAAGCTAATGAAGCTATTACACTTTGGCAAGAGAAGCGGAGCGATCACCAGAAAAAGCAAAAGGAGGTAGATGCGGAATTCGAGTTGAAGATCAAAAGCCTTCAGGATGACCTGGTCGAGCAAGGAGAGTTGGTTCAGAAAGCCCAAGAGCAACAGAGAGAATACCTTCATCATATGGCAAAGAGTCAATAAATAGCTGAAGATGTCCAGAAAGAAGTTGAAGACTTGCATTTTCGAGCTGATGTAAAGAAGTCAAAAAACGAGTGGGGCCCGAGCAAAGAAAATGAGAAGGCATTACTGCATCAGATTGAAGAGTTGCATGCTTCCTTTGATCTAAGGGATCTCCTCATCCAGAGACTCATCCAAGAGCCCAGTCATCTGGATATAACTCAGTTGTTCCAGAATGTCAAGCGCCTTAGCTGGAGTTGCAGGACTTAGAACTCCCTAGGGTTTAGCTTCATGCTTTTGTACTTGGATTACCCACAGGCTTGTTGTGGGATTCCTTTTTATTGATGTAATTTGATTTTCTTTTAATTGGCACCCTTCAGGGACGTTGTTGTTTCAAACTTCAATTTATGTGATTGACTTGCCTTGAATCTCTCGTTTGTTATCTTTTGCACCGACACGAGGTAATAAGCACCAATTCTCCACGGCCTTCACGTTATTTGAACATCATATGGGTCTTCTTCCAAATATTATTCTCCTTATACTAGAACGGGAAAGGAAAAACCTTGAGGATAAAAGGAACACGACATTGCATTACATACATATCATTTTCATTTTCTTTCTCTTGCAGGTTTCTCCAGGTTACTTAACTTATCTATTCTTCAGGTAAAGATTACGAGAGCTGCCAAGACTCGTCACCTCAGAAAAAATATTCCTCATCGGTATGCAACACACAACAACCAAAGGACTATCATGGATGCTATGCAAACTGAGCTCAATGAATTCCGCACCAGGATGGGGGAATTCATTGTTATTATACAAGGAATGGCCCAAGCACAGCAGGAGTTAAGGAATGCCATATAGGGGCTCAACCCTCCTCAGACTGACCCTCATGTAGTCACTCCAAGGGTTCAAGGGAATCCTCCCAACATCAACAATGGAGCAGGTGGACCTCCAGTTCCAGAGACTGGCACACCAACCTTCATCCCTGTGCAAGACCGACAAGAGGATCAGGTCCCTCCTTTTAACAATGACATGAGATTTGGCGTGGAAGGAAATTTTCAAGATTTTTTGTTGCTGGCTGAAAAGGTTAAAGCCATTGAGTGTAGAGACACTCTTGGGATAAATGTATCTGACACGGGCCTAGTCCCTGGGGTGGTCATTCCTCACAAGTTCAGGCAACCCACTTTTGACAAGTATAACGATAACTCCTTCCCCAAAACTCACTTGCAGACGTTCTACCGAAATTTTGCTGCCCATACTAGGGATGAGAAGCTCTGGATGTATTATTTCCAGGATAGTCTCTTCGGAGGATCCTTAGAATGGTATATGAAGTTGGAGAGAAGCTCTGTAAGAAGATGGAAAGAGTTGGGAGAAGCTTTTCTTAAATAATATCAGTATAACATTGACATGGTGCCTAGCCGCACTGAGCTCCAGAGTCTGACACAGAAAGGTTAGGAGAGCTTCAATGATTACGCACAGAGGTGGCGTGAAGTGGCTGCCAGGGTGAAACCACCATTTATAGAAAGATACATGGTAGACCTTTTCCTGGACACCCTTCCTGGGCATTTCATGGAAAGGTTGGCTAGGTGTTCTTCAAGCGGTTTTCCATATATTATCTTGACTGGCGAGAGGATAGAGAGCTAGATTAAGCAGGGAAAGATCCAGAACGGTGGTGCTTCAGCTTCCGGTGTCAAGAAACCTTTCATGAAGAGAAGGGAAAGAGAGACTGGGGCAGTGTATGCACAGAGAAGTGGAGGTAATAAAGGTGTTTATCAACAAGTGGCTCCTGTCACTATCTTAGCTCAGCCTAATCAACAACAAGTTCAATAACCGCAACAACAACGCCAACAAGGTTATCAACAACAGATGACTCCCTGTCCCTATTACTCTCAGAAGACCAGAGAAAGGCATTTTGAAACTCCGCCTATGTCTTACTCACAGCTCTTGAAGAATCTTCTCCAGCTCCAAATGAACTAGCTCAGAACTTTACAACCTCCAAGGCTAGGGCAACTCGCCAAAGGCTATGATGCAAACGCCCGATGCGAATTCCATTCCAGAGCCCCCGGTCATACCATAGAAAACTGCAAAACCCTGAAGTATGTAGTTCAAGACCTGTTAGATTCCAAAGCGATTAATTTCTCTCCCACTCCGAATGTGATACAAAACCCCATGCCTCCTCATGGAGGTATTGTTGGGGCAGTTGATGATGGAGAGAATCTGAATTTGGTGCGTGATATCAATGACCTGCAAACTCTGTTGAGTGTTGTCAAAGCTTGCTTGGCCCGGAAGGGTATCTCTCCAGGTTGTAAAAATGATTGTCCAGAGTGTGTTGAAGCTCCTGATGGTTGTGAGCAGTTGAAAAAGGGGATATTGAGCATGATTGATGAAGGGGTCCTACAGTTTGACAAGGTTGCAAAAGAAAAAGAAGTTTCTACGGTAACCATCTTCTATGATCCATCACAAGTTCCTCCTCGAGCCAGAGTGGCACTAATAACTATCACTACGGAGGTGAAGTATATTGTAATGGCCAGAAGCAAGATTTGGCAACACCTAGTATATCTCCAGCTCAAGTAGAAAATGTTGGAATAGGAGGCTTTACTAGGAGTGGAAGGTTGTTTGCGCCGGAGACGCTAAGGAACAGTGTAATACTACCCAAAGATACTGCAGAAGCTCAAGCTAAAGCTAGAGGGAAACAGTCAGTACCTGCTAATGAGCCCACACCCGTGGTTGACTCTGACATTACATTTGACAAGGAGGCTTAAGAGTTTTTGAGAATCATCAAAAATAGAGATTATAAGATCGTGGACCATTTTTAACAGACTCCATCAAAGATTTCCATGTTGTCTCTGTTAATGTGTTCCGACTCTCACAGAAAAGCTCTCTTGAACATCCTAAACAAAGCCTATGTACCTCAGGATATCTCGGTGAACCAATTAGAAACTGTGTTGTCCAGTGTCAACGCCAGTCATGGATTGGGTTTTACTGACATGAACCTAACATCTGAGGGTCGTGCCCACAATCGGGCACTGCATATTTCTTGGGAATGTAAGGGTGTGGTGTTAACCCATGTGTTGGTGGATACCGGGTCATCACTAAATGTTCTTCCCAAGAAGGCATTAATGAAGTTGGATTCTGACGGAGTTATTCTGAAGCCTAGTGACTTGGTGGTTCGAGCGTTTGGTGGATCGAGAAGATCAGTGTTTAGGGAAGTGGACTTGCCAATCAAGGTAGGCCCGCAAATCTTCAACACCACATTCTATGTAATGGACATACAACTTGCATATAGTTGTTTACTGGGGAGGCCCTGGATACATTCGGCAGGGGCAGTATCGTCTATGCTTCATCAAAAATTGAAATTCGTCTGGGAAGGGCAAATCATAATGGTCTGTGGAGAGGAGGATATCTTCATCAGTCATCTGGCTTCATTTAAATATGTAGAGATGGACAGTGAAATTGTTGAGACTCCGTGTCAGGCTTTCGAGCCCCTGAAGACTAAATTAGCATCCTCATCAGCAGCTTCTTCCGAAGAGTCAAAGAAGGGAGTTTCCATAACTTCTTACAAGTAGGCTCTAAGGGTAGTGTAATCAGGAATACGAGAAGGCTGGGACAATCCAGTGGAAGTATCAAAGAAGAAATACATGTTTGGTGTTGGCTACCAGCCTGAGCAGTCAACATCTGAACAGAACGCCAGAGGTCGTCAAGGCCCGTTTACCTTCACGAGTGCAGGAATGGTGGATTACGGGAGTATCAGTGTCGTGCAAGATGACACAGTTGATAGTGATTGTGACTTGGACGAGTGGATCAGACCTTGTGCTCCATAGACTCAACTCAACAATTGGTCATATGAAAGGCTCATTTCAGTCACTTCCTTTTGAAGAGTAATGATTTTTGCTTTAGTCTTTCATGTACTCAAGCACTATGTCTTTCCCGGGGCATAGTAGCTTATTGTAAGGGTTCTTTTGTTCCTAACACAATACCATAATCATTAATAAAGCTGACGTTTTTCATTCATCCATGTTGTTCCTTGTCTTTCATTTTTTTTTGCTTTTGTTTTCAAAAAGAAAGAAATATTTTAAAAAAGTGGCAATGTTTCTCATTTTCTCAAACTCTTTCTAAAGCCTTTCATGAATCATCATTCATGCAAGTGTTCTTCACCGGATTTTATCAATGACGACCCTGATATGGCTAAGTATGACTTTGACCATCTGATTTAACAAGCCGGTGAGGAAGGTGTAGAAGATTGCGAACTACCTGAAGAGTTAGCCAGATTGCTTAAACAAGAGGAAAAAGATGATTCAGCCGCATGAAGAGGCTATTGAGGTGATAAACCTGGATACCGAAGACGACAAGAAAGAGGTAAAGATCGGAGCTGCATTAGAAGAATCTATCAAGACTCGTCTAATCGCCATGCTTCAATAATATGTTGATGTCTTCGCCTGGTCTTACTAGGACATGCCTGGTTTAGACACCGATATTGTGGTACATAAGCTGCCTTTGAGAGAAGACTACCCGCCAGTGAAGCAAAAGTTGAGACGCACATGCCTTGATATGGCAATAAAGATCAAAGAGGAAGTACATAAACAGTTTGATGTCGGATTCTTAGCTGTGACCAGTTACCCCCCATGGGTTTCCAATATATTGCCGGTCCCTAAAAAAGACGGTAAAGTTAGGATGTGTGTAGACTATAGGGATTTGAATCGGGCCAGTCCTAAAGATGATTTCCCTTTGTCTCACATAGATATGCTTGTTGATAATACTGCTTAGTTTTTTGTGTTCTCTTTCATGGACGGGTTTTCAGGTTATAATCATATTAAGAAGTCTCCCGATGATATGAAAAAGACTACCTTCATCACGCCTTGGGGAACCTTCTGTTATAAAGTCATGTCGTTTGGTCTGAAGAACGCTGGAGACACTTACCAACGGGCAATGGTGACGCTATTTCACGACATGATCCATCATGAGATTGAGGTCTATGTTGATGATATGATAGCAAAATCCCAAACAAAAGAAGAGCACTTGGTCAATCTATCAAAGTTGTTTTACAGACTCCGGAAGTTCAGATTAAGGTTGAATCCGAACAAGTGCACTTTTGGGGTACGTTCCGGAAAGCTACTAGGTTTCATCGTTAGTGAACGGGGAATTGAGGTTGATCCGGCCAATGTAAAAGCCATCCAAGAGATACCTAAGCCAAAGACTGAAAAACAAGTACGTGGTTTCTTAGGGAGACTAAACTACAATGCACGGTTTATCTCGCACCTAACGGCTACGTGTGAGCCTATCTTCAAACTTTTGAGGAAAAATCAGGCCATCAAGTGGAATGACGACTGTCAACAAGCCTTTGATAGAATCAAGAAATACTTGCTAGAACCTCTGATTCTCATGCCTCTAGTGCCAGGGAGACCCTTAATCATGTATCTTTCCGTACTCGAAGGATCGATGGGGTGTGTGTTGGGTCAGCAGGACGAGTCTGGTCGAAGAGAGCATGCCATTTATTACCTTAGCAAAATGTTTACCGATTGTGAGACACGTTACTCACTACTCGAGAAAACTTGATACGCTTTGGCATGGGCTGCTCGCCGACTAAGACAATACATGCTAACTCACACCACTTTCCTGATTTCTAAGATGGATCCTGTAAAATATATCTTCGAGAAGCCAGCTCTAACAGGAAGGGTAGCATGATGGAAGATGATCTTAACAGAATATGATATCCAGTACACTTCACAAAAAGCAATCAAAGGGAGTGTATTGTATGAATACTTGGCTCAACATCCAATTGATGATTATCAACCCATGAAATATGAGTTTTCGGATGCGGACATCATGTTCCTCAAGTTGAAAGACTGTGAAGAACCACTTCTGGAGGAGGGGGCAGACCCTGAATCCAAATGGAAGTTGATGTTTAACAGAGCTGTGAACATAAACGAAAACGAGGTAGGTGTTGTCATTATCTCACCAGAGGGTGTCCATACATCTTTAGCTGCTCGGTTGACTTTCGAATGCACTAATAATGAGGTAGAATATGAAGCTTGCATCATGGGGGTTGAAGAGGCAATCAACTTGCGAGTCAAGAATCTCGAGATCTTCGAAGATTTCGCTCTGGTAGTGAACCAAGTCAATGGCAAATGGTTTGTTCATCAACCTCACTTGGTTCCTTACAGGGATTATACCAGGAAGCTGCTAACTTTTTTCACCAAAGTCAAGTTGAGTTATATCTCTCGAGATGAAAATCAGTTCACTGATGCTCTAACAACTTTATCATCTATGATTAAAGTTTGTCAAGAGAATTTCGTGCCTCGAATCATGGTCTCCCGTCTTGAAAGACCTACCTATGTCTTCGCAGTTGATAGTGGTGAAGATAACAAACATTGGTATCATGATATCAAGCAATTCTTGAAGTCTCAAGAATACCCGATCGGGGCATCCAGTAAAGACAGGAAGACTCTAAGAAGGCTAGCAGGTGGATTCTTCTTGAATCAAGATGATGTGCTTTATAAGCAAAACTTCGACATGGTTCTACTCAGATGCGTGGATAGACACGAAGCAGACTTTTTGATGCAAGAGGTTCATGAAGGCTCCTTTGGTACCCACGCTGGAGGACATGCTATGGCAATGAAACTATTAAGATCGGGATATTATTGGATCACCATGGAATCTGATTGCTGTAAATATTCCCGCAAATATCACAAATGCCAGATTTATGCTGATAAGGTCCATGTACCTCTAAATCTATTGAGTGTCATGTCTTCACCTTGGCCGTTCGCCACGTGGGGAATTGATATTATTGGCAAGATTGAACCTACAGCTTCCAACAGTCACCGCTTCATCCTGGTTGCTATAATCTATTTCACGAAGTGGGTCGAAGCGACATCTTATGCCAATGTTACTAAAAAAGTGGTAGCCCAGTTTATCAAAAGAGATGTTAATTGCCGGTATGGAATTCCCAAAAGAATCATTACTGATAATGGTTCTAACCTCAACAACAAGATAATGGCTGACTTGTGTCGGGATTTCAAAATAGAACATCACAACTCTTCTCCATATCGCCCAAAGATGAATTGCGCCGTCGAGGCGGCCAACAAGAACATCAAGAAAATCGTGCAGAAGATGGTTGTGACATACAAAGACTGGCATGAGATGATCCCATTCGCACTACATGGGTACCGAACGTCAGTACGTACCTCAACAGGGGCAACCCCATTCTCATTAGTGTATGGTGTGGATGCAGTCCTTTCAATTGAAGTGGAGATCCCCTCGTTGAGGTTAATGATGGACATTAAGCTAGATGAAGTTGAGTGGCTCCGATCCAGATACAATCAAATGAGTCTCATTGAAGAGAAACGCCTAACAGATGTGTGCCATGGACAGTTGTACCAATGACGAATGAAACAAGCTTTCAACAAGAAAGTGCGACCTCAACGGTACATACCAGGCGATCTGGTGCTGAAAAGGATTCTTCCTCCTCTCAACGATCACAGGGGAAAATGGACACCCAATTATGAAGGACCATTCATGGTTAAAAAGGTTTTCTCATGCGGAGCCTTGATGATAACAACCATGTATGGCGAAGACTTTCATTCCCCTGTCAACGCAGACGCGGTAAGAAAATATTTCATGTAAAAAAGGACCCGCTGGATAAAAACAAAATAAAGATCCAGAAAAAAATGGGCATCCCGGCAAGCCAAAAATAGAATAAAAGGCTCGGGCAAAAATTAGGGAAATATTGAAAAAATATACACCCGCTGAGTTGAAAAGCCACATCGGACAACTCAGGCAAAAAAGGGTATCCCGATGGATTGAAAACCCGAAAGGGCGATCCATGCAAAAGAGGGACTAACACGAACGACTGCGGTCTGCAAGATCTGTAATCCATTTGCAGTTAAGGTTATTCCAAGGGTTGAAGACCAGTCCAATCACCTTTCTCAAATGGCAGAGAAAACGGATAGTTTTGAAGATATATGAGTCATAGTCGGGTCGAAACTTGATGAGATCCATTTTTCACATTGCCAATAGGATAGTCTGTTTTCCTTTTCAGCTATTTCCTCTTTCCAGAGAATTACTTCTTGATGTAATGCCTATTCATGGCCATGTCCCAAATCAATAACAATTCAATTTCAGTCAACTTGTGACTAGTTGCTTTTGTTTTTGTATTTCATCTAGCATTGATTGATTGTAAAAACGTCCAGCAAACTATGATTTTTATTGTGTTGTGAACATTCAAATGCTTTCTAACTCATGCAGGAGGACATAAACATCTAATACAACTCTAAAAAGGGTGTTAAATGGCCGGGATGATGATTCATACCATAGGCCAGGGGCATACAGGTCCAAAATAACTCTCTATGTTGTAGGCACTATCAATTGTGTTTACGCAGGTGCATGTACTTGTGTTGCTAGCAAAGCTAAAGTGAACTTTCGGGAGGAATATCTCGACAAAAGGCTTGAACAAGAACAGGTGTCTTCCTGTGTTTCTCCTATTATCCCCAGTAGAGGTGAGAGTTTAAATCTCCACCAGCAATGACAGAAAGATTGGTGTTCACCACAAGCAGAGACTTCCCTTCCATACAGGGGCAATCCCCAGTAGTACAAGGAATGTTTATCCTCCGCAGAATCTTGCCACCTCAGCAGTGCCATACATCTAGCTCCCCAGCCAAGTCAGAAGGGTTCCACTTCCCCATCAGAGTTCTAGAAGAGTCCATCTCCAGCAGGGTATTGGCTCTCTAATCTCAAAGTCCAATTTACTTTTGGCAATGACAGCAGTTCAGAGCCAGTGTATCATTAACAACATTCCCCACAGAGTTGTTTCCTCCTCACCAGGATGGACCATATCAATGCAGTAATCATCAGTTCTCTCCAGTCAAGCCATCTGGGATACTTGCAGTCTCCTTGCCAGGAGATCTCTTTGCATTCGCATATGCATAATCATCATTACATTTGCATCCTCCAAAGCGTAGCATTTCCATCATCATGGAGCATTACGCCGTAAATTCAAACATATGCATGCCAGGATAAGCCAGTTTTGAGGTATATTATATATGACCTATAACATCTTTTCAACCTGAAATACTCCCCACAGAGGATACTTATACCATTTGTCAGGCATCTTTGTCTTTCCAAGTCAATGTTTGTCTCCCTTTCGTGACTTGATTCGCTCAGCAGTCACATCGTCGAGTTCCGTTTTATACAATGGTCTCGTTTTCAAGCCTTGTTTTGTACAACAGGCTCCCATTCTGTGGCTTGATTCGCTGAGCAGTCGCATCGTTAAGCCCTGTTTTGTATAATAGGCTCCCATTCCGTGGCTTGATTCGTTCAGTAGTCGCGTGGTTAAGCCCTATTTTGTAAAAAAGGCTCCCATTTCGTGGCATGATTCACTCAACAGTCGTGTCGTTAAGCCATGTTTTGTACAATAGGCTCCCATTTCGTGGCTTGATTCGCTCAGCAGTCGCGTCATTAAACCCTGTTTTGTACATCAGGCTCCCATTCCGTGGCTTGATTCGCTCATCAGTCGCGTTGTTAAGCCATGTTTTGTACAACAGGCCCCTATTTTGTGGCTTGATTCGCTCAGCAGTCACATCGTAGGTTCTCGTTTTGTATAGCAGTCCTGTTTGTCTGGACTCTCGTTCATGTACTACGATCCCGCTCCACCTGGTTCTATTCCCGCTACCTATCCAGAGGTAAAAAAAAAGAGAAGTAAACAATAATAAATAAAAGAAGATGAAATTTTCCTCATCCACAGAGGTCAAATTTCCAGGTTTTATTCGAGTATTCAATCACTCCATACCTTGAACGTCTAAAAGTTGCTTATCCATTCAGGTATGTAGATGATTGAATAGGGGCAGCTGTAATACCTCAAATTTTGCCCTCATATTTATTACCTTAACTGGCTTATCGCTTCGCATCACATCCGCATTTCCCATTAGGTCATACCATTCGCGATCATGCATTTCATTGACTCCCCAGGCATGTGACGAATACTCTCTGAAGAACCACTTTATCCCATTGTTTTGTGGTTCCTACTTCACTAGTTTGTGTCATAGATTATGGAATTATGGTTTTGTACCCAACTTATGGTTACCCGATGAATTCAGAATTTTGGTCACGCGGCCATCAATAATTTCCCCCACTCATGCTCTTGCTACTTGGTTAGGGTTTATTTCCCTGATTAAGTAGTCTTCAAGGAATTTACAGGCAACGACCATTCATTGGTTCATCGAGCTTGTCATCAAAGCCCCATTTTCATCAGGCGAGACATTGTAATCAAAGCCCTTTATTCGGTGTTCGCGAGTGATATCAAGTGTGTCGCTTCCTAGGGGTTCGGGAAACATGTTTCGAGATACTAGTTTTGAGATTCATCACGGCATCAAGTTTGTGGTTAAATAATGTGATTCCAATTAAGGTTTGGAGAATACATGGTTTTGTTTTACTTTGAAAGTATCATTCAACTTCAAATGCAAGTTCATTCGGAAAATACCCGATATCCATTTCAAATAAGTCATTACCATTTTCCATATCCATTTTTCGAGTCGACTTAATTCACATTAAACCAGTATTACTTTTGTATTACCGTCTTATTCATCATTTACCTTTATTGTGGTCATATCCCATTCCTCTAACCAAATTCGTTTATTTATCCCTACCATAAGTCATTTTGTTTAATCCAAATCACATTTCAAAAACTCCTATGTTTGTTTAAACCAAAGCCCATTTATATTTTCAAGCTAAAACCACTTATAATTATTACAATTCATTCAGGCCATATGTCATTTATCTTAATCTAGTTCAAATAGAGACTTCAAAATTATGCAACAAAAATAAAGGGTTTCCATTTGCGCTTTGTTAGTTATTAGCATGAATTTAAGCATCATTTTTTTATAAATTCCATTTCATTTGTCATATTCATTGGTTAGACAAAATGAATTCACGTTGGAAATGGCTAAGTGACCACCATCCAAAGACAATAAAAAAAAACTTATCTAAAGACCAACAAAACTTAGAGGCAATTAGAGAGAAATTCAGTAAAAAAAACTGATACAAAAAATCGTAAAAAATAACAGAATTGATGAGGGAGTTACAAAAAGAAAAAAACTCAGATTTAATAAAAGTATGGAATCTCTTCTTCAATCAAGAGAGCTTTTTATCTAATTATGAGTACAGATCTTCAACAACTACAACAGAATTTTTTTGGAGAAAACTTGATAACAGAAAAAGAAGAAGCTGATAACCAAAATCCATTTATTCGTCTTCAACTAATTCTCTTCAGAATCTTCATTTCAGAATATTCAATTCCTTGATGCCTCCACTCTCTTCAACCCGACTTCGTTTTATCAGTATCTTAAAAATGAGCTTCAAAACTGAAAACTCAGATGCCTCAATCGCTCACGTTCATCATCACGAAATCTACAACTATATTCAACATCAATAACCATTCTTCAGAAAAAAAAGTTTCATCGCAACAATTACACATAGAAAAAAGCAGCAGAAGAATTCAAAAACGGTACACTCAAAACCACAACAACCTGCATCGATCCTCTTTATAACAAAGGCTCCCACAATGCTCACAATTGGCAGCCTTCTTCAATCCGAATTCAGACTCCTTTAAAAAGTGAAATCCACTTGCACATCATGCCAAGAAAAGAAACTCAATTTCAGTAAGCATCACAACGAGAATTCAGAACCACTCATAAAATCAAAATCTCAGAGAAAAGTGAATATTCGGAGACATCAACAAGAATGAAGGTTCGAATGGATACCTGAACAAGAACACAATCAACAACTCAATGTGCACGCCAGAAAAGGAAGAGCAGTTTTCACCACGATTACGTCAACAAGGAGCGCACCGTAATGAGTCAGTAGAATCGGTCATCAGCTTCAGCTTCATCAATTTCCATCCACCATTAATATCTTCTATTCATAGAGTGAAATCCCTCAATTGAATCTCGAATCACCACCTTCCATCTGCATTTCACTATGACAAAACAAAATCAGAATTAAATTAACACTCAAGAGGGAAAGCAGAGGATTATAGCCCTAAATCAGTTGCAAAAGATCCTAACCAACTCATAACAGAATCAAAACAGAAAATCCAAAACTGATAACAGAAGTAACTGATTGTATCTAGAAGGTTCACCTGAGAAATTCTCCACAAAAGTTGGATCTATCTTCTATAAATCATAATTCTTCTTCTTCAATCCGGCTCCTTCACCTATTCTCTTCACCTCTTCATCATTCTCCTTCCCTCAATCAAACATTCACCATTTTTTCTTCAACCTCTTTTTCAAATTTCTTCTTCACTCTCCATAACCTTCTTCTTCTGGACCCTCATTCTGAACTCCCCATGCTTCATTCTCTTCCATCTTAGGATTTGTGATTCAGTTTCCATACTTGCACAACGTTTTCGGTTTTCATCATCTTAAATCCACACTCTTCATCCTCCATCATCATCATCACCAATCTTTGTCAACTCAGAACAACGCAGGGGCATCGATTTCAGCTTTAACTATTCGAAACCTTCTCTTTCAACCAACCACAACTTCATAAGACCTACAAGATTCATATGAACACATTAACTTATCAAGAACTCAACAATAACTCAAAACAGAATGTTTCAAGATCAGAAGAAGAAGAAAAGAGATTGTATCATACCTGAACAAAGATTCACAACACTTGGAATCATCTTCAACATCTCTTTTTTTTCTCGTTAGTCTGAAGCATTGTCATGATTACGACCTCGCCGAAGAAGCATACACGTATCCATCCTCATTCATCAATTAGCATTGTCGTCGGTGAAGTCGCCAGGTACGATGTCCTCAATTTGTTCTTGCAAGGTAATTAGGTTTTGATTCTCTGTGTTTTTGACTTACTGAGATGAGATTGTGAGAGGTGTGATTTCAAATTTGAGGATAAGAAGGAGTAGATCAATTGGTGGTCATGTTTTAAATTGGGGATAGAGTTAGGTTGTGATGTTATTTCGAACTTGGTAGAGAAGAAGGTGGTGACGGTGCAAAGAAGGAGAGGGAGATGATAGCGGTGGAGGATTTGAAGAAAGTATAGGATGAAGGTGATGAGGTAGGGGTGAGGGCGGAAGGGGAGAGGAAGAAGAAGAGATTAGGGTTTTCAGTTGTTTTTTCATCCCCCTTTAGTCCTTGTTTTCGTTCATTTTTGTTAATTATAAAGGAAGATGATTAGGCCAATTAATGGGTAATTATAAAGAGAAGTTAATTATAAAGAAAGTTGATTAGGCCAATTAATGAGTTCCATTTTTGTTAATTATAAAGAAAAGTTAATCCACAATAATGAGCAATAAAATTTGTTTAATCTAGATTAAGTGTACCGTTAGTTTACAAAGATATAAGATTAGGATGATTTTGTGGATCCCCTAGCCACACCGGCGGTGACACTTGACACCGTCCGGTAGGCTGTGCCAGCGGTCAATCATATGCGTACAATTCACCATAGCTATCACGCGTCTGCATTCAAGATCCGTTTGATGAGTTTACTTTAGAAGACTTTAAGATCAAATGACTTCAAGTGAGTCAACGATTGTTGACCGATTCCATGGCATACTCCCTCAATTTCCTGCGCCTATGGGCCTTATTATGTTCGCTATTCACACCCTTTTGTCCAAGCCCATTAGCTTTTGACTAATAAAACTGCTAAATGCACCTCCCCTGCTTTTTCTTTGTTCTTTTTAATTTTTTTTGTTTTAGTATAGTTTGATTTTAATCCTTAAAAAATAGTAAAACACATGATAAAATTCCATAAAAATTACAGTAGGATCCTAATTCATTTTAAAATTTTTCTACATTTTTACTTTCTGAATTTTAGTATTTTTCAATTTAATTTCGATTTTCCATTTAATTAGTTTTGTATTGATTTCTTTCATGAATACTCCATCTTGTACATTTTATTTCTCCCACTTCCTTTGTGATTTTTGTCCCATTATTTTTTCTATGATTAGAGGACTAATAATAGAACCTGGAACAATTTTTGTTATATTTTTTAGGCCATTTTATCCACTGTTTTGGTAGCTTAGTTTGTGCAAAATTGTGAATAGATCTTAGGTAGATTTAAGTGACCATTTGACATAGTTAGGTTATGAAATTTTAGGAGATTTTTTAACACAATATTAAGTTTAGGTTAGAGACCTTAGGAATTTAATTTCATATTTTTCCAGGAACTTTACTATTTTTTAGTGCATTGATTTTAGTCAATTTTTACATTGTAAATCCATATAGTTTAGCTTAGGATTTTATGGTGCATTAGGACTTAGTCTAATTAGGCTTGATCTTAGAATATTAGGATGAGTTAGTATAGTTTAGCTACTGATTTTAGAATGTTGATATCATGTAAGTTCCTTTAGTTTTAGGACTTAGGCTTAGAATTCCTATTAAGTGTGCTTACATGAAGTGTAGCTCTTATTTTTGTTTTATGCTTTAATACGCATTTTGAGCTATTATTTCTTCATCTCATTTTTATGTTTTTTTCCTTAATATTTGTGTTTCCACTTGTATAGGCTTCCCCCATTTCTTAGAACCAACTTAACTTCCTTAGGAAGTAAGTTGAGTTCTAATAGTTTTCTTATTTTCTTTTCTTCCATAGGATTAGAAAAACCTCACAAACCATTAGGACCACTTTTTGAATATAATAACTAAATTAGGATTGTGTCTTAGTCCCTTTAGTTTGTTCTTTTACAACTTTAGTCTTTCTTTCTCTCCTCATGAAGAAAATAATAAAATACTTAATAAAAAATTGAACGTTCTTATACGCCATGAGACTTTGTTGCGGAGTGCTTATATGCGTCCTGTTTCGGGGCGAGGTGTTAGTATTTACCATGATTTATAGACATACGCAGTTCCAGCCATAAAAAACACAAACAAATAGTTCCCGCCTTAGTTAGGCGAACTACGTCGACTCTGATCCTTATTTTCCCGATGAGGTACGTAGGCAGCGGGGTAGGACCCGTTCGAGCACATTATTTATTTTCCCTACATTTTCCCCATTATTCTTTCTCCAGTTCCTTTCTCAGTTCCTTTCTCACTTCCAATTCCAGTTGGCATTCCTTTATTCAGCATCACTTTATTTTCTCACCTTTTGAAACAAAACAAGCAAGCGTGGATCTCGTCGGATACGGCGGACGATTTGGGGTACTAATATCTTCCCAGGTTGTAACCGACTCCCGAACCCAGATCTTTGGTTCGTAGGACCTCGTCCTTTCCTTCTTCCTTAGGTTTGGGCAACATCACCTTTTCCATTCATTTTGGATAAAAATGACTGGCTAGCGACTCTACCTTTTCCGCGCCATTTTCGCGTTTGTACTAGGATGAAAATCCCGGGAGCGACAAAACCAAGCCTCGTTGTTGTTCGCCAATAAACATTTTACCTTCAAGGAAGTGTTATCGAAAGAGATCATTAAAATGTTATTAATTCTTGTACCTTTAAGCAAAACATCATGTGTAACTTCTTGTTCAATTAATCATTCGTCCTTTGTAAAGTTTATTCGGAACCCTTTGTCACACAATTGACTTATGCTAAGTAGGTTATGTTTTAGGCCTTCCACATAAAGGAAATCTTCTATGGTTGTAAACGGTGGTGCACCAACAGTTCCTATTCCAAGGATCTTTCCTTTATTTTCATCACCATATGTTACATATCCTTTGGCCTTACGAGATAGATATGAAAATTTGTTGATATCGCCCGTCATATGCTTTGAACATCCGCTATCAAGATACCATTGATTGGATGTTGTCTTCAAGCATACCTACAAAACAAGATTAGGTTTTGTTAGGTACCCAAATTGCTTTGGATCCTTGATAGTTAGTATCATTTTCAACCCACACATAATTCCCTTTTACAATACCAGTATTACGAACATAACAAGCATTAGGTGTGTGGCCTTTAATTTCACAATAAAAGCAAGTTGGTTCAAAATTACTTCTATATCTAGGAACATACATTTTTCTCTTAACAAATATTTTCTCTTTAGGATGTTGATGCACAATTTTAGAATTGTTTACTTTCTCATTATGAATTTGATCACTAGATTTAACAAAGATGATCTCATTGGTACTTGGTTTAGAAAACTTAGAATATCCTAATCCGCTCTTATAATTAGAATATCTTTGGTGCCTTAGGATTTCTTCCAAGCCAATTTGATATTTCTCATATCTTTCAATAACTCTTTTAAGTTGAACAATTTGAAAAGAAAAAGATTCACAATTCTGACATTTTCAAATTACAAATCACCTCCAAGAATTTCATAAAAATCATAATCACTCATTCTCTTCATAACTTTTCAAATTTTGTTAAAAGTGTTCATACATACTTTTGAGAAGAAACCTTCATAATTGTTTATACACTTTCATTGTTTCATCTCATTTTTTTAAGAAGAACACTTGTATACTATCTTGAGTGATTTTTTTTATTCAAGGAGAAGATCAATCAAGAAGATTGATAAGCACCATATTATCAAATCATTAAACTTTATAAAAAAAAAATCATTTCTTTGTATTGTCTTGTTATCCAGGATTGTTGGATACAAGTAAAGAGTTTGAAGAGGATTGTTCTTTTACACTTTGTCATATAAATTTAGATAGTAAGCTTCACCGGTTTGGTGTGAATAGGCTTGTAAAATAATTCTAAACCTTGTTTTTGAAAAAATACCAAAAATATTCAAAAGTCCCAATTCACCCCCCTCTTAGGCACTCGTTTTACTTACATTTGGCATCAGAGAAGGTTATAGGTAACTTGTTCCTACAGACCCAATATGTTTTCCGTAAATTCAAACCTTATTTTCAAAGATGGAGGAAGTAGTCACAAGCCTCCACTATTCTCAGGAGAATACTTCGACTTTTGGAAAATAAGGATGAAAGCACATATAGAAGCACAAGAAGAAGGAATATGGGAAACGGTTGAAGATGGTCCTCATGTTTCGGTCACAGTGATAAATGGTGAAGCCTCCGATAAGACAAAAAGTGCACTAAATGAAGATGATAGAAAGAAAATATTGAATGAAAAGAAGGCTATAAACATTCTTCAAAGCGCCTTGAGTATGTATGAATTTTTCCGCATCTCGCAATGTAAGACGGAAAAACAAATATGGGACACTTTAGTAGATACGCATGAAGGAACCGCCAAAGTGAAGAGATCAAGGTTAAACACGTTGAGTCAAGCGTATGACATGTTCCGGATGCAGCCCGATGAATCGATCGTTACACTACAAAAGAGATTTGTTCATCTAACAAACCATTTGATTGCCCTTGGAAAAACATTTACAAATGATAATCTAAATCTCAAATTCTTAAGATCATTAACAAGAGAATGGCAACCGAAAGTAACGGCTATCTCAGAAAAGAAAAGTCTCTCAACGATGACATGAGTTGGAACTTGGAAGGCTTGAGAAACATGAAAATCAAGAAAAGAAGTCTAAAGGAACTGCCTTAAAGGTTAAGTCAAAAGAAGATAAAGATGATGACACATCGAAAGATGAGAATTTCATGCTTCTTGTGAAAAAGTTCAGTTAGTTTTTCAATAAAAAAAATCCCTTCATGCTAAGAAGAATAGACATTTCAGAAAAAAGGAAGCACCCACATCAATGCAAGATGTTACTTGTTATTAATGTGGAAAACAATGTCACATAAAACCGGATTGTCCAAAACTTGCAAAGAAAGGAAGATTCAAAGGCAAGAAGGATGTCAAGAACAAGAAAGGATGAATGTTCAAATATGGGAAGATAACGAGATAAGTTCCTCATCGGAATCAGAAAGATATGAATGTGCAAATATGGCTCTAATGGCTTCACACCACTCCAATGACGAAAAAGATGAGGTTAGTAGTAACTTTTCTGTTTATGATAATGATGCACAAGATGTTATTGATGAATTGTTAAAAGAATGCAAAATTTTGTATAAGACTATATCATCTCAAAAGAAACTAATTTCATCCCTAGAAGAAAAGAACATTGCATTAGAAAAACGTGTTGAAAATGAAAATATCAGAATTTATATTGAGTAAAACACCTTTTCAAAGGGGTATAATTTTTATGCGCAAAAGCATTCAAAAGACATAAGAATTTAAAACACATTTTCATGAAAAGTTGTTAAATTTCACATTTTGCTACAGGGTTAACCGGTTAATCATAAGGGTTAACCGATTAACGCATAACAACGTTAACACATAATTCAAAATTTAGGTCCGTTATGTTAACCGGTTAACACTGTAGAAAATTCAGAAAACAATTATTTTAAAGTGAGTATACCACAAATAAAAGTTTGAAAAAAGTTTATATGCAATATGTCATGTAAAATGTAGTATTTGAACACTTTTATAAATATTTTAAGTGAATTTTGATATATTTTTGAAGTTATTCAATACTTCAATGATGTTGGCTTGCATATGGAGCTTGATCATCTTTGATGTTTGATGTCATTTGATTCTCTTGCCTTTTTGTTTTCATGTGTTACATAAAGATTTATTGTCTTCATCAAAATACTTGTGTGATTAAAACATGCTTCTACATTGTTAGTGTCATGGAACATTAAAAGCTCATTTCCATCAATAAGACACCGTGGATGATTCTTATTATGTAGCATGTTGCCTTTGATCTTCTCCATTTCTCTATACAGCTCAAAGCATGTTAAGTTTTTTTTTCTTAATTATATTATTAGTATTATAAAAGAACAAATATTTGATAACTAAGGTTTTTCTGATTCTCACCACAACTGTCACATTTCAAAACTGAAAGATCATCAGAATCCCTTCGAACCAATAACCTTGTATTAGATCATCGTTGTCTTCATCTTACCATTTCTATTATAAATTTTCGTAATATATAAGTTTCTGTTATATAGTTAAGTGTAACTATTTTGCTTGATACATCAATTGAATAAGTCTTGTAAATAAAATTGAAAAAGTCTGGATTTTGTTATTGTTGTCGTGATATATATTGGTAAAGGACAATTGAGAGTTACCTTTACAATTTAAAATAGAAACTCAACTAGATATTCTATTTTAAATTATTAATAAGTTGATTCTCCTCTAAAATTAGTGTGAGAAAAGGTCAAGTCAACTAATATGAATCTATAATCTAATTTACATGGATCAAAGTCAGATCAGATATTTATTTACTAAAAAACACCTAACATATTTTATAAGCCTATTAAGTAAAATATACTATCCCACAATCAATAAAAAAAATCTTTTAAATCTATTGGACCGATTTATTTTAATAAGTGTAAATAAATATATTATTTTTTATATTTTATTTGATATTTTATATTAAAATATAAAAGTAAATTTTAGTTAGAACTTTTGAATATAAATTGAATTTTTTTTATGAATAAATATCATAAATTGTTTTCGCAAGTTATCATAAATAAATAATCTCAAAAAAAATTTGTTTCTATGTAAAATCAATTTTTTTAAGCAAATTATATATTGAAAGCAAATACAAAGAGTATTCGAACTTGATTACAAAATGAGAAGAGACGCAACTCCAAAAAACAAAGAGATTATCTACCAATTAAAACTTAAGACAAATAAAACAAATGATTTTTATCGAATTCATATAAATTGTAATTGGAAAGAATAATATCTACTATAAAGGATCAACGTCAAACCGTAAATTTTGCACCAAACTGTGTCGATCACATTTCATCCTATGTTCCTAAAGATAATTCCATTCCTAAGCATCCACAAGTTCCAATAAACAGCTAACCAAATGCACCCTTTTCTCCCTGATACTCTTTGACTTGCAAATAAGTAATTCAAATAAGATGATTTCATACTTATGCTTTTATGTAAATTCAAATAAGTCTATGTAAACAAACATTTAGTCTTATTATATTTTTATTTCTCTAATATATTTAAACATTAGTTGAATTTCTTATTTACATATGTTCAAATTATATAAATTTTTTAAGTAGACTAATAAACTAATCAGACATTCGAAAATATCAAACTCAGACCAAAAAATAAATTTCTAATATGTCATAGGCCAGACTTAGGCTTTTATTTTTTTAACAGACCAGACTCATATTTGATAAAGTCTAACTTGATCCAACTTATTTTTACCCCATCTATAACCATAAAGATGAAATGAAGAAATTGATTCAATAATAAATTTCAAAATAGAAAGGGTTGAGTACAAAAATAAAAAGGATAGAGCTTGAACTAAAATAAATGATCATGTTCTTTTCATTAAAAAAACAAAACTTTCCCGTTATACTTAATTTATATAATTTTCTATAACTCTTTATAAAATAATAACAATCCTTAATTATTTTTTCAAATATCATATTTAATTTTTAAAAGATTATACTAAGTATTCTCTATCTTGTAAAAAGGAATTGTGTCTAGTTGTCATCATAAGGGTGGTTTTTTTATTATAATTAATTTTAGCTAAGGACTTAATTTAATATTTTTTTATTTTTGAGTTTTGCAATTTTTTAATTTGCATATAATTAATTTAGTATACCCTGCTATATACGTGCTAGTATCATTATAATAATGAAGTCAAAGTCTTCTCATTTCTAGTTTCGTATTAAATTAAATATTGATGTCAGGCAAACGATCTTAATTAACTCTGGCTTATAGTATTAGCAACTATAAAGCTTAAAAAAAAAAAAAAAAAAACTTATCAAATAAAGTCAACTTTATCCCTCACAAATGCTAGAAATGTGCATACTATATTAATCTTAGTACTATGTATATTTGGTTTGCACGACAATAGTTGACCTTTATATGGTATTAACAACTTGCAAAGGAAAAAACACTTTTTTTTATAATCACTTGATTAAGAGAATATTAGGGATATTCCAAACCCAATAATATATAATGAGTTCGACCGATAAAAAAGTTTTGAGTATAAGTCGACCTACAAAAAAAATTATTGGGTATTTGAGTCAATCATAAAAATTACAGTCACTACTACGTTTTAGAGATAAGCGAATCCACCATCAAGAGAATTAGACGATTCTATGAAATATATCTTCGACGACGAAAAACCATCATCAAACAAAACTTGATTCCGTGCCCACCAAATACATAAACACGTACAAAACCATATGATTTATGCCACAAATCCTTCCAGCCCCATCCAATCGAAATCTGCCTTCCAAACCAGACCAACACGCAGACAATCAAAGAAAAAGATGAGCAAAAGACTCCAAGGAATTAAAACAAAAGACGCATACTGTGTCATGAGGATTGGATATTATGCTCCTGACCGTCAGATTTGAACATGTCAGAAGCTTGCTCATCCACAATCTACAACAAAACTTTTAACCTTTTTTGGAATAGAAGTTTTCCAAACCAAATCTAAAGTCGTCTTAAGGATAATATTCAGATCAATCCAACCACAACCCCTCAAAATTACATCATAACCGAATTTGACAGTAAAAATATTATTAGGGGTACCTTTCCAAACAAAACTATCAAAAAGTGAAGGAGATGGACTCACATTAGCAAGAATAGCCAATAATTCTTGATATTCTTCCTGCACCCCGTAACGCCCGTTTATTTAATTAATTATTTAATTAAATATAATTGTGGTATTTTGTGATAATTCGCGTTGATTTGAGTATCTTGGTCGATTTGTGTTGATGGCCGAATTTATCGGAATATTATGTTGATGGTTATAAGTTGGTTTAAGTCGAATTTAATTATTTAAGTCGATATAAGTTGTAGAAGACGATATGAAGTATTTTCCGTTTATTGTTAGATATATTGATTTGACCGTTGGACCATTTGGTTGATAATCGGAAGTTAATTTATTAAGTCTGGAATAAGTAGTTAGTCGCAAATTATTATTCAGGTGATTTTGTGTTACGAAGAAATAAGTCGTTAAGTCAGAATATTAAGTCGAAAAGTTTAGGAAATAATATTACGAGTGATATTATTGATTATTGGAGCATGTTGGTTAATGGACTTGGATTGCGTCGAAATTAACATATTGAGGGGTGTAGTGTGTAGGCTCATTAGTTGATTATTATAATTGGATTATTATTATTATTTTAATAAAAAGAATAAAATAAAAAGAAGAGTTAGTCAAAGAGAAAGATAAAAATATCAGTAAGAAGAGGATGTAGAACGTGGAAAAGGTTGAACGAGGAAAATTGGGAGAAACCGGTTACGAGAAATCGCCTTCGGAAAGCAAAATCGGTCGGAGATTCAAGCGGCCATCGATTAAGGTAAGGGTGGGGTTAGATCCTTATAACCAGGTATAATAATCGGTACTATGATTGGGTAGTGTTAGGTTGCTGTGTTTCGTTGATGCTGATGTTGTTGATGAATATCTGTTTACGTATTATTGCAATGAGTTTCTTGTGTGGAATTGTTGTTCGATTGATGATTTTAAGCTGTTTATAAATTTTTCTGAGAAATGATGATTTGGTTTATGTTGCTGTAACGCCCAAATATTTAATTAGTTTTATTAAATATTTAATTAATTATTTGTGTTTAGTCAATATATTTCATGTTGTGGTTGATTAAGTCGATAAGCCGGAAAAATAATTCGGAAGCCGAAGAAATATTATTAGAGTTAATAATATAGTTGTTGTGATAATTGGGTTGGTGAGCTTAAAATCGTGTCCGAATTAGTAAAATAGGGGGTGTTATGTTTAGGCCCATTAATAATTATAATATTTAATTAATTTAATAAAAAGAACATAAAAGTAGTGAAAACAGAATATCAGTAGAAGAGGAAATTGGAAAAATTGAAACTGATGCACGATATTGAGAGAAAGAGGAAAAAAAGTTGGAATCCGATTTTAGAGAAACCATCGATCCAAAAACTAAAGGTAATGGTGGGTTCGATTCTTATAATCGGGTATGAAATTCAATACTATGATTGAGTTTGATTTGGGTAGTTAGGTTGTTGAATCTGTACTGTTATGAATGATCTGCTGATTGTTGTTGTTATGAATGCCGGTTTGAAATTGATTGTTCGATTTCTGAATTTTGTTGATTAGAATCTGTTTTAATTATGTTGTTGTTGCTGGGAAAATTTACGTTGAAACTATTTCTAGAAAAGTTGCAAATTTAGGGACGAAGACAGACCGGTGGTGTGGGGTGGGACACCCATTGGTATGTAATGTAATTAATGGTGGATTAGATCATATGTCACTAGTTAATTGGTTAATGAAGTTAATTAGTGTGGAGAGACTTTAAAGTGGCGCAAGCCACTTCTCTTGGTGGCAGGAGCCACTTTAGTTTAATTACACGGACTACTTTAAATTGAAAGATTAGGCATATTAGGTAATGAAGTTAATAAATTACTTAGTGTCATGAACTAATTAGGGAATGAATAATTCATAAAATAAATCATGTTAATATAATTATATTAATTCCTTTTAGTTAAGTTAGGAAAATAATTAATATGATTTCAGGATTTAGTCGTAACAGAGAATCAGAGGATGTAATATAATCAGTAGTAGCAGGTATTACTGTGATTGAGGTTTTGACAGAAAATTATAAAAACCAGAACTTTAGCAGAATCAGTAGAATTAGTAGCAGCATGTGAGTCTATGACAAAAAACAATTAGCTAAACGCAGAATTTTGATGATCATGATAAATTTGTAATAAGTCGCAGAAAGTTAGAAATAGTGTCGGTTTAGTCGGTTTATCCGAATTAGGCAAAAAACGAAGTTGCCCAGAAATAACGAAATTAATGAGATAAGTCGGGTAAATTAAAAGTTAGTTTTTATTACGTTGTTTTGTCGAAAATGTGTTGCATAGTCGATTTGCAGGTACAATTAAGTTGTTGTACGTTCCGATTTACGGAATGGTTCTAAAGTCGTTATGTTGGAGGATTTTATGCCAAAGTTGAATATAAGCTGATTATGTCGTAAAAAGTCGTTGTGTTGTTCATATTGTTATGTTGATATGTTGTAAAGTCATGTTTGTCATGTAGAGTATATGCATTTTGTCGGTGCCATTGCTCACATCATGTTGGCCTGGATTGGCAAATTTTAAGTTGAAAGTTGAAGACTTATGCTTTGATGCCTCGATAACCTGGAAATAATTTAAGTTGGGAGTTTTACTCCGAAATGGTACCACATGTATAATTAGTAGAGTCGCATAAAAATTCCATTATTTTGAGTTGTTATCGTATTGTTGTACAGTCGCTCTGATACGTAGCACTCGGGGGGAATGATGCGTGTCTGTTTTGTTGATTTGTTGCAATGTTGAATTTTAATTTAATTTTAGAATTTAGAATGCTTATTATTATTTTGAAGTTGTTTCGATGTTGCATAAAGATGCTACAAGTTGTTTTAAGATCCGCTGCGTAATGTTTTTATGAAGTTGAATTAATTAAGTAAATGAAGTTGTTTTATGTTTACTTATGCAAAGTGCTATGTATTAAGCAGGTTATAATTTTAAAGTTGAAATTTGTGAAAGTTGAAATGTGATATCCCGTTTATGCGGAAGTGTTTGTAAACTTTGATTTTAATTATATTTAAAGGGTAGAAATGAGATATGTCCGACTAAGTGTCGAGTATTAGTTGTCTAACAATCATGTATTGTTATTGTTCTAACTTTTGGTTGTGTTGTAGTGACAAGTGGAGATGGCTGGAAGAAACGACGATGTGATGGCTGGTGTAATGCAAGCGATGATACAAGTTGTGCAGAACTTGCCAAATGTTGGTGAAGATGATGGATCACGTAGTTTGGCGACTTTCCAAAGAGAGAATCCGCCAGTGTTCAAAGGAAAGCATGATCCAGATGCAGCTTTAGGATGGTTGAAAGAGATTGAAATAATCTTACATGTTATGGATTGCACTCCATCATAGAAGGTTAGGTACAAATTGTACTCCATCATAGATGGTTGAAAGAGATTGAAATAATCTTCCGCCAATGTTTATGACTATGAAACCAGCCTTCCAATTACCCTATGCAACCTTCCAACCAGAATTTTGGAAATAACTTTGTAAATACAACCAACGAGGCTGATGTGCCTGAATTCATTCATACATTACGGATTTTCAATCTTCGGAATTAAAGCAAAGAACCAGGAGCGAAATGATTTAGGAAGTTTAATCATGTGGTAGAAATCTTGAATGCATTGTGATACTTCAACACCAACAACATCCCAACAACGACTAAGGAATTCGAGATTGAAACCGCTGGGACTTGGACTTTTATTTCCGTCTCCAGCTCTAATAGCTTCAATAATCTCCTCCCATCATAAAAGGACTATGTAGCATCTCTGACTCTTCAACTGCCAGCTTTAGAATATCACTGAGATTCAAGCCTAACAATGGAGTGGGAGGCTTAAGGAATATGGACTTAAAAGCATATATTACAACCTCTCTAACTCGCTCTTCATCTACGACCAAACCAAGACCATCCATGGAGGACGAAATTGAATTCCTCGTATACATGTGCTTCATAATCGAATGAAAAAAACGAGAAATTTTATCCCTCTCTAACAACCACTTAGGTCTACATTTTTGATGTAACATGCTCTCTTTGAACAAAAGCTTTTGCCAAATATCTTCTTGCTGCAAAATCCTGGAAGCATAATCTGCCTCTGTCACAGGCCCTTGCGAGCATGCCAAAACCGATTCAATCACGTTCAACTTTTCCACTCCTTTGTCAATCTTTAAATCCAACCAACCGAACATGTTCTGATTACCATCTAAGTATATCCCTCAAATAATGAAACCTGGAAACCAGACAAGGATCACGACAGTTCCCACCATTGTAAGAATCCCTCATATAGGACACGAAGCTTCGATTCTTGGAATCAAACAACATCCGCCTTGACATCCTCCAACAACATTTGAATCCTCCTACACTTGAGTCAAGATCTGCACTATCTTACATAATAGGATACAATAAACATGTTACCCTCAAAGCTACCCCCTTCTTACCATCAAAGATATTTATATCTCGAACTTCCAAACCCTTAATTAAACCTTCGAAGTATTCATCATCCTCATCACCTTCCACCCCTAATTCCTTAATCATGTTCCATACTTTAACCGAAAAACATCTAAAGATTGTTTGATATGGGAATTACCTTGGTTGACATCTTCATCACAAATAGAGTCACAACATAGCTTCGATCCTCCGGAAAAGTGAGAAGAAGACGACTCCCTAACATTCCCAAGCAACATCAAACTAGCATCATTATTATTATGGTTCACCATAGGTTCATTCCCAACATTAGATGAATGAAGCAAAGCATAGAAAAATGATGGAGAGCATGGAATTTTGATATTATCATATATGTCCTTCAGTGTTTTAGATTTATTTTTTCTGGACCCTCCCACAACTTCAGGCCCACTAGAAGCAATGTAAGTGTTAAGGCCAACTTGGCCAGGCAGGGCATTAGGGGTAATAGAAAGGCCCAAAACCTTATACTTCTCATTGCCCTTAGAATTTTGGACCGCTAGTGTAGTCAACATCACATCCTCAACAACTTTATTCATAATAGGTAATCCAAAATTTAGCTTTACCCCAACTACTTGGGGACCCACTCCTAGCACTTCAATACAACTATTCTTCTACAAATACTCCTTTCTTGTAAAGTTAAAATCATTATCTGCCGGCCCCACAACACCATTATCCCTGCCACTACTGCCCTCTTCCAACAACTTATTCAAATCCTTCCCAATATCATCTTCCAATGGAGTTTCCTGAATTTCCTCATCCTCCTCCAGATCCTCATCATCATAACCTGAACTATTGCCTTAGCTATCCACCTCATCGTTTTTCCTAACATGTATGTGTTTTGGACCGTGGTAGTCCTCGACCAATTTTAACTTGTATGTGTTTCTATTAATCCCCACATTAAAGGTTGCATTAAGATTTAGACAGTATTTTGTTTTAATTAAAAATCTTGCAACATCCAAGAATTTCTAGTTCTTAGTATCGAAATCACATTCAACAAACTCCCCTACACAAACTGCTGCAAGTTTGACACATTTGATGATTCTGTTGTACCCCAAAATTTTCCCTCATATCTTCAAGACAATATTCCTCAAGAGGTTTCCTAATAGTCACAAGATTCTCAATTGCTCAAAGGGATTCAAGGTTTTATCAAACAAAGCCTCCTCCTAAGCAATGGATCTTAAATTATGGTTTTGAGTTTCCCAAGGTAAATTGGGCTCCTAAAGCCTCAAGTGGACTTAATGATATGACATATACTTCAAAGGAACCTAATGTCAAGTTTCAAAACTTGCCTTACAAGTTTGGTCAGTCAGATGCTCAGATAATCAAAAATCAGTTAACTTGGTCAAAAAGTCAATTGTGGTCAACATACAGTCAAACTTCAAGTTTTTTGGTCAACATAAATATTATGAGGTAAGATTAATCATTTGATCAAGGTTTGATCATGATTCATCAAGGAAACCTCAAATTCATCAAGAATCAGAAGTTACTAAATTAGGGTTTCTCTAGGAAAAGTCAATTGTACTTTGACCAGTCATAACTTTCACATGCTTTATCAAAAATTTCTCATCCAAAGCTCATGTTAAATTAAATTTAATTCCATATAACTTTGTGTCTCACAAGCCGAGGCCAGAAATACTTCATATAAGAGATATGAGCCAAGACATTACAGGTCCTTTAAAAGTCAACAAAAAGTCAACTTTTTCAAAAGCTCATAACTTGAAAATGAAAGATCAAATGGACATGGGACCAAAAGTAGTAATTATAGGACACTTTAAGCTTTCTAAAAAGTCCAAGAACACATTCATGGGATAAAAATTGAGAGAGTTATTCATTGTTAAAGTTGGGCAAATTTGAGGTGTATAAGATAAATAATGACCAAAATCGAAGTTTTTTACAAATGGGCCCATTCTTTCATGATCCTAACTTAATCTAAGATGGTCCACGCCCTCCATGTCATTCCCCTTGATATTATTTTATTTATTTTATTTTTATTGGATTTAATTTTTTTAAATTCAATTTTAAATAAAATAAATATTAGAAAATCAAAGATATGATACTAAACTCATTTTGGGATCAAATATTGGTAATATATGCATGAGATATGATCCCAAATTCGTGCACACCAAAGGAGAAGGTCATAATATCAATTTTTTTACCAAAATTGAAAGGTGCTAACTTAATTCCAAAGCAACCAAATTTTCTTCACCTAATCCCAAGATTCTTGACCTAATTTGTTCCTCTATAAGTATACAACAATTCCAGATGCACAAGGGACAAAAAGATTGATCTAAGAACCCTAACCACATCTCAAAAACTCAAGAAAAAGTCAATTTGGGATTCCAAGTTGCAGGCAGTCTCAAGCCAATTTGAAGGTCAAAACGTGTTCCTGGGACTTCTCTGAAGGTGTTCAACTCATCACAATCATCCAAAGCTTCGTGAATCACCACAACCGACACTTGGTTTACAAACTTTTTTAAAAAATTTCGATTTCATTCATACATGCATAATAAACATTATTTGATTGAATATTATTGATTGTGATGATGTTTGTAAACTTTCTGGATTATTTAATTTGACTTTCGGTGCATGAATCACGAAACGCCATGGTTAGGGTTCATACTCGTAATTTTGGGGAACTCTGATTAGACGTGATTTCAAGCCAAATTAATGATGCCAATGGACTCATAGGAGGATATACAATTGATATATGCCTTTAAATCACATTAATAATGATTGTCTTGATATTTTGAAATATGCAGGTGCTATAGTGACGGGCAAAATCGTCCCTATTGGTTTTAGCAACGAAAACCAACTGTAGGTAAAGGTCTGATTCATAAACAAAGAAGATGATGGACCTGGCGCGCATTTTGTGTTTACAAATTTAAAAATTTTGTTTTACTATATAATCTTTCTTTTCAATTTGTTAATAGCCAAAGCAACATAGCCCAGTGGTGGAGGGTGCGCGTTGGAAGGGAAGGGTCCTGGGTTCGATCCCAGTGTGACAACCCTTATTTTTACCTCTTTTCTTACTTCATTCTTTTCCTTGTTTTCTTTATTATTTATTTATTTTATTTTTTAATTAATTAGCCAAATAAGAGCCACTTTATTCTTTTAAATATATAAAAAGTCATAAAAAATATATATAATTAACTTAATTATCTTTTTTTGATTAATCAATTTATTTTTTACAAAAAAAAATTGGTTCTAGGTTGTTTTATTAATTAATTTCATAATCAAATTTTGTATTAACCTAGTAATTTGGATTTAACTAATTTTAAATTTTTGTTTTCTAACCCTAATTTACTTAATCTTCTAACATGATTTTAATTATAAGTAATTAACACTTTTGACACAAAATTATTTTCTTAACCAAATTTTAATTAATCTCTTTTAATTAATTAAGTTCTTTTCTATTAAAATTAATCATCATAAAAAACATTAATTTAGGCTTTAAGACTTTTAAAATATTTTATTTTGCTATTTAATTTCCTTAGAAAATTGTATAGGGTGTACAAATTATGTAATAGTGTATATTTATTTTCTTGCATTTTTTCTCAATTATGTATTTGCTCATGGATTGTAATAGTTTGATTAGGGTTTAAATTTATGCACTTTTACTTTCCGCACCTTATTATGTAATTGTCCCAAAGCCCTGTAATAGTCTTAGGATTTATTTTCTGCACTTTACCTTTTGCCCCTATAACTGCTAGATGCATGAATAATAGGATTGTATGGTAAGATAAAATCAACTGTTAGATCATTAACTCAAAGATTAACATAACTGAAACACTCTTTTCACACATACACCTCTAAGGTATTCCCTCGTGTTCCCTTACGAAATAATGGCCAAGTCCATCGAACATAGGGGTGTCTTAGCAAAGTTGCCTAAATAAATATCATTATAGTCCCTTCGATATAAAGATCATAGTCCCTCGATGACCCTTCGAGTTGCCTACGAATAAATGATCTTGTCCCTCAATGACCCTACAGAAAAATGATGATAGTCCCTTCGAATTGCTAAGTTACCCTTAAATGTTGCCTTATATGACCATACGAAAACCCTACGCCTGTCCCTTACATCCAAAGATAAGATTACTTACTAACTAATAGTAAGGACAGACTTATCTCTAAGGAAAGAAAAATAACATGAATGACCTTGAGTAGGTAGGAAACCCTTAACTGCTTGCTCATTATTTCAAAAGCAAAAAATACTCTTTACACCTTACATTTTCAAAAACTTTCCAAGAAAACCCCTTTGTATACATTCATACGAGAATCATTACAAAGGTGGATTTTTTTCTAAATACACCACCACTATTTTTTCAAACAAAAGTAACGTAAGCTAAGCAGTTAAGAGCCTGTGGATAACCATGGATACAAAGGGTGCTAACACCTTCCCTTTGTATAACCTACCCCCCGAACTCAAAATCTAAAACTAAGTTCTTTCCTGTTCTTTTCCTCCTTTCCTACTTGGATAAAAGAAAATTCGGTGGCGACTCTTGCTATCTGCAACTAGTTTTTGTGAAAACAAAAACGACAAAGTCAGTTCTCCCACCGTGTTACAGATTCCAACTGTTACAAGGAAGGCCATAACATTTTATCCAAGTAAACCTTTCGTTATCCATGTCGTCGGGAGACCACAAATGAATGTCGCTAAACTAGAGTCTCACCCAATCTTCATCCTCTTTCACCAATAATTTCACAACACCATCCTGAGAAACTTCAAACAAAACCAAGTTTTCCCTCAGAGGTGTTGCTTTAATCATGAAGTAACCTTTCGAGTTTAGAGCATCTTGAATGTTAAATGAAGAACCAAATTTTATAATAACACCAACATAAACATTATTGAATCTTTTCAACTCTTCTTCTCCAATGTTGACCTGGAGGTGAGCAAAACTAGGTTTTGGCTCAACAAGCTTCAACACCTGGCCATGATTTGGACCCATCCCAACCACCTATATAAACGATATATGGTTTCTACCACCATACCAGTAGGCATTTTGAGCATTCTTATCACCTAAACGTCCAAACAACCCAACCCTAGCTTATGTAGATTATTCCTTAATTATCTCATGATTGAACCTCAAGGGATTAGCATGAATTTTTTTACCAAGAGTGTAGATATTGTCTAGCTTGCCAGCCAAAATTCTCACGTCATCAACCTTCTTGAATCTAACAAAACGATAAAAGTTTCATCTCCACGATTTCTAGGACCAAAGGGATTTCGAAGTTAGTGTGACATAGTGTAAAATGATCTTACCGAAAAAGTCTCTCCATATTCCCAAGACATAGTGTCTCTTAATTCATTAAGAGGTTTGTTATTGGCTAAAATAGCTTGCATGTTGCTCACAAACACTGTAACGACATTCGAATTCCGAGAGGTTTGCTGCACAAAAAATATTGAATTGTTCTCTGTAATAGTAACTATTTCCTGAAGAAAACTAGACCCACAGCAGCATTAAGACCACCTACCTCATTTAAAATGCACAGAAACCCAGTAGACCGGTCGGTCTAGACTTCATCATGCGACAAATTCACCACCATCCCGGCTGTTGCACCCCAAAATTTGCCCTCACAATACAAGACTTTGTGTTCTATGAAGGTTCACAAGGTTCACAAGTTTCCCAACACTTACAAGACCTTTCATGAGGTTCATGAAGTCTACAAGTTACTTTATGAAGGTTCACAAGGTTCACAAGTTTCACAATGCTTTCAAATACCTTTCATGAGGTTCAGGAAGTCTACAAGTCACTTCTTGAAGGTTCACAAGGTTCACAAGCTTCTCAACATTTACAAGACCTTTCATGAGGTTCAGGAAGTCTACAAGTTACTTCTTGAAACTTCACAAGGTTCACAAGGTTCACAATGTTTACATAACCTTTCATGAGTATCATGAGGTCTACAAAGTCACTTCATGAGGTTCACAAGGTTCACAAGCTTCACAATACCTCCCATGAGTATCACAAGACATTTTATGATGGTTCACAAGGTTCACAAGGTTCACAATTGGCCATAAGAGTTGACAATTCCCTCAGACAATGCACCTCCTAAGCAGTGCATCCAAAACTAGGGTTTTGACTTTAATCAGGTTAAATGAACTTCCAAGACTTCAAGTGAGCTTCATAACATCTTATATGTGTGTAAGAACCCCCATGACAAGTTTCAAGACTTTTCTCAGAAGTTTGCTCAGTCAGATGATCAGATAAGTTAAAATCAGTCAATGTAGTTAAAAAGTCAAACTGAGGTCAACTGTGGTCAAACCAAAGTCAAACTTCATGATTTTTTGCCAACATCAATTATATGAAGTAAAATTCATCATTTGATCAAGGGTTGATCATGATTCATCAAGGAGATTCCAGATCATCAATAATCAGGAGTTTCTAAATTAGGGTTTCCTCAGTAAAAGTCAACTGAAGTTTGACCAGCCATAACTTTCACATACTTCATCACCAAGTCTCCACTCAAAGCTCATTTTGAAGGAAATTGAATTCTCAACAACTTTGATCTTACAAGTCAAGCCCAAAAATGCTTCATTTGGAAGGTATGAGCTAAGACATTATAGGTCATTTTAAAAGTCAACAAAAAGTCAACAACTTCAAAAGGGCATAACTTGAGATTGGTAAATGATATGGACATGAAACCAGTGGGGTTGTTTAGAGGACTCTTCAAGCTTTCCAAAATGTCCAAGAACACCCTCATAGCATTAAAATTGAGGGATTTGTGCCCTTGCAAAGTTGGGAAATTTTGTGATGGTTTATGATGAAAATGGAGGCCTAGAACCAATTTTTTCCAAATGGGCTGGCCAAATTGTGATCCAATCCATACAATATCATCATGCACGACCCAAATGATTAAAAATCAGAATTTTTATTATTTTATTTTTATTTATTTTGATTTAATTCATAAAAAATCATTTTAAATAAATATAAAATATGAAAATATATTATTTAATGGAGATTTGGTTTCTAGAACATCTTAAATATTGATTGAAGTTGAAAGGGAAGGAAATCATGAGATTGATCCAAAAATAGCAAGCCTTCATGAACAAATATTTGACTTTTAAGACATGATCAATTTCAATCTTTTTGAATCAAAATCTCCACACAACAACTCAATTTTCTTAACCTAATTCATTCACATATAAGTACTAAACTCATTGCCATTGCCCGGACACGAATTTGCTGCCTCAAAGTGTAAGTTTCAAACCTCAAAAATCCATCCAAAACTCATATTCGGATTCCTTGATTCAGAGCACTAGAAGGTAAAATAAGAACATGGAGAGCTTCATTGGATATCACTGATCATAAACCATCATTCATATGCATCCAAATCGTGCTATAATGATGAACCCGTGGCTTGTTTATTCTTGAAAATTATTTTTTCGATTCTAATCTTTTATGCATTGCTAATGAATTTTGTTTGAGTTTTAGTGTTTGTGAGGTTCCAAGGATCGATTCTGGACAAGAAACTTGAAGTTTCATAACCTAATGGACAAACGGCCATAGTTAGGGTTTAGAGTTCAAAAATGGGGTTATTCGATTCATACAATATAAATGCATTCTCTGGACATAATTGAATTGTACAGGTTGTAAGGGACTCAAAGATGTCTCTGATTTGAAAAAATGATGTTGTTTGATAGTAGTTTGAAAAACACAGGTTACGTGCGTATGAAAATTCGCAGGAGTGTTTATAGCAAATTTCGCAGGTAATTTGGCCAGTCTCAAGGAAGAAGAAGACCTCTTCCCGCGCGTGTTTTAAATTCAAATAATTTGTATTATATTTTATTAATTGTTTGCTGTTTAAAATCACAACAACTTGTGTTGTCCCAGTGGATGGAGGTGTGCGTATACAATGGCTTGGTCTGGGGTTCGATTCCCCGTTTGTGGCATTTTGCTTGTTTATTTTGTTTATTTTACAGGTTTAATATATAATCAATTGTAGCCAGCGTTCTAACAGATGGGCTCTTCCAGCCAGGCGGTCATGTGCATGTTTGAGTATTCATAAGGTCCTGGGTTCAACACCACCCCAGGCCTTTTTGCTTTATTATTTTTCTGGTTTTTTTAAAGTTAAAGAACAAAACAATTGGGGGTTCCTCTTTCCTGCAACAGCATCACGCAACTCAGTTGGTTATGCATCCCATGATCCAGGTTAGGGACCTGGGTTCAAATCCCAGGTCCAGTTTTTTTGAATTTTTTTATTTTATCTTCTTTTATTCTATTTTCTATTTATTAAACTATATTAAAATGATTTCTAAATTATATAATGTAAATATTATGTTTTGTTTAAATTCTAAAATATATATATTTTTATAAATTCCAAAAAAATTAATCTTATTATGTATATATGTATTAAATAAATAAAAAACCCTAAAAAATATTTTTCTAAACAAAACCCTAATTTATTTTCTAAATACCTATTAAAACCTAATTGTTTATTTTCTAATTTGTAATGTAATTATTATGTACATGTTTATTTAAAAATAATTATAATTTATTTGTAAATATATTTATAATCTAAATTATTTTCTTTTAATATGTGTTTAGAAACAATTTAACTTATAATAATTTTATTTTGTAATTATAATATGTTTAAAATAATTTGTAAATTAAAATAATCATTTGTTCATATTTCTTCTTATTCTTAAATATAATTGTCTATATTAAAATCTTTAATCTTTTGATTGTTCTTATAATATTTTTGTTAATTCAATTTATTTTGATTTCTATTATTATTATTAACCATATTATTACTAACTTTTGCTTATTATAATTTTACTAACCTTTATTTAATTTTTTATTATTATTACTAACCCTTATTATTGCTTATTTATTTATTTTTCACCTATTATTTATATTTTTGCTTCTATATTTATTTTGCTATTTATTTTTAATTTGCTTATTATTATAATTATGTAATTGCTTCTTGGTGTAATTTTGTAAATACTGAATTTATTTAATTTTTATGGTTAGTAATATAGGGAGTGCAAAACATGTATTTTATTTAAAAATCAATTTAGATCATTTTAATTAAAGATAAATAATATTGAACACTCACACACGTAAGTCGATTTTTAATCGCCATCTCACATTTCTAAGACTATCCCTCAATGTTGCCTAATCATAAGGTCAAGTGGGGTGTATAAAGCAAGTCCCTTGAAAAGAAAAATTATCAAGTCCCTAATGGTTGCCTTTAAAGATCAAGTCCCTTTTCGAATAATGATGATAGACCCTCCTAAATGCTTAATACACCCCACAGTTGCCTTCATAAATAGATGTCCCTCACATGTCCCTCACATCCATGGTAATGACTACCTACTCCTTAATAGTAGGGATAGTCTTACCAATTAAAGGATAAAGAACAAGAAAGACTTAAAATTTTAGGGTAGGTACCTCCTAGTTGCTTGCTCACTCCATTTTTTCAAACACTTAACAAATTTCAAACAAATTTTCAAAAAACAAGTTTTTACGCATCCGTACATGGATCATTATTAACTATTATGAAAATTTTTCTATTCACACACTACACTTTCAAAAACAATTCAAAAGTGAGCTAAGTAACTAAGAGCCCATGGATAACCATGGATGTAAAGGGTGCTAACACCTTCCCTTTACATAACCTACCCCCCGGACCCAAAAATATCTCTTAAAGGTCTTTCCTGTTCTTTTATGCCTTTCCTTTGGATAAAATAAAAGTCGGTGGCGACTCTTGCTATCCGCAACATAACTAAAAGTCAGTTCTCCCACCGTGTTACAGAACTGGCGACTCTGCTGGGGATTTAATAAAAGAGGGGTACCCTTAGGAGTTAGATCACTTTAAAATTGTTTGCCTTGTTTGCTTTATACTTATCTTGTTGGGTGCTCTTATGTGTGAAAGATCCTAACCCGGATCTAGTGTACCTTAGGTAAATGGCAATAGACCAAGGAAACTGTACGGCGTATACCGATATGGTTGATCTGGTGGCCATAGTTAGTGCGACTTCTTGGTTGGTGCTTATGTTCCTTAAGTCAAGTTGAGGATAATATGAGGCTGCCATATGTTGTCAATGCACTAACTAACTTTTAGAACCCTAGTTAACTCATCTTGACCTTTAGAAAAGTAGTGAGATAACCGGCTTTGGTGCAGACTGAAGTTGGTTGATACTCGATACTACGCTCATTGAGATTCTAAACTTGGAGGGTTTTGGTTGGCAAGTAAGTTGCCTACTGAACAACCACCCTTGTGAAGGATCAATGATATTGAGATCCCTTAGAACCTGGTTACTTTTGTAGGACAGGATGAACCATCTAACTTCAGGGGAGGGTACTTACCTTTGAACCTCATGCAAGCCTTTAAACCTAGGGCTATGGTGTGACTTGTTTGTGTGTGCCACATGTTTGTGATTGAACATAACATCATGACATCATCATGCATCATGAGCATAGCATTTTCACTAACCATTTCAAGGACCAAAGGATTTATCTTTGTTCTTTGTTGCAGGTCATGGCTTCTGCTCGTAGAAACACTATCAGGATCAACTTTGTAGGGATACCTCCCAAGCTTAAAGAGTTGGTTTCTCAAGTGTCTGATCATTCCCAGTTCATCAAGAGACATGGTCACCTATTGGATCTAGTCACTTCAGGGTTCAATGAAGACATGATGAGTGTCCTGTTTCAGTTCTTTGATCCTAAACACCATTGCTTTACATTCCCCGACTACCAACTGGTTCCAACCATGGAAGAGTTCTCTAAGCTTCTAGGTATACCTGTTCTTGATCAAAGACCCTTCACAGGCTTGGAGAAGGAGCTTAAACCTGAAGTTATTGCTGCAGCTCTACATCTGAAGAAGTCTGACATTGTTCTAGAAACGAGGAGTGGAGTCAAGGGTATTCTTGCTAAGGTGTTGATAGAGAAGGCTCAATTGTTCTTGAAGGCTATGAGCCATGATGCTTTTGAGGAGATCTTAGCCTTGCTGATATACGGCTTAGTATTGTTCCCCAATCCCGGTCAGTTCATAGATGTTCATGCCATCAACATTTTCCTGAGTCACAATCCAGTGCCTACATTGCTTGGAGACATACTACACTCTCTTCATACCCGTACTACAAGGGCAAGAGGAACTTTGATGTGCTGCATACCTTTGCTATCTAGGTGGTTTATTTCTCACCTTCCTCGCTCAGTAATGAAGAATGAGCAAGGGTTCAGATGGTCCAAGAGGATTATGTCACTTTCTCACTCAGATATCCATTGGTGCTCCAGATCTATGGAGAATGTCACCATCATTGACCGTTGCGGGGAGTTTCCTAATGTGCCACTTCTAGGCATAAGAGGAGGCATCACTTACAACCCCTGTTTAGCTTTACGACAGTTTGGTTACGCTCGGAGCGATGGTCCACATGACATGTTGATTCAGGGCATTGTATTTGACTACGACAACGATCTGCAAGGTTACCGTCAGAGATTCATACGAGCATGGGGAAAAGTAAACAGGGTTGACAGCAAGACACTGGAGCCTAAGTACACTATTCCTATGGAAGCTTATCTCAGATGGGTGCGATCTCGTGCTCAGACTCTCATGATGCCATATCCTGCCGTCCTACCAGTTACCATGGAACCTGTTGCTGAAGGAGACACAACTTATACCATCCTTCACCCAGACATGCCTACTGATATGGAAGACTTGCAGAGATCATGGATCCAACTGAAAGAGCAAAGGGATACTTTCGAGGCTCATTACAAAGCAAGCCAAGAAAGAATCCTGGCACTAACAAAGCAACTTCACGAGGAGCGGAACCTCAACTCATACCTCAATACAAAGAGGAAACGTCCATGGGAGACTTAAAACCCCATCTCTTGTACTTATTTCATTTTCATTTTTGTAAGCCCAAGAGGAAAAACAAAGTTATTACTAATAAAAAGTTACTTTCTTGTTTGTTTAAGCAAATTTAAATCCTGCGGTCCTTGAAAACATTGCATATGCATTCCCATATCATTTCATTGCATCACAGGTTTATAATTGTGCACAGGTTTCTCATCTTCTCGTTGTTTATTTCAGCAATGGCTCTTGAACAATCAGTTAAGGATCTCCAGGCACAAAATGCACAGTTCCAAGAGCTGATCCTGAACCTATCCAAGGGGCAGGATGAATTGAAGACACTGCTGGCCAAGAAGACTAAGAAGACCAGAAAGTCAGGTGGCCTGCTCAACATGGGAAGGAGGTTCAAAGGGCCTGTCAAGACCAAAGAGCAGGTTGAAGACTATGAATCTGAGGAATCTGAGAAAGAGGGAGGCAGTCTCCACAACACTATGGGGGACTCTGATTCTGAGGCTAATTACTACCATGAGCCTAATGAAGACAAATTCAAGATGCTGGTGGATAGGATGGATGCTATGGAATTGCAGAAATCATCTGGGCTGGATTTTGAGGATTTGAGTCTGATATCTGGGGTTGTTATACCCATTGGTTTCAAGGTTCCTACCTTTGTTGTGTATGATGGGGTCTCTTGTCCCAAGCTGCATTTGAGGTCTTATGTCAGAAGGATTCAACCTCACACTGCTGACAAGAAGTTGTGGATCCACTTTTTTCAAGAGAGCTTATCTGGAGCTCAGTTGGAGTGGTATTATCAGTTGGAGAGTGTTAACATCAGGGACTGGAATGATCTTGCTGAAGCTTTCTATAAGCAGTATCAATACAATGCTGACTTAGCCCCCACTCGCATGCAGCTTCAAAGCATGTCCATGGGTGCCAAAGAAAGTTTTAAAGAGTATGCTCAGAAGTGGAGAGATTTAGCTGGTAGAGTTCAACCCCCTTTGACTGACAGGGAATTGGTTGATATGTTCATGTGCACACTGAATGGCCCGTTTTACAGTCATCTCATTGGAAGCTCATCATCTGGCTTCACTGAGTTGATCATGACAGGAGAGCGAGTAGAGAATGGTATAAAGAATGGTAAGATCCAAGTGGGTACTTCCTCATCAGGCGCTGCAAATAAGCCTCCCACTGGGAAGAAAGAATCTAATGCTGTTTATGGTCAACCTGATCGTAACAGAAGGCATCAGTCTGTTAGTGCAGTTCACATTTCAAATCCAACTCCTGCAACAATAGAGCAGCCTCAGGGCAACCAACAGAGGGCTAGAAGAACAGTTCACTAAGTCAAAACCTATGAAGGAGACTTAGTAAAAAACAAATTAAGACATCCCGCTGACTGTAACCTTGAAATAAACAGTTCAGGCAAAAAGAAGGGATAATAAAGTAAAAATAGAAAAAAAGAGGTCACTATGAATCCTCAACAAAGAAAGATGACTGAATGTTCAAATAAATTTTTTATCTCTGAACCATCACAAATGTCAGTATTATAATACCAAACTTCTTTGGAACTTCAATGCATAAGTTAACTGAGCATATGAATGAAGAACATCATGGAGATTGGGTTGGGTACAAATAAAATTTGAGCCTTTATCCTTTGTTTCTTAAACCATGAACCAGGCCACGTTATAACCCTTTAAAAGTCCTAACTGAAGCATGGTTAGTTCGAAAGCGTACTGTTACAAAAAGGTATCCTGACTCCTTTAGGGCTTATTATAAAACTTGAGTTAATATCACAGTTTTCACAAAAAATGTTGTTCTAAAATAACTCTTTTTCAAAATTTCAAGACAGACATAAGCATTGCATTTTTGAACATATCTGTTTACATATACTTGAGTGTTTGATAAATAGAGAAACTTACAGGATGAATGTTCAAAGTCCTTCCGATAAACAAAGTTGCTTCCTGGATCAAAGTCCATGTATACAAAGGGGCATAGTCATTATCTCCCAATCAAGGGGGCAGGCCATGATACTTCCTAACTCATTTGGGGCAATCAGGACAAGATTCAACTATGTTTAAGCAGCCAGAGGCAGATCTCCTCATCTATCTGAAGTGCCAAGGGTAACATTACAAAGTTCATAATGCCAAGGGCATAGTCACTGTTTCCCAGTCAAGAGGCATACCAAGTTACTGTTCAATTCAGTTGGGGCAATTAGGTCCAGACTCAGCTGTGCTTAATAGCCAGGGGCATTTTTCCTCATACAGTTGAATTACCAAAGGTGACATTACAGAGTTCACAATGCCAGGGGCATATGCTTATGGGGTATTCTGCTTGTTTCTCTTGAGGTAGCTCATTACAGATACTTCCATTATGGGATAATTCATCCTCAACCAAGGGGCAATGTTTTCTCTTCAAATTTAATACCTGGAACATATATGGTCCATTACAGTTTGAAGACACATTCCTCTCATTGTATTACCTTGATATTGGATTCTCAGCTGAAACCATGATGGAAATTAGTTGTCTACGCCAGTAGTATCAGATGGTGTCAATATCATGTATTCAGATCCAGCTATGAGGATTTCTGGAAAGGTACTCAGGAAAGTTAAAGAATTTCAGGAGCTATAGATCCAATTGGCTGTACACTCTCCAAGTTGAAACAATTCTGCTTTCAAATTCAGCTTTACTTTTCCCTCTGAGTCCAGATTTACTTTTACTCTAGCAAAAGTGTCCATTGGTTGTGTTTGAATGTATTATGCTTTTGAATATGATTGATGTTTACCAGAAATGCATGAAAATGCAGTAATAGTATTTACTAAGGACGAACGAGGGAAGGATTTCAACGAAGCTTCGCCGATTCATCTCTACAAAACCGTTACAAATCCCCCAGTAGGGCAAGTCCATCTTCATAAAGTCACATCTCCCCTGGAATTTATATCCATCTCTTTTATCCTCATACGGATATTCGGGAATTCACTTTCCAATAAGAGTACGGTGGACGAAGACGGGAGGTTATGTATACCCTACTATCAAACGAAGACGGGAGGTTATATATACCTTGTTATCCCCAGCATACGGGAGGTTATATATACCTTACTATCCCCAGCAGACAGGAGGTTATATATACCTACTTATCAAACAAGACGGGAACGAGTTCCTCATATTCTTCAACAACGAATCGGGATTTATTTTCCCTGGCCAGCAGTTGTTATACGAAGATATCCAAACGCTTCAGGCAGCATCATATCATACATACATCATTTATATCATACCATAACATATATATCCATAGATACATAATACATTATTTAAGTGCATCATATCATACATGCATACATAATGCATAAACTAATATTATCATACAAATGCTACCTTGTTTCAGGTTATTTATCCAGAAAACCAACTTATGATTATCAGGACTGCTTTATCCTCCTGAAAACTTATCATCTCTCAAGACTGCTTCATCCTCTTGGGAACATATTACTACCTCAGGACTGCTTCATCCTCCTGACAGCTTTTCATACATCAGGACTGCTTCATCCTCCTGAAAATTCCTAGTACATCAGGACTGCTTCATCCTCCTGAAAACTCCTATTACATCAGGACTGCTTCATCCTCCTGAAAACTCCTATTAACTCAGGATTGCTTCATCCTCCTGAAAATTCCTAGTACATCGGGATTGCTTCATCCTCCTGGAATCATACCTCAGGGTTGCTTTATCCCCCTGACAGCTTCTTTACCTCAGGGTTGCTTTATCCCCCTGACAGCTTCTTACTACATCAGGATTGCTTCATCCTCCTGAAAAACACATTATTACCTCAGGATTGCTTCATCCTCCTGACAAGCTATCATCTTATACCTCAGGATTGCTTTATCCTCCTGACAGCTTCTCGTACCTCAGGATTGCTCCATCCTCCCGACAGCTATCATTATACCTCCATATTTTGGACTGCTTCATCCTCCAAGACATGTATCTGAAGAATTTTCCTCCAAGTGGCATCTTTAAGCCCACTCAATCATATTCAACTAGCCATCTGTATCACTTCATGCACTGGTGAGTGCAAATTTTTGGGCTTTTGTGTTCAATCCCCTTCAACCTTCCAGGTCACGACTGGAAAACATACCAATCTAACCCCTCAGGTTTCAGAAAATTGAACAGGGGCAGCTGTTGCACCCCAAAATTTGCCCTCACAATACAAGACTTTGTGTTCTATGAAGGTTCACAAGGTTCACAAGTTTCCCAACACTTACAAGACCTTTCATGAGGTTCATGAAGTCTACAAGTTACTTTATGAAGGTTCACAAGGTTCACAAGTTTCACAATGCTTTCAAATACCTTTCATGAGGTTCAGGAAGTCTATAAGTCACTTCTTGAAGGTTCACAAGGTTCACAAGCTTCTCAACATTTACAAGACCTTTCATGAGGTTCAGGAAGTCTACAAGTTACTTCTTGAAACTTCACAAGGTTCACAAGGTTCACAATGTTTACATAACCTTTCATGAGTATCATGAGGTCTACAAAGTCACTTCATGAGGTTCACAAGGTTCACAAGCTTCACAATACCTCCCATGAGTATCACAAGACATTTTATGATGGTTCACAAGGTTCACAAGGTTCACAATTGGCCATAAGAGTTGACAATTCCCTCAGACAATGCACCTCCTAAGCAGTGCATCCAAAACTAGGGTTTTGACTTTAATCAGGTTAAATGAACTTCCAAGACTTCAAGTGAGCTTCATAACATCTTATATGTGTGTAAGAACCCCCATGACAAGTTTCAAGACTTTTCTCAGAAGTTTGCTCAGTCAGATGATCAGATAAGTTAAAATCAGTCAATGTAGTTATAAAGTCAAACTGAGGTCAACTATGGTCAAACCAAAGTCAAACTTCATGATTTTTTGCCAACATCAATTATATGAAGTAAAATTCATCATTTGATCAAGGGTTGATCATGATTCATCAAGGAGATTCCAGATCATCAATAATCAGAAGTTTCTAAATTAGGGTTTCCTCAGTAAAAGTCAACTGAAGTTTGACCAGCCATAACTTTCAAATACTTCATCACCAAGTCTCCACTCAAAGCTCATTTTGAAGGAAATTGAATTCTCTACAACTTTGATCTTACAAGTCAAGCCCAAAAATGCTTCATTTGGAAGGTATGAGCTAAGATTTTATAGGTCATTTCAAAAGTCAACAAAAAGTCAACAACTTCAAAAGGGCATAACTTGAGATTGGTAAATGATATGGACATGAAACCAGTGGGGTTGTTTAGAGGACTCTTCAAGCTTTCCAAAATGTCCAAGAACACCCTCATAGCATTAAAATTGAGGGATTTGTGCCCTTGCAAAGTTGGGAAATTTTGTGATGGTTTATGATGAAAATGGAGGCCTAGAACCAATTTTTTCCAAATGGGCTGGCCAAATTGTGATCCAATCCATACAATATCATCATGCACAACCCAAATGATTAAAAATCAGAATTTTTATTATTTTATTTTTATTTATTTTGATTTAATTCATAAAAAATCATTTTAAATAAATATAAAATATGAAAATATATTATTTAATGGAGATTTGGTTTCTAGAACATCTTAAATATTGATTGAAGTTGAAAGGGAAGGAAATCATGAGATTGATCCAAAAATAGCAAGCCTTCATGAACAAATATTTGACTTTTAAGACATGATCAATTTCAATCTTTTTGAATCAAAATCTCCACACAACAACTCAATTTTCTTAACCTAATTCATTCACATATAAGTACTAAACTCATTGCCATTGCCCGGACACGAATTTGCTGCCTCAAAGTGTAAGTTTCAAACCTCAAAAATCCATCCAAAACTCATATTCGGATTCCTTGATTCAGAGCACTAGAAGGTAAAATAAGAACATGGAGAGCTTCATTGGATATCACTGATCATAAACCATCATTCATATGCATCCAAATCGTGCTATAATGATGAACCCGTGGCTTGTTTATTCTTGAAAATTATTTTTTCGATTCTAATCTTTTATGCATTGCTAATGAATTTTGTTTGAGTTTTAGTGTTTGTGAGGTTCCAAGGATCGATTCTGGACAAGAAACTTGAAGTTTCATAACCTAATGGACAAACGGCCATAGTTAGGGTTTAGAGTTCAAAAATGGGGTTATTCGATTCATACAATATAAATGCATTCTCTGGACATAATTGAATTGTACAGGTTGTAAGGGACTCAAAGATGTCTCTGATTTGAAAAAATGATGTTGTTTGATAGTAGTTTGAAAAACACAGGTTACGTGCGTATGAAAATTCGCAGGAGTGTTTATAGCAAATTTCGCAGGTAATTTGGCCAGTCTCAAGGAAGAAGAAGACCTCTTCCCGCGCGTGTTTTAAATTCAAATAATTTGTATTATATTTTATTAATTGTTTGCTGTTTAAAATCACAACAACTTGTGTTGTCCCAGTGGATGGAGGTGTGCGTATACAATGGCTTGGTCTGGGGTTCGATTCCCCGTTTGTGGCATTTTGCTTGTTTATTTTGTTTATTTTACAGGTTTAATATATAATCAATTGTAGCCCGCGTTCTAACAGATGGGCTCTTCCAGCCAGGCGGTCATGTGCATGTTTGAGTATTCATAAGGTCCTGGGTTCAACACCACCCCAGGCCTTTTTACTTTATTATTTTTCTGGTTTTTTTAAAGTTAAAGAACAAAACAATTGGGGGTTTCTCTTTCCTGCAACAGCATCACGCAACTCAGTTGGTTATGCATCCCATGATCCAGGTTAGGGACCTGGGTTCAAATCCCAGGTCCAGTTTTTTTGAATTTTTTTATTTTATCTTCTTTTATTCTATTTTCTATTTACTAAACTATATTAAAATGATTTCTAAATTATATAATGTAAATATTATGTTTTGTTTAAATTCTAAAATATATATATTTTTATAAATTCCAAAAAATTTAATCTTATTATGTATATATGTATTAAATAAATAAAAAACCCTAAAAAATATTTTTCTAAACAAAACCCTAATTTATTTTCTAAATACCTATTAAAACCTAATTGTTTATTTTCTAATTTGTAATGTAATTATTATGTACATGTTTATTTAAAAATAATTATAATTTATTTGTAAATATATTTATAATCTAAATTATTTTCTTTTAATATGTGTTTAGAAACAATTTAACTTATAATAATTTTATTTTGTAATTATAATATGTTTAAAATAATTTGTAAATTAAAATAATCATTTGTTCATATTTCTTCTTATTCTTAAATATAATTGTCTATATTAAAATCTTTAATCTTTTGATTGTTCTTATAATATTTTTGTTAATTCAATTTATTTTGATTTCTATTATTATTATTAACCATATTATTACTAACTTTTGCTTATTATAATTTTACTAACCTTTATTTAATTTTTTATTATTATTACTAACCCTTATTATTGCTTATTTATTTATTTTTCACTTATTATTTATATTTTTGCTTCTATATTTATTTTGCTATTTATTTTTAATTTGCTTATTATTATAATTATGTAATTGCTTCTTGGTGTAATTTTGTAAATACTGAATTTATTTAATTTTTATGGTTAGTAATATAGGGAGTGCAAAACATGTATTTTATTTAAAAATCAATTTAGATCATTTTAATTAAAGATAAATAATATTGAACACTCACACACGTAAGTCGATTTTTAATCGCCATCTCACATTTCTAAGGCTATCCCTCAATGTTGCCTAATCATAAGGTCAAGTGGGGTGTATAAAGCAAGTCCCTTGAAAAGAAAAATTATCAAGTCCCTAATGGTTGCCTTTAAAGATCAAGTCCCTTTTCGAATAATGATGATAGACCCTCCTAAATGCTTAATACACCCCACAGTTGCCTTCATAAATAGATGTCCCTCACATGTCCCTCACATCCAAGGTAATGACTACCTACTCCTTAATAGTAGGGATAGTCTTACCAATTAAAGGATAAAGAACAAGAAAGACTTAAAATTTTAGGGTAGGTACCTCCTAGTTGCTTGCTCACTCCATTTTTTCAAACACTTAACAAATTTCAAACAAATTTTCAAAAAACAAGTTTTTACGCATCCGTACATGGATCATTATTAACTATTATGAAAATTTTTCTATTCACACACTACACTTTCAAAAACAATTCAAAAGTGAGCTAAGTAACTAAGAGCCCATGGATAACCATGGATGTAAAGGGTGCTAACACCTTCCCTTTACATAACCTACCCCCCGGACCCAAAAATATCTCTTAAAGGTCTTTCCTGTTCTTTTATGCCTTTCCTTTGGATAAAATAAAAGTCGGTGGCGACTCTTGCTATCCGCAACATAACTAAAAGTCAGTTCTCCCACCGTGTTACACCGGCACCTGCAGCGCTACTTCCAAGAGAGCTTCCTATAACACCCTAAATTCCCCCGTGCATTTTATAATAAAATCAGAGTAAAAATAAACTTTCAAATTTAAGGTATTACTTTTCATCCAAAAATATGCTCTTTAAAAGACATTTAAAATACTTTGACATTTTATTATGCAGCGGAAAAACATACATTTCAGTCAACAAAATGTAACGATTTCAAATAACTACTGAAACTTGTTTTTATATCTTATCAATGACTAACAATCCTACAATAATAAATTCTAATACAAGCGTTCCCGAATCCCATGTTACATATCAGAGAAGACGCCACTAAACGTGAAGTGCTTCGACTTCACCGACCACGAACTCTAACTACTCCTATTAACCCGCACGTTACCAACACAGGGGTAACATTCAAACAAAAGGGGTGATATTCTTAAATTAACAAAAGAGGAAGATGATATAAATACGAGAGTATACATCATCCATTTATACACACATCACACAAATCATATACATCATACCCTTCAATGCATCCACAACATAATCTTCAACAATATAAACATCTACAACAAGTATCTCCACAACACATACATCAATAAGAAAGCATGCAAATGAGATTCAACCATAGACTCAATGCATGTGGTACCAATAATGATCCTTGTTTCATGATCACAATTCCCGTCGGAACTCCCGACCCCTTTTCCATGGTACAATGTGACCCCTCTTTCATGATCACACCCTCGACCCCTCTTTCATGGTCCAGTATGATCATTATTTCATGATCACACCCTCACTCGTGATAGCACACTATCACCCCATCAACAACGACATCATGCGACTAAAATGATATATGCAACAACCATCATGCATAATCTTGTTCACACCTACATCATCATCATGCAATCAACTAAACATACTACATGATAACAATTTAAAAACTTCATGTCATAGAATAATGCATTCAAACATTGTCACACATACTCAAATCCAACATCACTCAAAATATGCGCATAACATGCAACAACATACAATGAATCTCGTGAAATCAGTGTATCATACAACTTTAGACCATAACACAATAGGTCATCACAACTCAACAACAACAACATATAATCACAATTCAACAACAACGACATATCATCACAATTCAACAATAATGACATGTCATCACAACTCAACAATAACATACTCTCACAACTTAACAACATCATCATACTACACAACTTTGCAACAACAATACATTATCACAATCTAACAACAAAAATAACAACATATTCCAACAACTTTCAACAATAACATACTATAACAACTTAACAACTACAACAACATCACATTACAAAAATTTATCAACAACAACATACTATAACAACTTAACAAACACAATATATCATGTTAACACATCAATGAATACATACACGAAACATCAATACATCATTATCATCATATAAGTATTATCATCACTGTGAAAATCCTATCATTATATTCTAGCTCAACATAAACATCATTTAACCTTAAACTCATAATTAACATCATAAAGTCGTTAGCTCTTAATTATCATCAAATCAATCAACACAAATTCATCACCGTCTATTCATCGGACACCACTACAAACAACCTTATCGCATTACCCACACCTCTACATCAATATAACTAATTCCTAAACATCGTCTTTACCATCCCTAGTCATAGGACATAACCATTCTCCCATTTAGAACAAGATTCCTCATCTATAGCAACATGTTTTTAGTTCGATATAAAACGACTCATCTTCCAACATCAATTCATATAATTTAAATTATTTCTAGCAACATGAGACTATTTTTAAATGAAATTACATTGTCTTAGCTTCACACAACTTCAAACGACGCGCAAATATGACACCCAAAGCTTAAGATATAAATTTTTGAAGCTTTCAAATAATGTTGTCAGGAGCCACTTGTTGAGCGAGCTATTCGTTGTCCCGACGAGTTTCTGCGATGACAGAACTTCTCCCACTGCGATTTCACACCTTTAAATTGTCTTATTAACCCCAAAAACCCCCATTTGAGTCATTAAACCCATATCTAACACATACATCAATCACATCAAACATCAGAAAAAAATAATCATATTCATCAATTCTACATCTTTAATCCTAGGTTTTCTCTTAAAAACCAAAATCCCTAATCACCCACAAACAACAATTTTATGGCATCAACCTAATGATTTCTACCCACATATCTACATCATCTATCCCTTGAGTGATTAAAGAAATCCCACCCTTACCTTATAGTGATGAGCTTTCTTTATCTTCAATGGGTTCTCCTTCTTCCTTCCTCTTGCCCTAGCTCTTCCTCTTCTCTCCTCTTCACGTTCTTCACATCTTTTCATTATCTCCTTCTACGAATCCCTTTCCTCTTTTCATCAAATCCCCAACATAACCCTTGGACCCCTAATATTGGAATCCCCAATATACCCTCACTAACTCCTCACCCAATTATTGTTGTGCCCTTCCACTCACTACACCTTTTATTATTTTATTTATTCCATTATATTCTCATTATCACCCAACTAATGAAATAAATAAGGCTAAATTACAGTTTTAATCCTCCTGTTTTACCAAACTCATGGTTTTAGTCCCCCTATTTTCTTTTTAAATAGTTTTGGTCCCCCATCTCAATTTTGGTCCAAAAAAATGTTGATTGTTCATGTACTGTTCATGAACAGTACATGATCCGTACATGAACAATACATGAACAGTACGTGAACAGTGGGTCAAAATTTGGATGGAGGACCAAAACTGTTTAAAAAGAAAATAGGGGACTAAAACTGTGAGTTTGATAAAACTAGGGGACCAAAACTGTAATTTAGCCAATAAATAAATAACAACTCCTCCATAATTTAATTTAAATACTTATTTTACACCATGATCAACAAATGTTAAATTAAAATAGTAGAATTAATTCTTACTTCATTCACCACCGATTTCTACATTATTGGTCACACACCCCTACTACCCCACAAGATTCACTTCTTAAGGTCACTACCCTTCAACACGGGAACACCAACATAACCAAAGCATAACAAACATGCCATCGATCATAATAATTCCCAATTATTCAAAAATAATAATTAAAAGGAAAACAGGGCGTTACACTTCCAGTAACAGAAACTTCATCGGCTTGAGTGAAAGACTCCACATGCGACCAGACACCGCTGTCAACCGAAGGATGAGAGCCAAAAATCGTCGGAACAGAAACAAATATATGATTCTCTTCTACTGTTCCGGTACGTGCATGAAAAAGAGGGTTATACAAATATTTGATTCTTCATCCCTTATATTCTGATTATCATCCCTTCTCTCTGTTTTAATACCAAGAACACCCCACAACCACATTCCATTCCTCCAACCTCATAAACTAGCCACAGAAACATATTTTAATGGCGACTTCTCAAACACTTCTAGATAAAAACAATAAAAAATTCCACTAACGTCCAATTCACCTTCTAAAATGGGGTGTTATAACCATTCCTCACGTTGAATATACAATTTTTTTATGAAGATATCCTCCAGGTAAGTATTGATGGTGCATATTAAATCCATTCACCACATGGAATGCGAAGTCCAACTAATTTTATTATACCTAGGTCCCGACACATGATGACAAATATCACCGTACCTAGGTCGAAAATTTTTAAACCATAACTCCTCCGACCCTCTAAGAATCCTCCATCTCCATTTATGCAATAAAGCCACATTAAAATCATCGATCCTCTTTAAATTTAACACTCCACATTCATAAAGAAGACAAAGAAACTCCCATTTTATCCAATGAATCCTTTTGATTTCCTTCGAACTCCCCCAAAGAAAACCGCTTTGAAGCTTAATCACCTCCTTACGAATCTTCATCGACATCTTATAAAAGGAAAAGTAGAAAATGGGAAAACTATTAAGAACCGATTTAAGAAGCGTTAGCCTCCCTCCAAAACTCAAAAAGCACCCATGCCAACTCGAGAGTCTTTTTTCAAATTTCCTAAGAATAGGTGTCCAATTGGCTACCCTCCTCGGATTGTACCCTATTGGAATGCCAAGGAAGTGAAAATCTTTTTTCTCCGTCTTACAAGCCAAGAATAACGGTGCCGCTTTGAGAAAGGAAGACGATGTGTTAATACCTATCAATTTACTCTTGTGAAAATTCATTCCAAGACCCGACACAAGTTCAAATCCCCTTAAAATTGATTTAATTGCCCAAATGTGTCTCCAACTCCCGTCTCCAATCAATAACGTGTCATCCGCAAAGGAGTAAGAGCTCAAAATATAAGTAATATATGCTTTTCTTGGCTTTCTATTTTTTATAAAATCCATTCTTCTTTTGGAGAAAAGGACAATCATTCTTAACCATTTATTTTAAATCTCAACCATTTATTTTAAATCAAACCGTTGTTATTTTTTCCTCTCACTCTCATATAACATGATTGTCTTCCAAAGCAATATAATTTTTTCTTGGCTTTCTATTTGTTATCGAATCCATTCTTCTTTTGGAGAAAAGGACAATCATTCATAATAAATCTTTGCATTCCATATTCAAAGCAAGTGAATATTTGTCTTGAAGTATATGTTTCACCCATCTTTACAAATTTTTTTCATTGAAATTTTTTTATTGCCTTATCTCGTTTTAAGAATTTTTCAAACTTCTTGACTAGTACTTCTATATTTTCATCATCTTCTTCATTATTAGATTGAGATGATTTTTCATCATAATATTTGGATTTAGTCTTTAATTCAATGGATATAAATTTATGTTCATGTCCTTTATGCTTCTCCTATCGTTCAAGTTCTAACTCATATATTTGTAACTTTCCAAATAGTGTTGTCAATGTCATTTTTGATAGACTTTTGTTTTTTGAAATGTTTCTCACCTTTGGTTTCCATGATCTTGTTAATGATCTAAACTGTCAGTTGGGATATCATTGTGCCTGAATTTTGTGAATATGTTCTCCATTTTTGTAAAACCAAAAATCTTTTGAAGGATTTAGCTTCCTCCTTCTTGGCTCTTGTAACACCCTGAAAATCTAAATTTAATTATTTAATTATTTATTTAATTAATTTAGAAAAATTTTGAGAGTTTGGATTATTTTGAGAATTTTGGAGAAAATGAGTATTTTTATATAATAAGGAAAAATAGTGTTTTATTATACTATTTTATTTTTTATTATTAAAAATATATTAAAGAAAAGGGTAAGATGGTCCTTTTGTGAAATCATGAGGGTAATATGGGAAAAGGCTAAACTGGGATATTATAGCCAAAGAAGAGAATACGATCAGTTTTCTCATTTTTTTTGTTTCTATCGTGTTTTGGAAGTGCTCTGAAGAAAGAGAAGCTCAGAGTCAGGAGGCTGTGGAGAACCCAAGAGAAGCGTGTAAAGCGGCGAAATTCTCTAAGGTATGGGGAGTTTTCATAATCTATGATAAATGAATAGGAATTGGAATATGAATGGATTAGGATGGTATGAATTTTAGGAGTTTTGGGGTTTTGAGTTAGGTTGAGTTTTAGGAGAAATCTTGATGAATTAGAGCGATTAGAATGAGTTATAATCGTATATTTGTCTGTATAATTGTTGTCTGGATGTTGTTGAGGTTTAATTGATGTTTTTGAATGGTTTTTGGGTGTTATGATGTGAAATCCGTAATGGGGTTTGGGAGTTTTTGGAAATTGGAACAGTCTGTAATTGTGTAGCAGAAGACTGCTGAAACGCGTGCGTTAACCGGTTAACGCTTTGGTTAACCGGTTAACCATTGGAAATTATGGGGTATTTTCTGAAATTACGCAGGTGTTAACCGGTTAACGCTTTGGTTAACCGGTTAACACTGTTGGAATGACAAATTTTAATTCTTTGAAAATTCATATCTTTTAAACCGTAAGTCCGATTCGCATTCCGTTTGAGGCGTCAGAAAGAGTACAAACTGAACTTTATTTTGATGAATAGAAATGAGAAAAATGCAATAGTTTTTGATAAATGAATTTGTGAAATAACCTTATAATTACCTTATAAATTACCGGGTACGGGTTAATTCTTAATGTGTCAGAGTGGTTAGAAAACTAGTGTTTAGGGTGTAATGTCATGATGATATATATGAATATTTGATGGTTGTTTTTCTGATTTAAATGAATGATGCGAATTGTTTTGATGAATTTTTCGATGTAGCGCATCATTGCATTTCATAACATTCACGATGGGGCTTCGGCCTATTTATTTGCTTCAATCCCATTGTGTGGATTGAAGTGTCTCGATAATTATGGTGTGCTCCCTTGTGGAGGGTTGATGGTCATGTATCCATCTCACGATGAAAATGGTACCACATGCATATTGCATATCAGGATGTAGAATTGCATATTCTGGATGAATTTCATGACTGTGTTGGTGTTGATTGATTTCATGATAGTGTTGTGGTTGATGCTGAATTTTGTAGTTGATGATGTCATGATATGTGTACTAATTTAATTATGATTCTATATTCTTGTAAGTTTATGATTTATTATGATTACTCACCCTGCCTGCTTGGAAATGTTGCCTCTTTCGTGGGTAACTTGCAGATGTCGAAGAATAGTCCTGCAGTGCAATAGGAGTAATTTCATGAGTCTCGGAGCGTGCTTTAGTGTCCCTTAGGAGTGGTTCTGGTTATGTGTCATGCTCTGTGTCATGTAACACTGGGATGGGTTTCTTTTGTTAAACTGTTTTCAGTATGTTGTTATCTGGATAATGTTTTCCATTTTATGATGTTAAATTCAGGATGGTGAAAATGATTTTTATGAAGTTTTGAATTATGAAGTTAAATTCCGCTGTGAAATGATTTATGGTATTTTGATGTGGATTAACCCGTGTTATGGGACAGGACACTATTTGTGTTTATTTATGATGAAAATGTGATACCCTTTTTGATGATTACTCTGATAGTATTTAAATATTATGTTTTGGGTAGAAGGGTGTTACAGCTCTCATACCCAAGGCTGATAATCCTTTATGTTTTGGAGAATTTAGACCCATTAGTCTTATAGGCCGCATTTTGAAAGTGATTTCTAAAATGCTATCCAAGAGATTATACAGTGTCATTAGTAAGCTGATATCGCCATCTCAAACAACTTTTATTCCGGGAAGACAACTTTTGGATGGTGTTCTTGTAGCCAATGACGTGATATATTTTGCGAGAAGGAATAAGAGGACATGGTTATTGTTTAAAGTTGATTTTCCTCAGGCATACGATTGCATAGAATGGGACTTCCTCTACAAGGTTCTTCTTGCCATGGGATTCAACCCTAAATGGATGAAATGGGTGAAAGGGTCGATGTATACTAGTTTTATGTCGGTCTTGATCAACGGGAGCCCTTCGAGTGATTTTAAGGAAAAATAGGGTTGAAACAAGGGGATCCCATTTCGCCACTCGTTTTTATGATTGTTGTGGAAGAGTTAGCTATTTTGGTCAAGAGAGAATCGCTATCAACCATTCTTTCTGGTTTTAACTTTGATGATAATGTTAGCATAAACATGCTCCAATTTGAGGACGATACACTTTTAGTGTGTGATGCTTCTTTCCCAAACCTTTGGGATCTAAAATTAATTCTTAGGGGTTTTAAAATTATTTTTGGGCTTGGTGTGCAGACGTCTGAGTCTAACGGTTACTAACTGCAAGTGCACAGTCTATCACGTAGTAATAAAAGATATCGATCCCACAGAGACTCGATAATCAACCTAGTACTGTCGGATGTTTCTATGTTTAGCTAAGGTGAGCGATGTTTTTGGTTTTAAAAGATTAAGAATTAATTAAATTAAATTAATGATATAAATTATCGGTACGTAATTGATTTCGCCTTTGCGAATTCAATAATGGGTCAGCTTGTTAAGGTTTATTAAGTTATCTCTCCATAAAAACTCTCGATTTAAAAGTGTTCGACTCACACTCTCTTGGTCTTGCGTATTACTATACTCCTAAGTTCAATTGAGCACTCTCGCTGTGTCAATTCAATTTAAAAATACATTTTGGAAACCTAAAGGTTCTAATTGGTTTTAAAGCGTTATCGCTATGTTTAAAACTAATGCTCAATTTCAACCATCTGATTAGAATCTCACACTCCTGTGGTCTTAATCCAAATCTTTTGTACTTTCTTACTCTCATAACAAAAGTTAATTAAAACAAGAAATCGAAACCATATTATAACTTAATTTAAGGTTTTAGTCTAATTCTATCGAATTCGTTCCGGTTTACACAATTACATACCGATTAACGGTTTGAGCAAACATATTGAATAAAGAAAGGTAGAAGGAGAATAATGCATAATATAAACAAATGCGGTAATAAATAAATAAATAAGCATTAAAATCATAAATATGGTTGCAATGTTCTTGATCAACCAAACTTCGATAATTGGACGTCAAAACGAATCTCTCGTTGCAAATGGGTGAGAGCTCTATTTATAAATAGTGTGGTAGGGTTTCTTGAGAAATAATAGTCTTGGACTCCGATTGGGCTTGAGACTGAGTTGCAATGACGGAGTAGACTAGGGTGAGGAAACTTCTCTGCATGAACGAAAAAATCTCATTTAATTTCGACTTCTATTTCGTCTGTTACGGATTTTACGTTTCTGCATAATTTAGTTGAGACAAACATTTGATAATTGAGACGGGCAACTTTGGCTATGAGACGCTCAACATGGAATGGAGTTGGGCATCTAACCTTGAGACGGTCGTCTGATTAGTGAGATGATCGTTTGACAAGTAAAATGCAGAATTGCATTTTTTTTTGTTTTCCTTCTGTTTTGCCATGGTTTCTTGTTCAAAAAGATTCCTTTTGCATTTTCGCCTCCGAATGACATGTCTGATCAAATGTCTGCAAAACAGATACAATTCAAGCGTAATATCGTCCAAAACAGATAAATAAACATATTAAATAATCGGAAATCTCATTAAATAATCGATATGAATTCGAGTTATCAAATTCCCCCAGACTTGAATCTTTTCTTGTCCTCGAGCAAACAATCAAATATGTTTTTAAATAAAATATCTCTACATGTAGACACGAAACATAACACCTATCCGTACATGGTCGTGCAACTTTATGTTAAAAGAGATAATATTATCTCCAACACTAAAAATACACTAATGACACTAAAAACGAATAACGTTCTTAAAATCCCTATACAAACCAATCTGAATCATGCTGTTATAACTTAGCCTGATGCTCTTATATCTATTTCACCCGGTTTCATTCTGACGCAATCACATTAATCCCTTTACCTTTGCAAGTGCATAGTGAAATAACCTGTTAGTGAATTTGATCCTTCTTTTCAAACGGGGTCTGGTACACAAGCGTGGTAACCCTTTATCATACTGAGTGTAAGTTGTGGGGGATCGAATAGTAATTCGCCCTACCGAGTTCAGAACCAGATTCCTCTAAACCAACCGACATCATTCTTCGCTTTATCCTAGTTTGCAGCTTAATTGTCTTACTAATGACTTGCATAATCTTAATATTTTTCTTTTTCTTCCTTTTTTGGCATTTTTGCGATCAATCAGTTATTTCCATCGGCTCTCCACGTAGCTTGTACTTCAGGCGGTGCTGACTGCTAATATAAACTACTCTAGGGCTAATTTAGACTTAAAGCTTCATATTTTGGTATAACAGGTATCCAAATTGATATCTCTTCTAAGGTTTCAAGGTGTCAAGACTATATAAATTTTGTTAAGTCTTTTCTCAGTTTTTCTAACAGTGCCCATTAACCTATATACTTGAAGGGTATGTTAAATGAAAACATTGTAAAGGAATAAAAAAAGGTAATACTAAAAATACTGGAGAAATTTGAAACTAAATACTTCGATTAATTTAATTAGGTTTCGTACAATGAAATGGGAAATCTAACAATGAAATGGGAAATCTAATACCTTCTACCACACTATCTCAGACATTGTCCTCAATGTTATGAGATATAGGTACACTTCTAAAAATAATAATAAAAACATAACAAAAACTAAAGACTAATAAAACTAATAACTAAAAAGAAACCACTTCTGTGGTGGTGGTGGTCTTTGGCCTCTGCCTCGGATAGCTTTATGTCTGTGGATCGCTACATAATTCGGTATACCTTCAAGGTGGATATAGTCATGCTGCGCCTGAACTTGACTTGTTAGACCTCCCAAAGCTTTAGTGTTGGCAGCTATTAGCTTTCCATGCTCTGTCTGAGTCAGCTCAATCCTCTATCTGAGTTAGCTTTCCACGCTCTTGTTGAGGTTCCTGTGCAGGCGCACCTGGTGAAGGAGCACGGAGATCAAAATGCCAGTTGGCTCGGACTCTCACATTTGTCCTGGTATGAGAGGGTAGGATGATGCTTCAGGTGATTTTCCCGTTAACAACCAAGTTGTATCTACCATCCTTCCTTGCCTTGATTATGTGACTAGACTTGCAGAATTTCATGTCAAGGTACAGGGCGGGTGCTTCATACAACTGGTTTAGGTTTTCCTCTAAAACCAACTTAAGTGCGATATCGGTAATCATGCCGCCAAAGCAGAAGGGTGATTTCCCTCTATTACAGATGTACTTGATGTTGTCGGAGATGAAGGCAACGGGGTTTCCTCGCATGTCGAAGAAGGCACAGTAAATCAAGAATAAATCTTTGATTGACTTTATGGTTGTTGGCCCCTCCCGAATATGACACTGGATACAACCCTCCGAAAGTATTGGATGGCGGGGTTTTGGATATGAGTTACATACAACTCCTCCCATACATTCTCTCTCTCTCCTGACAATTCTTCCCACAAGTCAAAAGCATTGATCTTCCAGTCTCCTCCTTTTGGAATGGTTATTTGAACTTCTTCACCTTGCGGGAATCCAAACCACTCGCTAAACTGATCTTGAGTGGCGGAGAATTCCCTTAGGAACATACGAAAGGTAATATTCCCCACCTGGAATTTTGTTTCACCTCTAGGCGTGTGGTTAGTCTTCTCCATCATATAGTTAACACTATCGAGGAGACCCAAACAAGTTAGGCACTGCTCATCGGTGTAACAAGTGACATTGACTTGTCTCTCACGGAACTCTTGAAAGCGTGCCCTTTGGAGAATTCTGGCATCTCCTTCTCTTGAAATGAGGGTTGTTGGTCTTGGCTTGGCCATTTTAGAAAGGTAGTGAAGAATAAAAGATGAAAATGGTAAGCAAAGTTTGATAGAATTTTGTGAAAGTGTCGGACTGGTGTGGAAAGAAAATGTTGTTGCTAATAAAAAATATAGAAATAGAGTGGGATAGCTGAGAAATATTGTTGCAGGATGTGGTTTGTGTGAAAATGAAATAGGAATGGGCCATACATATAAGAAAGGATCATAGCCGTTGGGAGTGGGGTTGCAACGGTCCTGATGATCGTTGCAATATGAACGTTGTGTGGGTTGGCCTTTGAGATGCTCGTCTGGCCTCTGTGACGATCGTCACAAGGCTGAGACGATCGTCTCAAAGCTTATATGGTCGTCTGGATTTGCAACTTCTAACTACTCCTAATAAATGCACTGCTACTCATTATGTTTCATACTGAATCATACGTAATGCATTTGCAAATTATTTCATGCAACTAGTATATGTAGTAGCTAACAGAATAAAACAAATAACATGTATGCTAGGCAACACTTGTCCATTGAGTCATTTGACTATGTATGCTAGGAAGATGTCTGCTCAGACAGATAATGATAAGCTGCTGATTCACTATTTCCAGGATAGTTTGACTGGTGCACCCAGGAGGTGGTATATGAGTTTGGATAATAGCCAAATCAAGAATTTCAATGATTTGGGAGAAGCGTTTGTGAGGCAATACAAGTATAACGTTGATATGGAACTAGATAGAGATCAGCTTCGTGCTATGTCCCAGAAGGACAAAGAGACTTTTAAAGAATATGCGCAGAGATGGTGCGAGCTGGCAGCCCAGATTGTTCCTCCGTTGGAAGAAAAAGAAATGACGAAGATCTTCTTGAAGACTTTAGGTTCTTTTTATTATGAGAGGATGATAGCGAGCGCTCCTTCTGATTTCACTGAAATGGTGAGTATGGGGATGCGTTTAGAAGAAGGTGTCCGTGAGGGACGGTTAAGTCAAGAGAATAGTAATGGCTCAAGCTCTAGAAGGTTCAACTTTGGGAAAAAGAAAGAAGGTGAGACTAATGTTGTGTCTCGTGAAAGTTATAGAAGACCCCATGGTCGTGGAAATTTCCGTCTTTAGCATGTAGCTTCTGTAACTCCAATGATTAATGCGACTCCAACTGTGCCAGCAGCTCCAAAGTACCAACCTCGTTATCAGCAACCTTCTGTGCAACAAGGTGGTAATCAACAGGTTCAGGCTAAGCCAAGTTTTGATCATATTCTGATGTTGTATGCGGACTTGCTTCCATCTTTGATTGCAAAGAATCTTGTGCAAACACATCCTCCACCTCCAGTTCCAGAGACTATCCCATGTTGGTATAAGTCAGAGGCTCGCTGTGCTTTTCATCAAGGTGCCCCGGGGCACGATGTTGAGAACTGTTATCCATTGAAGTTTGAAGTACAGAAATTGATGAGGAACAATGTTCTGTATTTTAATAATGTTAATCCAAATGTGAAGAAAAATCCGTTGCCGAACCATGGTAATGCGTCTGTGAATATGGTTTATGGTTGTCCTGGTTTGTTCAAAATCTATGAGGTCCGTCATATTCGAAGGTCTTTGGTTGAGATGCATGCTTTCTTAAGTGAATATCATGATATTGATCACGATTATGCTGGATGTTGTATCTGATCAGTGAATCCTCGTGGTTGCATGATCGTTAAGAGAGACATTCAAAAGATGATGGATGATAAGTTGATTGAAGTAACAGCAAAAAGAGATGAGTATGAAAATGAAGTGAATGTTATTATGCCTCAGTTCAATCTTCCTGAGAGGGTTGTTCCTGAGAGGGTGGTTATTTCTTTTGATAGTCTCAAAAATGCTGTTACTCCATTGGTGATCAATTTGCCTGGTCCAGTGTCATATGAGTCCGATAAAGTTGTTCCGTACCGGTATAATGCTACGATGATAGAAAATGGTAGGGAAGTTCCTATTCCTACTCCAAAGTCTATAGTTAGCATTGCTGATGTGACAAAGGTTACTCGAAGTGGTAAAGTGTATGCTTCAGACCCTCCGAAGAGAGTTGAAGATACAAGCGCGAGTAAGCAGATTATGGATGTTGTTGCCCAATCAGGCCAATCTGGTGATAGTGAAGATGAGGTGCTAAAATTGATAAAGAAGAGTGAGTACAACGTTACTGAGCAATTGTTGCATACTCTGTCGAAGATATCAGTTTTATCACTCTTGATGTGCTCTGAGGCTCATAGGCAGTCTTTGCAGAAGATTCTTGATCAAGCTTATGTTGACCATGATGTGACTGTTGATCAGTTTGATAGTATTGTGGCTAATATCACATCATGCAACAATTTAAGTTTCTGTGATGATGATTTGCCTGAAGAAGGAAGGAATCATAACTTGGCTTTGCATATTTCGGTGAACTGTCAGGAGGATGCTATGTCTAAGGTGCTAGTGGATACTGGATCTTCTCTGAACGTAATGCCGAAATCGACTTTGTCAAAGCTTGCGTATCAAGGTGCTCCCATGAGGCATATTGGGATTATTGTGAAAGCGTTTGACGGGTCGAAGAAAACAGTGATTGGTGAAGTGGATCATCCTATTCTTATTGGACAGTTTATATTCAAAATTACTTTTCAAGTAATGGATATACGTCCCGCTTACAGTTGTCTCTTCGGAAGACCCTGGATCCATGAGGCAGGAGCTGTGACATCCACTCTTCATCAGAAGTTGAAGTTTGTGAGAGAGGGGAAATTGGTGACCATTGGAGGTGAAAGGGCGGTGCTTGTGACCAATTTGTCTTCTTTCTCCTATATTGATGCTGAAGAAGAGGTGGGAACTTCGTTTCAAGCTCTTTCTATTGTGGATAATGTCGCTAAGAAGAATGACATGCCTATGTCTTCTCTCAAGGATGCTCTGCGTGTGCTTGAAACTGATCAGTCTGATGGTTGGGGATGAGTTATTGAGGATGTCGACAACAAGGAAGGATTTGGTATCTGCTTTGCACCAGGTGCGGTTCTCAATGACCCGAAGACTATTCAGGAAGGTTTCCGAAGTGCTGGATTTATCAACGATCATTCCGCTGCTGCCATCATTGAAGATGATGAAGATGAAGAAATGTCTGACTTTGTTATGCATGGAAAGATTTTCCAGAACTGGATTGCTGTTGATGTTCCTTTTATTGTTCATGCTTCAAAGTAATTTGTTTTATTTTCTTTCAAAAATCCTTTCACTCTGCCCAAGGTGAAAGTGATGTTTGTCGGGCTTTGTTTCAAATTTTATCATCATCAATAAAATGTTATTTTGTTATTTCCATATGTGTCTTTCCTTTTTGCATTATTCTGAAAAATGGTAACATAAAAAAACCCAAAAAATAATAATGATTGTTTATCTGCATAATGTTTGCACTTTTGTTCATACTCTAAAATAAAAATAAAATCATTGTGCAGATTGATTGATAAACCCACTGAAAACAATGATCCTATGCCCTCTCCCAACTTTGAATTTACTGTGTTTGAAGCTGAGGAAGAGGATGTTGAAGAGATTCCTGATGAGATTTCTCGGTTGCTTGAGCACGAGGAGAAGGTTATTCAGCCTCATGGAGAGTCTATAGAGATGGTCAACTTGGGTTCTGAAGATGACAAGAAAGAAGTCAAAGTTGGAGCATTGCTTGGTCCTAATGTTAAGAAGAGGATTATAGAGCTTCTCAGAGAGTATGTTGATGTATTTGCTTGGTGTTATCAAGACATGCCAGGTCTTGATACTGATATTGTGGAGCATAGATTGTCGTTGAAGCCTGAATGTCCACCTGTAAAGCAAAAGTTGAGAAGAACTCATCCCCACATGGCAGTAAAGATCAAAGAGGAGGTTTAAAAGCAGATTGATGCAGGTTTTCTTGTGACATCAACTTATCCTGAATGGGTAGCCAATATTGTGCCTGTTCCGAAGAAAGACGGAAAAGTCTGAATGTGCGTTGATTACAGAGATTTGAACAAAGCCATTCCAAAAGATGATTTTCCATTGCCACACATTGATATGTTGGTAGATAATACGACTAAGTTTGATGTGTTCTCTTTTATGGACGGATTTTCCGGTTATAATCAAATAAAGATGGCACTCGAGGACATGGAAAAGACCAAATTTATTACACCATGGGGAACATTTTGCTACAAAGTGATGCCCTTTGGATTGAAGAATGCTGGTGCGACATACCAAAGAGCTATGACCACACTTTTCCATGATATGATGCATAAATAAATCGAGGTATATGTTGATGATATGATCGCTAAGTCGAGGACTAAAGAGGATCATGTTGAACATTTGTTGAAGTTGTTTCAGAGGTTAAGGAAGTTTAAGCTTCGTTTGAATCCGAATAAGTGCACCTTTGGTGTACGTTCTGGAAAGTTGTTAGGTTTCATTGTCAGCCAAAGAGGCATTGAAGTTGATCCTGATAAAGTGAAAGCTATTCAGGAAATGCCTGCTCCAAGAACCGAAAAGCAAGTAAGAGGATTCTTGGGCCGTTTGAATTATATTTCGAGGTTTATCTCTCACATGACTGCCACATGTGCTCCGATCTTCAAGTTGCTTCAAAAAGACAAAGGTTGTGTCTGGACAGATGATTGTCAGAAGGCGTTTGAAAGTATCAAAGAATATTTGCTTGAACCTCCTATCTTGTCTCCTCCGGTGGAAGGTAGACCGATGATCATGTACTTGACTGTGTTGGAAGATTCCATGGGTTGTGTGCTTGGTCAGCAAGATGAATCTGGAAGAAAAGAATATGCAATTTACTACTTGAGTAAGAAATTCACTGATTGTGAGTCTCGGTACTCCATGCTTGAAAAAACTTGTTGTGCCTTAGCTTGGGTTGCAAAGCGTCTTCGCCAGTATATGCTGAATCATACAACTTGGTTGATCTCTAAAATGGATCCAATCAAGTATATCTTTGAAAAGCCTGCTTTGACTGGGAGGATTGCTCGTTGGTAAATGTTGTTATCAGAATATGATATCGAGTATCGAACTCAAAAAGCCATAAAAGGTAGTATCTTGGCTGACCATTTGGCACATCAACCGATTGATGATTACCAACCTATCAAGTTTGATTTTCCAGATGAGGATGTGATGGTTTTGAAAGTGAAAGATTGTGATGAACCTTTAATTGAGGAAGGGCCGGAGCCTGGATCTCGATGGGGTTTAGTTTTTGATGGTGCTGTGAATGCACGCGGAAGAGGAATTGGGGCAATGATCATTACTCCCCATGGTTCACATATTCCTTTTGCCGCGAGGTTGACTTTTCCTTGTACCAATAATGAAGCTGAGTATGAAGCCTGCATTATGGGTCTTGAGGAAGCTATTGATCTGAGGATTAAGCATCTTGATGTGTATGGAGATTCTGCCTTGGTAATTAATCAGATCCAGGGTACGTGGGTAACTCATCAACCCCACTTGATCCCTTATAGAGATTATGCCAGGAAGATATCAACTTTCTTCATTAAAGTTGAGTTTCATTATGTTCCTCGTGATGAGAATCAGATGGCAGATGCTTTAGCAATTATAACTTCTATGATAAAGGTGCACCAGTGGAATGATGTTCCCATGATCAGTGTGATGCGACTTGAAAGACCAGCTCATGTGTTTGTAGTTGAAGAGGTCCATGATGACAAGCCTTGGTATCATGATATTAAATGTTTTCTCCAGAGTCAGGAATACCCACTTGGGGCATCCGATAAAGATAAGAGAACTTTGAGGAGATTGGCAGGCAATTTCTTCCTGAATGGAAATGTGCTTTATAAGAGAAATTTTGACATGGTCTTGCTCAGATGCGTGGATAGACACGAAGCAGACATGTTAATGAAAGAAATTCATGAAGTATCTTTTGGTACTCATGCTAATGGGCATGCAATGGCTAAAAAGATGTTGAGAGCAGGTTACTATTGGTTGACAATGGAATCTGATTGTTGCAAGTATGTGAAAAAGTGCCATAAATGTCAAGTGTATGCTGATAAGATTCACGTGCCACCAGCTTATCTCAATGTGATTTCTTCCCCATGGTCTTTCTCTATGTGGGGAATTGATATGATTGGTATGATTGAACCCAAGGCTTTGAACGGACATCGTTTTATTCTTGTGGCAATTGATTACTTCACCAAGTGGGTGGAAGCGGCATCGTATGTTAATGTGACCAAGCAAGTTGTGGTTCGGTTTATCAAGAATAACATTATCTGCAGATATGGTGTTCCGAATAGAATCATTACTGATAATGGTTCAAACTTGAATAATAAGATGATGAAAGAGCTTTGTGAAGAATTCAAGATTCAACACCATAATTCTTCTCCTTATAGACCGAAGATGAATAGGGCTGTTGAAGCTGCGAATAAGAACATTAAGAAGATCATTCAAAAGATAGTTGTGACGTACAAGGACTGGCATAAGATGCTCCTTTTTGCTTTGCATGGGTATCGTACATCTGTCCGCACTTCAACAGGGGCAACCCCTTTCTCACTTGTTTATTGTACAGAAGCAGTACTCCCCGTCGAAGTCGAGATCCCATCAATGAGAGTTCTGATGGAAGCCAAGTTGACTGAGGCTGAATGGTGTCAGAGTAGATTTGATCAATTGAATTTGATTAAGGAAAAGAGAATAACAGCTTTGTGTCATGGTCGGTTGTACCAGCAAAGAATGAAGAAAGCTTTTGACAAGAAGGTCAAACCTCGTGTATTCAGAGAAGGCGACCTCGTGCTCAAAAAGATTCATTCTTTCTTTAAAGATTCTCGGGGCAAGTGGACTCCGAACTACGATGGCCCATATGTTGTTAAGAAAGCATTCTCTGGCGGTTCATTAATTTTTGCAACTATGGATGGTGAGGAGATCACTCGCCCTGTGAATGCGGATGCAGTCAAGAAATACTTCGCCTAAAAAAAATAAAAGAACAGCTCGCTAAGTTGAAAACCCGAAAGGGCGGCTTAGGCAAAAATGAGCGTCTCGGTGGATTGAAAACCCGAAAGGGCGGTCCAGGCAAAAATTAGAGACATAAACAGAAATAATTATACCGGTAGATTGAAAACCCGAAAGAGCAATCTAGGAGAAAGTTAGGGATCATGGCAAGTAACTGCGTCGACAGACTGGATCACTTGTAGCAACTGAGGATTTCAGATTCTATCCCTCAGAAGAATTTCCCATCAAAGATTCTTATTCACTCATCCTTGACTGAAGTTTCGGACACAGTGGAGTTCAAAGTTGATAGGGAGAATAGTGATCATTGTATTTCAATGTTGCCCTTTTTCCATATATTTACCATTTTTTAAAACTTGTAATGATCCATGGAGTCATGCCATTTGCTGACTACCATTCTATCAATGAATTTGAGCTTTTATCCAATTGTTTGCAATTCTTTATATTGTTTCTGTTTACAAAATTTCAATTTATTGTTGATGATGATTTTTGAAACAAATTTAATAAATTTAATCTTTGAAGATTATAAAAACATTTTTCTTTTGATATGTGAACAAAGAAAGGATATCAATAGTGATTCTAAGGATGGTGAAGTCTAGATGTGTGTAACTTGTCTCTCCCAAAGCAGGGTTTGATTCGGTTGTGTCCATGTGGATTTCCTGGATAGTCTTGACAGGTTGATGTTAATGATGTTGAACGGAGGTGTTTGTTCTGAGTTCCCATGTCTCCCCCAGAAGAATTGTTGGAAGGGATGTTCTTAAGAATCCCTATCTGAGTTTTGACCTCTTCCTCAGCAAGTTATCTTTAAATTGAGAAGCATTGGGAATCCCCAGCCGAGATCTTGTTCCTCAGTTTGAGTTGTTTGTATCCTTGAATAGAGGTTTTGATAAAGCAGGCAGTTTAGAGGATTTCTTTTACCCGATGGTGGGTATTGATTTAAAATCCCTCGTAACTGTTTTGGCTATGATGTTAACTTCTGATATTCCATGTGAATCCCCAGTAGGTCTGCATGTGTTAGTTTCCAGCAAGTTCCTATGTGATTTTCAGCAGGTCTTGCACTCTATCCCCAAATGGAGCAGGAGTGGTATGACAGTTATTCCTCGCAAAATTCAATTTTTATCAAGAATACTTCCATCCTCAGCAGATTATTACCTTTCCTCAGCAGGATGATATCCCTAGCAGATGCTGTCTTATCATGATTTAAGCCTTGTAGTAGGATTTTATTCCTTTGATGGCTTATGACAGTCCCCTGCAAGATTTCAAGTTGAATCTTCAGCATGTTTCCCTGCATTATTGCCTTGGGATTAGCCGAGTATCTGGTTGTTGCGGTGTTCATGTCACCCGTTTCTTATCTTTATGTCTGTTTTGTCAGCATATTCATAAGCATATCCATACGCATAAGCATAGCATCGTTTGCTTGCATTCTTGCATTTATCATTGTTATCTGCTCTTTGGTGTGGAGTTTCCCTACAAGAGTATGTGTGTTGTCTTCCTCTCAAGTTTAGAGTGTCGACCATTAAGTAGAAAGTGTTAATTCTTTCTAATTCCCCACTGCGTTTGTTTCTCGTGGATGATGTTGATTCGGTTTCCTCCCCAGTTTATTATCTGGATGGAATTTTCCCCAGTTGAGATATTTCCTCCTCAGGATGAGTCTTGTTTGACCGTTTCTCTCCAATTTGTTCTTGGATTGAACTTTGGTCCCCTTTTGTGAGTAATATTGCTTTGGAATTAAGTTATCATTGTTTGATAGTGGGCAATATTTTCTCCAGCTTGAGTATATTACTTTGGAATTAAGCTATCATTGTTTGATAGTGGGCAATATTTTCTCTAGCTTGAGTATATTACTTTGGAATTAAGCTATCAGTTAATCGATAGTGGGTAATATTACCAAATTTATCAAGTTCTTTTGCTTGTACTCCTACCTAGTAAATCCGGTAGTTGAGATTTCTTCCTCTTACCTAGTAAAAAGGTAATAGAAGCTGTTTCCCTTTGATTGAGTTCCTACCCAGTAAATCAGGTAGTTGATCAGCTCCTACCCAATAAATCAGGTAGTTGAGAATTTTTTCTGCCCAGTAAAAAGGTAGTGGAGGTTATCCCTCTTTATTTTGCTCCTATCCAGTAAATCGATATTCGAGTCCTTTATATTTCCTACCCAGTAAACAGGTAGTTGATGTTTCTTTTCCAACTCAGTATTCCATTCTTGGACTTGAATACTTGGTTTGGTTGATAGTTCCTGGCAGGGTGTTTACTTTCCCTGGTTGAATCTTGTACCTTGATTATATCATACCTTTTCCCAAGTGGAGTCAGCTATCTAGTGATTTATTTTCCTGGTAAACTCTTTTGTTGTCTGTTGTTTGTTCCCCCAGCGGGATTCTTCTTCTGTGTCCCCAAGTATTTTGCTTTCCTCTGATGGTCATATTTTCCCCACATAGATCTTGGGTTTGCATATCATATTCATATCATATCTTGTTCTCTTAGGAAAAAAATTGGGTTTTCTGTATTTAAGTCTCTCCCATCTTGTAGAGACGAAGATGTCAATCTTCATATCTCCGGATTGAAGAAACTTAAATAGGGGCAGCTGTAACACCATAATTTTTGCCCTAAGATTTCTTTGCATTTTCATCTGCATTTCGCATACAAACAAGATCGCACTATTTCTCAGTTTCTTCTCAGATGAAGGGTCTATGCTTCGCAGGGGATCACCTTGCTTTTACTTACTTCTATTTGCTTATATTTACTAACCTCTAACCAAAATACAAAAAAAATATGTTGCAGTTTGTTTCTTCTTCTTCTTCTCTGTGTTACAGGTTTTCAAAGATAGGGCAGTGATTTTAATTCAGATGTGGTTGTTCAGTTACAATTCAATTCAGATGGACGATTGACCTAAATTTGGTCAAAATATCCAATAAATTGTTTTCGACTGCAAGTTGTGTGTGCCAGTGGTCTATTCCTCAGGCAATGCGTTTTCAAAGTTCAAGTGGTGTTGAGTGTGAAATTCATCAGTTATCAGACAGTGTTTTGTGCGAGGTTTGGCTTGGATCTGCAAGTTCATCAGTTCACCAACGATTCATCTGAGGATTTATTTTCCTCAGTTTGGTTTCGAATCATCAGGGCATTTTTCAGACGATGACAGTGACTGTGGTTGAAGTGGCAAGTTGTTCAGTTGTTCAGTGATGGCTTTGTTCATTTTTAATTAGTGGCTTGTGAGGAAAATTAAGATTTGGTTCTGGGCTAAAAAAAAATCATCACTTTATATCCCTTTTTCTTTTTTTTTTATTATTATTAAAACCATTTCCTTTTCAATAATCATTTCCCGTTATCACTTAAATCCATTTCCCGATTATTTCATCCATCCTTATTTTAATATTTCGACTTCCATTATTTTTTATCCATTTTCAATTCCATTTTTCTAATTTCATTTATTATTACCCAAATTACAGGTTTTTAATTCTTTTCCAATTCAATATTCATTTGTTTTGTTCTAAAAAATAAATTCCAATTAAATCAAGTTTTTTTATCCATTATTACCAAAATCTTTGCCTTTATGTTATAAGCCCATTTTTATTAGGCCCATTTATTACCCAACAATTACAAGCTCATTCAATTGTAAAAAAAAATACGCCAAGCCTGCATTGTTCAGCCACTACAAGAAGTATCAGCTTTCATCACTTCTCCAGTTAGCCAAAAGGACGAAAAAGCCAAGTACCCTCTTCACTTAATTTGCACGCACGTGACATATTCCAGCCAACAAACTTCAGCCATCAACTTTCACACAAATAAGCCGCACCAAAAATAAGCCAAACGCAAGCCGAAAAGCACATCAGCTTCTAACGCCCAGCAGACTCAGCTCACATACATCACAAGAACTTGCTGCAAACCACATGCCGTACACAACAACTGCAGCCACATGCGCAAGCCAGCTTCAATAAGCCACAGCCACCCGAAACAACAACAGCAGCCACGCAGCGGAATGCCAGCCTTCAGCTCACACACGCACCCTTCGTGACAACAAAACGCACAGCAAAAGCACTTGCCCAGCTACCAAAACGCAAGGGCCTGCAAGTTGAAACGCAGCAGCACGCGGAAAATCCCCAAAACGAAAAACAGCAACATTAAAACGCGGGATGGATACAAACAAAACGCAGAAGAAAATTCAGAATCAAACACGAGAAATCCGTGACGGTAAAACGCGGCAAATCTCAATGAAACGGCATCCAATTTCATCACACTCCTTCTATAAATTGAGACTTCTCCCTCTCATTCTTCCAAGCTCTTTAGCCCCCAAAAGTTCTGTCAAAATCAAGCCTCGAGTTCTCAAATCTATCTTCAATCCTCTTCCGAAAACACAAAGAAAACCTTCAAGCATTCATCGATAAGATCTGATAAAGAAAGAAATATATCCGGCAACACCACTCGACTTCCAATTCGCACAAGAGCACCGCGATTTTTTTTCGAGGAAGAGAGAAAGCTTCGACCGGATTTTTGGTATTTGAAATCGAAAGGTGAAGTTGATAGAAGAAGGAGAAGAAGAAACGCGTTTGATTGAAGCGATTTCTCTGAGATTCAAACCGTGTGTTGTTGAAGAAGGTGAGGGATGCCGCCATGAATTGTTGTGATTATGCCCTGTTTCATGCGTTGAGGAAGAAGAAGAAGCTTCTTCGGCTTCTGTTTCTTTGTATTTGTTTTTTTTCTTTATTTTTGTTAAGACTTTTTCTTTGATTGGGCCTTAGTGGAGCTTATTTGATCCATTGCTGATCACACTCCCTAAGTTGTACGCTGATCCCTCTCCCTCATTGGATATTACTTATTCTTTTTGTTTTTAAAAAAAAAAAAAATAATATGTTCTTTTAAAAAATGTTTTCATAGTTTTTTTATTATCTCAATTGGAAGGATCTTTTATAAAAAAGGGAAACTAAAAAATCTTTTAATATTTATATTTTTGGGATTTTTTTTATTTGATCTTTATATTTGTTGGATTCTATATATATTAGATCCATTTTCTTCTTTTTTTTTCCTCTCTTTGGTCGATGAAAATCTCCGATTCGTAGATGGTTGGTTTTCGAAGGTGTTTAACCTTCATTATTTCAAATCTATGGATGAATGATCATTTGGATCATTCTCCATACTTTGGGATCGTGATAGGTTGCATTCAATAATTCAACGAAAATCTCGATTAAGATTAGACCGTTCTTTTTCTTTTCGTGTGACATGTTTTCGGAGAATGATCAATAATATCATTTCTCTAACATGTATTAGCACAAATATTTTCCACCTTAATTGGTGGTGGCCGGCCTCATTTGTAGGGTAATTACTTCGTAAATTACTCGGCGATTGCTTAACATAGACCTAAATTTGTCCCGAATTCGGAATAAGATCCACTTGGATCCGGTTGCCTCGATTTTTTTGTTATCTTTTGTGGTTGTGTTTGATTAAGTTCATCATACCATTTATATGTAAATATTATAATAATATTAATATACTAACCATTTAAATTCAATCTCTCGCACCTTATCCTCTTTATTTCAATTTCTCGCTCCTTATCTCTTTTATTATGTTATTATCATATTATATCATATATCATATTGTTTATGTTTATATTGTTGCTTGTGATTTTTCTTTTGTCCATTTGGACACTAAAACATTAATAAAGGATTAAACATTAAAAAAGATTGGTGACTTTAATTTCGGACTATGGTTACTATCCTTAGCATTGGAGTTTGGACTTAGATTTTAGGATCTCTCCCTTTGCTCAAGTTGTGATTGATTGAAGACCTTGGCCTCGAATTAACTTCATTTGTCTTTGAAGATGGAATTCCGTTTACCTTGAAGAAACGTTCGTAATATGGTTTGATTGCTCTTCTCTTAACTTTTAAATTCAAGTATTAGGATAGTCACTTCATCTCCTCCCACTTCTTAAATTTTCAAATCTTCTCCCTATTTTCAAATCTTCTTGGTTTTCAAACTTCAAATGTTTTCATAATCAAACCTTGACTTAGGTCAAGTGATTTTATCCTTTTCACTTTATTTTCTTAATAAATGTTAATCCATGTAAATATATCGAAATTCTTTTCTTAAAAACGTTAAAAAATCAAAAACTCACTCAATTGTTTTTGTGCCTTTGTGCACTTTTATTTTCATATGTTTAGATATGATTCATTCTTTCTAGCGGAATTATTCGCTAAAGAATGACGACTTATCTCTACGTTTTAAAATTAATGCAACTCATTGTTTATTTTCAAATTTTGTACCACGAACTACGAGGTTTTGATCTCGCATTGCACTTTGTGGGTACGTAGGCATGAGGCGTTAAAACCTCTTCAAACACAAAAACATTAAAAAACGTTTCTCTTCTCATCTCCTCAATCTTTTTCAAGCAAACCAATTTCAAACCAAAAAAGCAATAAATATGTCAAAGGGCTCCCGTGGAGTACCACGGACAAATTGGGTGCGTAAAACCTTCCCAATTTGTAACCTATCCCCTTACCCGTTCTCTATTTGTTTCTTTTAGCTTTTGCTTTTAGATTCATTAGGTTTTATTCATTCTTTTTCCCTTTTCCATCTGGAATAAAATAAAAGTGCGGTGGCGACTCTGTTTACCTTGAGTTAAGTTAGTCAATAGCTTACACTCACGATTTTACCGCTACACCCAAATATCAAAAACTTCTACTTCAAGAATGCATTTTTGGGGCATCTCATTGCGCCTCGAGATGTTACCAGTGTGTTGGCATCGGTCGCAATTTAGAATGGCGAGATGAACATCTTTCAAAAGAGAGGGCAAAAATAGGCTTGATTGAAGGATCTCCGCACAAGTCTTAGAAGTACTTGCATGTCCACCGTAAGGAGCAGAGTGACAATGGGAAATTATGTTTTCTATTTCTTCATCTGGGACGCATCGACGATAAATACTATCGGATCCTCGCTTGAAAAGCAATGTCTTATCCCAGTAATATTGTTTTAAATCATGGAAGAATCTCTTCTTTTGCTGATAAGTAAGATCTGGTTGAAGTACTCCGTCAGCTAAATAGTTGACTATGTCAGCATACCATGGCAAAGTGGTTTGCGCATAAATTTCTTCCATTGTTTCTTCTATGTTCTGTTCATCTAGAGAATATATTTCTTGTTCTAATTTGGCTATAAGACGTTCATCAGGGAAATCATCGTTTATTCATATTGGGCTAGGTTTAATTCCTTCCATACGTGATGAGTGGTATGCTACTACGTTGTCATTCCTTTCTTATCCTTAATTTCTACGTCAAACTCTTGTAGTAGTAAGATCCATCTTAGTAATTTGGTTTTTGCATCCTTTTTACTTAGAAGGTATCTGATGGCAGCGTGATCAGTATAAATGACGATTTTGGTTCCTACTAGGTAAGAACGAAATTTATCAAGCGCGAATACTACGGCTAAGAGTTCTTTTTCTATTGTGGCATAGTTCATCTAAGAAGGGTCTAATGTTCTACTTGCATAATATATTGCATGGATTTTCTTATCTTTTCTTTGGCCTAAGAATTCGCCTAGAGCGTAACCTCTTGCATCGCACATAACCTCGAATGGTAGCATCCAATCTGGTGGTTGCATGATGGGTGCTGTGATAAGAGTTGTTTTGAGTGTTTCAAAAGCTTTTAAACAATCTTCTTCAAAGATAAACTCAGCGTCTTTCATTAATACACCTGTAAACGACTTAGTGATTTTGGAGAAGCCCTTAATGAATCGTCGGTAAAAACCAGCATGTCCTAGGAAACTTCTTATATCTTTCATGGTTTTAGGCAGTTGAAGGTCTTTTATCACTTCTATCTTTGCTTTATCTACCTTGATGCCTTTATTGGATATCACATGTCTTAAACAATTCCTTGTCTGACCATAAAGTGGCACTTTTCCCAATTTAATACATGGTTCACTTATACGCATATTTCGAGTACCATTTCTAGGTTAGATAAACATCCTTCAAAACTTTGTCTGCATACGGAAAAATCGTCCATAAATACTTCCATGATGTCATCTATGAAATCGATAAAGATCGCCATCATACATCTTTGAAATGTCGTTGGGGCGTTACATAAACCAAACGGCATACATCGATAAACAAATGTTCCATAGGGATAAGTGAATGTTGTCTTTTCTTGGTCATCAGGGTGAATAGGTATTTGGAAAAATCCCGAGTAACAATCCCGGTAGCAAAAATAAGAATGTTTGGCTAGTCTTTCTAACATTTGATCGATGAAGGGCAAAAGGAAATGATCTTTCTGGGTAGCTTTATTTATTTTTCGGTAATCGATACACATTCTACTCCTGGTTACTACTCTTTGTGTTATAGACTCGCTTTTGGCATTTTTAGTGGTTGTAATGCCTCCCTTCTTTGGTACGACATGCACTGGGCTAACCCACTGACTATCGGATATTGGATTTATAATCCTGGCATCTAACAACTTCTTTACTTCATCCTTGATTCAGTATTTAGAATCAGATTAATCCTTCTCTAGGGCTCTCTGGAGGTTTTACAATCTTCCTCTAGCATAATGCGGTGCATAGATATCGAAGGGCTTATTGCTTTTAGATCAGATATGTTATAACCTAACGCGGTAGGGTACTTTCTTAGAATGTCTAAAAGTTTTTACGTTTCGAGCTATCCTAAGTCTGTGTTTACTATAACTGGTCTTTTAAGTTCTGAATCCAGAAATTCGTATCTAAGATTTTTAGGCAATGTTTTGAGTTCAAGATTGGGTTTCTTTGGGCATGCCATATGGTCAGGTGTAAGAGCTAAGCATTCATTTAGGCTTTCGTCTTGATAAGGTTCTTTCCAATTATCATCTTCGAATATTAAATGAGATGGGATCTTTATTATGTCAGAATAGGTAATCTCTTCTTTTTCCATTTCTCGTCTGCATTCGTCAATGACGTCAATGAAATAACATGTATCATCTATGGCTGGAGCTTGGAGAAATTGGGTTTGAATAAATTCGACTTTTCTTCTCCTACTTTGAATGTCAGTCTGCCTTTCTTTACAGCTATAATTGTTCTGGTTGTGGCTAAGACTGGTCTTCCTAGTATGATAGGGGTTGTAGCATCTTCTTTGATGTCCATGATTATGAAATCAGTTGGGATGTAGAACTGGCCTATTCGTACCGGAACGTTCTCTAAAATACCAACCGAGAATTTGACTGAACGATCGGCTAGCTGAATTGAAATCTTGGTCGGTCTAACTTGTCCCATATCGAGTTTCTTACAAATAGATAACGACATAACACTTATATTGGCTCTTAGGTCACATAGATCTTTGTCTATGACGAACTTTCCTATTACATAAGGAATAGAGAAAATTCTCGGATCCTTAAGTTTAGGTGGCATATTATTTTGAATAATAGCACTACACTCAACAGTAAGTGTAACTGTTTCGTTTTCTTCGATTTTTTTCTTGTTAGATAAGATCTTCTTCTGAAATTTAGCATCCGAAGTAATCTGAGTAATAGCTTCTATAAAGGGAATGGTAATGTTTAATTGTTTTAGAAGCTCTATGAATTTCTTGAATTTTCCCATGGTTTTAGCATTTGTTAACTGCTGGGGGTACAGAATTGGTGGTTTATATGGTGGTGGAGGTACATAAGGTTTTTCTTTTTCCTCAGCCTCTTGTTCGTTGGTTTCCTTTTCCTATGGTTTATCATTTTTCTCAGTTGATTTCTCAGGCTGTTGATGCATGGCTAGGTTTTCGGTTCTAAGATCAGCAGGTCCGTCCAACTCTTTTTCACTTCTTAGTATAATTGCATTTGCATGACCCTTAGGATTTGGTTGCGGTTGTCCAGGAAAAGTTCCAACTGGAGCAACAGTGGATGCTTGTTGTTGGGCTACTTGAGAAATTTGGGTTTCTAACATCTTATTATGAGTAGCTAAAGCATTTACCTCTGTCACCAATTGCTTTATCTGTTCACTAGTATGAATGTTCTGATTTAGGAAATCTTTGTTTGTTTGAGCTTTGGTAGCAATGAAGTTTTCCATCATCAGTTCGAGGTTTTATTTTCTAGGAACGTTTAGATTGGGTGCAACAACTTTATGATATCCTGGTGGTGCATTTGGTGCTTGATTTGGCGCATACAAGGCGTTGTTATTCTTATAAGACAAATTGGGGTGATTATTACATCCTAGGTTGTAAGTATTAGAATAAGGGTTTCCTTGAGCATAGTTCACATGATATGTGGCTAATCCTGCAATTAATTGACATTCAGGTGATGCGTGTCCTTGGATTCCATAAATCTCGCAATTCGGAGTTACGATAGCCACGGTGGCTGGTGGTGTTATGGTCAAGTTATTGATTTTCTGAACAATGGCATCCATCTTGGCATTTACGCGATCGAAACTATTCACTTCATACATTCCTCCCTTAGTATGGTTCTTCTATACATGTATTTTATCTCCTCCCCATTGGCAATGGTTCTAAGCCATGTTTTCATTGATGTTATAGGCTTCTTCATAATGTTTATCCATAAGAGCTCTGTCTGCGGCAGCGTCTATCATCATCCTAGTGTTTTATAGAAGTCCATTATATAAAGTTATGATGGTTACCCAATTTTTAAACCCATGGTGTGGACATAATCTTAACAGGTCCTTGTATCTTTCGCACGCTTCGTAAAGTGATTCGACATCTTTCTGTCGAAATCTGTTAATTTGAGCTCGTAACATAGTTGTTTTGCATGGCGGGAAATAACGAGATAAGAAACATTTCTTCAGTTCTGCCCATGTTGTGACAGAGTTGGCTGGTAACGATTGTAACCAGGCCCACGCTCTATCTCTTTAAGTGAACGGGAAAAGTCTTAGCCTAATTGCATATTGGGTTACACCATTCGCTTTCACAGTATCTGCATATTGTACGAATCTCGTCAAGTGTTCATTTGGATCATCTGTCGGGTTTCCAGAAAATTGGTTCTGTTGTACAGTTTGCAGCAGTGAGGGTTTGATTTCAAAATTGTGTCGGGTTATGGCTGGTGCGACAATACTGTTGTGTGGTTCTTGTTGGCTTGGAGTCGCATAGGAATTGAGTGAACAAGGTAGTCCTCCGTTTTCTTCGGCCATGATTGGTTCTTCAACTGGTTCTGGTATAATAATTTCAGGAATAAGGGTTTCTTTGGGTTCGGTTCGGTGTCTCGAACTTAAGAAACTTTCTACTTCGTCAATCATGGATTCTAAGTCTTCGCCTCGGGAGCGAGTACTGGGCATACAATCGGAAAAAAAAATAGGTAAATTTTTGCCCTAGCCTAGACGGCGCAACAACTTAATGCACTATTAACTAAATCTAAGTCCCCGACAATGGCGCCAAAAACTTGGTGTGCAGACTTCTGAGTCTAACAGTTACTAACTGCAAGTGAACAGTCTATTACGTAGTAATAAAAGATATCGATCCCACAGAGACTCGATAATCAACCTAGTGTTGTCGGGTGTTGCTATGTTTAGGTAAGGCGAACGATGTTTTTGGTTTTAAAATATTAATAATTAATTAAATTAAATTAATGATATAAATTATCGGTACGCAATTGATTTCTCCTTCACGAATTCATTAGAGGGTCGACTTGTTAAGGTTTATTAAGTTATCTCTCTGTAGAAACTCTCGGTTTAAAAGTCTTTGACTCACACTCTTGTGGTCTTGCCTATTACTATACTCCTAAGTTCAATTGAGCACTCTCGCTGTGTCAATTAAAGTTAGAAATACTTTTTGGAAACCTAAAGGTTCTAATTGGTTTTAAATTGCTTCCGATGTGTTTAAAACTAATGCTTGATTTCAGCTATCTGATTAGAATCTCACACTCCCGTGGTCTTAATCCAAATCTTTTGTACTCTCGTAACGAAAGTTAATTAAAACAAGAAATCGAAACCAGATTATAACTTAATTTAAGGTTTTAGCCTAATTCTATTGAATTCGTTTCGGTTTACACAATTACAATCGATTAACGCTTTAAGCAGACATATTGAATAAATAAAGGTATAAGGAGAAGAAATGCATAATATAAACAAATGCGGTAATAAATAAATAAATAAGCATTAAAATCAGAAACATGGTTGCAATGTTCTTGATCAACCAAACTTCGAAACTTGAAACGAAAACAATAATGTAGTGGCTAGAAACAATAAAAATGGTGATAGTTTCCTAATAGTGGAAACTATCACTAAGGTTTGGTAAAGGGAAATAAAATGATTGCAATACTGAAAATAAAGGTGAACTTCGACGGAATAAAAATGGCAGAAATTAGACGTTAAAACGAAGCTCTCGTTGCAAATGGCTGAGAGCTCTATTTATAAGCAGTGTGGTAGGGTTTGTTGAGAAATAATAGTCTTGGACTCCGATTGGGCTTGAGACTGAGTTGCAATGACTGAGTAGACTAGGGTGAGGAAACTTCTCTGCATGAACAAAAAAATCTCATTTAATTTTGACTTCTGTTTCGTCTGTTACGGATTTTACGTTCCTGCATAATTTAGTTGAGACGAACGTTTGATAATTGAGACGAGCAACTTTGGCTATGAGACGCTCAACTTGGAATGGAGTTGGGCGTCTGACCTTGAGACGGTCGTCTGATCAGTGAGACGATCGTTTGACAGGTAAAATGCAGAATTGCATTTTTCTGTTGTTTTTCTCCTGTTTTGCCATGGTTTCTTGTTCAAAAAGCTTCCTTTTGCATTTTTGCCTCCAAATGACATGTGTGATCAAATGTCTGCAAAACAGATACAATTTACGCGTAATATCGTCCAAAACAGATAAATAAACATATTAAATAATCGAAAATGTCATTAAATAATTGATATGAATTCGAGTTATCAGGACTCAAGATTAATTTTTCTAAGAGTTGTATTTTTGGTATTGGGTCGGAGCCGGAATGTTTGAAGGCAGCAGAAAGCTTCCTATTATGTAATTCAAGTGAAATGCCATTCAAATTCCTTGGCATTGTATTGGTGGTAATCATAGATGAAGGCATTTTTGGATACCCGTCATAGATTTCTTAAAATCAAGACTTTCTTCTTGGTCAGGATGAATTTATCAATCGGCGGAAGTGTTACTTTAATCAACTATGTATTAGCAAACCTTACTATTCACCATTTTTCCTTTTTTAAAGCTCCCACCAAAATTCTGAAAGAGATTATAAACCTTTAGAGGTTGTTCCTTTAGTCAAGTTCGGGGGACAAGAAAAGTATTGCTTGGGTTAAGTCGAGCACCGTTTGTAAATCAAAGGAAAAAGGGGTATTGGTATCAAGCATGTCAGAATTTTCAACAAAGCCCTTCTTGCGAAATGGCTCTGGAAATTTACTTTGAATGGAACTGAGATTTGGAGACCTATCCTCTCTTTTAGGTAAGAAAACTTGGTTTTGCTGGTCCAATATATGGCAGCCGCTGTCCATAGTAGAAACTGTTCTCTTTGGATGCGAGATATTGTTAATTCTGGTATGATTTACGAGACTGGTTGATTTGCTAATTTTTTTTTATTTTTTGTTGGTTGTGGTTTATCCATAGCTTTTTGGAATGCAAAATGGATTAATAGTGAGTCTCTGAGTAAGGAATTCCCAGGCCTGTTTAATGCTGCCAGCAATAGGCTCATGATTGTGGCAGATTGCAGTCGGTGGGAATAGGGGAGATGGCACTAGATGTTGCGGGTTTTTCTGCAGGATGGTGCTGCTGAGTTTTCGAACGAGTATCAGGCCATCCAACGTCTTCTTGAGGGTGCTGATTGTCCAAGTGACAATGCTGATGCAGTATGGCGGGATTTACATTCTTGTAAGTTTTTTTGGGTAAGCTCTTTTTACGATTACGTTGTTGGATTAAATGATAACATCCCCTTGACTAAAATAAAGCTGCTACCTTTGGCTTGTTGTGGAAACCTAGAATACCTTTGAGAATTAAGGTTTTTGCATGGAGGATGGTTTTAAATAGATTATCGATTCGGATTAACCTTGCGGTGAGAGGTATTGTTGAGTCTTCTCACGATAAGGTTTTCATTTTCTGTTTTTTTGGAGGACGAAGATGATTTGCATTTATTCATCACTTGCCATAAAACGAAGTTGCTTTGGAATAAAATTTATAGTTGGTTGTTGGTTATAGGTAACGATATCTATGAACTTGTTTCTTCATGGTTTGCGACTTTATCCATGAGTTACAAAGCTGATAATTCTTGTTCTATATGGTTAGTTGCTTGTTGGTGTGTGTAGAGCTTACGAAATGATATATTATTTAATGATGTTATTTGTTTCATCGAATTATTTTGATATCGTGGAGATGGTTAGTCATAGGGATAAACAATCGTATTTCTTATAGCCTTTTCTTTTGTTTTTGTTGTATTGTGTTGGATAAACCCTTTTTCTCCTTTATATTCAATATTAGCTTAAAAAAAAAATCTAAAAACCTTTAAATCCAAATCATTGTTAGTAAAATATTTTACAAAATAGTTAAATAATTTTTTAATGGGTGAATGCTTATTGCATATCTAGAATTTTCTCTCCCTGTAACATTTTAAATATTTTGTACTATTGGAAAATGGTGTTTAATCTAAATATTTTTACTTCCTACATTTCTTCATATGTTGTTTCTAAGGGATCTCATATTTCTTTAACACTTTTACAATATAATACTCTAAAGAATATATCCATTTCTAAGGCCGATGCAAGAATATTGTTGGCCTTTTTATCATACTGCAATTTCTTTTAGCATCATAATTCCATGCATATTTAGGTTTGAGCTGTTCTGCACCATAAAAAATAGTACTATGAAGGGTCCTTGTTCAATTGTATTCTAAATTTCTACACCATGAGACCCAATAAACATTTAGAATTATATTTTCCAGAAATCATAATATTCATAGGTGAAACTGGGTGGTTAGTTTATACCGGAGCCTTCTCTTGAGAAAATAATTAGTGGAAGCCATGTATTTCGTTTATAGGAGAAATTTACGCAACTCTTACTATGATGCCAATTGTAATTATTAGATTCAATCTAAGAGATGGTGGATTAAATTGTCATATTTTTATGAGTTTATGCTCTAATTTATGAAACTATTCTTAGAGAAAACTTTCCATAAAAACAATTGAGATTCCCTGAGAATTAACAGAGAAAAATATCAACAAAGTAACAGAGAGATTCTCTTATAATTAATGGAGAAAGCCTTCCATAACAAACAATCGAGATTCCTTGAGAATTAACAAAGAAAAACTATTCCACATAACACAATTGAGAATTTCTAAGAATTAACAGATAAAACACTCAAAACAAAATAGATGGGATATTATATTTGAAATAACAGAGAAAAATACTCCACAAAATACAATTGAGGCTTTTTAAGAATTAATAGATAAAACACTAAACACAAAAGAATTGAGAGATTCTCTGAGAAATATTAATAGAGAAAAATACTCCGCATAAGAAAATTGAGGCTTTAAGAGAATTAACAAATAAGACATTCAACACAAAACAACTAGAAGATTTTCTGAGAATTAAGGAATAACATACTCCATAGAAGACAATTGAGGCTTTCTAAGAATTAACTCATAATACACTCAACACGAAATAATTGGGATATTTGTCTCTGAGAATTAACAGAGAAAATACTTTATAGAAGACAATCGAGGCTTTCTGAGAATTAACATATAAGAAACTCAACACAAAACAATTGGGAGATTCCCTAAAAATTAACATTGAAAAATACTCCACAGAAAACAATTGAGGCTTTACGAGAATTAACAAACAAGACACTCAACATAAAACAACGGGGAGATTCACTAAGAATTATTAGAGAAAAATACTCCACAAAAGATAATTGAGGCTATATGAGAAATAACATATAAGACACTAAACACAAAATAATCAGGAGATTCTCTGAGAATTAACAGAGAAAAATACTCCACAAAAGAAAATTGAGGCTTTCTGAGAATTAACAGATAAGACACTAAACACAAAACAACTGAGAGATTCTCTGAGAATTATTAAATAAGACACTAAACACAAAACAACTGAGAGATTCTCTAAGAATTAACAGAAAAAACTTTTAACAAAAAGAAAGATTCTCGAGAAAAAATTTCAAATACGATAACAATTGAGAGATCCTCTGAGAATTAACAAAGAAAACTCTCAACAAAAAATGAAAGATTCTATGATAATTAATAGAGAAAAACTTTCAAATACAATAACAATTAATTAGGAGATCCTCTGAGAATTAACAGAGAAAACTCTTAACAGAAAAATTATAGATTCTCTAAAAATTAACAGAGAAAAACTTTTGAATACAATATCGATTCGAAACTCCTCTTAGAATTAAGAGAAAAAACTCAACAAAAAATTATCAAATTTTAAACGCATCAATAATTTAAAATTTTAACTTACTTATAAAGAAAAATACACTAAATCATCGTAATAAATTGTAATAATATTCATAAATTTTGTCAACAAAATTATAAAAAGCAACATCTAAAAGATTATAAAAAAAGTTCATAAGTTTTCAAGTTAAAAGAAACAAGTGTTTTCGTCTTTATCTTCAGATTAATTGAAAGTTAAATCCTTTACAACATGATTTAGCTTGATCAAATTCATCTATGGATGATAAAGGCACATCAATATTAGAATTTGACAAAAAAAAAGTATAAAATATCAAAGAGTAAACTACACATATTTTAGGCGATTTCATCGACTTTAGAATAATTGATATCATTTAAAATCGTCTTAGAATTTGATTTTACATTAAAAAAAATTTACTTATAATTTATGTTGTGAATTTGATACCTTAGAAACAAAGTATAATAGGTTTCTTTGTAATCAAGAAACCCACAAGAGTTAGGGTTTAGGATTACCAAAGATAACAACAAGGATTGGTTATAAACTGTTATTCTTTCTTTTCTCTTTAAACAAGATTACAAATATACAAGAATAAAAAATAACCTCTCTCACTTTTTAATTAGGGTTTTATCTTTCTATTTTCCCTTGTACAAAATATGAGAGACTAGTCTGCTATTTATAAGAAAACTAACATACTAACCTAATGAGATTTTTACAATTATCCATTACAAGCTAACTTAGGGTACAAGCTAACTTAAAAAGTTGGATCCATAACACAAGGCCCAATTAAACAATAACATGTGAGCAAACTTTGACGACATGCTATTCGTGCTAGGGTTTGTTCCAATATTCCACAAATCTCCACCTTGGAACACACCATATACCAACAAGAAACAAACTAGTTTTCTTCATGCAACTTTATCATCTGCATAGAGTGGAAAAACTTGCAACTGGGCAACGTCTTGATGATAATATCAGCAGAATTATAATATGTCGAAACCTTTATCACTTAGACTTCTCTACGTTCGATTACCCCTCTGACGAAATGCAGTCTCACATCAATGTGCTTGGTTCGCTCATGATAGGATGAATTCTTCGACAAGTGTATTGCACTTTGACTATCACATTTAACAGTGATAATTAGACCTTGAAGTTTTAGCTTCTTTGCAAAACCTTCAAGCCACGATGCTTCCTTTACAGCTTCAGTTAGGGCGATATATTCCTCTTCAGTGGTTAATAAGGCAACGACCTTCTGAATTTTTGCTTTCCAACTAATTGTTGTGCCAAACATAGTGAAAACATATCCAGAAATAGATTTTCTAGAATCCATACAACCTGCATAATCATAGTCGACATATCCTTCGATTTCTTCTTTACTATCTTCATCCAAGGCTCCACCATAAATTAGGACTCTATTCAGAGACCCATTTATGTACCTTGGAATCCACTTCAATGCTTTCCAGTGAGCCTTTCCAGGATTCGACATGTACCTGCTTACAAGACTTACTGCATATGCTATGTCGGGTCTAGTACAGACCATATCATACATCAAAGAACCTACTATATTAGTATATGGAATGATATTCATATAAGCTCTTTCAACATCGGTATTGGGACACTGATCTATAATCAGCTTGAATTGAGGGTTTGTTGTAGTCACAACAGGCTTTGAATTCAACATACCAAACTTATCAAGAATCTTCTTCAAATATGCCTCTTGGATTAAGCATAATCTCGATTATTTCTATCTCTCCGGATGTCAATCCCAAGACTCATGGACACAACTCCCAGATCCTTCATATCGAACTCCTTATTGAGTTCAGCCTTCACCCTCGTTACATCTTAGACATTGTTTCTTTCTATTAAAATATCATCTACATAAAGCAACAAAATAACAAATTAATTACCAGGTCAAAATCTGAAGTAAACACAGTGGTCGAATTGACTTCTGATGAAACTTATGCATGTTATGAACTTGTTGAATCTCCTATTCCACTGTCGAGGAGATTGTTTCATCCCATATAAATATCTCTTCAGTTTTCACACATATTCTTCTTTCCCCTCTTCGACATACCCTCCAGGTTGCCTCATCAGGATTATTTCATGAAGATCACCATACAAGTGCACAGTCTTCAAATCCATCTATTCCAGTTCAAGGTCGAATTGTTTACACCTTCTTTCTAAGTGAACCCCCTTGAAACCAACCTTGCCTTGTATCTCTTCGACTCCACTCCTTCAATTCCTTCCTTAACTTTTAAAATCCATTTAAAGCTGACTAACCTGGCTCCAACAGGTTTCTTGATCAGTTCCCAAGTATTGTTATCATGAAGAGATTTCATCACATCATCCATGGTCTTCAGCCATTCAGTCTTATTTTAACTACTCATAAATTCCTTATAGTCTTTAAGTTCTTTGTCTAAAATCTCACTTGCAGCGATTAAGGAATAAGCTATAAGATCTGCATACCCAAGTCTCTGATGTGGCTTGATGACTCTTCTCGACCTATCTCTTGCTAGTAGGTAGTCATTATCAGTCTCCTCATCTTCGACAGCAGTTTCTGTTTCTTCTTCGACTTAATTTGGGTCATGCAATCCAGCATCACTATGCTCCACCTCAACAGGAATTTCTCCTTGTTCCAGCTCTTCAACAACATCGTCAGGTTTCTTGAAAGCCATATCAGCTTCATTGAAAACTACATCTCAACTGGTGATACACCTCCTGTGACTTGGCTCTAGGCACCATAGACTTACATGAATTGGAGGAACTAAGACTAGACGCTTACGATAATGCCTGCATTTATAAGGAGAAAACCAAAAAATGGCATGACAAGCGAATTTCTAGGAAAGAATTCAGTTTGGGAGATGTCATTATGTTATTCAATTCTATACTTAGGTTGTTTCCGGGAAAATTACGATCTAGATGGTCCGGACCTTTCGAAATAACTAAAGTCTTAAGTAGTGGAGCTATTGAAATTAATGGTAGGTCTAGTGCATCGTTTATAGTAAATGGACAATGCCTTGAACATTAAAATTGCATAGAGGACAAAGAATATTCAATGGGTTTGAAATTGGCAGAATTTCCATCGAAAACCTTAGATTAGTCCCTCTTAAGTTGTGTCGAGCCCCGACATTGAATGAAGCGCTTAGTGGGAGGCAACCCGCATTTTAAATTTTTAAATTTTTACTTTAACTTTTTATTTTATTTAGTTTTTCAAAAGTTTTATTTTTCGATGTTTTAAATTCACTGATTTTTGTGTGATTTGTTTTACTGTGTGATTCCAGGATTTTAAAGTTTTCTACCTTTTACTCATCTTTCTCTATTTTTCACTAACTCTCATCGTGACTTCCAAGCTGATTGTGGAATTTAGAGATGACGTCCAGAGGCGCCATTATGAAGCTTTAACCCTACGACCTATGGCCTTGACCAAATTTTCCCATGGACCTACCATGAAAGCTTTAGGCATATGTGCTAGCATTGATTACCTATTTAGCCAGCTAGGTTGGCACGAATTTGCACTTAGGAAACATAGAACCTACTATGAGCTAACTTTAGAATTTCTGAGTTCATTGGTTTACCACCCACACTACGGAAAAGGCTTAACCATAGGAAAGATAACATTTAGACTATTTGGATACCCCTGTGAGTTTAACATTCATGAGATGGCTAACCTTTTAGGTTTCCCAGATGACCCTACTATTTTCTCGGAAGCACATGAAAATTTGTTTGCATATGGTGAGTTAGATAATTTTTGGAGTAGTATCTCAGGACGACATGATCATGATCAATACCTTAGGCTATCCACCGAGATCCATACCCCAGCGAATAGGTATTTTCATATGATCCTAACTTACACACTGTTCGGAAAATCTGAAAGTATTAACACCGTTTCAAGAGATGAATTGTTTATCATGTATGGTGCTTTCACATCCAGAGAGGTTAATGCAGTCACCTTTATGTTTTCCAACTTTTGCAAAATTATTCAGACTGATCATCGCCAAATTATAATAGGTGGATTAGTCACTAAGATTGTTGAAGCAACAGGATTTAGACCACATCTTGCTAAGATTACCCCACTTGGAGAGTTTAGGCCTATGAATATCGCCTTCTATTTTGAGAGAGAAATGTTATATGACTGCGGACCTGACCATTTCACGCTCTTAATCAATGGCGAAGTTATGCCACATTTAGTATTACCTGACCATGAGCACACAAGTGTGCATAAGAAGAAAAACTGGCTATTTGATTTGGATTAACCAATTTATGAACCAGGTGATGCTTGGTCCGAAGCTGATATAGATCCTAAGACTCCTTCAAATTATTATGATTCAGAAGATATGATTGAAGAAGAAATGAAACCTAAATTGGAAGGAGAACTTAAACCTGCTAAGACACCTACACCAATTCCAACAAAACCTGAACTTACTTTAGAAAGTCTACAAACTGATATTCAAACCATGCAGTACGACATTTGTGACTTGTGCTTAGATATATCACCCTAAGAGTTATGGCTATGGATCAGTTTGAGTATTTGAGGGATGCAGTAGATTCAATCCGCAAAAGTCGTGGCTGAATTTCAACAACACTTTAATCGGAATTTTTCTTGCAATTTTAGCATTTTAAGTTTAGTCAATTTTGATTTTTAGTCAATTTTTAATTTTCAGCTTATTTTGAATTATTACTCTTGCGTTTTGCTAAGTTTTAATAAAATACTTTGGTTTTATTCTTGATCTGTGAATGCTTTAAATTTTGATTGCTATTGAAGTTGAGAAATGCTTTAAACTTAGTATTAAAAAGTTCATTTGTTATGTGTAATTTTTTATATCAGTTGGATGAATATTGATACACTGCTAGTTTGATACAATGCTAAACCATATTATTTACCTACTGCTGGAAAACAATTATTTTCAATACTAATATAAACAACATGTCTGTTGTTTGTTTTATTCTATTACCTGCTACATATACCAGTTGCATAAAGTAAGTTGCAAATGCATTATGTATGATTCAGTATGAAACATAATGAGTAGGAGTGCATTTATTAGGAGTAGTTAGAAGTTGCAAAGCCAGAAGACCGTCTAAGCTTTGAGACGACCGTCTCAGGCTTGTGATGATCGTCACAGTGGCCAGACGAGTGTCTCAAAGCCCAACCCACACAACGTTCTGATTGTAACGGTCATCAGGACCGTTGCAAATCCACCCCCAACGGCAATGACCCTTTCATATATATATATGGCCCATTCCTATTTCATTTTCACATAAACCACATCCTGCAACAATTTTTCTCAGCTACCATGCTCTGTTTCTATAGTTTTGTTAGCATCAACATTTTCTTTCCACACCAGTCCAACCCTTTCACAAAATTCTATTAACCTTTGCTTACCATTTTCATCTTTTTTCTTCAATACCTTTCTAAAATGGCCGAGCCAAGACCAACAACCCTCATTTCAAGAGAAGGAGATTCTGAAATTCTCCAAAGGGAACGCTTTCAGGAGTTCCGTGAGAGACAAGTCAACGTCACTTGTTACACCGATGAGGAGTGCCTAACTTGTTTGGGTCTCCTCGACCGCGTTAACTACATGATGGAGAGGACTAATATCATGGTGCTTTGTAGAGGCAACATGTCTACCTACGCCACGCTTGTGCTGGAGTTCTTAAGCTCTTTTGAGTACCACACACCTAGAGGTGAAACAAAATTCCTGGTAGAGAATATTACCTTCCGTATGTTCGCAAGGGAATTCTCCGTCACTCAAGAGAAATTTAGCGAGTGGTTTGGATTCCCGCAAGGTGAAGGTGTTCACCTAACAATTCCAAAAGGAGGAGACTGGCATATAAGTGCTTTTGATCTGTGGGAAGAATTGTCAGGAGAGAGAGAGAATAGATGGGAGGAGTTGTATGCAACTCATATCCAAAACCCCTTCATCCGATACTTTCAGAGGGTTGTATCCAGTGTCATCTTCGGGAGGGCCAACAACCATAAACTAAATCAAAGAGAGTTATTCTTGATTTACTGTGCTTTCTTAGACATGTGAGTAAACCACATCGCCTTCATCTTTGACAACATTAAGTACATCTGTAATAGAGGGAAATCACCCTTTTGCTTTGATGGCATGATTACCGATATCGCACTTAAGTTGGGTTTAGAAGAAAACTTGAACCAACTGTATGGAGTACCCGCCATGTACGTTGACATGGAATTCTGCAAGTCCAGTCACCTAATCAAGGCAAGGAAGGATGGAAGATACAACCTGGTTGTCAATGAGAAAATCATCTAAAGCATCATCATGCCCTCTCATACCAGGACATATGTGAGACTCTGAGCCAACTGGCATTTCGATCTTTGTGCTCTTTCACCAGGTGCGGCTGCATAGGAAGCTCAACAAGACGCCGAAGTCGATGAAGTTCAGCAGGTTTTGGATGATAAGGAAAGAGATGAATAGAGAGCCACTGATTTCTCTAGCACCAATACCTCCACTAGAACCCGGAGAAGGAATCAACGACCCGCGTCTATGGATGAAATTATGGTGGCCATCATGCAGAACCAGGAGATGCAACATAATCAATACTAGGAGATGTCACAAAGGATGAAGAGGATGGAGCTGACTCAGACATAGCATGGAGAGCTAATAGCTGCCAACACCGAAGCTTTGGGAGGTCTAACAAGTCAAGTTCAGGCGATGCATGACTATATCCACCTTGAAGGTATACCGAATTATGTAGCGATCCACAGACATAGAGCTATCTGAGGCAGAGCCAGAGGCAAAGGCCAAAGACCACCACCACCGCAAGAGTAGTTTTTTAGTTATTAGTTTTATTAGTCTTTAGTTTCTGCTATGTTGTTATTGTTATTTTTAGAAGTGTACCTATATCTCACAACATTGAGGACAGTGTCTGAGATATTGTGGGAGAAGGTATTAGATTTCCCATTTCATTGTACGAAACCTAATTAAATTAATCGAAGTATTTAGTTTCAAATTCTCTCCAGTATTTTTAGTATTACCAAAAAAAAAATTTATTCCTTTACAATGTTTTCATTTAACATACCCTTCAAGTATATAGGTTAATGGGCACTGTTAGAGAAACTGAGAAAAGACTTAACAAAATTTATACAGTCTTGACACCTTGAACCCTTAGAAGTGATATCAATTTGGATAACCTATTATACCAAAATCTAAAGCTTTAAGTCTAAATTAGCCCCAGAGTAGTTTATATTAGCAGTCAACACCGCCTGAAGTACAAGCTACGTGGAAAGTCGATGCAAATAAGTGATTGATTGCAAAAATGCTAAAAAAAAGGAAGAAAAATAAAAATATTAAGATTATGCAAACCATTGGTAAAACAATTAACCTGCACACCAGGAAAAAGTGAAGACTGATGTCAGTTGGTTCAAAGGAATCTGGTTCTGAACTCGGTAGGACAAATTACTATTTGACCCCCACAACTTACACTCAGTATGATAAAGGGTTACCACACTTGTGTACCAGACCCCGTTTGAAAAGAAGGATCAAATTCAATAACAGATTATTTCACTATGCGCGTGCAAAGGTAAAGGGCTTAATGTTATTGCGTCGGAATGAAACCGGGTGAAATAGATATAAGAGCATCAGGCTGAGTTATAACAACATGATTCTGATTAGTTTGTATAGGGGGTTTAAGAGCGTTATTCATTTTTAGTGTCATTAGTGTATTTTTAGTGTTGGAGTTAATATTAGCTCTTTTAACATAAAGTCGCACGACCACGTACTGATAGGTGCTATGTTTTGTGTCTACATGTAGAGATATTTTATTTAAAAACATATTTGATTGTTTTCTTGAGGACAAGCAAATATTCAAGTCTGGGGGAATTTTTATAACTCGAATTCATATCGATTATTTAATGAGATTTCCGATTATTTAATATGTTTATTTATCTATTTTGGACGATATTACGCGTGAACTGTATCTGCTTTGCAGATATTTGATCAGACATGTCATTTGGAGGAAAAAATGCAAAAGGAAGCTTTTCGAACAAGAAACCATGGCAAAACAGGAGGAAAACAACAGAAAAATGCAACTCTGTATTTTACCTATCAAACGATCGTCTTAAAGTCAAACGACCGTCTCAAAATCAGATGCCCAACTCCATTCCAAGTTGAGCGTCTCATAGCCAAAGTTGCCCATCTCAATTATCAAACGTTCGTCTCAACTAAATTATGCAGAAACGTAAAATTCGTAACAGACGAAACAGAAGTCAAAATTAAATGAGATTTTTTCATTCACGTAGAAAAGTTACCTCACCCTAGTCTACTTAGTCATTGCAACTCAGTCTCAAGCCCAATCGGAGTCCAAGCCTATTATTTCTCAATAAACCCTACCACAATGCTTATAAATAGAGCTCTCAGCCATTTGCAACAAGAGCTTCGTTTTGACGTCCAATTTCTGTCATTTTTGTTTCGTCGAAGTTCACCTTTATTTTCATTATTGCATTTGTTTTATTTCCCTTTACCAAACCTTAGTGATAGTTTCCACCATTAGGAAACTATCACCATTTTTATTGTTTCTAGCCACTACATTATTGTTTTCGTTTCAAGTTTCGAAGTTTGGTTGATCAAGAACATTGCAACCAGGTTTCTGATTTTAATTCTTATTTATTTATTACCGTATTTGTTTATATTATGCATTTCTTATCCTTCTACCTTTCTTTCTTCAATATGTCTGCTTAAACTGTTAATCGGTATGTAATTGTGTAAATCGGAACGAATCCGATAGAATTAGGCTAAAACCTTAAATTAAGTTATAATCTGGTTTCGATTTCTTGTTTTAATTAACTTTCGTTATGAGAGTAAGAGAGAACAAAAGATATTGGATTAAGACCACGGGAGTGTGAGATTCTAATCAGATAGCTGAAATCAAGCATTAGTTTTAAACATAGCGGAAGCGCTTTAAAACCAATTAGAACCTTTAGGTTTCCAAAAAGAATTTCTAACTAGAATTGACACCGCGAGAGCGCTCAATTGATCTTAGGAGTATATAATAGGCAAGACCACGAGAGTGTAGTCGAAGACTTTTAAACCGGGAGTTTTTACGGAGAGATAACTTAATAAACCTTAACAAGCCGACCCTCTATTGAATTCGCGAAGGTGAAATCAATTACGTACCGATAATTTATATCATTAATTTAATTTTATTAATTATTAATCTTTTAAAACCAAAAACATCGCTCGCCTTAGCTAAACATAGAAGCGCCCGACAACACTAGGTTGATTATCTAGTCTCTTAGGGATCGATATCTTTTATTACTACGTGATAGACTGTGCAATTGCAATTAGTAACCATTAGACTTAGAAGTTTGTACACCACCAAGCCATGAAGGAACTCCACTATCAGTAGTATCAATTAAAATATCCACAGCAAACACCTACAGTTTTCAATATTCTCACTTAATCACTACCCAATGCAAGTTCTACCTAGGAACTCCTAGATATGAGACCCTTCTCACTCCCCCTCAATCACAACAGTGATCTTAAATAAAATATTCAGAAAAGACGAAGACACTCTTCAAAAAAATACTTGACCTTGCTTCACAACTTCAATCAAGTACAAACACTATTGCTAAAAAGCTTTGAGTGGACAAAATACAAATGGAAAACCTAGTCTCAAACAATCATAAACAAGATAATTGTTTGGCTCACAAAAAAACTAAACACGCGCACAAAAATGCTGAATGAACAATCCTTATTTTTCCACACTTGAAACTAGGGTAATGCAGCCTTTAAATAAAAACTTGAATGGGCATGGGCCTGCTGAACTTGCAAGAATCAAATAATATATTATTGGAACAAAACCTATTACGAATAACATGCCGTCGAAGTCTGCTCACATGTTATTGTTTAATTGGGCCTTGTATTATGGATCCAATTGTTTAAGTTAACTTGTACCCTAAGTTAGCTTGTAATGGGTAATTGTTAAAAAAACCATTAGGTTAGTGTGTTAGTTTTATTATAAATAACTTACTAGTCTCTCATATTTTAAATAAGGGTAAATAGGAAGATAAAACCCTAATTCGAAAGTGAGATAGGTTATTTGTTATTCTTGTATACTTGTAATCTTGTTTTAAGAGAAAGGAAAGAATAGCAGTTTATGACCAATCTTTGTTGTTATCTTTGGTAACCCTAAACCCCAACCCTTGTGGGTTTTTTGATCATAAAGAAACCTATTATACTTTTCTTCTAAGGTATCATATTCACAACAAATTGGTGTTGTGAGAGTGGAGAAGATGCCTTCAATAAAGTATGAGATTGAAAAGTTCACTAGAATGAATGAGTTTTGTCTGTGGCGCTTGAAGATGAAAGCCCTACTTGTTCAGCAGGGTTGTTTAGAAGCATTGAAGGGAGAGACGACCATGAATGATGTGTTAACGATAGCTGAAAAGAAGGCCATGATTGAGAAAGCACACAACGCATTATTGTTGAATCTTGGTGATAAGGTTCTTCGACAGGTATCAAAGGAGACGACATCATCAAGGTTATGGTTGAAACTTTAAGGTTTGTACATGACCAAATCGTAGGTGAATCGACTCTACCTGAAGCAAGCCTTGTATTCATTCAAGATGAGTGAAGACAAAGTGTTGGCTGAGCAGTTGGATATGTTCAACAAGTTGATTCTTGATCTTGAAAATATTGATGTGAAGATCGATGATGAAGATCAATTGTTGTTGCTGTTATGCGCTTTTCCCAGAACACATGCTCACTTCAAAGAAACCTTCTTATATGGAAGAGAGTCTGTGACCTTTGAAGATGTTCAATCTTCCTTGTACTGTAAGGACAAGAACAAAAGAAAGGAGCATAAACATTCGACGGTTGGTGAAGGTTTGGTTGTTAAGGTGAAATTCTTGTGAATGGATGGTAAGTTCGACAAAAAGAAGGGAAAAAGTCAGCATCAGTCTTATAGTGGTGAAGCATCTGGTGTTCGATGCTATCATTGTAAAAAGGATGTTCACATTTGAAAGGTGTGTCCTGAACGCCTGAAAGATCATGGAGGTAATGATAATGGCAATGCTGCCATTGTTCAAGATAATTTTGAATCATCTGATGTTCTTGTGGTTTCGAGCGGTGACTCAAGAAAAGAGTGGATTATGGATTCAGGTTGCACTTGGCACATGACTCCAAATAAAGAATTGTTCGAGGAATTATGTGATCAAGATGGTGGATGAGTGCTGTTGGGAAACAACAAAGCTTGCAAAATTGCAGGTATTGGATCTATGAGATTCAAGCTCCGTGATGAGTTAATAAGACTATTGACTGAAGTTAGGTATGTACCTGACTTGAAGAGAAATTTAATTTTTCTTGGTGAATTCGACAAGAAGGGATATGTATATCAAGGAGAGAAAAGTATCCTAAGAGTCATGAAGGGGTCAAAGGAGGTCTTGAGAGGTGTGAAAAAACAAGGCTTGTATACCCTTGAGGCTGTAGTTGTAAGTGGTTTGACAAATGTTGCATCCACGAAACTGTTTTCGAAGACAAAATTGTGGCACATGAGATTGGACCATATCAGCAAGAGAGGCCTGGTCGAACTTAAGAAATAGAACCTTCTAGGTGGTGACAAAGTCAAGAAGTTTGAGTTTTGTGAACCTTGTGTATTTGGTAAATCCTGTAGGGTGAAGTTTAACAAAGGTAAACAAAGAACAAATGGTTCCCTTGATTACATCCATGCTGATCTTTAGGGACCTGCAAGGAATCCCTCACATTCAGGTGCAAGATATTTTTTATCCATAGTTAATGACTATTCCAGAAAGTTATGGGTATTCATTCAGAAGACGAAGGATGAAACTTTATCGGATTTCAAGAGTTGGAAGGTTCTAGTCAAAACTCAAACTGGCAGAAAGGTCAAGAGATTGAGAACTGATAATGGCCTTGAATTCTGAAATGAATCTTTTGACAGTTACTGTGTCGAGTCTGGGATTGCAAGGCATAAAACTGTAGCAGGTAATCCTCAGCAAAATGTTATAGCTGAGAGATTCAATCGAACAATCCTTGAAAGGGTTATATGCATATTGGTTAGTGCTAGATTGAAGAAAGTGTTTTGGACTGAGGTTGTTTCGACAACAACATATCTGATAAACAGATGTCCTTCGACTGTGTTAGATATTAAGACACCTAAAGAAATTTGGTCGGGACATTCACCAAATCTCGACAAATGGAGAGTATTTGGCTATGTAGCCTATAATCACATTAGGTAAGACAAGGTCGAACCTAGAGCTCTTAAATGCATGTTCATGGGATATCCTGAAGGAGTCAAAGCTTATAGGCTATGGTGCCTAGAGCTTTCAAGAAAATTGACGATGTTGTTGAAGAGCTGGAACAGGGAGAAATTCCTATTGAGGTGGAACATAGTGATATTGAATTGCATGACCCAGATGAAGTCGAAGAAGAAGTAGAAATTGTTTTTGAAGATGAGGAGACTGATAATGACTACTTGTTGGCAAGAGACAGGTCGAGAAGAGTAATCAAGCCACCTCAGAGACTTGGGTATGCAAATCTTATAGCTTATACCTTATTCTTTGCAAGTGAATTTCTAGACGAAGAACCTAGAGACTATAAGGAAGTTATAAGGAGTCGAAATAAGAATGAATGGTTGAAGGCCATGGATGATGAGATGAAATCTCTTAATGATAATAAAACTTGGGAATTGATCAAGAAACCTGCTGGAGCCATGTTAGTCAGCTGTAAATGGTTTTTCAAAGTTAAGGAAGGAATCGAAGGAGTGGCGTAGAAGAGATACAAGGAAAGGTTGGTTGAAAGGGGATTCACTCAGAAAGAAGGTGTCGACTTCAATGATGTGTTCTTTCCTGTTGTTAAGCACGGGTCCATTTGAATGTTGCTTGCCATTGTGGCACAGTCCGACCTTGAACTAGAATAGATGGATGTGAAGATTGTGTTCTTATATGGTGATCTTGATGAAACAATCTTGATGAGGCAACCTGAAGGTTATGTCAAAGAGGGGAAAGAAGAGTATGTGTGTAAACTGAAGAGATATTTATATGGGTTGAAATAATCTCCTCGACAGTGGAATAGGAGATTTGACAAGTTCATGGCACACATAAGTTTCATCAGAAGTCAGTTCGACCATTGTGTTTACTTCATATTTCGACCTAGTTATTCATTTGTTATTTTGTTACTTTATGTGGATGATATTCTAATAGCAAGCCACAATGTCGAAGATCTAATGTGGGTGAAGGTTGAACTCAATAAGGAGTTCAATATGTAGGATCTGGGAGCTGCATCCAGGATTCTTGGGATTGACATCCGAAGATATAGAAAGAAATCAACATTATGCTTATCTGAAGAGGCATACTTGAAGAAGGTTCTTGATAAGTTTGGTATGTCGAATTCAAAGCCTGTTGTGACTCCAACAAACCCTCATTTCAAGTTGATTATAGATTAATGTCCTAGTACTGATGTCGAAAGAGCTTATATGAATAGCATTCCATATGCTAATATAGTAGGTACTTTGATGTACGTTATGGTCTGTACTAGACCCGGCATAGCATATGTAATAAGTCTTGTAAGCGGATACATGTCGAATCCTGGAAAGGCTCACTAGCAAGCATTGAAGTGGATTCTAAGGTACATAAATGGGTCTCTAAATAGAGTCTTAATTTATGGTGAAGCCTTGGGTGAAGATAGTAAAACAACAATCAAAGGATATGTCGACTCTAATTATGCAGGTTGTATGGATTCCAGAAATCTATTTCAAGATATGTTTTCACTATGTTTGGCATAACAATTAGTTAGAAAGAAACACTTCAGAAGGTTGTTGCCTTATCAACCTCTGAAGCAGAATATATCACCCTAAATGAAGCTGTAAAGGAAGCATTATGGCTTGAGGTTATCCAAAGGAGCTGAAACTTCAAGGTCGAAGTATCACTATTAAATGTGATAGTCAAAGTGCAATACACACGTCGAAGCACTCAGCCTATCATGACCGAACCAAGCACATTGATGTGGGGCTGCATTTTGTTAGAGGGGTAATCGAGAATGGAGAAGTCCAAGTGCTGAAGGTTTCGATAGATCATAATGTTGCTGATACGATCACCAAGACGTTTCCCAATTGCAAGTTTTTCCACTGTATGCAGTTGATAAAGCTGCATGAAGAAAGCTAGTTTGTTTCTTGTTGGTATAGGGTGTGTTCCAAGGTGGATATTTGTGGAATTTTTGAATAAAACCTAGTACGAATAGCATACCATCGAAATCTGCTCACATGTTATTGTTTAATTGGGCCTTGTGTTATGGATCCAATTGGTTAGGTTAGCTTGTACCTGAAATTATCTTGTAATGGGTAATTGTTAAAGATGCCTATTAGGTTAGTGTGTTAGTTTTATTATAAATAACATACTAGTCTCTCATATTTTAAATAAGGGAAAATAGGAAGATAAAACCTTAATTTGAAAGTGAGAGAGGTTATTTATTATTCTTGAATACTTGTAATCTTGTTTTAAGAGAAAGGAAATAATAGCAGTTTATAACCAATCTTTGTTGTTATCTTTGGTAACTCTAAACCCTAACCCTTGTGGGTTTCTTGATCATAAAGAAACCTATTATACTTTGTTTCTAAGGTATCCTATTCAAAACACCTTAAATAAATGAACAAAAATAGCAACATGATATGTTCTGCTAAAATAACACCAAGATGAATCCTTTTCCTTCTGATAAACCATGTTAATCAAACATAACAAATCACACTTTTAATGACAGCAAAACACGAGCACAAATAAGGATTTATCTAGGTCTTCAGGCCTAGTTAGAGATTTCATGACAACAGTCTTGACATCCTGATAGAAACTGTTGCACACATAAAAAGCTTCACACCTGCATAATGCTTAACTCACATGTCATAACATTACAAAGGACATCCAGTAACAAAAATATGTTTTACCACAAAATATAGCCAATCTAAAACATCTACAAACTCTCCCTTTGGCAAAGTTTTGGCTAAAACAATTTAAGCATTATCAAAACAACATAATTCAGCAAAATAACCTACATAGCAGCAGAAGCACACATAGAGCAAAGAGATAGACAGACTCCTCCTCAAAAACAACAAATGTATTAGAGAATAACACAACAAAGAAATAACAAAGAGATTTCATATCCCTCTCAACCTTTTAATCCCTGCAACAAATAGTCTAGCTATACTAAAATAAATAGTATAATTACTCCCGCATTTAGCCAGAAATTGAGCCAAACCAGGACAAAATCATAAAGTAAAAGAAACTGTCAATACCATAAGCTCATGAAGAGAAACAAATCTTGGGTATATCAGAGCCCCAACCAATACAGTACCATAAATTCAAAACAAAATACATAGGAGCCTTCGAGGGCTAGGAAACACAATCAAAAGAACTTCACAAAAAAAAACAGGACCAACAGTCCCCCGCACAAAATTAATCAGAACCAGATCCAATATCCCTTTTATCCTCACTTTCTAAACTCAATCATTTTCTCAAATTTTATCTTTCTTGCATTTAGATCCTTACAAGCTTCCTTGAGCTCAACAATGATTGAACTTTTTTTAAGAGGCTTACTTCTTGCATATGTTGCAGTGGATGTCACAGCAATGCCAGGGACATGAGATCCCTAAAACAACTTATAATGAAAGAGATAACACTTTCCCTCTTGGAAGTTGTGTCAAAATTAGTCAAGATAGCAGGGTACTGATTCAAAATAATCCCACAGATGATAGAAGGAAAAACAATAGGTAACTTCACAACTAATGTGCTAGAATGCTTCATGGTTTGTTCAAATATATACATACCATAATCAAACTTTGGTTTGGTACCTACAACATAAATAAATCTCCCTAGACCAGTAGCAATGTTTGAGGTATGGTTTGTTGGAATCCAGTTGGCTTCCCCTATTCTATTTAGCATGACATACTTAACACTAAGCATGTTGGTTGAAAACTTTCCCTTTCTAGGCTAATATTTAACTTGTTTAGTAGTGATAGTTTTACATATCTGATTATAAGTGACATCTAACTCACGATAACAAGAAGTGTCTCTTCCTAGGTAGGTAATTATGACAGTAGGAGAAAAGTTGATGCACTTACCTCTTACATACACCTTCCTAAAGTCCTTGGATTTTCCATCAGCACATCCCTTAGATATATTTACAATGAATTCCTTAACTAGAGTCTCATAGCATTGTGATAACCTAGAAACAGTTTTGAGCATACCTACATGGTAAATCAGGTTTATAACTTCAGAGTATCCCATCACATAATCAACAATCTCACTCTCTAATGCTAACCTCCTTTGATACACAAATTTCCATTTGCTTACATTACTGATGTAGTGAAAGGAAATGTTATCCAGAGGTGCATCAGGCACCCTAGATGCAAGCTTGCATTTAGTTGGTTTCTTTCTATGTGTGATGTTTGGGACATCACTCTCAACATCAGTAGCAGATTCAGGAACAACACTGACCTTTCTCTTCTTCATGATCACCTTACTCCATCTTTTAGATGGACCAACAACAGCCTTTGTAGGAGTTTCCTTAGAAGTATCTTTCCTGGACACAGACTTACTCTATGAGTAGAACCTTGATCAGCAAAATTATTCCTTTTTCTTGTAATCATCCTTTTATCTACACTTGGATTAATGTTGGAAATGAGTTCATTGTTAGATATGTCATCAACATCAATCACTTCATCAGGAATAACGTCTTTATTATTTTCAGCCTCAGCAAAAACATCAGCCTCTTCAGCATCATCATCATATTTGTAAGTAACCCCATCATCAGAATGATCAGCTTGATTCCTAGGTGTTACAACATCCTCTTCAGCATCCTTGGCACCACCTTCAATAGCATACACAACTTGACCTTCATTACTTGGTCCAAAAGTTTGATTCTTTTGGTTGCCCTGAGAACCAGGCAGGCTAGTCAATGGAGCAGAAATTCCAGCATCATGACGATTTTCATCCAGGATTCTTGAGATGAGTTCTTTAGTGGCTTCATCAACAAAAACAGTGCCTTGAGAGCCAGAAGATGGGCATGCAGAAAAATCCTTTGGTCTACGCACACTAGGTGTCCTAGGTTTAGAAACCCTAGCAGTATCAGGAACGACCACGTTCAATTGAGCAACATCCATGACATCTTCAGAATGATAATGAAACCTAGATTCAGGCTTGGATGATGACTTCTTTGAGGGTGAAATAGAGGATTGTTGAGAAATTTTGACGGTAATTAAACTTTGTAGAGAGAGAAGGCAAACAAACTTTGAGTAGAGGCTGGGAGAACATATACGTAGTATGGTGTAATGGAGTATTTGTTGAGGATTGATGGGCTTTTGAATGAATTTTATTAAAATAAATGAATTGATGATGACATCAAATATTTCGCGCCTCTATTTAAAGTATATTAAAGTTGATTCTTGAAAATATACAATGTCCTTAAGGATGTTCCCACATGTCACTAATTTCCACACACCCTCATAAAGACATATTCTCAAGTTGATTGCACTAAGATTGTCCCAGTATAATGTCATGACATTCTATGTGATATTATATTAAGACATCATTTGGTTCATCCATACAAGCTAAAATCACTTTGTCGCTCCCTAGATTTCCATATTGGTACAAATGCGAAAGTGGCGCGGAGAAGGTATAGCCGCAAACCAATCATTTTTATCCCGAAGGAAGGGGAAAGGTAATGATGCACAAATCGAAGAGAATAAAGGAAAGGACAAGGTCCTGGGAACCAAAAGACTGGGTTCGGGAGTCGGTTACAACCTGGAAAGGTATTAACACCCTAGATCGTCCTCCATACCCGACGTGATCCATGCTTGCAAAGGAACTATTTCAAAGGGTAAAGGAATGAAGCTACTACGAAAAATAAGGCTGGAACTGGAAATAAGAAAAGAAAACAAAGGGGAAAATGTAGGGAAAATAAAAGAGTGCTCGAATAGGCCATACCCCACTGCCTACGTACCTCATCGGGAAAATGAGGATCAGAGACGACTTAGTTCCCCTAACTAGGGAGGAAACTTGCTTGTGTTTTAAAGCTTGAATTTCTTATGTCAATGCTCAGGTGTTGTAGGCCCGTCTGGCACGAGTGCGTTACCATCTTGCAAAGACACAAGTAGGAGCAAGTTCTTTCATTGAGAGTGAATGAGATGAGAAAAGAATTCCCAAAGGAAAGACAATTATTCTTTGTTCAGACATTTTTTAGAAGCTTTTTTTTAATGTTTGGCATGTGAAAGTGTATTCAAGTCCTTTTCCATGGAATGTGTACTTATTACTTCATTCCAGAATGGAATGAGGAAGAAGCACACACAAGTAAGGGGAAGATCCCCAAGACTTGGTTCCAAAGATTAGGGCCTAAGCACACTAACTCATTGAATTTATTAAGTTTTTTTGTGATTTGAAGTGAAAAAGTGTTTTTTAAGTTTTTCTTTTTGAAGGTGACCTCAGGATTAGATTTGTACATCATGCTAGACAAGTTTGTACTATCCCAAGATGGTATGAATACAAATGCCCCATGGCATAAGTCCATACACCCAAGACTACCTCGACCATTATTAAGTGTTTCTTTAGTTTTTGTTTGAAGATGAGAAATAGAGAGAACCAAAAGGATCTCAAAGGTAAAAGACTAATGGGGGACTAACAATCCTAAGTGTTATCATGCATGGGATTCCTAGGTTGGTGTGGTTTAAGTTCTATCCTAATGAAGAAGAAGGAAAGAAGAAAAGAAGAAGAAGAAGAAGAAGAAGAAGAAGAAGAAGAAAGGAGAAAAGAACTCAACTTACTTCTCAAGAGAATATAAGTTGATCCTAGAGGGGGATGAAGATGAAGATAAACAAAGATGGCATAAGCACGTCACAGGCATAAGTAAGAAGACATTAAATAAGTGAAAGAAGAAGTTGAGATATGGAAGCAACACCCACACCTCTCAAGCTTACCAAAGCCCCTGAAAAGTTAAAAGTATTCACATAAAGGCAAATGAAGTTCAAACAAGCACAAGTCATGAGAGAACAAAGGTCTAAGCACAAAAACCCAGACAAGTAAGAACCTATAAGTCAAAAAGACCTCTAAGGTTAATCATGCAAACTGAAACAAAAAGAAAAGGGACAAGTCTCATAAACACCAATCGAGTCCTCAAAGAAGAAGTGAGAAGGAAGGAAGTGAACAAGTAAAGCAAAACAAGCTAACATTTCACAACTTTGGTCAAAGTCATAAGCTAAACACCCTAATCACGTGCCTAAACAAGAGATTCAAACATCACTCAAAGCATATAAGCACACATCCAAGCAATTAGAAAGGATAGGAGAAGAAGAGAAGGGAAGTGAACATGGTTCATACATGTGAAAGAAATGACTTGCCCTACAAGGTAAGCACAAAACAAGAGAGGATGAAGTTCAAATATCACAACCAGAAGTCAAATAACATGTTAAGAAACCCCAAATAAGTCCTCATATAATGGCATACGTGCCTTCCTAAGCAAGTAAGCAAGATGTAATCAAAACATTCACAAAAAAGGCAAGTAAGGGTTCAAACATCAAAGAAATACGAAACATTCTTAATTTTTTTTTGCAAATAAGTCCCATTGGACCTCAACTAGGGATGATCAACATCCAAAAGCTTCAATCCAAAATTCACAACACAAGTCATTCATATAATCAAGTAAGGCAATCTAGGGTTTCACAAACTTAAGCTCAAAGTAACACCTCAAAACTCAACCAAACAAGACCTAAAAAATGAATAAAAAATGCTTCAAGGTACCTTAAAATGTTCTCAAAACAATGCAAAAATAAACAGGTTCATAGTAATTAGGGAACTCGGATACAAAATCAACAAGTTAGGGTGTGCATGATGGAAAGAAATTCAAAAGAAAATAAAAAGAAAATTAAATCAGAAGGCTAAAATAAAATAAAAATAAAAAATAAAATTTGGAGAAATTTTATAAAATGGTAAAGATGATTTGTGCATTTTGTTTGGATTGTTTAGATACCTATAGCTAATTTTAAAAACTAAAAATGGAAACTAAATAAAAATAAGAAAATAAAATGAATTAAAAGACAAAGGGGGTAAGAAAAGCAGCCCATATGCGTTCAAACAAGGGAACCCCAATAATCAGGGGTGTAGAAAACAACAAGCCCAATACACTTATGAGAAAGTTAGAGTCAACAAGTCTAGGGTAATCACATCCTACGCTCCACAATCAGCCTCCAAAAAGTAATCAAATCTAATGGCAAATCACAAGGTCGACTAAAATAAAAGTAAGTACATCCAACGCACGTGAATGAGTCAGCCAAATAAGTATTCCAATCCAGTGGTTCACAAGAGTCAGCAAAAAGTAAGAGAAATTAACACATCATAATGAAAGTTAACCAGCCAAGTCAAAGCAATGTACGCATCAGATCTATGGATTCACACACTTATCTTACACTGGCAAGAAAAAGGAATTAATATGAAATAAAAAGAGAGCACGCACACCGCGTGACTTTTTATAGTATTTTCACACATCCAACCATCCATTCAGCCAGATCCAACGTATAGAATTCAAACTAGAGAAATTAAAACCCTAGTAACAATCACCGATTGGAGAATAATCTGGTTATCTTCCCCGGCCAAACATCGGTGACCAGTTATCAAAACTCAACCAAACTTTAAGATCCAGTTACCAAAATGACCAGGAAGCCACACACATCACAAATCCAGCATCAAAAATCATTTATCATCAACACACAGCTCAAATCGAAGAGGAAACGTTTAAGCACAAAAAATTCAGATCTGAAATACTCTCATGCTACACATGCATTCTTAGTTCTAAACACATATGCACAATCAGTAGACCTCAAATAACAACATAAACACCATAGAATCGAGGTTTAAGAGAGTGTTTAAAGCTTACCTGAAAATATGGCTGAGTTTATAAAACCTTCAGAAAACCTCTCCAAAGCTGCAGATCCACTCCTTAGAACTTCTGTTTGCAAAATAAATGCAAATAGATCTTCAATTCAACCTGGATCTTGAGATATGAAGAGAAATTCTTCTGAACTGACTTTGAGAAATCCTTGGTTATGGCTTCAAATGGAGGGTGATTTGTGTTCCTTAGAGGTCACTGAGTAAGAATATGAAGAGAGATATCACCAAAACCCTAGGGATGAAGAGTTTTGAAGAGAGGAAGATTTTTGGTGATTTTGTGAATTGGAGAAAATGGGAGTTCATGAGGCTCATAATTTCATGTGCTTGTCTTATATATGAAGTGTTAATGAGGTTGATTAGGGTTTTAGAAGTGTGAGGACTAAGGATTAAAACATTTGGATCAAAATGCAAATTTTCATAATTATGCACACCTCATGGTTTACCCTTGCATTTATCACCCCATGTGCATGATCATTCTCCTCTTAAGTCATTGAATGCCTTTGGATTAATCTTAGGGCTTGAAATAATTTGGATAATAAGTTTTGAGTGAATGTGCAATTTTGCATAATGAAAAATATCTTATGTACATGGCCCAAAAATGAATGATTCAAAGGGAAAAAATGATTGTCATGGGCTGCATTTGGACATGGTAATGAGAATTGATCCATTAGAAGTTAAGAAAAGGCAATGTGAATCAATTTGCAAATGGTGTAAGACTTGAACATTTCAAATTCCCTAAAATAATCCCAACATCCATCAAGCATAACTTTTGATCCAAGAATGTTATTGAAGAATTCTTGTACTTTTTGAAAATGGAAGAACAAGCCCTACAACTTTGATGTTTATGGAAAAATCATTTGAAGCTTACATGGTCATGAAAGGGATTGATTGAAGTTAGGGCAAACAATTCCAAAAATAGAAAGTTTCATTATAGGTCACTTTCCAATTTTAGTAACTTTTCCCCAAACTCTTGATTCTTGACTTTTGAGATCATTCATGCTATTTCTTGGCCAAATAAAAGTACATAGACTTGAAAATCATGATTGGAACCCTAAAAAACCCAAGGTTGACTTTTCTTCTGCATAGATGACCATTTTCTTCAAGTACAAGTAACTGAACTACTGCCTGACTTTCTCAATGAACTTTTGAACCAAATTTCATCCTTATGCCTTGTATAACATATTGAAGCCTTTGACCACAAGAATTGGTCAAAGCTATGAGGATAGCTTGTCCTGGGCCAAAACCCTAATTAGGAGAAATTTGAGAATGTGTGAGATATGAGGATCCCCTGTAAGCTTGTTGTGAGACCATTTAGCTCTTATCTTGGCTTTGAAGAATCACAACTTGAGAAATCACTGATCACATGCCCTCTACTTCAAACCATGGATGTTATGCCTCATCTTTCTATGAAAAGATGCAATGGTATGTATACTATATGCTACATTATGCTATGCTATATGACATGAAAAGGAGAGGGAAAATTTGGGGGTGTTACAGATGCCCCTATTCAATCATCTGTTAATTTTAAAAGGATGAGAGCATCGGCTATCATCCATTTGAGATAAACTATGATTGAATACCAAAAATAACCAGGAAATTTTCACTCTGCTGAAGAAGAAAATATATGAACCCGACTAAGGAAAACTCTTCTTAGGAACCCTAATGTCGTGAATAGTAACCCATCACAATAGAGAACTAGAACCTGCCTTTTGTACGATGCCAGTAGACTACTGGCTTTCCACATCAACAATGGACTTTGATGGCGCTGTAAAATCATAAGATTTACAACCCAACCTCTACTAAGGAAATGGTATCAAGCGATCCATAACCTGAATTGTGCATATTAGTTTGTGGGATAGACATGCATAGGATCATGCATATGGAAATTCGCTGGAAGACCCTCTTCAAGTACCCCGAAATAAACTGGATAGATGGTGAAAAATGTCAGAATCCTACATCTTGAAATGCACTAGAAGATTCCTTTCACGTCTTATGCAACATAATAAGTGAAAAAATTGTAATGTTTAGAACCCTACTTCTGAATACGCGCTGGAAGATTCTCTTTGTATGCTCAAAATTGATTGATGCGGTAAACTGTACGCTTGAACCCTGCGTCTAAACACGTGCTAGAAGATTCTCCGTACCATTTTGATGATTAAAATCCCACCGTACGGATCCTGCGTCTAAAAACACACTGGAAGACCCTATTCACATACCCTAAGCTGGATAATGTGGGGACAATACGTTGATTAGAATCTTGCGTCTAAACACGCGTAGGAAGACTCTTCTCAAAGAATGCACTGCCTAGAACCCTGCATCTAAAAACACGCTGGAAGATTCTCCAAAGATATGTTATCTCCAAAAGATAAGCAATCCAAAATTGGTTCGTTGACACTGGATGACGCGATCAGTTCAAATTTAGTCGGTTGACACGGGACAGAAGCGATGCGACCAAGATTATTCTGTTGACACGGGACAAAAGCGATAAAACCAAGATTAGTTCATTGACACGGGACAAAAGAGATAAAACCAAGATTAGTCTCTTGACACGGGACAAAAGCGATGAAACCAAGATTAGTTGATTTTAGAGGAGAGTAACAAATTTGCAGGGGAGAATACCCTTTGTAACTCCGTCGGGGATGAGAACGCTCTGACTAACATTTTGCTGAAGAACGAGATCAAAATACTCTGACAATACATGACTCTAGCTGAGGAATGTGAACACTTCTACATCACTTGTCACATTGGCCAAAAATAAATTGGCGACCTCGTTGGGGAATATTTCAATGATGGACAAATTCCGAACATGAAACTCTGTGGGGAAATGAAGATCTTCCAACTTGGTTGGGGAGCTGTTTGGTCAAATACTCCTATCGGGGAGAGAATTCTAACAAGACTGAACTCTGTGGTGAAGCACAACATTCAGCTACCTACTGGGATTACTTCACTGTGAGATGATGACTCTGCTTGGGGATGAGTATTGTTCAACTGACCTTGAGGTTCTGCTGGGGATATACCACCCTACTATGACTCAGCTGGGGAAGGTTCCATCTTGAACTCTACTAGGGATGCTGGGGATCATCCTTTCTGCTAGAGATAAGAGTTGTAAGGTATCTCTCGTTGGGGAGAAGAATCTGTTTGGGGAATGCCACCCTGGTAACATCTTTCACTTCTGGATGCTACCTGCAACAAAAAAGTTTGCACACATATGCCTCGGGGAACTGTACGTTATGAGTCAACCATCTAGTGTTGCTCAACATTCAAATTGATAATGTTTTCCCTTTTTGCATGTTATACGTAAAGCCACCTCGTTTAAATGCAATGTTCTTTTATAAAAAATTCAGGACATTTTTGCAAACAAAACATGTTAAAATAAAAACAAGAATAAAGTTATTTGACTGAATAATTCTTTTATTGATAGGCCTATGAATAAGAAAAGATACATCAGGAAGCAACCACCTGGAAAGAGGTGATCATTGTAAATTGAGAAAAGAAATTATCCTAATGGCAATGTGAAACGACATTACACTGAGTTTCAATTTTGCTATGACCGATATATCTTCAAGATTACTCCCATTTGAACTTACCTTCTGAAGAGGCAGATTAAATTGATTCCTATCCCTTGGAGATAGCCAGGTTGAGTGAGATGACTATGTAGTACAGATAACTCCGATCACAGTCGTTCGCTTATTCCCTCTTTTGAATGGACCGCCCTTTCGGGTTTTCAATCCACCGGAACACCCTTTTTTTCCTGAGTTGTCCAATGTGGATTTTCAACTCACCGAGTGTACATTTTTTTATATCCCTAATTTTTGCCCGTGCCTTTTATTTTGTTTTTGGCTCGCCGGGATGCCCTTTTTTTGCCTGGACTCTTTATTCTTTTTTTTGTCCAGCGGGTCTCTTTTATGCGAAGTATTTTTTAACTGCATCTGAGTTGACAGGAGACTGGAAGTCTTCACCATCAATGGTTGTAAGCATCAAAGCTCCGCCTAAGAAAACTTACTTAACCACGAATGGACCTTCATAGTTTGGAGTTCATTTACCCCTGTGATCTGTACCTAGAGGAAGGATTCTCTTGAGTAAAAGTTCACTGACTTGGTACTCCCGAGGATGCACTCTTTGATCAAATACCTTTTTCATCCATCTCTGATATAACTGACCATGGCAGATAGCTGCAAGCCTCTTATCTTAGATTAAACACAACTGATTGTACCGGGAATGCACCATTCAACCTGATTTAGCTTGACGTCCATAATTACCCTCAAGGAGGGGATCTCAACTTCAATAGGTAGGACAACTTCCATACCATACACAAGCAAGAAAGGTGTTTCCCCAGCTGATGTCCTTACTGACGTTCGGTACCCATGCAAAGCAAATGGTATAATCGCATGCCAATCTTTATAAGTGACAACCATCTTCTGTACAATCTTCTTGAAGTTCTTATTCGCTACCTTGACCGCACCATTCATCTTTGGCCGGTGTCGCTACCCGGATTTTCATCCCAGTGCAGACGCGGACTGTCGGCGATGTTGGAGGTTGAGGTTGAATAGAGTCGACAGCTAGGCATTTTTATCCCAAAGGAAAGGTAATGCTGCATAAACCTAGAAGGGTATGGATAAGACGATTGCGAACCAAAGAAAATGAGAAAGGGGGTTGGTTACGACCTGGGAAGGTATTAGCACCTAGATCGTCCGTCGTACTCGATGGGATCCACGCTTACTTGATTGTGTTTAAAAGGGGTAGTATATGTGCTGACTGTGTATGAAAAGCTAAGGAGAATGTACAGTGTGTCAGTGCAAAAGAAATGGTGGAATGCTCAAGACTGAGGCTTAGAAAGAAAGCTAAAAGAGGGGGAGACAAAGAGACTTTTGTTCGATAACTGTTAAGTTATGCCTACGTATCCTCTCGTGCAATGAGCAAGTCAGAACACCGTAGTTTTACTCAAAGAGACTGGGATGATTTGGTTGTGAACTGTTTGCTTATCTATGCTCAAGTGTATGACTCATCTGGCTCGAGTGCTAACTGTCTTGCATTAGACAGAAGAAACAAGTTATCGTTTTCAGAGTGAATGTGATGAGAAAAGAATCCCGGAGGAGACATTTATTTTTTGTTTTTGTGTTTTTCAGTTTTTTATTGTTTTTGGTGTTTTGCATAGGATAATAAGCTTAAGCCTAGATCAAGGGTTTGTAAACTCATTATATCCTCCCTAATCAGGGATAATGAGCCTACTTAAGTATAAGATAAGCATCTCAACTTAATTACCATGATGATATATGATTAAGATCATTAACCTACTTGTGATTATTAAGATGTTTTTGGGTTTTTGTTTAGAGTTAAGTAATGAGTTTAATCTCTAATCAGGGATTAGTGAACTCATTACACCATCCTAAGAGAAGGATGATAGATGAGAACACTTAAGCTGAGGAAGATTCCTCAACTTAATCCATGGTTAGGGACTAAATTCATTATATTACAAGCCTTTATTAAAATGGATTTTAATTAAAGGATGAGATTAAGAAGTGGATTTTATGTTTGTAAGACAAACTTGAGGGGGACTTGTCCATTAAACACTAGGGTTAGTCCCTCTTAATCATAAGGAAGAGATGTAACCCTAATATAAGGCCCAAGTTACAAGCTTACGTCTTGACCATTATTAGGTGTTTTTATTAAGAGGTGTAAACAAATTAAAGGTTTAACACTAAGGATTAAATTTATACACTCCATCCTAATTTAAGGATACAGGCATAACCCTAATTCAAAGTCCTAAAGCTTTAAGTGTTTAGCCTCTGATTATGAGATGAGAGGAGAGACTCAAGGAGACTCAAAGGTAAAAGACTAGGGAGACTATATACAACCCTAAAAATTATCATGCTTGGATATCCTATGGTTTGTGAGGCATAAGAGGAGATCTTCAGGAGGCCACCATGGAAGAATAAGCAGATGAAAAGAGAAGAGAAAGGAAGGTAAATTACTTACTTCCTAAAGAAGATAAGTAACCTAAAAGAGAAGAAAAGGATCAAGAGAGCAAAATTGAAGCAAGTTCACTTCAAAGACAAGTAAATATGCAAATGAAGAGATGAGAAGAGGTGGGATGTGAAGGCAAATCCACATCCCAAACAACTTACCATAAGCCCCTGAAAGGTTAATATGAATGCATAAGATGCAAAGCAAAATGAAATAAAGCAAATGGAAGTGCAATGACTAAAACCAGAAGTGTAAACATGATGCAAATGTGTTATGAGATGACACAAAGACATACATGATGCATGTGAATGATCATACAAGAGATGAGATGCAAAGGAAGCATGTAAGAAGCTTGAAAGCACATGGATGTACATGGAATGTAATGAATGCAAAGCATATAAAATGAATGAAGAAATGATCAAGCAATGTCCAAGCATGTCTTAAGATGTCTAAAATGGCATACAAAGGAATGGAATGGCATGGCAAGTTCACACGAGGATGATATGCAAAGATGAATGCAAATGAACATGAGAAATTAGGGTTTTATGAATGTATGAGATGCAAATGACCAAAACAGAAGCATACATCATGACAAAAATTTGAAATTGAACTCAAACAAACCCTAAACATATACACGATCACTACCCAAAGATGAAGGTCAGAAGCTAAACCTAAAGGGAGTTATGAATTTCCTAAGTTAACTAGGGTTTTTTGGGTGATTCTAAAGGAAAAATTCTAATCAAATTGAAAATGTAATGCAAAATTATGAGATAAATAACCTAGATATTAGATGCAATGTGTGAAAGAATGCAAAACGAACCAAGTTCAAACTGATCATGGTTGATCAAAAATGATTTTTCAAATTTAGGGTTAGAAAAATGTCATTTTATGAACCCTAATTCAAAGTAAATTTTGAAAACATGATCAAACCTAAAAAGAAATTTGTATGGTGAGTTTATAAATGTTTCTAAATGCTTAAAATTGCTTCATGAATTGTTTGGTGATTTTTAGAAACCTAAATGTATTTTTATTTAATTAAAATCAATTAATTAATTAAATAAAACATTTAAATGATTTAAAAATACTTTTTTAATGCAAGAATTAAAATAAAAAATGTTTTTGAGTTAAGAAAAATATTTGAAGTGAAAATGTAGAAAATGAGATTTTAAAAATGTTTTTTTTGCTATTTTAAATAAATATGTGAAAGAAATGAAATAAAATAAAATAAAAATTAAATAAAATGAGAAGTATGCAAGATCAGTGGCTCAGGTTCAAACCGGGGAAGACTGCGCGCGTTTGGATGGCTGAGATTGAATCTGGCTAATTAAATATGTTTATTTTAAATAATCAGAAATTAAAGCTAATGAACTAATCTGATCCCCATATCAAAACGTATCAGGAGATTAAACCCTAATTAAGCCTTAATGACCCTCAGGTGACCGGAACAGTGTTCCGTTCATCTTCTCCGATCACTCAAAACCTCATCTTCCTCTCTAGGCAAAATCTAAACATCATAACCACCCAGAAATGATCCCCATATCAAATGCAACTCAAATCAATCAACAAATAACATTTATATCACACAATCAGAGAGAATCAAATCAAAACATATTTCTGGACAAAATTTCAGAAGCTCATGAAATGCTTATTTCTCAACTATTTTCGATTCTAAAAACATCAGAGTGATCCCCATAACATGTAGTTTCATTCTATAACAAGAAATTAAAGGTCTGAAAGATTTTATTCTTGAGCTTACATGAGCTGGTGATCTTCAAATATGGACTTTCAGAGCTTCTCTCTTGTTCAAAATGCCTCATTTGGTCCATCTGGTGCTAATGGAATGCTTGAAAGGCTTTGAGAGTGGCTAGTTTGTGAGGTCCAGTTCTGATGTAGCAGAAATGGAGGTTTGTGTGTGTGGTGATTCAAGCCATTTTAATGGTTGGGTTTTGTTCTATGGATGATTTTGAGATGATTGGTGGAAGAATTTTTGCGTTTTAGTGGCTGGTTTGAGAGAATCGAAAATGAGAAGTTTTGAGTGATTTTCTTGCAATCTGATTATGGTGGATGTTTCAGGCTTCAATGTCTTATAAAATGAGGTCCATGATGTTTGTATAAGGCAATGTGATTGGTTCGGAGAGTTGGTGTGGCATAGTTTGATTGGCAACTTATCAGGAAAAACATCCTTTCCTTTCATGATACAAATCCTAATATTGTCAACAATCCTTTGTCGGAGCATGAGAAGTGAATCTTCAGAAGACTTCAACAATCATATTTTCTTCAGGGCCATAATATCAGACATGACATCTTATCCTTATTGCTAATGGGTCATTAGGTCATTGTTGATTTGTGTTTGCAATTTTCTTCAACTTTCTTGACTTGTTTGCTTTTAAACATTGTTTGTACTTTCATGTTGATTTTATTGAAATGAGCATTGCTTTGTTTTGATTCAATTTCGTTCAGTGTTTGCATATTTAAGTTTATATTTCAAGTTTATTTTCTTTTCTCAATCTTTTACAATGATTGGAGGGAGAATGATAAAAACGAGATACCAATAATTGTTGTTGGTATGCTTTCAATTGATACTTGGCTGATGATATACATGAATTGTTTCAAATCCCAAACACTAGATAAATAAGGAAGTTAATCCATTGTCAACCCCTTTGAGCCTTGAAGTTGGAGATTCTTTCTATTAAAAATACCCACAATTTTAACCTGGGAAAACGTATTTCTCAATTAATTCAAAAGTGAATTAAAGTACTAGAGAATCATTCAAGAAAACTTTCAATAAATGTTGCAATCTCATGCTCTCCTTCACACACATCAAAGAAGTGTCAAAGATGTCTTTCAATTCAAAAACCAATTATGGTTCATCGTAATTATTAAGCCAGTTAAGCAAAAGTTAGGGATAATAAAAGAAATTATCAATCAAGAGGTCATCAAAATCCTCAATAAAAACAAGATGAGTTGACCAAAGTCCTCACCAGAAATAACAAAAGGGAGAGGTGACTGCTATCTCAAAATCCTTTGCCTTGTGAATTATCTTCATCTGTGCAATCCCAAATGTCATGGAACTTGAATGCATAGGCTGAATTAATTGAATATAGGACTAGAGTTCATCATGAAGATGGGTTGGGTACAAATAAACTTTGATCATATATCCTTTGTTTCATAAACCGTGAACCAGACCACGTTACAACCTTCAAAAGAACTAATTGAATCCAGGTTTCTTTTGCGTAAATTGACTCCCAAGTTTGTTACCAATCAATTGTTTTCTTAATTTTTCTTTATCTTTCACTTTTGTCTCAACCGTCATGTATTGAAAATGTTTTCATTTACTTTACCTCAATAATTTCATTCTAAAAATGAATTTTTATTTCAAAATTTTGCATGAACTTTGCATTAAAATTACAAGGTTTGTACAAACACTTTTTATTTGCAAACAAACTTTCCTCGTGAAGGAATTTTCAAACAGTTGAGAAACTTGGCCAATGATCTTATCAGGGCGCAAGTTCTTTCCAGATCCTGGTTCAAAAGAGTTGTTGCTTAGTACAAGTTATTCTCATATTTGGTTAACTAGAAGATTTCTCTTCAAGATTCATACTGGGTTTATCTTCTCAACATTCATTTCAAGAACTGAAGCCATGGTCAATTTATTCTCTTGACAGTCATTTCAAATATTTGATCAATTTGTCTCCGATGATAGTCAGGAACTGAATCCAATATCAGTTTACCCTCATCAGTCATTGAACTTGGGGAAATTTTCTGCGAGAATCCTCAAGAAGCTTTTCATGACTTTTCTCAAAAGATTTTCAACCTGATACAGTTTACGAGTGAGATAGAGATTTGTTCAACAATAGCATCTATAATATCTAAGCAGAATGGCAGTGATCTTCATGTTGAGGAATCAGTCTTCCATCTTTTCACTCCCCTAAGAGTCTAAACTGGTTGTCAAGAATTTTATTTCATATTATTTTCTTGGGTGTGTTATTCCCCATTTTCATATATGTTTTCATATTTGAGTGTGTTATTCCTCATTATGCATTTTCTTGGGTGTGTTATTCCCCATTTTAATATATGTTTGCACATTTGAGTGTGTTAGTCCTCATTATGCATGTTCTTGGGTGTGTTAGTCCCCATTTTTGTATATGCTTGCATACTTGAGTGTGTTATTCCTTATTATGCATTTTCTTTGGTGTGTTATTCCCCATTTTCACATACATTTGCATACTTGAGTATGTTAGTCCTCATTATGTATTTTCTTGGGTGTGTTAGTCCCCATTTTCGTATACGTTGGCATATTTGAGTGTGTTAGTCCTCATTATGCGTTTTCCAGGGTGCTTCATCCCATTTTCAAATACGTCTGCATAATGAGTGTTTTAGTCCTCATATGCATTTCTCGAGGTCTTGCTGCTTTCAACATCTTACCTTGTGATCAAAGTCTAACTTACTTGGCCTTTATCTTTGTCTCGCAAGAACATTTTCTTCACATACCTGTTGATTATTCTAAGATCTTACACCTTTTTATCCAATGCCATTTTTGGATGTCCATAGTGGAATCATCATTGATTTATGGAACTTTTCGATACTTTTTCCCATCTCATTAAGTTATATTCCTGGATGTTGTGATTCACATTTTTATCTGATTGTTATTCTTGGATGTTATGATCACTTTCCCTCCGATTGCCATTCTCGGATATCCATAGTGTAACACCCCAAAATTTTCCCTCTTATTTATTACCAATTTCTAGTAGCTTATGCTTCGTTTTCGTGACATCTAGTATATTCATTCATACATTGCATAAAAAATAAAAAATAAAAAATAAAAAATAACAATGCATGCATTATTGGTCGAGGCACGAGGCATGTGATCAAGGGTTATTTGGCAATTATCGGGTCTCGAAAGGAAAATAATCTTAGAACATATGACCAAGACCGGGTAACCAAGATTTCCCACCAAAAAGAAGAAAATTTCAAATTTTAGTTGAAGTAATCGGTTACCTCATAGGTAGTAACCGGTTACCTATTGAAATTTGAGGGAAAATTCTAGTTTTTGAACTGGTAATCGATTACCACATAGTTAGTAACCGGTTACCATGTGAAAAAATTCAAAAAAAATAAAAAATTAGTTAGCTTACTTGTTCACCACCTTTCCATTTTCCTTTGCCTTGCATTCCTAATCAATTCTAGAATATTCTACCACCTTCCAAAGGAATATTCCAAGAATATGGTAAGGAATATTCTAAGAATATGTTGATGGAATATTCTAAGAATATTCCCAACTAACTTTAACTAACCCTTAGCTTAGGTTCCAAGCCTAAGGCCCAAACCTCACACCTAACCCAAACCAAATTCCCAACCTAACATCTATATAAGTCCATTTCACTCCAAGTCTCGAAAAAGATTACACACATTTCATCATTTTCACAATTTTCATCTCTCATTTTTCTCCCATTTCCCAATTTCACCAAAGCTTCATCATCATCAAGATTCTTCAAGTTGTACATTGAAACTTGAAGAATTGGAAGCTAAGCCTCCACCTTCACATCGATTTCAAGGATTATCAAAGAAGTTTCTACAGTTTCGGTGTTTATTTCACCTTCCAGGAGTGTTTTCAAAGAATTTGATCAACCACATTTATTTTGCGCATTCATGGGAAGAAGCTTTGGATCTCCGGTTTTCTCTTCTATCGCGTCTTGTTTCGACATTGCAACAATTGCCAAAGCAAGCCTCCGCTTTGTAGGTTGGTGAATTCGTAATCACTTCTCGTTTTAACTTAATCCTCTTCATCTCGCTTCACACATTCTTCGTGTTTTATCGCTTTTTGATATGTTAATTGATTTGATTAGAAAGTAGAATCATGATGTGTTTGTGGTTCCAACTGGTGTTAGAATATTACATTTAGGTGTAATTTTCGTGCTTAGTTGATAGGCATTAGGATTGAGCTTATTTGAATAAGTTGCTACTGATTTTTACAAGAAGATGCATAAATTTTTGGTTCTGGTCTTAGAGTAACCGGTTACCACATAGGTAGTAACCGATTACCTGTGTTAATTTTTGCAGAAACCCAATTTTTTGAACTGGTAACCGATTACTTCATAGGTAGTAACCGGTTACTACTGAACCAGAATGAAAAATTCTTGCTTTTTATTCCATTTTTGTTATCCATTCCACCTCCAATCATCATAGATCATTAGTATATGATTTTAGGGAGTTTTTAGGAGCTGTTTAGGTGCAGGTGTGCGTAGTTTCGACAACTTTCGACGCACATTTCGTTCGGTTCCGATTTATTGTATAATGGTTGAATTTATGTTCATAGAATGTTGTTAATATTGTTACCTTGATTGAGTATAATTGTTAGCTTGTTAATAAGTGTTTATAATTCAGTTTTGCACTGTATTTGCAATCCACGCATGTATCAGATGTTTGTGGGCATAATCAGAAATATTGCATGCTATTTGAAATCGCATAATTCACATGTTGGAATTCATTCTTGATTGTTTGTTTGTTGCATTCTATGGTGATGTTAATTTCAAATTATGATGCATTAAGATGTATGTTCCTTCCATCATTGTTTACATTAAATTTTCATTTTGCATATAGTTGCTTTTTTTATGAAAAATGCATTAAAAGTGGTTAATTTGTTTGCATATTCATATGATCATAATCATAATAACCATGTTGCATCCATTAATGATTGTAATATGTTTTATATTCATGCATTAGGGTTCTTGCATTTGCATTGGAAAAATGATCAAAATCTATCATATTTTCACTACTGTGTTTTGAAACAACTATAAAATGTTTGTTGCATTGTTGTGTTTTGACACTTTTTACACCTATTTTCATGTTGATTGGTAGCTGTAATAGGCTGTTTGCAATATTAATTGCATTTGGTAGCTGATTGAGTGTTAGAGCATTGCGGTAGATGCTAACTTTAGGCTTCGCTTAGCTTTTATGCATCCTTAGGCTTAGGATTGAGTCTAGTTTAGCTCATTTTCATGCTAGGACATGCTTGGTACTTGATTACCTCTTTCCTTTTATCCATTTTGGTTTAATTGACTAACCTTTGTTTTGTAGGGGGTTATGGTAAGCCATATGTGTGAGAGGGTATCCTACATACACTTTCTTCCATATCCTTTTAAAATTCTCTTATGTGGTTACGATAAGCATTTTATGCTTCTTCGACATGTCACTTTATTCATTCCCCTTGAGGCCTAAACTCACCTTCAATCATTGAAGTGAGTTAGAACTCACTTTCTTTTTCTCTTTAGGATTAGAAAGCCTCATTAGCCATAGGATATCCATAATACAACAACTTAGGGTGAACCTTAGTTTCCCCTAGTTTTTTCCTTTCTTGATTTGAGTTCTTCTTTCTCATCTCATAGAAAAAGCAAAACACCTAATAAAGGTTGAATTTTCTCATACGCCAGGATACTTTGACATTGGGTATTTGCACGCATCTAATATCGGGATGAGGTGTAGGATATATATCATGATGAACAAGTCTTAGCATGAGAATGTTTCACAAACAACAAAATCAAAACACTTCTCCTCAAAGACAGTAAGCAAACAACAAACGTCTTTCATATGAGAATTCTCTTCTCACCTTATTCACTCTAGACACAAACTTGCTACGACTTGTCTCTTTGCAAGACGGTAACACACTCGTAATAGATGAGCATGCAACACCTGAGCATAAGCATAAGCAGTTCAATTCATAAAAAACATAAACAAATTTCTGCCTTAGTTAGGCGAACTATGTCGACTCTGATTCTCATTTCCCATGAGATATGTAGGTAGTGGGGTAGGGCCCATTCGAGCTTATTCTTTATTTTTCCTGTACCTTTTTGTTTTCTTTTTCAAGTTCCCTCTCTCATTCCAGTTCCAGTAGCGGTTTATATTCAGCAACAATCTTATTTCTCACCCTTTGAAATAGACAAACAAGTGTGGATCCCATTGGGTACGACAGACGATCTAGGGTGCTAATACCTTCCCAGTTCGTAACCGACTCCCGAACCCAGTTCGTTGGTTTGCAGGACCTTGTCCTTTCCTTTTTCATTCGATTTGTGCAACATTACCTTTCCCATTCATCCGGGATAAAAATGTCTGGCTGGCGACTCTAAGTTTTTCCGCGCCACTTTCGCGTTTGTACTAGGATAAAAATCCCGGGAGCAACACATTGCAAAGTCATAAATGTCATTCTTGGATGCTTCTAATGAAATTTCTATATCTTTCCTCACTTCATTCAATGCCATTCTTGGATGTTGTGATCCTTTCTATCTAATTGCCACTCTTGGACATCTTTGCCTCAACTGATCCATGTTGTGGTCTCCATTTGTCGTGTGCTTTGTTTCCCCATCAGAATTCTATTCTTCTTATCCGTAGTGTTTATTTTGTGTCATTTTGTTCCCTACAGATTTCGATTGCTTTTATAATATTTTCATAACATTTTCTTTGCATTTCACATGATTTTCTAATATTTTCATAACATTTCATATGCTTTCATAACATTTTCATATCATATCATTTCATTTCATAACATTTTGTTTCATTTCATTCCATTCTAGTTTCATGGCCTCTTAGGGCCAAAAATTGTTTTTTTTTTATATTTAAGTATCTTCCATCTTTACGAAACGATGATTCCAATCTTAATATCTATGGATTGAAGAAACTTAAATAGGGGCATCTGTCATACCCTAATTTTTGACCCTATGATTTTTCGCATCTCATCTGCATCTTGCATACAAACAAGATCACGCACTGGCTCACTTATCCTTTTCAGTTGCGGGTTTATGACTCACAGGGGATCATCCTGCTTTACTTGCCTTTATTTGTTTATATTTAATAACCTCTAACCAAATTCCATAAATATGTTGTAAATTTGCTTCTTCTTCTCTCTGTGTTGCATTTTTCAAATACAAGGCAATGATTTCAATTCAGATGTGGTTGTTCAATTATGTTTCGATTCAGATGGTCGTTTGACCTAATCTTGGTCAAACTATCAAGAGATTGTTTCAACTGCATGTTATTTGTGTCAGTGGTTTATTCCTCGGACAATGCATATTCAAAATTCAAGTTGTTGTGTGCTGAAATTCTTCAGGTTATCGAGTAGTGGTTCATAATGAATTTTAATTCATATTGGCTTGATCGAGTGTTTGACAATTCAACTGTGATCACTTGTGGATTTATTTTCCTCGACATGGATTTGATAATCAGAACAAGTTTCAAATTTGGTTCAGATGGTCTTTGATTCATTGGCAAGTTATTAAGTGGTTCAGGAGTGGTTTCATTCAGTTTTATCAAAAATTGTGGAAGCAATGCATGTTTGGTTGGAAAAATAATCGAGGTTTCATGGTTGTGTGCATGTAATGGCAGCCGGCTCATTTCATAAAAATCATTTCATACTTCTTTTTTTATAACCTATATTCGATTTTTATCCATTTACAAAATATATCCATTATCCATTTTTTTCCGATTAAATCATTTCATATAACTATTTCCAATTATCATTTCTTAATCCATTTCATTATCCAAAAATCATTTTTTATCCAATTAAATCCAACTTCTATTCATTTTTTTTCTTTATGCATTTAGAATGTTCACATTTTTAGCCTTTTTTTAAAGCCCATTTTATTTTTTCATGTGCCCATTATAAAAACTAATTGAAGCCATTCCATTATTATTTTTTAGTCATAACATTAAGCCCAATTACTTGTCATGACCAAAATCACATGACCCGCTGACCCACTCTAGCCAAATTGAGGCTACCTCTTAAGCCAAAATCCATGTTCCAGCAATCACATGTTTTACATCTCCAACAAGCCACTTGAAATACTAGCTACATATTCAGCCAATACTAGTTCTAACATCAAATCCAAGATTTCACGCCATACACGCCGTCAGCCACACATGTACACAACCAACTTCACTTCCAAACCATACAGTGCATCTGCTTTCCATCAGCCATGTACAACAAGAAAACACATGTCATCAGATCATCCAAAACGCAGGATGCACACTCTGAAAGCTACACAAAACGCACAACATGTATCTGAAAAGTTTTAAAATGCAGGAATAACATCACACATGGAAACGAATTCACAAAATGCACACGGACTGCACCTGAGCATCGTGAGTCCAAAACGCAATATCACATAAACAAAACGTGCATCACAAATATATGAAATGCAGAAGCTGCACGCTGCAAGCATGAGCAATTCGTGACTCCAAAATGCCCTGCAATCATAACAAAACGGGAACGCCAATTTTCAGAGTTTCTTCTTCACTTCAAATCAAGCTTTGAAAGCCCTCAAAAACGCTGCAAAAATTTGAATCAAAGCTTCAATCCTAATTCATCTTCATCACCTTAGATTCTTCCTCAACTATAACACCTCTAATACAACGCGTTTATCCTCCCTTGACTTCTTCTTCCTTTTTTCTTTCATTTTAATTAGTGTTATTTTATTTTTCTTTAAAAAAATTGTTTCCTCTTTTATTTTTTATATGATTTAAAGATCCTTTGGAAAAGATTTAGAAAAATAATTTTTTAATTTGTTGTTTTTAGATTTTATATTAGATCCATATTTTCTTTCATCTTATTTTTCTTTTGGTCGATGAGATCTCCGATTCGACGATCATTGGTTTTCGAAGAAGCTTAATCTTCATTATTTCAAATCTATGGATGAATGATCATTTGGATCATTCTCCATACTTTGGAATCGTGATAGTCTGCCTTTGATAAATCAATGTGAAATCTCAATTAAGATTAGATCGTTACCACTTTTTTCTTTTCGTGTGACATGTTTTCGGAGGATGGTCCATTATATAATCTTTCTAACATGTATTAGCACAAATATCGTTCACCTTAATTGATGTTGGCCGGTCTCATTTGTAGGGTAATTACTTCGTAAATTACTCGACAATTTCTTAACATAGACCTAAATGTGTCCCGAATTCGGAATAAAAATCCAACTAGATACTTGCACTTTTGTAGACCGGACTTCGTGTTGGTTGCGTAATCCCAAAGTGGTTAGTCTTTTACGTTAAGATCCATGACTTATGAAGCTTGATGCGTAATTTCTTTGGGTTTCCCAATCTTATTTCAAGCTTCATTGAATTTGGATCTAATCACCACGATTAATCACTATAGTGTAAGATACTAAACTGAATCGGTTATTTTTTTTGGTTGTGGATAATTAAGTTCACCATACCATTATTATGTAAATATTATTATACTATTAATATACTAACATTTTAATTCTTTCTCGCACCTTATCCTCTTTATTTTTATCTCTCGCTTCTTATCTCTTTTATTATGCTTTTATTATACTATATCATTCATCATATTGTTTATGTTTATATTGATATTCTTGTGCTTTTTTCTTTGTCCATTTGGACACAAAATATTAATAAAGGATTAAACATCTAAAAGACTTGTGACTTTAATTTTTGACTATGGCTACTATCCTTAGCATTGGACTTGGAGTTTTGAACTTAGATTTTAGGATCATTCGTTTGCTTTAGTTATTATAGATTGAAGACCTTAGCCTTGATTTGATTGACTTGTTTATGAATATGAAGTCCTATTGTGGTTTATTCTTTGAAGAATGCTCGTCATACGGTTCGATTGTTCTTACTTTAGCTTTTACTTTAAACTTTTAGGATAGTCTCTTCATCTTTTCCCACTTCTTAAATTTTGAAAACATCTATCTATTTTCAAAACCTTCTTTATTTTCAAACTCTAAACCGCTTTCATAATTAAACCTTGACTTATGTCTAGCGGTTTTACTTATTTTCGATTTCATTTCTTAATAAATGCTAAACTACATAAGCATATCGAAATATTTTTCAAAAGACTTTAAAAAATGCAAAACTCATCCAATCCTTTTTGTGCCCTTGTGCACATTTCCTTTAACCATTTTTACATGTTTAGATATGATTCATTCTTTTTAGTGGAAGTATTCGCTTAAGAATGACGACTTATCTTTACATTTAAAAATCAATTCAACATATTAATTTTTCATTATTTGGACCACGAACTATGGGTTTTGATCTCACATTGCACGTCGTGGGTATGTAGGCATGAAACGAACGTCTCATTAAACACAAAAATCTTTAAAAAAAATTCTTTTCTCATATCTTCATTCTCTTTTAAACAAACCATTTTCAAACCAAAAGCAATAAATATTTCAAAAGGCTCCCGTGGAGTACCACATACATTTTGGATGCTTAAAACCTTCCCAATTCGTAACCTATCCCCTTACCCGGTTCTCTGCTCTTTTCTTTTGGCTTTTTGATTTTAGATTCATTAGGATATATTCCCTCTTTTTTCCTTTTCCATTTGGAATAAAATAAAGGCGTGACAGCGACTCTGTTTACTTTAAGTTAAGTTAACTAATAACTTACACTCATGATTTTACGCTACACTTACTAAATCGGCTCACTTTATTCGTATTAACATTGATTTTCTAGTATCGAAGTTGGCAGATATTTATGTCAGAGTGATTGTGAAGTTGCATGGTGTTTGTTTGTGTACTATGTCAGATCGATATCTGAGGTTTACGTCTGAATTTTGGAAGAGTTTACAAGAAACTTTGGGTTCTAAGTTGAGGTTGAGTTCAGCGTATCAACCTCAGATGGATGGTCAAACTGAGAGGAAGATTCAGTCGTTGGAGGATTTGTTGAGATCTTGTGTACTTGAGTAGGGAGGTTCGTGGGATACTTATCTTCCATTGATCGAGTTCACGTATAACAATAGCTGCCATTCTAGTATCAGAATGACACCTTTTGAAGCATTGTATGGTCGGAGGTGTAGGACTCCGATGTGTTGGTATGAATCTGGTGAGAGTGTGGTGCTTGGACCAGAGATGGTTTGACAGACTACCAAGAAGGTGAAGTTGATTCAAGAGAAGATGAAAGCATCTCAAATTCGGCAGAAAAGTTATCATGATAAGCGAAGGAAAGATTTAGAATTCCAAGTTGGTGATCACGTATTCTTAAGAGTTACTCCTGTGATAGGTGTTGGGCGAGCGTTGAAATCTAAGAAGCTTACTCCCTGTTTTATTGGTTCGTATCAGATTGCGTATAGAGTTGGGAACGTTTCTTATAGGGTGGATTTGCCGCCAAACTTGTCGAATTTGCATGATGTATTTCATGTGTCGCAACTCCGAAAGTATATTTCAGATCCTTCTCATGTGATTAGCATGGATGATGTGCAAGTACGGGATAATCTCACTGTGGAGACAATGCCAGTACGAATTAAGGGTCTTGAAATGAAGACTTTAAGAGGCAAAGAGATTTCTTTAGTGAAAGTTGTTTGGTTAGGAGCTGCCGGAGAAAGTATGACTTGGGAGTTGGAAAACAAGATGCAAGAGTCATATCCTGAGTTGTTTGAGAGAGGTAAGATTTTTTAGGACAAAAATGTTCTAAGTGGAGGAAAGTTGTAACGCCCATATTTAATTAATTAATTTAATTAAATAGTATCGCATATTTTCACGATTATTTGTTGTTAGGTTGGTTTTTGTGTCGTTTATGTTGTTAAGTTGTTTAAGTTGTTTAAGTTGATATTACGTTGTGGGTTAAGTTGTGTTTGGGTGAGTTAAATTAACTAAGTCAGGAATAAATAAAATAATTATTATTGAGATAATATTAAGTTGGGCTTAGTTTTATAGTGTGAGAGTAGTAGGTTGGGGGTGCTATTTTAGGCCCATTAGTAATTAGGTTGATTAGTGATAATTTAGTAAAATTAGACAAGACCTAATTAGAGTTAACCATAATTTTTGTAAGAGAGAAGAAATGTCTTAGAGGGAGATCAATAAGAGGCTAGGTTGAGGATTTTCGCGAAGATTTTACAGTAAATTCGAGCTGCCTTCAATCCAATGTAAGAGAGGGGTTCGAGTTCCATAACCGGGACTAGATAATTGTATTTAATTTGGAGTTTTCGTATGATTTTTCGTTGATGTGTTGTTGTATGATTGTTATTGTCGATTTTGTGTTGATATCTCATTACGAATTATGTTGTTCTTGTTGAATCGTTTTTCTATAACTTCATGTTGTGATGATTGTTGTTGTATATGTGTTGTTGGACTAACCGTGCAGGATTCGGGTTGAAAAAGGAGTTTATGGCTCGTAAAATCAGTCATAGAAGTAATAGATGAATAGATACAGAAGTTTTGGACTGTAAAATTGATGTAAAAACCCAATTAGGCTTGAATGGAGTGATGAAATTGTGAAAATTCATAGCAGAGGTAGAATTGTAGGCTTTCTGGTGGTTTTCGTAACAGATCTGGTATTACGCGTAACACAAAAGGGAATTACGCGTAACACACCCCATTACGTAGGCATTACGCGTAACAGGTTGGGCAATGCACGTATGGGCAAAGTGAGTGCAAAAAAATGCAGTTTTTGGCGATTCGTCCTGTTTTTGCATCCGTTTCGAGTTGAGTCGATCCTAGACTTTAAGTAGAGATTAAATACGACGGTTTTAGGAGAATTGGGGATTAGAAATAATTAATTTAGTAGACTAATCGATTAAGCCGTAAATTTTTCGTTTTCCATGTTGAAGTTGTCTTGAGTTGTGTTGTCTCGATCTTGGGGATAATGATAAAGTTGCAGGTCTTTTGACCAATGTTGATTCAAGTTGTTATGTTGTTAAGTTGTTGAGTATGTTGTTGTTGTATGTCATTCATAGTTGCATACATTTGCATATTTTTAAGTAGGAGAGAATGCTCGATTCAAGTTGGCCATGATTGGAAAATAAGTTGTTGATGCCTCGATAAATTGGCAATGTTTCAAGTTGGGAGTTTACTCCAAATGGTACCACATGCATAAATAAGTTGAGACACATTTGGGTTACATTTTAATTATGTTGTTATCGGTTCTTAGTTGTAAGTTGCACGTTGATGTTTCTTGTTGTGTGAATCTCTTACTTACATATTGATTATCATATTCTTGTTTATGTTATTCGATATCTCACCCCTTTTGTTTGAATATTTCTCTCTGTTGGTAACGTGTAGGTAGTCAAGAGTCGAGTACCTAGTTGTCTAAAGTCGGTGTTTTTCGCTCTGGTACATAGCACTTCGGGGGGATGAACGCATGTTTTATTTTATGTTGGATTTCTATTTAGTTTGAAGATTTTTTTTAGTCGTTTCATGTTGAAAACCATGTTGAAGTATGTGATGTTGATTTTATTGAAGTTGGTTCAAAGTTGCAAATTTTGTTGAATTCGTTGCGTTGTTTTTCGAAGTATTTCATTAATTAAGTTTTGATATTTGATTTTTTAGTTGAAAATATAATATCCCATGTTTTGGTGAATTTCTATTTAACTCTGATTTAATATTAAAGTTAGGTTGAAATGGGGTGTTAGAGTTAGCCTCCCATCTTGGGCTTCATTCAAGATACAAACAATCAAGAGTCAGTCTCTCACAAATAAGCTTCACCATCCTGGGATTTCAAATCAGGATACATAAAATTTCCCTTAGAAGAGTCAGTTTTATTTGTTGAGCTTCAACCTTGGGCTTCATTCAAGGCACAAAAAGTTAGTCAAACACTTTCCAATCAAACATTACAGTCATAATCTTGGACTATCACTAAGAAACTCTTCAAAACAATTTAGTAATACACTTGGACTATAACTAAGATCACTTTCTATGAATTAATACACTTGGACTATAACTAATACATCCACCTAAATTCAACTTTCCTGAGCTATGCATTTCAGGTAAACATTCATCCTTTCTTGAGCTATGTTGGAATGCGGTACAACGGCAAGCAACAAAAGTTTTGGAAGTATTTTTCCAAGAATTTATCATATCCACAAAGACCGTTTCTATTGAACTGTCGTTCGATAATCTCTAAGTTTATGAGTTTGGATTAAAATGGTTTTAAGGTAAATGCGGGAAAGTAAATAAGAACATAAAAATATCCATTCTTCAGAGAAAATAAGCTTATCAAGCATGTATATAATTGACTCGTCACAAACATATATTTATCGATCATTTTCACTCTACTACAATACTTATCAAAATAATCCAGTATCGCTCACAACAGTGTCCATCTCTGGCACACTGAGCTGAGAGAGCAACCGTATCACTCTCGTCGTCACTCTCGTGCACGACACCTCGAAACACGAAAGACATTAAGTTCCGACACCATAAAGATTATTATCTAAATCTATCTCTAGCATCTAGACAATAGATATCCATCCCTAACCAAGATTTGTGATGTTTATCTCTAACACAACCCAAATCCAAACATAAATGCAAAAAGATCAAGGAAGAGATCGATAATGATTTGTAAAGAAGATTTATACATTATTATGATAAAAAAAAGATACATATGATCATAGTAACCATACAACACTCAACAAATATAATTTACAAAGAGAAGAGAAGAAGAGGAACCAAACATTTCATGGTTTGTCAACACCAATCAACGAGAGATTCTAATCCGGATCTTCCAAATGCAAGCTTCATTGATGTTTTCTAGCTAAATCCTATGAAGAAATGAAATTTGATGGAGTGGGAGCAAAAAATACCCAAACCATCCTCTAAAAAATATGTTTTTCCCTTTACATAAGTTGTCTTAATCACAAGGGCTCGCTCAGCGAGACCTAAAAAATTGTTAAACCGCCTTACATCTCACTCAGCGAAAATTCCAACAGGAAATTCAAAAATTCAAAAATTGTTTTCTTCGTATCTTTTGAACCGTAACTCCGATTTTTGCCCGGTTTGAAGCGTTGGAAAGCTTATTCAAGGCTCTATTTAACAATGCTCCAATATCAATGATGTAAAAGCTACAAAAATAAATCGAAAACAATTAAATTCAATAATATTTACAAGATAACGTAATATATACACTATAATTTATGGTAAACGTATTTACAAACAAATCAGGGTTTATTCGAATGATTCTAACAAAAAGTATCGATAAGTGCAACAAAACTTATATACAAAAACACCAACAATTTGAACTTATCAAACTCTCCTCAACTTACATAATTGTTTGTCATTAAACAAAGCTAGACACTAAAGGAACAAAAGATGATAATCCAAGAATCACAAATCAACAAGTTTTGAAAACGGAAAACAAATGCAATGGTTCAATCGAAAATGATATACACAAATTAAATAATCACCACTAAACTTCAATGCTAACATAATCACGAAACAAATGCTCAATACAAAAGTCATGCCAAACATTCTAAAACAATACAAGTTCACAAATGAATCACACCTAGCACACAATCATCGGTAGATGAAAAACACAAAATAAGGGATTTTTCACTCACACAACATACTTGCAAACAAAAGACTAAATTATGCAATCATCCAAAAATCATGTTGAAAACACAAAAGCAAGAATCAAAAGGACTTCCAGGGATGTAATACGGTCGGGTGAACAAAAAAAGGTTAATTCCTAAAGCTAATCGAAACAAAAACTTGCCTAAACCTAAGGGAGTGATCAACTCACAAAGTTTCAAACAGAGAATTCCAATCAAACTTCTTGTTCCATCCCAAATTTTACACCAAACACAATAGAACTTATTAGCACAACATTATTCTACTCTTTTTGTTTTTCTTTTTTAAGGCTTCTTTTCAATTTATTTCTTTTCTTTTTCATACTTCTTAATTTTTTTTTCAACCTCATAGAAACCAACAACATAAGTGAGCAAACATTGCTCACCCCAACTTGAATTCAACCAACATCAAAGCGTGAATACTCCCTACTTTCTAAGGCAAGGTAAAAATTCAAAACATAAGTCATGGTTGAGGGTTCAAGAAAAAATATTCAAAATCCATACAAAAAAGAGAACTAACACTCATAGACAAGCATCAAGTTCACACGAAATATAGATATTGACAAAGCTCAAAGGGGTTAGCAGATGCGCACACACTCACATCGTAATTTGACTATTTGTCTAGGTAGTTATGCTCAATATGAAACAAAAATGCCTTTATCATTTTCATGCTTTCGTATAAACAACACAAACAAAAGATTAAACATAATGAAATCCAGTTAAAATAAGAATGTTGGAACTCCGAGCATATATGACCAATGGAAGGCTTTCTCACAAAAAGGGTGGGAACTAAAGTGATTCACAAAATGAACAAGTATACAAAATAATGAATGGCGTGGAAGTTGTAAAAAGTCTAAGTATCATGAATATGCTAAATTATAGAAAGCGATAAACACATACCTTAAACATTATCATTACCACGCATTCGCAAGTTGAAACAATCAAACTTGAAAAATCACCAAATGCGACTTCAAGTTATCGGGCCAAAATTTGAGTCCAAACAATCAACAAAAGATTTAGAAAAATTACTAAGAATTACTAATATATAAGGCCTTGGTGGAAGTGGAAAGAAGGGAGAGCCAAGTGAACAATTAAAACAATTCATTGGCTCAGCACAGCAGGGCTCGCTCAACGAGCTACACCAGAAGCAGAAAAACAGGAAAACAAAATGAATTTCATGCTACCTCCACTATCACCTACACAACTCAATCACAAAACATATAATATTTACACATACAAACTTCCTCAAGTTAAACACGGCAGGCTTGAGGAAAACATAAAATTTAACACGTTAAAACAACTACTAAGAACACAACAAAACATTCTTGTTTTACATCATTAGTTCGACGCCTTTATTGTGCTTAGCTAGTAACTTCCTCCCATCATGCCATGGTGATGATTCACCGTGCAAACCAAAAGCAAGTGTCCTAACCCAACACTTGAACAAACATTAAACATAACAAGTATATATTGATAAGTATAAATGTATCAAAGAAAAACAAGAAATTATGTATGAACAATATAGACATTATGTGCAAAACTCAAAAACATCGAAAATATCGCAATGCGATTCAATATTTAAACCAATCCCTGGCAACAGCGCCATTTTGTTGGAATGCGGTATAGCGGCAAGCAACAAAAGTTTTGGAAGTATTTTTTCGGGAATTTATCGTATCCTCAGAGATCGGTTCTATTGAACTGCCGTTCGATAATATCTATGTTTTTGAGTTTGGATTAAAATGGTTTTAAGGTAAATGCGGAAAAGTAAATAAGAACATAAAAGTATTCATTCTTTAGAGAAAATAAGCTTATCAATCATGTATATAATTTACTCGTCACAAACATAAATTTATCGATCATTTTCACTCTACTACAATACTTATCAAAATCATCCAGTATCACTCACAACAATGTCCATCTCTGGGACACTGAGCTGAAAGAGCAACCGTATCACTCTTGTCGTCACTCTTGCGCCCGACGCCTCGAAACACGGAAGACATTAAGTTCCGACACCTTAAAAATTATTATCTAAATCTATATCTAGCATCTATACAATAGATATCCATCCCTAACCAAGATTTGTGATGTTTATCTCTAACACAACCCAAATCCAAACATAAATGCAAAAAGATCAAGGAAGAGATCGATAATGGCTTGTAAAGAAGATTTATACATTATTATGATAAAAAAAGATAAATATGTTCATAGTAACCATACAACACTCAACAAATATAATTTACAAATAGAAGAGAAGAAGAGGAACCAAACATTTCATGGTTTGTCAACACCAATCGACGAAAGATTCTACTCCGGATCATCCAAATGACAAGCTTCATTGATGTTTTCTAGCTAAATCCTATGAAGAAATGAAATTTGATGGAGTGGGAGCAAAAAATACCCAAACCATCCTCTAAAAAATATGTTTTTCCCTTTACATAAGTTGTCTTGATCACAAGGGCTCGCTCAGAGAGACCTAAAAAATTGTTAAACCGCCTTACAACTCACTCAGCGGAAATTCCAGCAGGAAATTCAAAATCCAAAAATTGTTTTCTTCGTATCGTTTGAACCGTAACTCCGATTTTTGGCCGGTTCGAAGCGTTGGAAAGCTTATTTAATGCTCTATTTAACAATGCTCCAATGTCAATGATGTAAAAGCTACAAAAATAAATGGAAAACAATTAAATTCAATAATATTTACAAGATAACGTAATATATACCCTATAATTTAAGGTAAACATATTTACAAACAAAGCGGGGTTTACTCGAACGATTCTAACAAAAAGTATCGATAAGTGCAACAAAACATATATACAAAAATACCTACAATTTGCACTTATCAAACTCTCCCCAACTTACATAATTATATGTCCTCAAACAAAGCCAGACACCTAAAGGAACAAAAGATGATAATCCAAGAATCAACAAGTTTTGAAAACGGAAAACAAATGCAATGGTTCAATCGAAAATGATACACACAAAGTAAATACTCATCACTAAACTTCAACGCTAACATAATCACGAAACAAATGCTCAATACAAAAGTCATGCCAAACATTCTAAAACAATACAAGTTCACAAATGAATCACACCTAGCACACAATCATAAAATGAGAGATTTTTCACTCACACAACAAACTTGCAAACAAAAGACTAAATTATTCAATCATCCAAAAATCATGTTGAAAACATAAAAGCATGAATCAAAAGGACTTTCAGGGGTGTAATACGGTCGGGTGAACAAAAAAGGGATAATTCCTAAAGCTAATCGAAACAAAAACTTGCCTAAACCTAAGGGAGTAATCAACTCACAAAGTTTCAAACAGAGAATTCCAAGTAAACTTCTTCTTTCATCCCAAATTTTACACCAAACACAATAGAACTTATTAAAACAACATTATTCTACTCTTTTTGTTTTTCTTTTTCAAAGCTTCTTTTCAATTTTTTTCTTTTCTTTTTCATACTTTTCAAATTTTTTTCAACCTCATAGAAACCAACAACATAAGTAAGCAAACATTTCTCTCCCCAACTTGAATTCAACCAACATCAAAGCGTGAATAATCCCTACTTTCTAAGGCAAGGTAAAAATTCAAACCATAAGTCATGGTTGAGGGTTCAAGAAAAAAGAATCAAAATCCATACAAAAAAGAGAACTAACACTTATAGACAAGCATCAAGTTCACACGAAATACGGATATTGACAAAGCTCAAAGGGGTTAACAAATGCGCACACACTCACATGGTAATTTGACTATTTGGCTAGGTAGTTGTGCTCAATTTGAAACAAAAATGCCTTTATCATTTTCATGCTTTCGTATAAACAACACAAACAAAATATTAAACATAATAAAATCCAGTTAAAACAAAAATGTTGGAACTCCGAGCAAATATGAACAATGGAAGGCTTTCTCACAAAAAGGGTGGGAACTAAAGTGATTCACAAAATGAATAAGTATACAAAAGAATGAATGGCATGGAAGTTGTAAAAAGTCTAAGTATCAGGAATATACTAAAGTCTAGAAAGCGATAAACACATACCTTGAACGTGTACGAAAATTTAAACATTATCATTACCACGCATTCGCAAGTTGAAATAATCAAACTTGAAAAATCACCAAATGCGACTTCAAGTTATCGGGCCAAAATTTGAGTCCAAACAATCAACAAAAGAATTTGAAAAATTAATAAGAATTACTAATATATAAGGCCTTGGTGGAAGTGGGAAGAAGGGGGAGCCAAGTGAACAATTAAAACAATTCATTGGCTCAGCACAGCAGGGCTCGCTCAATGAGCTACACTTGAAGCCGAAAAAATAGGACAACAAAATGCATTTCATGCTACCTCCATTATTACCTACACAACTTTATCACAAAACATACAATATTTACACATACAAACTTCCATAAGTTAAACACGACAAGCTTGAGGAAAACATAAAATTTAACACGTTAAAACAAATACTAAGAACACAACAAAATATTCTTGTTTTACGTCATAAGTTTGACGCCTTTATTGTGCTTAGCTAGTAACTTCCTCCCATCATGTCATGGTGTTGATTCACTGCGCAAAACAAAAGCAAGTGTCCTAACCCAACACTTGAACAAACATTAAACATAACAAGTATAAATTGACAAGTGAAAATGTATCAAGGAAAAACAAGAAATTATGTATGAACAATATAGACATTATGTGCAAAACTCAAAAACATCGAAACTATCGCAATGCAATTCAATATTTAAACCAATCCCCAACAATGACGCCATTTTGTTGGAATGCAGTACAGCGGAAAGCAAAAAAAGTTTTGGAAGTATTTTTCTGGGAATTTATCGTATCCACAGAGATCGGTTCTATTGAACTGCCGTTTGATAATATCTAAGTTTATGAGTTTGGATTAAAATAGTTTTAAGGTAAATATGGGAAAGTTAATAAGAACATAAGAATATCCATTCTTCAAAAAAAAATAAGCTTATCAAGCATGTATATAATTGACTCGTCACAAACATAAATTTATCGATCATTTTCATTCTACTACAATACTTATCAAAATCATCGAGTATCGCTCACAACAATTTCCATCTCTGGCACACTGAGCTGAGAGAGCAACCGTATCACTCTCGTCGCCACTCTCGCGCACGACGCCTCGAAACACGAAAGACATTAAGTTTCGACACCATAAAGATTATTATCTAAATATATCTCTAGCCTCTAGACAATAGATATCCATCCCTAACCAATATTTGTGATGTTTATCTCTAACACAACCCAAATCCAAACATAAATGCAAAAAGATCAAGGAAGAGATTGATAATGATTTGTAAAGCAGATTTATACATTATTATGATCAACAAAGATTGATATGTTCATAGTAACCATACAACACTCAACAAATAGAATTTACAAAGAGAAGAGAATAAGAGGAACCAAACATTTCATGGTTTGAATATTCAAGTAATCCATTTGAGCATCATAATCTTGTGCTTTAATCAAGATACAAATTAGCCCTCTTCCTAGCCTTAGCCTTAGGAGTAACTACAATGTTATGATCCCTTAGTTCTCTTTTTGGAGGTACGTAGGCAAAAGGTCGTAAGATCTTTGCGAGCACACCAAACAAAAACAACAATTAGATCCTCAGACCTATCCAAAAACATCAGAAAATCCTCCAAAATACCAAAAATAGAAATCTCACTTATCTTACCACATCTAAACTCAATCCCAATCCTAAAATCAAGAAACCACCACAGATATCAAGAACAACAAATATATTCTAAACCTATTATGAATAAGCTAAAAGGCGACCCCAATCTCTTGGTAGCATATGTAAATTAGCAGTGATATGTTTAAACTCAGTTTGCAAGCATGGTTAATTATATAATTTTATTTCCCTTTCTTAATCAGTTTAATAGGATAAAAAATGAATCAAACTGTAGCCACAAATAGTCGTGATTTACAACCACAAAAACCAGTGCATCAGAGCCCTTTGAAATATCTAACGCTTTTGGTTTGAAAATGGTTTGCTTGAAATAAGATTGGGGAGATGAGAAAATAAATATTGTTTAATATTTTTGTGTTTGGAGAGACTTATTTTTGTGTTTGGAGAGACTTATTGTTTAATATTTTTGTGTAATATTGGATTAAACCCCCATAGTTCATACAAAGAATGAAATTGGTGTGTTTTGGTTGATTTTAACAATAGAGACAAATTTTCATATCCAAGAGAATAATTCCTCTTAAATAAATGACTCATGTCTAAACTTATGAAAAAGTTTTAAGAGAAAAAGTGCACAAAGGCACAAAAGAGTTTGAACGAGTTTGGTCTTTTTTTAAGTCTTTTTGAAACGATGTCAATATGCTTAAAGTATCTTAGGTTATATTAAGAAATGAAAGAAAAAGGTAAATTCACTTGACCAAAGTCAATGTTTGAATTATAAAAGAGGTTAAAGTTTGAAAACAAGAAGGTTTTGAAAAAGAGGGAGAAGTTTTGAAAATTAAAGAAGTGGGAGGAGATGAAGGGACTACCTAAAGCATAAAGTAAAAGCTAAGGATAAGAAAGATCTAACCACAAAATAGAAATCTCCAAAACATAAACAAAAGTTCCTTCCTTTTATAGCATAAGTCACAAGCAATTGAAATCTTCAATGAATAACCCAAAAATCTAAGGTCTCAAATCCATAGTCCAAGCATAGGGAAATGGTCCTAATTCTAAGTCCAAAGTCCATGGATAATCAATGAAGTCCAAAGTCTAGGTCCAAGAAGTAACCACAATCCAAAGTTAAGAGAACCAACTTTTTTAGAGTTTTTCCTTTATTAATGTCTTAGCAAAGATATGGTCCAAATGGACAAAAGGCAAACACAAGCAAAAAGGAAATATAATATGATATGGAATGCTAAAGTAAAAACATAAAATAAATGACAAGAATTAAAAGAAAGAATTAAAAAGCATAAGGTAAAAATTAGCACAATAATATGGTTAGTGTAATAATAGTATAATATGTACATAACAATAGTTGTAATCCCAAGGCAGCAATCCTTTCAAGTTGTGTCCTCGAATGCAATTGGCTTCATCATATGTGCACAAGATGTTTGTTGTTACAAAGACAGTAAAAAAATGGTGTCAATACCTTCTAGGACAACAATTTGATATTTATGCAGATCAAAATAGTTTGCGTAATCTTCTACTCTAGAAGATACAAACACCAAAACAACATAAATGTGCTTCTAAATTGCAAGGATTTAACTGAGAAATTTTTGACAAACTTAGAAAATCCAATCTTGTTGTTGATGCTTTAAGCAAGAAATTTCATACTAATGACACACTGTTATTAGATTTTTCCTCTCCTATCCATGATCTCTTGCAAACATTTTGTGCATTTTAATCATAAGATAGAGAAGGTCAAACATTAGTTGAAAAAGTGATACAAAACAACACTAAACATCAGATTTACAAGTTATGACAGGGCTTACTGTACTATAAAGATAGAATATTCGTATCGGATATTCAAGGGCTTTATTACAATGTTTTGAAAGAGTTTCATAGCACCCCATACAACAGGTAACTCTAGGGAAAAAGCCATTTTAGCTAATGTATCTTCCTTTTTCTCATAGCTTGGCCTCTACGCCACAATTAAAAATCTTATTAAGCATTGTCCACCTATCAACACAACAGATATGAAACACAGAAGAAAAAAGGGTTATTACAACCTCTTCCTATCCCAAATCAAGTATGTGAGGAGCTGCGTATGGACCTTATTACCCACTTACCGAATTGTTTTGGTCATACTATCATATGGGTGATTTGTGACCGCTTCACAAAGTATGCTCATTTTATTGCCATGCAGACCTACTTTACTGCCAAAGACCTTGCAAACCGTTTCTCTGTGGAAATCGCATCCATAGGACTCCAAAATCTATTGTCTCTGACAAAGATCCTCTATTTTTCTACAAATTTTGAAAGCAGTTCTTTAAAGCCCAAGGTACTACACTAAAATACATCACAACCTATCACCCAAAGATGGATGGAAAAATAGAATTACTTAACAAATCTATTGAGAAATACCTTAGATGTTTCATTAGTGATCATCCCAAACAGTGGTACAAGTTCCTCCATCTTGTCGAGCTCTGGCATAACACTTCACCACATATCATGATTTCCCCTTATCCTCCAAATATCACCAACCAGATTCCCTTCATCCTCTTGCCACATATTCCACTAAATTTTCTAACCTGATAAGAACCGTGGACTCCATGCACGACCTAATATCCTAAACTATCAGCCCAACACCGCCTATCATCCCTGTAACACCCTTTCTACCCCATCACAAATTAAGCAATTTAAATCAAATATCAGAGTAAAACTCATAAAAATGGCATCAAATTACTTTTGAATTCAAAAGTCAAAACATCACATTGAGTCCTGTCCCGTAACATGGGTTAATAAAATCAACAAACTCCTTTGTATTTCTTTTTTTTTTTTTAAATAATACGCAGCAGAAAAAAAACAAAACATCATATCCCATCTTTTATAAAAAGGAAACTTCATTGTTTAATCCAAACATCAATGAAATCAAAAGTAATCAAAATAAATAACATCTTAATTCTCTTAAAACCAATAAAACAAGCGAAACCCAATCCTGAATGTTACTAGACACAGAGCAGGACTCCACTTCTAACCAACTCAATGAATCACTACCTCCGAGTTAACCATGTATCGAGCTAACCTTGATTATCTGCAGGATGGCATAATAGACCATCACTAGAAGGCAGGCAATGTGAGTAAATTCACATTCAATAAAATAATATAGAAATAATAATTTAAAACATCAACAACAACAATTCAGTTATAACTCATTTATACACATCATCAAGTAAATCTCATCATCACACAAAAATAATTAATGCAAATCATGTTATGTCATTTAGAATGATATGCAACCTCTAAAAATGCATGTGGTACCAAAACATCCTCATGGATGGACACTGGGACATCAACCCTCCCCCGAGGGAGCACATCATAACATCATATCACTCCAATCCACACAATGGGATTGGAGCTTCCAATGGACCGAAGTCCCCTCATAATTCAATGCCATGAATGCAAGACTCAATTACACACATCGTCCTCAAAACATCACAAACATTGCATATGCATTCATCATTAATCATCATTCATCATTAATCATAATTTCTCATGCCATCATTTTACATACTTATATAACATCATACAACATATTCATATAACGTCATACCTCCACATCCTACATTCATACTTCATAACTTAAGGAAAATCAAGAAGAATAAACATACATCATACACTACTAATTCACCTCATAAATCTCCAAAACACATTAAGTGACAATTTTATTACATCATAGTAGCGTAAGACCTAAACCTCTTCAAGAAAACAGTCTTCAAACACAAATAAAAAAACATTTTTCAAAAACTCTACAGGGCTCGCTAAGCGAGGCATCTTGCTCGCTAAGCGCCCATCTCACTTGTTGTGCTCGCGAAGCAAGCTTTGCGAATTCTACAGATTTCTTCTGCGATTTCCAACATCACTCTTCTGCGATAAACTCAGTAAAAACCCTCAATTAACATCAGTATAGAAGAAGAATCATACCCATCATAAACATTACTTATAATATCATCAAATACATCATCTAACATCATTATATTCCTCAAATCATCATGAAATCATCTTCAAATCACAAAATCCATTAATCAAACCCTATACCCTAAAATTATACTTCAAAACTCCCAATTCTATTCCCACATTATAATATCAAACGGAAAAATACTCTCCATACCTTAATTTCCATAAGCTTTTCGATATTCTCTTCAAAAATCCTTCCATCCTTCAAGTACTAGCTTCTCCTCTTCTTCAGAGCTCTTCTCCCAAAAGTGCGATCTTCCAATTGATTGTACAAAACCCAACTTACTCCCTTTTGTTACTCTTGCCCCCAAGACCTCAATATACATTCTCCAAAGTACCCTCACTAATTCTCCATCAAATGACCATATTGCCCATATCCCTTAATTCCTCTTACATTATTTAATTTAACCTCAATAATAAACTAAATCCACTAACTTAATATTTTTTATATTAATAATATATTAAGCAATCCCCAAAACTCCCCAGAACATCAAATAACATTTTAAACATCATAATTCACAAGAAAACACATCAATTAAATTAAAATCGACTGTGGGGTGATACAACTCTCCACCACTTAAGAATTTTTGTCCTCGAAAATGTACCTAAAGAAAATAGCATTGGATACGACTCTTTCATCTGATCCGATTTCATCGTAAGTTATGGTTGTAGTGAAATCCTATATGCCACTTCTCTGACCCTTTGCGATATTTGATATGGTCCAATGAAACGCGGAGTGAGCTTTCTGGACTTCAGAGCTTGCCCGACACCAATCACTAAAGTAACCCTCAAGAACACATGATCTCCTTCTTGAAATTCAAGTGCTTTCCTCCTCTTATCATGATAACTCTTTTGACGACTTTGAGAAGTCTTCATTCTCTCCCGAATCATCTTAATCTTTTCCGCCGTTTCTTGCATAATCTTAGGTCCGAGCACAACACTCTCGCCTGATTCATACCAACACAACTGAGTCCTACACCGTCTCCCATACAATGCTTGATACGGAGCCATACCAATGCTCGCATGAACACTTTTGTTATAAGTAAACTCAATCAATGACAAATGACTATCCCACGCACCTCCATGTTCCAACACACAAGCCCTCAGTAAATCTTTTAAATATTGGATAGTCCGTTTTGTCTAACCGTCCATTTGTGGATGATAAGCAGAACTCATCCTCAACTTAGTTCCCAGAGCATCTTGTAAACTCTTCCAAAATCTCGATGTAAACCGCGGAGCTCTATCCGACACGATACTCGACGGTATCCCATGCAACTTCCCAATCTCATTAATATACACCTCTGCTTGCTTCGACATGGAATGATTAATCTTTATCGACAATAAATGCACCGACTTAGTTAATCGGTCAACAATTACCCAAATGGAATAATTTCCCTTCATCGTCTTTGGCAAACCTGTCAGAAAATCCATAGAAATGCTATCCTATTTCCATTCCAGAATACTCAACGATTGCATCATACCTAAAGGATTTTGATGTTCAACCTTTGATTTTTGACAAACCAAATATGGATATACAAACTCTGCAACATCTCTTAGTCGCGCCAGGATGAATACTCAATATATTTCGGTGTCCTTATTCAAGAATACTCTTCTTCAACTCTGGAATATCAGGAACACATATACGATCCATAAACCTCATCATACCATTCTCATTAATTCAGAACTCTCCTCTGTTACGTTGGTTAATCAAAGTCATCTGATAAACCAACTTCAAATTTGTTTGTTTTCCCAAACAGATCTTTTTCACAATATCATTTGTCAAGTTCAGCATACCCAACTTCACACTCTCAGGTGTAGTTTCACACAACAAACTATTGTCTCTGAACTGCTCAATCATCTCAAGTTATTTTACCATCAACATCAACATATGCAAAGTATTTCTACTCAAAGCATATGCGACCACATTAGCTTTACCAGGGTGGTAACTCAAACCAAAATCAAAATCCTTCAACATCTCTAACCATCTTCTTTTCCTCATGTTTAGTTCCTTCTGATCAAACAAGTATTTCAAACTCTTATGATCGCTGAACACCTCAAGTCTAGATCCAAATAGATAGTGTATCCAAATCTTTAACACAAAAATCACGGCTGTTAATTCTAATTCATGGGTAAGATAGTTCCTCTCATGAACACGTAACTTTCTAGAAGCATAGGCAATTACTTGTCCATTTTGCATCAAAACACCACCAAGACCCATCTTCGAAGCATCACAGTATACCATAAAAGATTCATTCGGATTCAGATAAATCAAAATTGGAGAATTCGTTGACTTCTTCTTTAATTCAAGAAAACTCTTCTCGCACGCAACATCCCACATATAAGACTGACCCTTCCTAGTCAACTGCGTCAAAGGCAATGCCAACTTAGAAAAGCCCTCTATAAACTTTCGATAATAACCGGCTAAACCAAGAAAACTTATGATCTTCGTAGCAGACTTCAGAGTATACCAATTCAATACAACATTAATCTTCGAAGGATCCACTAAAATCCTACAGCTAGAAATCACATGGCCAAGGAATCTTACTTCCTTCAACCAGAACTCGCACTTTGACAATTTAGCATAAATCTTCTTCTCTTACAACACTTGTAATACAACCCTCGGGAATCCTTCATGTTCTTCTTCTGACTTTGAATAAATCAGAATATCATCAATAAAAACCACCACAAACTTATCCAAATACTCATTAAAAGTCTGGTTCATATACTCCATGAATACAACAGGTGAATTGGATACACTAAAAGGAATCACAATATATCCATAGTGACCATATCTAGTTCGGAAAACTATCTTCGAAATATCATTTGCTTTAACTCGAATCTGATGATAACCCGAACTCAAATCAATCTTGCTAAAAAAGCAAGCTCCCACCAACTGATCCATCAAATAATCAATCCTCGGATGTGGATATTTATTCTTGAATGTCACCTTAATCAATTGTCGGTAATAAACGCACAACCTCATTCTACCATCCTTTTTCTTACCAACAACACAGGAACACCCCACGGAGAAACACTCAGACGAACAAATTTCTTATCAAGAAGTTCTTCAAGTTGTTTCTTCAACTCACTTAATTCAGAAGCTGACATCCTATAAGGAGCCATCGACACTGGACTAGTACCTCGTACCAAATCCACAACAAACTCTATTTAACGCTCCGTAGGTAAATCACTAATGTCATCCGAAAACACATCAAGGAATTCAGGGACAACAAGTAATTCAACACTCTCCTGTTCAAGGTCTACTTGCAACGCCGCAAAAAAAGCAAACATTTGGGTTTCATCTGCCAGAAGTTTATCCACTTACTTCGAAGATAGAAACATCAACTACCCACAATCATTTAACTCTAGAAACTATACCGTCTTAGTATAACAATTGAAATGCACGAAGTTAAATTCCAGCCAGTTCATTCCAAGCAAAACATCCATATGGCGCAAAGGCAAACACACTAAAAACCCTCAATTAAGAGAGCTTCGCGAATTCTGCAGGTTTCTTCTGCGACTTCCAGCATCACTCTTCTGCAATAAACTCAGTAAAAATCCTCAATTAACATCAGCATAGCAACAGAATCATACCCAACATCAACATTACTTATAATATCATAAAATATATCATCTAACATCATTATATTCCTCAAATCATCATGAAATCATCATCAAATCACAAAAATCATTAATCAAACCCTATAACCTAAAATTATACCTCAAAACCCCCAATTCTATTCCCACATTATAATATCGAACGAAAAAAGACTCTCATAACTTAAGTTCCATAAGCTTTTCGATAATCTCTTCGAAAATTCTTCCAACCTTCAAGTCCTAACTTCTACTCTTCTTCAGAGCTCTTCTCCCAAAAGTTCGATCTTCCAATTGATCGTACAAAATCCAACTTACTCCCTTTTGTTACTCTTGCCCCTAAGACCTAAATAGACATTCTCCAAAATACCCTCACTAATTCTCCATCAAATGACCACATTGCCCTTATCCCTTAATTCCTCTTACATTATTTAATTTAACCTCAATAATAAACTAAATCCACTAACTTAATATTTTAATATTAATAATACATTAAGCCATCCCCAAAACTCCTCAAAACAGAAAATAACATCATAAACATCATAATTTTCAAGAAAACACATCAATTAAATTAAAACTGACTTCGGGGTGTTACAATCCTAGCAACTTTACCTTCTCTTGATAGCCCATCCTTGAAACTTGAGGACAAGATTCTTATCGACCGAATTAGTATTATTAGGAAGAGACCTATTAGAGAGAGAGAGAGGGGGAATCAATTTTAGTAAGAGATTTCTATTGTTAAAATATGGGTATCTTTAGCAATAGTTCTTAAGTTTATTATTTTTCGGTTTTATTGGTTTGGGGCCATGTTTCCAATATAAATTGTGTGTTGCATTTTAGTTTAGGTCAATGAAATTCTGAAAAGTTCTATGTCTAATGCTTTTATATTCCTTTTCCATTTTAGGTCTATTGATTAACTTAGTTTAACCTAACACCATCACGACAATCATTTATAATAAGTAGATAATAAATGATAGATTAGTAATAATTCAAATTTTGGATAAAAAACATATGAAGTGTCTTATATGAATTTCACATCCTTTAATTATATAATTATGTTTTTTACTCGATAAATTATTAATTAAATCAATGAATTTTTAATTCAGTAAAATTAGATTTGTAAGATTAGGTTAAGTTGTATCAAATGTGTGATAAGGAGGGAATTTTGAAATTAGAGTTATGTTTTGTTGTATTAGAACTATTTAGATATTTGTAAAGGAAATATTTAAAATTCATTTAAAATATACTTTTAATATATCAAAAATTGAATTGAAATATATTTTAGATTTGTTTGAAATCCTTTGGTTAAATTGTATCAAATATGTGATAAGATAGAAGTTGTGAAAATTAGGATTGGATTTAGTTGTATTAGAACTATCTAGATATTAATAATAATGGATATACTTAAAGAAGGGGAAAGTAATATAAATTGGAATGCAACTCAGTCGGATTATTTTCACCCAAGTAGGGGAATTCGACAAGAAGATAAAATTTCACCGTATATCTTCGTTCTTTGTATGGAAGGCTATCAAAGCGGGGAAGAATGTGCCTAAGGTGTTACATCTTATATATGCGGATTATCTTCTTCTTTTCGGTGAAGAGACAATAAAGAAGATACAATGTGTTATAGACAGCCTAAATAAGTTTTGTGAGATGTTGGGGATCAAGTGAGCTTAGATAAAACATATATCTTGTTCTCTACAAGTGTTAGTAGAAGTATGAGGGAGCAACTTCTCACTATGTCCGACTTTAAGGAAACAAATCATCTCGGCAAGTATTTGAGTTTGTCTTTGACGGGGAGAGCTCAAAGGAAAGCGGATTATCAATATGTTATGGATCAAGTCAATTCTAAATTGATCACTTGGAAGGGCAATCAAATGGCCTTTGCTGGTAGAGTAACATTAGTTAAAAGTGTGATCGAAGCGATTCCTATTTACCCGATGATGACGACGATGTTGCCAAAGGCTTGTTTATAAGAAATTTATAAGTTTCATAGAGGATTTGTGTGGGGTGACTGTTTACCCCCAAAATTGGTAAACAACCGCTGGTCCTCTAAAGATACCAAAATACAGTCAGTTACTCGCAGGATCGACCAAATTGATTCTAGGACATGTGCTAAAAAGGTTGATTGATTTATAACGTTTTTGGGAAAAAAAAGGATCTTGAACCCTTCAGCAGGATTCAAAAGATGTTTTAAGATAAAATGAATGAAATAAAGCAAGAACTTTCAAAAGTAAATAAAAGAAAGGCAAGGCTTGGAAACATAAATGGATGAAAATGTAAAGAGAAAGTAATGTGAAGCAAAATGTTAAAGTGTTGAAAAAGTAAAAGAAAAAACCATAAAGGAAATGAAGTAAAAGTACTTAAAAAGGTAAATGACTTTGAAAGATTAATGATTTAAAATAAAGGCTTGTATAAGATAAATGACTTCAAAGATAAATTTGACATTGAAGATAAATTTGGTGGTGTTTCAATCACGTACATTCTCACTGCACTCTTTTCTCTACACACAGATAATTTGAGTATACGGAGTTACTTGTACATATGATTTCCACACAAATATTCTAACACTAGACTAAGATATTTATATACATTACAAAGTAACCGTTTCCGACGATTATTCCTAAGACTATCCTAGGATGATGACACTTGTAGTACTAATGTTGAAAAAGCTTGATCTTGCGCCACTTGTCTCTACATTTGAATAGAAAATTACATAACTTTCCTCAAAACTTGAACGTGTCAAATCCCATGTAACTTCCATTTCGTCGAATCTCAGCGTGGTCGAATTATCCCAACACTTTAGAAACTATTTTTAACTTAGAATTTCTCTAAGTACCAAATTGGTAAGTAAGTCCCTTCGACTCTCATCTTTTAATGAGTAAGGTCGAAAACCTTACTTTTAGCTTATAAATGAGAAAACTTTTTATTAAGCCAAATGACCTCATTAATTGCTAGTGTCGAAATTCAGGGATAACAAGTTGCCCCCCAAAAATGTTCTTTTCGACCATCTTGATGAAAAGATTATTTTTTGATAGTCATTTTTTTCGACAACAACTTAGGTCAGACAAAAGTATGGTTGGAACCACCTAACCCACGTTCCAAAATTATTATGATTCTTCACCCACACGCATGACGTCATGTCATAATGGCAAAAATCCCAAGATCCCATCAGTCGTTTCTGCGGCTTTCTGATCATGAGTTTTTCCTTGAAACAATGCGCTAATGTCGTTTCCATTAACTGCTCTCTTAACTCGTCAGCTCCCAAGTACCACGTGCCCCACCACGTTACTTTACACTTAGTGGTTGGACTTTATAACCTCTCGTTTCCTCTGCCTATTGTTCGTTGTGATTTCTGACGAACAACCTCTGGTTAACCAATCTCTCAGAAAACTGGGTTACTTGCAGGACCAACCAAACAAGTCCTAGGACACATGTGCAATTGTTTTGTCGAATTTCTCTTAGTGTTGCTAATGATTTGTGGTTTGTTTTGTTAATAATGTAAAAGTGTTAAATGCTTTTTGAATTTGAAAGTAAAATAAAGTTAAAGTTTAAAACAAAAGTAAGAAAAATGGCGAAAGATGTAAAACTTTGCAGGAAAGTAAATAAAACTTGAAGATAAAATAACTTGCTGAAACAAACTTAATGATTTAAATAACTTGAAAGAAAAATGGTGTTCAACACAAACATTGTTCCAAATATCAGACTCATTTTCTCTCACACTGGGTACTTCGAGTATTTACAGGATTTTTGTATAAGTTTTCACACACACATTCTAAACACAAACTATCCTATTTATACACAAACAAAATAACTGCCTAGAACGGGAAAATTCTAACTAAATGACAATTTCCTTCTCTGAAACTTCCATGTGTCCAACTGCCAAAGGCTGCAACTTTTGAATTTTTAACTCTTCTTTTGATGACGAAACATTACATCTCTTTGTGTGTCGAAATGTCGAAGAAGAAGAAATTCTTCAAACTTTACGAACCAACGCTTCTGCCAAACACCTTCCTTCTGTCGAAGCACTTGAGCTTTTAACCTTGTCAACATCTAAACATCTTCACCTCTTCTTTTCCTTATCTACTGATCATCCTCTCAGCAACATAAATGAATTCATGTCTCAATTTTCAGAGTGTCAAAATTATGAGCTTACAAATTGCCCCCCAGCAAAGATGTTTTCGACTAATCCTGGAGAAATATCCTTTGCTGTCGAAATGACTTCTGACACCATGTCAGCCTCATTAATTATAAAGTGACTTTGTTGAGTCCCAAGGAAACACTATGATTTCAACTTTCTGAAAAACGTCACATCCAGCCCACGTTTACACAACCTTCCATAACCCTATATTCTAGCTAAATCATGGGCTCCCTACCAACCGTCACTTTTAATCACCACCATTGATCAAAACGCATGTCCCCCATGACCTAAACTGAAAAGTCTTTTCTTTTCTTTTTTATTTATTTTTTTTATATCCTGTTACCTTCTATAAATACCATTTCAAAAACCTTTTATCCCTTTTACATTCTCAAACTCTTCTTCCCTTATCAAAGAAAATCTCCATTAAAACCCTTCTAAGCTTTCTGTTACTCCAGCTCTAAGCTTCTCATAACAATGGCGCCTCCAAAGAACATTGCTGACCGTAGTGCCAAAAAAGCCAAGAAGACTGCTGATCTTCCTCCTGCTCACACATTATCTGGACCCACGCAAGTGAATCAACAACAGTACATCCCAGAACCTCCAAATGAGAGGGGAAAAGCTAGTATCTACAGATCTCAGGTAATGATCCATATCTTGGTCTCTGGAGTTCACCATGCAATGTTAGGTCCTATCTCTGATCCTAATGCTGACTCAAACCGTTTGAAGGATTTTTATCCTTGCTATTTTTCCTCTAAACCAATAAGTGCTAGTAAGAACCCTAAGATTGTCGAAACATCTTCTAAGAAACCTGAGATCCCCATAGCTTCGACAGAATTAGACTTGTCATACTTAAATCAAACTAGGATCTTTAGGAGCCCTACCCTAACAAAAGACCCTTCAGATTATCTAGCTTGGCTCACTAGAGTCGAAAGGGTTAAAGAAAAATTCTAGAAGAAGACTGGTATTTACGACCTGATCCAGTTGTCGAAAGAAGGCCCACGCTACTGCCAGAATATGCTGCTGGCTTCTTTATATTTCTGGGACAGTACCTACAACAACTTCCACCTTCCCTGTGGTATGGTTACCCCCACTCTTTTCGACATAGCAACCATCACTGGCCTTAGTCCTATATGAGAAATCTTTAATCCTGAGCACCTAAATAAGGATCCCATAGGATTCGACACCAAACACGCTAGCTATTCCTTATTCATTGCTTATCACCAGGGCGAATGCACTGAGGAAGTGTCCGACAGAGAACACATTGCTTTCCTTACTTTGTGGTTAGCCAAATTTGTCTTCTACACCAGATCACTCCAGGTTGCCAGAAGCTATATTACCATGGCTAATCAACTTCATAATGGAGTTGCATTTTGTCTAAGTGAATTGCTTCTGGCCAATCTCTATGAATCTTTGAGTGAGAGTGTGAGCAACTTAAAAACCATCAAGGACAAAGGAACCATCAGCCTCACAGGTCCCTTCTGGCTCCTACAGTTATGGCTGAACGCAACCTTCGAAGCCTGCATTCCTATCAAGAGACCAGTTGACGAAGAAGAAGTGAAAGACAAGCGCGTCGAATGGCCTAGGTTAGTCCAACTAACACCTATTGACGAAGGTATAGGTCTTCGACAAGCTTTCACTAGCTATGTAATGATGTTCTCCAAACGTTACAAGTTTACTCCATCCATGGCACCCTTCGCCAGTAGGACTGTGGGTCCCAAATGGTTCACAAGACAACTCCCAGTTGAAAACCAAAAAGAAGAAGACTCCTATATATCCATCTGGGAAGCCTTCCTTATACCAAGACACCTTTTCTCCCATCACAGCCTTAACAACACTAAAGTCTCTCTCATTGTCTATCAACCTAACCTGGTGGCTAGACAATTTGGGCTAACACAGACGAAGACAAAACCAATCTACCACAAGAAAGGCTCCATTCTGTTTTACAACTCATTTCAAAATTTTGAGAAAAGTCTAGAATTGTATAACAAATTTTTCGACGCATCTTTGGAGGTCTTCCCTACCATATTTCGACCAAATTTCTTGTGCACTGAAGACTTCGACGTTTGGTGGAAGGAGTATTATATTAACAAATTCTTTGATGTAACAACTTTCAACACACTCCTGACGAATGCCTTTGCTTTTGTGCAGGATAAGAAGAAGAAAGGTACAAATAAGCATATCAAAGAAATTCAAAAATTTCAAAAATATTTTGAAACTATTTACAGGCCCAATGATCTTCGTCGAACCATAGGCGAAGCAACAGTGACTTTAAAACAAAAATTTTCAGAAAAGTTGGATAAGTTGGGGGTGCCTTCATACATTCCACCACATGCACGTTACAACTTTGCCTATACTTCATTTCCCCCAAAGTTTCCCCCACTCCCTTCTGCAGAATTTGGTGTGGCCTTGTGCCCTCCATTCCCAGATTGGTTTGTGTGTGGATCTCACTTAAAGCTGCTTTGCAAGTCCAGCAAAAAACTTGCCGAACGTGTGGTTCCGACGAAGTATTATTTGGGAAACTTTCCTGGACACCTTCATGTTGGAATAGAACATGTTAATGTGGAAGAACCTATTCTTGAAGGTGTCGAAGAAATTAAATTCCTCTTCTTATTTCTAACTCTTTTTATGTTTTATATCAATGTTCATCCAATTCTTTCTCTTTCAGCTGTTAGAATCATCAAGAAAACTCCTGGTGAAGGGACCTCCTCCAAACCAGTCGAAAAATCACCCATAGCTGCTAAAAAGGTTTCAACCAATAATAACATCTCACTTTCCTGTTTTCTTCTTTTATATAAATTTCAATACTCTCAATACTGAATACATTTCTTTTCGCACACCTCAGGTAACTCGCACACCAGCCGCAAAAAGAAAACAAGAAGAAAAAGAGATGAGTGTCGAAGAATCTGAGGATGAATCTCCTGAGCCTCAACCCCTCAAAAGGAACAAAGGCATGAGAATAAAGACAGTGGCATCCCAGAGATCCATTATCCAGAGACGAACTCCTCCCACTAGTCCAACCAACAAAATCCCTTTAAGAAATGAGAAAAGTGGGGATTCAAGCACTCACACTGAGATTCCTCAGGTATTATTTTCGACTGACAATATTCATAGTCTTAACTGCATTGGTTCTTCTTTTAAACTTCCCTTTTCTGTTTACTTCAGGTTATCATTGATGTCGAAGAAACTTCCAAGGTTCAAGAAGAGGTTATCCCTTCTGATTCTGAGAAGACCTTAGCTGAACGGCTTCAGGAAGAAACCACTCCAGATGCTGGTTTTTATGGCCCTCAGACTTTCAGTGATTTCGACATCAGTGACCCTGAGTCCTCTGACAACAATTCTCCTATTCGTCCAGATTTTACTGTGGAAGAAAAGACTGCCCCAGACCAGGATGCACAACCTCAAGGGCCAACTGTGGAAGAAAAGACTGTCCCAAACCAGGATGTACAACCTCAAGGGCCAATTGCTACAACAGAGGCTGATAAGGAAGCCGTCGAAGAAGAAGAAGATCTGTCGAAGCAATCAGACACAAACTTGAACCCTGGAGGAAGTACCCAAGTTGTTCCTACTCCAACAGAAACTCCAACAGAAACCCCTTTAAATACGGGTTCGACAAGCTTGTCACATGAGGAAATTGAAAGCTTGAAAGTAAGAAAGCCTCTGGAATATCTAAAAGCTTTACTCAGTTCCAGGTACAACTTTCAAGACTCTTCCCACAACAGCTCAACAGCTTCAGGGGCTACCTCTGAAATTCAACCAATCAGTGTTATTATGGCTGAGATTAAGGCAAAAATCCTTGAGGTGGACCTATTTGGAACTCTGGCCGAAAACCCTTCTGCACAATATGACTTGAAGAAACTCCTAAAGCAAGCCAATCTCCTGGAGGTTTCGACTGAAGAGAGTCGTCTGGTGATGGACCTGATGTCTATGATTGATTCTGTAAGTGTTGACATGGCTCGCCAAAAAGAATTTTCTCAGAACATCACAGCCAAATCTGAGAAACAAGTCTCAGAATGGAATGTTGTAGCCTCTTCGACAGACAGGATCTCAGAGCTAAACAAGCTTTCTGAAGATTACTCCAAAACTGTTGCTGAGTGTGAAACTAACATCCAGGCTTATCAGGCTCAGATTGTCGAACTTTAGAAGAAGATCCTCCAAGAGAAGGAACGTCAAGCCAACCTCCAACAGCCCAACCAAGAAGAAATTGACAGGGAGCTTCAGAAAGGTCTTCAACATGCAGAAACAGTCCAACAACTCCACAGAGAAATTGACGAACTGACTGTTAGCAAAAGTCTATGTGAACGTCGAATTCAGCTTCAAAAGAAGAAATTTGACGAACTTAAAGCAACTTTCCTCCAACAGTAGTTTGTAATAGAAAATAGGGAATTTTATTACTTTTAAGAATTTTTAGAATTTTCATATGTAATGTTACTTAATGCCATCTGTTAGGCGAAGACAAGCTTTTGTTTGCAAATTTACTCAATTTCTATCTTTATTTCTTGCAATGTTGGCTTATACTTCTTCAAATATTTGCCATTTATTTTCAGCACTCTCCTGTCTTTTTCCATTTCTTCGACTTCATATGCGCCATTTGAAAAAACTCTTAAAATTTTGAAAGGTCCTTCCCATTTAGGAGACCATTTTCCCATCAATCTATCTTTCTTTTCCATGGGCAAAATTACTTTCCAAACTAAATCATCAACTAAAAAGGCTTTAAATTTTACTTTCTTATTGTAAAACTTTTCGACTCTTTCTTTCTGCCTTTTTATTAACTCTAAAGCACGTAACCTCTCCTCATCTAAATCAACTAATTCATCCATCATCATACTCCAATAAATCTCAGATGGAATCTCATGATGCCTTTGAATTCGTATTGATTGTAAATAGATTTCGACTGGTAATACTGCATCATGCCCATAAGTTAATTTAAATGGGGTAGAATTAGTTGCCTCTTTAGGAGACGTTCGACAAGCCCAAAGGATTTGATCTAGAGTCTTGTGCCAATTCCTAGGTTTCTTACCCACATGCTTTTTTATCAGATTTATCACAACCTTGTTGGCTGCTTCGACCTATCCATTTGCTTGAGCATAATAAGGTGTCGAAGTTAGTAACTTAAAACCTGACTCTTTTGCAAATGTCTGCATGTTTCTTCCAGTAAACACAGATCCTTGATCAGTGGTTATAGTTTCTGGTATTCCAAACCTATAAATTATATGTTTTTGGATGAAGTCTATAACTTCTTCCTGATCTACATTCGTCAGTGGTATGGCTTCAATCCACTTGGTGAAGTAGTCTACTCGAACCAAAATATATTTTTGCCCCTTTGACGAAGCTGGTCGAATTTCACCAATCAAATCTAAAGCCCAACCTCTGAATGGCCAAGGCTTTATAATAGAATGTAACTCATTTGCAGGCACATGAGGTATGCCTGCATGAATTTGGCACTCTTGACATCCCTTTGCAAATTCGACACAATCTTTTAACATTGTTGGCCAATACATCCCTTGTCGAAATAATAACCATTTCATCTTGTGCCCTGCCTAGTGTTCACCACATGCACCACTGTGCACGTTCGACAAAGCTATATAAGCTTCAGTTTCACCTAAGCACTTTAGTAAGACTCCTTCTGCAGTCTTTTTAAATTGCTCATTTTCAAAGAGTACATAGCTTAAAGCTCTATACTTTATCTTCCTTTCAACTGTCTGGTTTGGATTTTGTAAATAATCCTTAATAGGTTTTCTCCAATCTCCTACCTCTGGATCATCTACATTAAAAATTTCAAAATTTTCTTCATCACCATATCCCAATCTTATGGTTTCCAAATCTGATGGGGACAGTCTAGTGGACAATACTTTTCCTCTTACTTCCACAACTTTCTCCAGATTTTCTTTCGACACTCTGTAGCCTGATGCCAGTTGAGCCAAGTTATTTGCTTCCTGATTTCTAATCTAGGAATGTGTCTAAAGGTTGCACCGTCGAATCTCTTGAGGAGTCTGTTGGCTATCACAAAATACATGATCAAATTTTCCTTGACACATTTGTATTCTTTTGTCAATTGTTTTATTACCAACTCAGAGTTACCCATTATTTCGACCTCTGTTGCCCCCAATTCCAACAATATTTCAAGTCCAGCAATTAAAGCTTCATATTCTGCTTCATTATTCGAACAACAACCTTCTATTATGTACTTGAACTTTGTTGGAATTTTATTGGGAGAAATAATTAATACCCTAACACCTGTTCCATTCTTATGACTGGAACCGTCGAAATATAATCTCCAAGGTTCTCTTTCGACATATTTTATTTCATCTCCAACTATAGAGTGGTCAGCTATAAAGTCAGCAACCACTTGTCCTTTGACAGCTTTTAGAGGCATATATTTTAAAGAATACTCAGTTAACGCCAAAGCCCATTATCCAATTCGACTATGTAGAATAGATTTAGACAACATATGTTTTATTACGTCGAAATGAGAAGATATATATACATCAATGGGTTTTATATAATGCTTTAACTTTGTACAAGAGAAATATACACATAAACATAGTTTCTCTATCATACTGTATCTAGTTTCAGCATCATTTATGACTCTGCTGAGATAATAGATGGCTCTTTCGACGCCATGTTCATCTTCCTGACAAAGCATGCTTCCCAATGTTCTGTCGGATGCTGAGATGTAGAACCTCATACTTCTTTTTCGACAAGGAGACATTAAAACTGGAGGACTGGCCAGATATTCTTTGATCTTGTTGAAAGCATTTTGTTGTTCTTGCCCCCAAGTGAAGCCCTCCTTCTTCAGTCGAAGTAGAGGTGAGAAGGCCTGTGTTTTTCCACTAATGTTGGAGATGAACCTTCTAAGAAAGTTAATTTTCCCTAGTAGAGACTGCAATTCCTTCTTTGTCGATGGCGCTTTCGCTTCCATTATGGCCTTGGCTTTGTTGTCATTAATTTCAATCCCTTTCTTGTGGACCACAAAGCCTAAGAAATCACCTGCCTGCACACCAAAAGCACATTTAAGGGGATTCATTTTAAAACCAAACTTCCTCATCCTTTCAAAGGATTGTCGAAGATGGTCAATATGGTTTGAGCCTGAGGCAGATTTAATCACAATATCATCTATATAAATTTGCATAAATGTTTCAATGAAATCATGAAAAATAGAATTCATTACCCTTTGGTAAGTAGCTCCAGCATTTTTTAAACCAAAGGGCATGACTACCCACTCATATGTTCCTATTGCCCCTGGACAACGAAAAGTTGTTTTTGGAACATCTTCTTCAGCAATGAAAATCTGGTTATAGCCAGAATATCCATCAAGCATACTTAAATACTCATGGCCTGCTGCAGAATCTACAAGCATTTCTGCTACTGGCATAGGATATTCATCCTTAGGGGTAGCTGAGTTTAAATCTCTAAAATCAATGCACACCCTAAGTTTGCCATTTTTCTTAATCACAGGAACAATATTAGCAATCCATTCGACATACCTTGTTGTACGGATGAACTTGCATTTTAGAAGTCTTTCAACTTCCTCTTTAATTTTCGACAGAATTTCAGGTGCGAAGCGTCTGGGAGTTTGCTTTATTGGCTTTTTCCCTTCCAGTATTGGCAACTTCAATTCGACCAAATTTCTGTCTAAACCAGGCATTTCGTCATAATCCCATGCGAAGCAATCTTTAAACTTATTCAACATTTGGATTATTTCGACTCTGAGCTGAGGATCCATCTTGGCACTGATGTAGGTTGGCCTTTTCTCTGCCCCCAGTCCCAGATTGATCTCTTCTAAAGGATCATGTGCCACCATTTTCATATTGGTTGGGGCTGGATCTTTTTCAAACCCCAAGGGTTCGTCATCATAAATGGCATCAAGCCTTTGATGCTGCCATTCGCCAATCCCATTTGCTTCTATGTTTTCGACAATCCCATCTGGCCTCCAAATTGCTATCCTTTGATGCATGGATGATGGTACAACCCCAATTCCATGGATCCACTCTCTTACCAACAGCAGGTTGTAATTTGCTTTTGATGTTATCACCACAAACATTGTAGGCCTGGTAATGGTTCCCACAGTCAGGTTCAATTTTATCACCCCCAATGTTGTCCCTACCTTACCTTCATAGTTGGACAACACCATGTTGTGATGTTTGGAGTCTGAGTCATCTTTTCCAATCCTCTTTATCATATAATGAGGAATTAGATTCACAGCTGCTCCTCCATCTATCAGGATTTTGTTGACACCCATGTTTTCTACTTTCCCTTTTATGAACAGAGGCTTTAAATGAGCCTTCATTGCATCATCTGGCTTTTCGAAGAAAGCATTTTGCTCTTCGACACATCCATTGTTCATTATGTAGTAACATACAAGCTTAAGCCCTATGCTATCATCTGCCATATCATCCTCTTCGTCTTCGACTTCCATTATCCTGTCATAGTCTCTGGGCAACACAAAAACCACATTACAAGTTATGTCGAAGGACGCATCAGACTCTGAGCCGAAGTCATCAGTAACTTCTTCGTCTTCTGGCATTTTGTTTTTTATTTTTTGCATCTCTGTTGTGCCACTAGATCTATCTCTCTGGGGTAGTTCTTCTTTCGCCATAACTTTCCCTTTGCTTATTGTCTGCAGACACTTGCTTGGCTCAGCTTTATTCTCACCAATCCATTTTTGTTCTGCAGTTTCCTTTTCAATTCTCTTCTGCCTTTGGAATCTTCTCCATTGGGACCTGGACATAGGATTCTTCCCCTTGTAGTTTTCAGAGACGTACTTTGGTTTTGCTTTTTCTACCTCCTTTTTCACTTCTATTGAGGCACCCCTGTTCACTTCAAAACTTTTCCATCTCTTCTGACCTTGGGCATCCCTTATAGGTTGGACCCATTTGTCATTGTTCGGTTTGTTGGATGGTTTATAGGTGTTGTAACGTCTTTCTCCCATTCCTTGGTTATGATGCTCCCTTCTTCTTGGGTCGAACCTTTCATTTCTGACTGGTGGGACTGCTCCCCAGTTCCTTTTCTTTTGGGTCTTCTCTGCTGCTTCTAAGTCATTAGCTGCTTTCCTGTCGAACACAGCGCTGCACCTTGGGCAAAGCATGACTTTTGCGTTCTTCCTCTGGCACTTCTGGATGAATTCGACAAGACTTTCATTTTCCTCTGGGTAAACCAGCTTCTGATGCTTCTCTTGATGTTTCTTTCCCATGTTGGTGTCTGGTCCAATCTTCTGAGTGACTTCCACCATATGAATCCCTACATTCTGCTCACTTGTGATCTTCAATTTGTTCATTTTTTCGACTAGCATCATTTCCTCAGGGATATTCTCCTTCAACTGATTCACACTGCCTTTTGGTTGTAAGCCCTTATAGATGTATTTGCAGCACTGTGCAACACCTTCGACAGAATCCTCTTTAGTTTTGATGGTACTTCTGTTTATGTGTTCGACAATGTGGACATTGTCAGCAGTCTCTATTCCTTTGATCTTGTCATGACTAAGGCCTTCAGTGGCCTCTTTTAGGACAATGAGGGCTTTGTTATCTTCCTCCTCATTATCATTTTTGAAAGAATCTCCCCATCCTGTGGGTTTGATTTTGCTGATGTCAGTTTTGGAGCTTGGTGGTGCTGAATATTTCACCATGAAGTCAAACTTCCCACTGGGTTCTCCTAGAGTGTCCCAGATCACTCCATGCTCAGCATCTCTGTCATAGTTTTTCTTGTCGAAGCTTCTACCAATCTTGACTGTATTCTTTCCGTCGAAACCTTCAGTAGTTTCAATGGCATTCTCTCTGTCGAAGTCTTCAGAAGCTTTGACTTCTTCTTCCTCGGCCTGGTCAGTAAGGTCGTCAGCCCCCTCCACCACATTTACATGGGTGTCGAAGCCCTCAGCAGCCTCTATCATGGTGAAGTTGGTGTCGAAACCTTCAGTGGCTTCTACTATTTCAAAGCTTTCTTCAGCCATGACTTCCATTTCGACCACATTCACCATTTCTGGTTCAGCATAGTTGGCCTCCACCACTTGCATGGGATTGGAGTCAATTCTCATCTGTTGCTTAACTTTGTCTTCAAACTTCAATCTTCCATTCTGGATTGCATTCTGGACAAGATCCCTGAAAAGGTAACATTGAGAAGTTTTATGACCCAAAAAATTATGGTACTTGCAAAAACCTCTCTTTTTCTGTTGGTCTACAGGAGGCTCCTTAGTGCCTGCTGGTTTTATTAATTGACCATCTTTAACTAATAAATCAAAGATTTCATCACATTTGGTGATGTCGAATGTGTAGGTTCTTTTAGGAAACCTGTCATTCTTTTCCACTTCGACTGGGTTTTTTCCATTCGAGGGAGCTAAAACTTTACAGGAATATGGAGGGCCTTGTTTTAGTTCTGCCAGATCAATTTCTTGCTGGTCGAAAATGACCGGTTCGTTTTCGTCATAATCATCTTCCTGAACTATTCCTACATAGGCCACTCTTTCCTTCTTGTTTTTATTTGATCTAAATTTCTCATTTTTTAGCCTTTCTATTTGCCTTACTCTATCTGCTAGTTGTGCCATGTCTCTCAAGTACTGGGTATCTAATTTTTTCCTTATGGAATAATCTAGACCCCCTGCAACCATTTCGACTAGTTCTTGTTCCGGCACTTGTGTAAAGTATCTGGCCTTTAACAATCTAAACCTATTCAAATAATCATCTATAGGTTCAGAGAATTTTCTTTTGACACTGGCTAATTCTTTCAAACTTATCTTAGTTTGTCCCATATAGAATTGTTCATGGAACAATCTTTCTAATTGGGTCCATGTGAATATTGAAGTTGCAGGCAGAGAAGTAAACCAAGTGAAGGCATTTTTTGTCAAAGAACTTGGAAAATATTTCATCCTTAAGTTCTCATTATTAGCAATCTCTCCTGCCTCTATCAAATAACGCGTTATGTGTTCTATGGTGGACTCACTAGTATCCCCTGAGAATTTGGTGAATTTGGGGACTTTCCACCTTGGTGGTAATTCTTGTTGCAAAACATATTCAGACAAAGGGGAAGTATAACTAGGCCTTTGTAATCCTACGTTTACTCCATTTTGTGCCATTATTCTCTCAACCATGGTTGCAATATTATTTTCGACAGGCAGATTGTTGTGACGCATTCTCTGCTGTAATATCTCATCAGCATTTTGGTCTCTTTGGACTATTATTCTCCTAGGTTCCTGTCGATGGGTTCTTCTACATGAGGTTGTCCGTCTATTACCTCTAGGCCTCTAGGATTTTCTTGAGGGTTTCCTAATGGCCTTTGGTTTATAGTAAGTTCTTCTTCGACAGGCCTATTGGCAAGATTTTGATTTAATTGTATTCTCTGCTGTGCTTGAGGGACTCCAAAAAAATTAGCAATGCGCGCCATTTGTTCTGCCAATATCTGGTTCGTTTGGGTAGTATTTTGTATTAAAGGATTAAACACTTCCCCCATTTGTTGTGTCAATGCCTGCACCATATCATGGTTGCTTTCATCCATCTGTTGACGAATTACTTGCGCAGAGTGGTTCGTCAAAGTTGGCTTATGGAATCCTGGTGGAACCTGATTTAATCTACTCCCATTTCCACCATATCCTGATCCTTGCAATGGTGAAGACATCTGAACCATAGCATCAGAAAATAATGGTGACGAATTATGTAAGCTTGCCATCATTGAAGTTGGCATTCCATATGGCTGTTCTCTCCCAAACATGGGCATGGAAAAATTAGTAAATGGCCTAAAGGTGTTTCCTCCAAGAGGAGGGGTTCCCATAGGCCTTGAGTGTCCCATGGTGGAAGAACTAGGCGCATTTTGGGACCCTGAACCCGTTGGTATCGAATCCACTAATGGAGGCCTAATCTGTTCTAAAACAGGGCCAGAAACTGCTACTCCTTCTGACGAAGGGATAGGATTGGAAACTGGAATGGTTTCGTTAGGATTGTTTGAAGTGTTTGGCAAGTTAGCCATCTTTCTTTCTCTTGTTCTTTTTGGTCTCTCTACGTCGGTTACGGCTAGTTTACCGCTTCTAAGAATCATACAACGCAGCAAGGAACTTTCTGACTAAGAGGATTCCTTATTAATTTGTATTAATTTGCACTAGTCCCACCAGGTGTGCCAATTTGTTTGCTGTGATTTCTGACGAACAACCTCTGGTTAACCAATCTCTCAGAAAACTGGGTTACTTGCAGGACCAACCAAACAAGTCCTAGGACACATGTGCAATTGTTTTGTCGAATTTCTCTTAGTGTTGTTAATGATTTGTGGTTTGTTTTGTTAATAATGTCAAAGTGTTAAATGCTTTGAATTTGAAAGTAAAATAAAGTTAAAGTTTAAAACAAAAGTAAGAAAAATGGCGAAAGATGTAAAACTTTGCAGGAAAGTAAATAAAACTTGAAGATAAAATAACTTGCTGAAACAAACTTAATGATTTAAATAACTTGAAAGAAAAATGGTGTTCAACACATACATTGTTCCAAATATCAGACTCATTTTCTCTCACACTGGGTACTTCGAGTATTTACAGGATTTTTGTATATGTTTTCACACACACATTCTAAACACAAACTATCTTATTTATACAGAAACAAAATAACTGCCTAGAATGGGAAAATTCTAACTAAATGACAAGTGTCAGCCTGCATGCAATTTCCTTCTCTGAAACTTCCATGTGTCCAACTGCCAAAGGCTGCAACTTTTGAATTTTGAACTCTTCTTTTGATGACGAAACATTACATCTCTTTGTGTGTCGAAATGTCGAAGAAGAAGAAATTCTTCAAACTTTACGAACCAACGCTTCTGCCAAACACCTTCCTTCTGTCGAAACACTTGAGCTTTTAACCTTGTCAACATCTGAACATCTTCACCTCTTCTTTTCCTTATCTACTGATCATCCTCTCAGCAACAGAAATGAATTCATGTCTCAAATTTCAGAGTGTCGAAATTATGAGCTTACACCTATCAATATAGACTTCAGCATAACAAGAAAATCTTTCCAAACTCTTGCAAACATTTTTCTTTTCTTGCTAAAGTCTCACTACTTTCTTCCAATAAACCTAAAACTCCATTTTCATTTCTATCAATGGCATCTTCCAAAGCTACTACCTCCCAGAAGAAAGGTCAGAAAGCGAAAGTTTTTAACTTTGAACAAACTTTTCCTCCCTTCAATGAAATCATTGAGCCAACAACCATAAAAAATCCTCAGTTCGCTCAAGAACGCAGAGATACTGAAACCAGACATCTGTATCAGTCTCAGGTAATGATCTCCTTTATTGTTAATGATTGTCTGTTTTCCTTATCTGGTCTGATGGCTATAGTTAAGAACAGAAATGAGAAGTTGAAAGAGTTTTTCCCTTGCTACCGCAAAAATCAACCTTTAGGGCATAAATTCCACCTTTGAACCTGTACTTCGCAGAAAGGGGAAAGTTGATAAGGAATCAGAGGAGATCAGGCTCAGGAGCACTGAAGTTGTTTGACTGGTGAAGCTTACTCCTAATGATGAAGGTGAAACCCTGAGAAGGGTCTTCTCCAACTATATAATGATGTTTTCACATTAATATGACTTTGATCCATTCATGTCTCCTTTTGCTGAAAGGACGCATGGTCCTAAATTATTTACCACGACTTTTCCAAACCCCCCTTCGAAAAAGCTCCATATGGACTTTGTTTCTGTTTGGGAAGCCTTTTTTATTCCCATATTCTTTGTTTATAGGCTGAATGGTGGGATGTCAGACACAATTCTTATTGCTTATCAACCAAATTTTGTTTATATGAAATTTGGGATGGGCCAGAGCTTTCCAAAATGCCTTTATGAAAAGAAAGGCCATGTCATTTTTTCCAACAACCTTTTCGACGAATATGATGTTGTTGAGATCTTCGCCCGATGGGATGCTCAAAAAGCAGTTCTGTCCCCTGTCCATTTTCAACCTACAATCTAACGCACCCATATCTTCAATGATTGGTAGCGCAACTACTACAGTGAGAACTTACTCACTGCCATTGAATATTTTTCCCAACTTGACCTTGCTTTTGTTAATGTGCAGGAGAAGGTCAAGAAAAGTAAGTCCACTCACATCAAAGAGATACAAGCTTTTCAAAAGTACTTTGAAACCGTCTATTAACTAGATGATCTTAGTCAAACCGTTCGTGAGGTTGCTGTCACTTTGAAGGAGAAATTGTTTGCAAAAAATGGATAAGTTGAAAATCCCTTCTAACGTTCCTCGTGAGAAGCGTTATGAGGTGGCTTTTCGACTCTTTCCCCCAACATTTACTCGACTGCCTATTGCTGATTTTGGAGTGGCCCTTGCCCCTCATTTCCAGACTGGTTCGTCTGTGGGGATTCAATTAAAATCCTTCAACAGCAGTCTCAGCCAAAAGCCCAAAGGATGGTTGCGACTAAGTACACACTGGACAGTTTCAAAGGGCACCTTCATATAGGGCACGAAGACGTTCACGTCGAATCCGACATATATGAAAGTTTGAGGTCTTTATTTAACCCTTACTGAGTGATCAATTATTAACTCATAACAATTGTTTTTTCCATTTCCAGCAGTCACCAGAAGGACCACTACCAACAGAGACGTGGTAATAGAGACCGAGAACAAAGAAGGCACTAAGGTATTTCATCATCCTTACTTTCTACAACTTCTCATGTGTCCTCCTTCTAATGTTTGGTCTTTCTCTCAGACAACCAAAAAGCATTCGACGTCCCCAAGAAAGGGAAAAAAGGCTTCAAGTGCTACTACCCTCGCAAACAATGATGAATCCCCTGAGGAGCAGCCCCTCAAGAGGAAGAGGAAGACTACACAATCTCCTAGTGCTGCTGGCCAACCTTCTTCTAAGGTGGCCAAAGTTGTAAAAAAGGCACCTTCAATAAGTGGTATCGAAGCTAAACCTCCCACCCCTACGGAGAAGCCTGTTGGTGGTGCTCCTGAGAGTTCCAACTCTAGTCCAGGAGGTGAAGAGAATGAGGTATTTAGTTTTTCTTCTTATCCTTTCAATCTCTTCTTTTTTTCTTTAGCTTCGACTTAACTCTCCTTTTTCTTCTTATCAGGCTAGAGTAGGCACTTCTCAACCTCCTTCGATTGCCACACCTTCGCCCACAATCCTCTTAAACAGCCAAGGTGAGCCAACTTATCACCCAACTTCTGATTTTGGCTCCATTTATAGTTTTGTAATTGAGATTAACCAACCCATTAATACAACAGTTGTTCCTCCCGTTGTGATCAAAGCTAAATCCGCTAGTGAGCAGTCTCACACTAATGATTCTGTTTGTGAGCGTGATGACCTTTTGATCAAACACTATCTTGGCCAAGGAAGTCGTACTTCCAGGGTGATACATACATCTTTTGCTGAAGAGGTAGAAGCTAAGAAGACTGAAGAGCCTACCCCATCAAATCCAAAAGAGACGGAGGAAATGGGAGAGCAACAAACTGGTGCTCAGGATGTCGAAATAAATAGTCCAGAGCAGGAAGAAGAAAAGGAGGAAGAAGAAGGTGAAAGCAAGGGTGATGACCAACAAAACAAAGATGAGGTCAATAAAGAAAAAGAGTCTGAAAAGACTCATCAACCATTATTTGAGAAAAATCCTCATTTCCCTCCTTCCTCACAGCTCTCGACCCCAAAGGAAGACGCAACTGGTGATCGCCTGTTGGCGCTGAAATAGTCGAACCCTAGGGAGTATGCTAGGCTGAAGCTTAGGAAGAGTTTTGGCTCTTCTGAAAGCAGTTCTTCGACAACCCTTAGGGCTTCGGCTCTAGATGACTTTGTTGGTCCTCTCCTGAAAAAGATTAAGGACACATTCTTTAAAAAGGACATCCATCTTACCCTGAATATTGATCCTACTACGCGTCTTTTTTTGAAGGAATCTTTGGAACTAATGGACCTTTCGACCATCGACCCAAAAATCTCCAGTGCCCTCATGGAACTATCTACTCTGGTGAACTAGATGTCTGATGATTTCAAACTTCTTCCAAAAGTCGAAGGAATCATTGAGTCAACTGGCGTCAAGGGTGGCAATGCATGGGATCGAGCCAGGGAAGCTGAAAATAAAGTCGAAAGGTTGGAGGAGCTTAGGGCTAAAAGGGATAGAAAAATAGCTGCCAATAACATAGTCATTAAAGTTTGGGAGAAAGAGCTTGAAGAACTTCAAAAGAAAATTGATGAAACTAAGCAGCATAACCTTGAGCTGAGTCGAGCGGACAATGTTGATTTGGATGTTGAACTGATGCACACCATCGATCTTATTGATGTTGTTGATGTTCTTGACAAGGAGCTTGGGGCAGCAAAGCTTGATAAGGCTTTGTGTGAAAATCGCCTCTAGATTAGCAATCACAATTTTCTTCAGTTGCAAGGAAAGTTCCCTTTCTGACTCCAATGGCTTAGTAATATTTTTAAGACTTTGTATTTTTCCTTATGTATTAACATTTTTGGCCTTAACAAGGCCTTTATGTAATGACAATATTGGGTGTGCTTTTGTCCCTTTTACTTTATGCTTTCAGTCTTATTATTTCGACTTATATTTTATTTTCTGCATAAGTAATATTTTGAATGACTATCAAAACACTCTCTAAGTCAAACAATCTTCAACTTAAGTTTGAGTCAAAAACACGGTTGCCTTAATATTGGTCATGGCGGCTGCAAAGGAAATGCAACAAAAGTGCTTAAAAAGGTAAATGACTTTGAAAGATAAATGCTTTAAAATAAAGGCTTGTATAAGATAAATGACTTCAAAGATAAATTTGACATTGAAGATAAATTTGCTGGTGTTGCAATCACGTACATTCTCACTGCACTCTTTTCTCTACACGCGGATACTTTGAGTATACAGAGTTACATATACATATGATTTCTACACACTTATTCTAACACTAGATTAAGCTATTTATATACATTACAAAGTAACCATTTCCGATGGTTATTCCTAAGATTATCCTAGGATGATGACACTTGTACCACTAATGTTGAAAAAGCTTGATCTTGCGTCACTTGTCTCTACATTTGAATAGAAAATTACATAACTTCCCTCCAAACTTGAACGTGTCAAAACCCATGTGTCGCTCCCACCAAATGACACCGGGTCAGAAGGGGTACAGACGCGAATGGTCGGCGAAAGGAGAGAACACAAGGGTGAACTGAAAAGAGTCGCCAGCTAGGCATTTTTATCCCGAAGGAAAGGTAATGCTGCATAAACCTAGAAAGAGATGGATAAGACGGTTGCAAACCAGAGAAACTGAGAAAGGGGGTTGGTTACAACCTGGGAAGGTATTAACACCCAGATTGTCCTTTGTACTCGACGAGATCCATGCTTAAATGATTTGTGTTTAAAGGGGTATTGTTAGTGCTATTTTGTGTGCAAAAGCTGGAAAAGAATGCAAGTGTCAGTGCAAAAGAAATGTGAAGTGAATAAAAGGAGTGTCAGTGTAGGAAGAGAGTGCAAAGCTCAAGACAATGAGGCTTAAAGAATAATGCTGGAAGAGAGGGAATATACAGAGACTTTTGTTCGATAACAGTTAAGTTATGCCTACGTATCCTCTCGTGCAATGAGGAAGTCAGAACACCGTAGTTCGACTCAAAGAGACTGAAAGATGAATTGGCCTGTGAACTGCTTACTTGTCTATGCTCAAGTGTATGACCTGTCTGGCTCAGGTGCTAACTGTCTTGCATTAGACGAAAGAAGCGAGTTCTCGTTTATGAGCGAATGAGGTGAGAAAAGAATCCCGAAGGAGACGATTATTGTTTGTTTTTGGTGTTTTCAATCTTTTATTTCTTTTTGTGTTTGTCATAAGTTAATTAGCTTAAGCCTAAATCAAAGGTTAGTAAACTCATCACATCTTCCCTCTGATTAGGGGTAATGAGAATACCTTAAGTATGAAGTAAGCACCTCACACTTAATTACCATGATGTAGGATTAAGATCATTAACCTACTTGTGATTATTTAGATGTTTTTGGAGTTTTTTGTTTAGTGTTAAGTAATGAGTTTAAGCCATAATCAAGGATTTAATGGACTCATTACACCATCCTAATAGAAGGATAATAGATGAGAACATTTAAGCTGAGGAAGGCTCCTCAACTTAATCCATGATTAGGAATTAACCTCATGACAAAACAAAGCCTTTATTAAAGTGGATTTTAGTTAATGGTAAGATTAAGAAGTGAATTTTATGATTTGTAAGACAACTTGAGGGGGACTTGTCCATTAACACTAGGGTTAGTCCTTCTTAACCAATTAAGGAAGAATTAGAACCCTAATGCAAGGCCCAAGTTACAAGCTTGATGTCTTAGTGGTTTATTAGATGAATTAATTAAAGGATTTAAACACATTAAGGGTTTAACACTTAGGATTAAAGTTATATACTCCATCCTAAGAGAAGTATGCAGGCATAACCTTAATCACAAAGCCTTAAAACCTTAAGGGTTTAGTCCCTGATTATGAGATGAGAAGAGAAGACACAAAAGATGACACAGAGGTAAAACTAATGGGGGGACTAAACAAACCCTAATTGTTAACATGCTTGGGTGTTCCTAGGGTTCATGAGGCTTGCAAGAGATCTTCAAGAAAAGCCACCAAGGAAGAAACAGATGGAAGGAAGAGAAGCAGAAGAAGCAAGTCAACTTACTTCACTTAAGAAGATAAGTTGCTTGAAGAAAGATGGTGAAGAAAGAACATGAATGAGCAAGCTCACTCTAATACAAATACAAGATTCAGCAATGAATGCATAAGAGAGATGATAAGAGATTGTGAGAAGTGAAGGAAAATTCACTTCTCAAAGTAACTTACCACCTGAAAAGTTAGTAAAAGGAAATGAAAATGAAATGAAAATGAAAAGTATGCAATGATGCAAACCAAAACCAGAAGCATGTTCAAGATGCAAATGATTCTAAGAGATGATGCAAATGTATGTCATGAGATGTGAATGATCATACAAGCAATGAGAATGCAAATGAAGCATAAAGGGAGCATGAAAGTTCATGAATGCACATGGAATGTAATGAATGCATAACATGGAAAATGGATGAATAAATGATCAAGCATGATTCTAATATATCCTAGGATGTCTTAGAAGTCATGTGAATGCACAAAATGTCATGGCAAGTTCATGAATGCAAGCATATGCAAGAGGGATGCAAATGAAGATACAAAATTAGGGTTTATATGCAACATGAGATGCAAATGGCAAAGACAGAAACAAATGACATGGTAAAAAATTGAAAATGCACTCAAAGGAACCCTAAACCTATACTAGGTTACCATCCAAAGGGGGAGGTTAGAAGCTAAACCTAGAAGGAGTTATGGATTTCCTAAGTTTCTAGGGTTTTTTGGGTGATCCTAAATGTAAAATGCCAAACAAATTGAAAATGAAAGATAAAAATGAAACAAAAATGTTTTTAGACACTAGAAGTCATACATAGAACAATGCAAAAAGAATCACTCACAAACTCAACTTGGTTTAAAAGTTATGAATTTTTGAAATTAGGGTTAGAAAATGAACAATTTTAAGAACCCTAATTCATTTAAAAATGTCAAAGCATGATCAAAACCAAAAATAAATTTGTATGGTGAGTTTGAAAATGTTTCTAAATGTCCAAGAATGATCTCTGATTTTTTTGGTGATTTTTAAATACTTAAATGTATTTTTAATTAATTAATTTTCATTAATTAATTAAATAATACATTTAAATGATTTAAAAAAATACTTTTTTAATGCAAAAAATAAAAATAAAAATATTTTTGGTTTCTGAAAATTAATAAAATGTTTGATAAATATTTTCAGAATGTTTTGATGGTTTTTACTATTTTTAAAAATTCGTACAAAATAAATAAGAAAAATGTGAAATAAAATTAAATAAATGGAAAGGTATGCTGATCCAAGGCTCCAGATTCAAAGTTGGGGGTTTTTGGTTGACTGGCGCATTTTTTAATGGTTGGGATTCACTCTGGTTAATTAATTTGGATTAATTTAATTAAACGAAAATTAGGGCTAATGACATGATCTGAACCATCCATCCACTAACTAAAACACGCATCTAAGGGTCCACGTTAAATCTGGCACTTAAACTCTAATTAGGGTTAATTACTTTCAGGTGACCGGAGGGGAGCTCCGGTCTTCTTCTCCGGCGAAGCAAAAACTCTAAGTCTCTCTACAGGCCACCCCACCTCAAATTAACTGCCCAGAAATGATCCCCTACCCAAACTAAACTTAAATCAACCATCAAACATCATTTACAACACATGAACAAGGAGAATCGAACCAAATTATTTTCACGGGTGAAATTTCAGAAGGTCATAAAATGTTCATGTAGATGTCTTGAATTGGCAGAATTTTTGACCAACAAGAAATATTGAATTCAGTTCAGAATGTCCTATCAAATGTTGGGACATTATCAAACAGAGTATATGAATTTATTTCAGGATGTCTCACCAGATGTTGGGACATTGTGTTAATGACTTAAGTTCAGTTTTTCAGGATGTCCCAACAGATGTTGAGACATCTCAAACCTGCTACCAGAATTAATTATTGACTAACTGATCAGAGATATTTAAGGAGAGTTATCTGGAATTAATTAATGATGGATAAAAACAGAACAAGGCGCATCTGTAGGGAGTTTTATATTGAGGATTCAGATTAAAACAAAAGACCTAAATCACCTAGAATCTAGGAAGTAACAAACCCTAAATTCAAGGTGGAAGCTGCATGCGCATTAGGGCTGGATCATCCTACAGAAAGCCCAAATTACAGATACCTATTTAATCAACATAAACTCACAGAATTGGGTACGAATTTCAGAAGACCAAATAGGGTGTCTAGTGTTTTAATAGCAGGTTGTTTTTATTGTATCACTTTATGAGCTTTTAAACAAAAGTGCATTTGTGACTTGATTGAAACTGTGAAGTAAGATCAAGCTGTTTTGTTTGAAGGATGTCTTCAATTTTATTAAACTTGTAAACTTGATCACTGTGTGATTGAGGGTGAGTGAGTAGGGTACTCTTATCTAAGTTGTGTCTTAGGTAGAAATTGCATTGGGTAGTTATTAAGTGATAGATTAAACAGGGTGGTTTAAGTCTAGAATTAATATTACTTATAGTGGATTTCCTCCTGGCTTGGTAGCCTCCAGATGTAAGTGTGGTTATACACTGAACTGGGTTAACAAACTTCTGTGTTGTTTACTTTTCTTGCTATTTAAGTTTTGGTTAAATCTGTCAAGTGTTGGGACATCTCTTAGGACATCTCATACCTGATCACAGAATTTCAGTTCATTTTCCACCATTTTCCATTCTAAACACATCACGATGATCCTTAGAGCATGCACTTTCAGTTTATAACAAGAAATCAAAGCTTTGTGAAAAATTGTTCTTGACCATACCTGAGCTGGAAAACTTCAATGGTGAGCTTCCAGACCTCCTACTTGTCCAAATGAACTCCCTTGGTCCTTTTGAAGCTAGTGGAATGCTTCAAAGCCTTTGATGGTGGCTAGTTTGAAGGTTCCAGTTCTGGTGTAGCAGAATTTGAGGTTTGTGTATATGATGTTTCAGGCTATTTTAATGGTTGATTCTTGTTCTATGTATGATGTGTGACTTGTTGGTGAAGAAAATTTTGAAGTTTGATGGTTGTGGAAGGAGTTTCGAAGAGATGAAGTTTTAGGCAAGTTTTGTGAATCCTGAGTTGTGGGAGTGTTCAGGCTTGTGTGTGGTGTGTTTTGGATTGCTTTTGATTTGTATAAGGTATTGTGATTGGTCAGAAAGTTGGTAATGTCACAGCTTGATTGGTATGGGTGAAAATGCAAAAAGTCAAAATTATGTGTACCACAAGCATGGGCTGGAACAAAAGTGGTTCAATGGGGTGTCTTTCTTCAGCATGGTTTATGGTGAGCCCTAGGATCAAAAGAAGGCAGCTGGATGGCTTGGATAGCAAGATGGCATAGGTTTTGCATTTTGCCCTCTTTGAAGTTTCTTGTGAAACAAGGCAAGAAATATTGGGAATTCTTGGGCAATTTGCAGCAAAATGGATCATGTGATGTTGTTATGATGTTTTGAGACCAATTAGAAGTCATACCAACCCTTGGAAACCATTCTTGCAAGAATTCCCTTTTTTTGAATTTTATGGAAAATGGTTTATGGAAGCTTGTGATCCAAGGCATGAACCTTTGTGGATTTTGTGCAATTCTGATTTTGATAAGTTGCAATATGTTATAATGATACAAAGAAGTCAGTTAGAGGTCTTGAAAGTGTTTAGAACTTGAATTTGCAAAAATCCCTCTTTGGCATGAAACTTGAAATTATGTGATTTTTGCCAAATTTGGAAAGCCATAACTTGAGTTCCAAAATGAATTAGATCTTGTTCTTTTAATTTTTGAAAAGAGAATGATCCAATCTACAACTTTCATGACAAACAATTTTTCATTTGAAGCATTTTTGGTTGAGAAAGAGGAGGTTGAAAAACTTTCCCAAAATAGAAAGTTTACATTACAAGTCATTTCCATTTTTGGAAACTTTTGGTTTTGCTCATTTTCCTCCAACTTTGTGAACTTCTAAACACTTCATTGATCAAATAAAGACCATATAACTTCAATTTGATGAAAAATCCACTTTGGTTCCATGTTGGGGGGTCTCAGATGCCCCGATTTTACTCTGACTTGCTCAAGAAGTTACCCAGTGACCAGATGACTTCCATAATGAATTTCTTCATCAAACTTGGTATGCATGATCCTTATAACATATTGATACCAATAGAAACAAGAATGACCAAAAAATTTGGAGTTATGGCCTCTGAAACCAAAACCCTAATCTTAGGTCATCTGTGCAGTTAAACCTTGGCTCTGCTTCCATGCCTTGCCAGTTCTTGTGATTCTTTGGCTTCCTTGATCTTTGGAGGATAAAATATGATGATTGAACATACATGGAACCTCTTGAGATGATTGAAGACCTTTGGAGTGGCTCAAAAGGATCTTGGATTGCTCAGATCACAAACCCTAGATGCAGATGAACTTGAACTAATGCAGTGAAGCAAAAATGCAATATGATGTGGTATGATTGAACTAATGCAAATATGAGAGATCACAAACCATGGTGTGAAATTAGTGAGGGAAAATTTGGGGTGTTTACAGCTGCCCCTATTCAAACATGAGTTAGCTGTGCAGGATGTAAGCGACGGGCTTAACAGACGAACAAGATAACTTGTGGTTGAATACCAAAGACAGTCCAGAATTTGCACTCACTGGGTGTGAAGAAGAAAAGGGATATAGATTGTAAGATGAAAGTATAGTATGATTATAAATATGCGGGCGATGGAGGACGACCATCGGGCAGAGGACGACTGCTGGGGATAAAGTAATGACGGGGACGGCCGATATGCTAGGGAAATAAGGGGATCATGATGGGAACGACCATCAAATAAAGTAACAAAGATTATCTGGGGATCAAAGGTAAAGGAAATGATGGGGACGACCATCGGTTTAAGGAAATAAATGAAGTAATGATGAGGGACGGTCTTCAAAGGTGGAGGACGATCACCTAGCAGGGGACGACTGCTCTGTTGGGGATAAGGATGAGGGACGGTCATCCAAGGTGAAGGACAATCACCTGGCAGGGTACGGCTGCTGAAAATATCATGACATAGGACGAATGCCGGATAGAAAAGGTCGACGATGGGGACGATCATCGGATAATCATGATGAAGGACGATCATCAAGAGGTGAAGGACGATCACCTAGCAGGGTACGGCTGCTCTGGGGTTTATCATGTCATAGGACGAATGTCAGATAACAAGATCAACGATGGGGACGGCCATCTGATAAAATGATGAAGGACGATCATCAACAGGTGAAGGACGATCACCTAGCAGGGGACGGCTGCTAAAATATCACGACATAGGACAAATGTCGGATAGAAAAGGGTTCCAATAATGGAGACTCCACTGAGGGAATGATGAGGGACGGTCATCAAAAGGTGAAGGACGATCACCTGGCAGGGTACGACTGCCGAAAGTATCATGACATAGGACGAATGTCAGATAGAAAAGAAATTTTGCTGGAGACTTTGCTGGGGAAAGGTATAAGTGTTTGACACTGTGTATAGATTAAAGATGCGGACGAGCATCCTTAAGACTATGATACAGACGAGTATCGGTAGAAACAAACGCTGACGCATCTTCAGAGATGATGATACGGACGAGTACCAACTGATTAACAAAGAACACGGACGAGTGTTGAATCTGAGGGGAAAATAAGTGTGTATACAAGACACGGACGAGTATCTGTATGAGTAAAGATAAACATGAGTGAGACATAGACGAGTGTTCAACTTGTTGGGGAGAGTATGACACTGACGAGTGTCAAAAGAGAAAGTGTATAAGTTATGAACTTATGAGTGTAAAAGGTAACCCAGTGATCTGCGGGGTAAGATGACACGACGGGTGTCAAAAGAAGTGTATTATAAACAAGTGTTTGGTTTACAATAAGTGATTTAGGCAACCATGTTGGGGATTGGTGACACGGACGGGTGTCAGGAGAGTGTATGGATATCTGTTTGGTTTATATCTGCGGGGGAAGATATGACACGGACGAGTGTCGAAAGTATATATGAACATGTATTTGTGAGTGCAAAGGGGACGCTTTGGTTTTCGGCTGAGGATATGTGAGATGATACGGACGAGTGTCGGGAAAAACAAGTTATGTATAAGTATCTGTTTGTAGAGAGTGTTTTGGCGGCTTTACTGGGGAAAGATGACACGGACGAGTGCCAAAAGGAGCATGCATCTGTATTTTGAGGGGTGCAAAGGGATGCTTTGGTGTTTTGTGGGGACTGTGAGTCTACATTATTGATGGAATGTTGGTATTTACAGGTGACTGATTTAAAACCTGGCTTATGATTATGTAATATGTTTGATTTTTTCCGTAATGCTCCGTATTAGACGGAATGCTACGCTCTGAGGGGAAATATGATGTAAATGCTATTATTATGCAAAAGATATTGATCCATGACTCGGATCCCGCTGTTGTGGAGATCTCTGACTGATCTGCTTGAAAGAAGGTCCCAACTGGGGATGAGATCATTGGTAGATCTGATAAGATGTACAACTCTGCTTGGGGAAATAGGTCACTGATAGACCTATCTTTGTAATGAGGAGCCCAGTTGGGGATGAAAAACCTTCCGTCACTTTGTTGTGTGAGAATTTTAGACATTGCTCTTCTGGGAGAGGCTGGAGCTCTGTGCGGGGATGGTTCCCTGTCTAGCACTCGGCTGGGGAAGAAAAAGATCACTGAACGATCTTCCCAGAGATTTCTGCGGGGATCCTGTTAAGGATGATAATATCTGACAGCTCAGCTGGGGATATGAGCACCTTCTGGTACTGCTCTGAAAGATGTGCTAGAGAAGTGATGCCTGGCAACTCCGATGGGGAGAAAACACTTATGGTGTTGTTTGGAAGATGTGCTGAGGAAACGATGATTTGGCAGCTTTGCTGGGGAAAACCTTTCATGCCCCATGTTGCGCTCTGAATACCTGCAATCTTGTATTGACAAAGAAACGCATAAGTAGCCTGAGGTATCCCTTACCGGATTCCGTCATAGGAGTTAGACACTCCCGAGAGTAAGAAAATATTTCCTACAAGCATGTGATTAGAAAGGCACATCTGTTTTTATGCAAACATTATATCAAGGATATCAGACATTTTGGCGATTAAAATGTATAAGACGGAGTGTGACTGAAAACTCTGATTTTATTGATTTGTGTGCCCTGAATTGGCAAATACAGTCAAAGAAACAAATCCCCTGAAATGAGGAGATTGTTACAAATTGAGAAAAATGAAGGTGTTGGCAATGTTGACGACGCTTTAGCGAGCTTCCCTTTGCTATGACTCGTATGACCTTGACGTTCTTCTCCTCTTGCTTTCTGAAGGAGGCTGATTCTGACCGATGCTTTAACCCTTCGAAGCTTGCCATGTTGCGAGTGACACAGACGAATTCAAAATACAGTTGTTCGCTTATTCCCTTATTTTTGCGTGGATCGCCCTTTCGGGTTTTCAATCCACCGGGATACCCATTTTTGCCTGAGCTGTCCAATGCGGCTTTTCAACTCAGCGGGTGTACATATTTTTTTTGTTTATTCCCTTATTTTTTCCCGAGTCTTTTATTATGTTTTTGACTCGTCGGGATGCCCTATTTTTTCCTGGACTTACATTCTGTTTTTATGTCCAGAGGGTCTTTTTATGCGCAGTATTTTTTAACTGCATCTGAATTCACAGGGGATAAGAAATCTTCACCATCCATAGTAGTGAGCATCAATGCTCCACCAGCGAAAACTTTCTTTACTATGAATGGACCATCATAATTCGGAGTCCACTTGCCCCTGTGGTCTGTATGAAGAGGAAGGAGTCTTTTCAGCACTAGTTCTCCTACTTAGTATTCTCGAAGCCTGACTTTCTGATCGAAGGCTTTCTTCATTCTTTTCTGATATAACTGCCCATGACAGATTGCAACTAATCTCTTCTCTTCGATCAGATTCAGTTGATTGTACCGAGAATAGACCCATTCTGCTTCATTCAACTTGACATCCATCAGTACCCGCAAGGAAGGTAATTCAACTTCAACCGGTAGGACTGCCTCCATACCATACACAAGTTGATACGGTGTTGCCCCAGTGGATGTTCTGATTGAGGTACGGTACCCATGCAAGGCAAATGGTAGCATTTCATGCTAGTCTTTGTAGGTGACCACCATCTTTTGCACAATCTTCTTGATATTCTTGTTAGCTGCCTCAACAGCGCCATTCATCTTTGGTCTGTAAGGAGAAGAGTTATGGTGTTGGATTCTGAAGTCCCGGCACAGTTCTGCCATCATCTTGTTGTTCAAATTGGAACCATTATCAGTAATGATTCGCTCGGGCATTCCATATCGACAGATGATGTCTCTCTTTAGGAATCGGGCTACCACCTGCCTGGTGACACTTGCATATGAAGCTGCTTCAACCCACTTGGTGAAGTAATCAATGGCTACCAGGATGAATCTGTGGCCATTTGAAGTAGTCGGCTCGATCTTTCCAATCATATCAATGCCCCACATGGCAAAGGGCCAAGGTGAAGACATCACATTCAAAGGATTTGGAGACACATGCACTTTGTCTGCATAAATCTGGCATTTGTGGTACTTTCTGGCATAAGCACAACAGTCTGCATCCATTGTGATCCAGTAGTAACCTGATCTTAGCAATTTCTTAGCCATTGCATGCCCTCCAGCATGGGTACCGAAAGATCCTTCATGCACTTCGTGCATCAACAAGTCTGCTTCTGCCTTATCAACACATCTGAGAAGTACCATGTCAAAATTTCTCTTGTACAAGGAGCCATCAGCATTCAGGAAGAAACCACCAGCTAACCTTCTTAATGTCTTCTTATCATTGGATGATGCCCCAGGTGGGTATGTTTGATCCTCTAAGAAGCATTTGATGTCATAGAACCAAGGCTTATCATCTTTAGCAATGTCCACAGAGAACACGTATGCTGGTCTGTCAAGTCTGGATACTGAAATCCGAGGCACAAAGTTGGCAGCTTGAACTTTGATCATGGATGAAATGGTCGCCAGAGCATCTGCAAACTGATTTTCATCTCGAGGGATATACTAAAGTTTGACTGCGGTGAAGAAAGTCAGTAATCTACTCGTATAATCCCGGTATGGAATCAGATGCTCCTGGTGAGTGTACCATTTTCCGTTGGTTTGATTGATTACCAGAGCTGAATCTCCAAACATAGTTAAAGTCTTGATCCTGAGGTCAATGGCTTCCTCAAGACCCATGATACAGGCTTCGTATTCAGCTTCGTTGTTAGTATAGTTAAAGGTGAGTTTTGCCGAGAAAGGCATATGAACTCCTTTAGGTGTAATAAGTACTGCACTAACTCCACGACCATTCATATTAACAGCTCCATCAAACATCATTGTCCATTCTTATTCTGGGTCAGGCCCTTCAGTGTGAACAGGCTCTTCATGATCTTTTTTTTTATGAACATGATGTCTTCATCAGGGAAGTCAAATCTCATAGGCTGGTAATCATCAATGGGTTGCTCAGCAAGATAGTCAGACAATATACTGCCTTTGATGGCTTTCTGAGATGTGTACTGAATGTCATACTCTGTGAGAATCATTTGCCATCTCGCAACCCGTCCAGTTAGCGCTGGCTTCTCAAATATGTACTTGACTGGGTCCATTTTTTAGATCAACAAAGTAGTGTGGGTCAACATATACTGTCTTAGTCGGCGAGCAGCCCACGCTAAAGCACAACAAGTTTTCTCGAGCAGTGAATAACGTTGTTCACAGTCGGTAAACTTTTTGCTTAGGTAGTATATTGCATACTCTTTTCGACCAGACTCGTCTTGTTGGCCCAGCACACACCTTATTGACTCTTCTAATACTGTCAAGTACATTATTAGAGGTCTTCCTTCAACTAGAGGCATAAGGATTTGAGGCTCTTGTAAGTACTCCTTGATATTTGTCAAAAGCCCTTTGGCAGTCTTCATTCCACCTGACCTTTTGTTCTTTTCTTAACAACTTGAACAAGGGTTCACAGGTTGCTGTAAGATGAGATATGAACCTTGAAATGTAGTTCAATCTACCTAGAAACCCCCAAACTTCACTTTCAGTATTTGGTGCAGGCATCTCTTGAATGGCTTTGACTTTGTCAGGGTCAACTTCAATTCCCTTTTCACTTACAATGAATCCCAGCAGCTTACCGGATCGCACCCCGAATGTGCATTTGTTGGGGTTTAGCTTCAGCTGGTACTTCCTCAGACGTTTGAATAGCTTCAACAGATTCACCAGGTGGTATTCTTCTGTGAGGGACTTGGCAATCATGTCCTCCACATAACATTCAATTTCTTTGTGGATCATGTCGTGGAATAACGTCACCATAGCCCGTTGATAAGTGGCACCAGCATTCTTCAGTCCGAACGGCATTACCTTATAACAGAATGTGCCCCATGGTGTGATGAAAGTTGTCTTCTCCATGTCTTCAGGTGACATTTTGATCTGATTATATCCTGAAAATCCATCCATGAAGGAGAACACCGAGAAATGAGCCGTATTGTCGACCAATACATCAATGTGAGGTAATGGGAAGTCATCTTTCGGGCTGGCTCTGTTCAGATCCCGGTAATCCACACACATTCGTACTTTGCCATCTTTCTTAGGCACAGGTACAATGTTAGCAACCCACGGCGGGTAACTAGTCACAACAAGGAAATCGGCATCCCACTGCTTTTGTACCTCTTCTTTTATCTTCATAGCCATATCCGGACGAGTACGGCGCAACTTCTGTTTTACTGGAGGACAGTCTTCCTCTAGAGGCAGCTTATGCATAACAATGTCGGTATCCATACCTGGCATGTCCTGATAAGACCAAGCAAAAACATCCACATACTCCCGCAGCATATCAATAGGTTGTTCCTTCACTGAATCTTGCAGACGGGCCCCGATCCTTACTTCATTCAAGTCTTCTTCGGTACCAAGATTAACCGTCTCAACTTCCTCCTGACGAGGAGTGATAACCCTCTCCTCTTGCCTTAACAGTCTGGCTAGCTCTTCAAGTAGCTCATAATCTTCTTCAACCCCTTCATCGACTTGATTAATCGGATTGTCAAAGTCATACGAAGTCATAGCAGTGTCGTTGTCGGTGCAGTCTGGAGGGCACTCTCTGCAAGGGTTTAGATTGGTTCATTTTAGTGATCAGTTTTATCTTGTTTAGAAAAAAGGTGAAAATGAAGTTATTATTTTGAAAAACATTGCCATTTTATTATTTTGTACAAAAAATGAAAAATGAAAACAGTGAGCGAAAAATGATTCGTTTGCAAAAGATGTCCTGATATTCATTAATTGATCGTTTGCACAAAATACAGGATGGCCCGATTACAAAATGAGCCCTGACATCTTGGGCAAGATGCCGGACTTGATGCATGCTTAAAGACAGGAAATAATAATTACTCTGCAGGAGTAACTCTTATAATTTCCTGGGAAGTCCAGTTTGAGACTTGGTTCCCCGGGATCCTTGGACGTATCCATTTTTCCAGGTTGCATTCGTCTTCTTCCTCGTCTTCCAAACTGTTCATAGCATCCAGGGTAAGCATTCCCCTGGTGACAAATTTGGGCTCCATTGTAGCCTCTGGTTGATCTTGTCGAGTTGGTCTGTAACCCCGCTGGCTAACAAAAATGTCTTCCTCTCCGCAGATTATGATGATCTGGCCTTCCCACTCAAATTTTAACTTCTGGTGAAGGGTAGATGTAACAGCGCCAACTGTGTGAATCCAGGGTCTACCCAAGAAACAGCTGTAGGCCGGCTGTATGTCCATCACGAAGAAGGTAGTTTTAAAGGTTTGTGGGCCAATCAACACAAGCAGATCAATCTCTCCAAGCACTAATCTCTTAGAGCCATCAAATGCTCTCACCACCAAGTTACTTAGACGTAATGCCAAACCATCATACTCCAGCTTCACCAAGGCTTTCTTTGGTAGGACATTGAGCGAAGACCCAGTGTCTACCAGCACATGAGAAAGAACAACACCTTTGCACTCTAAGGCGATTTGTAAAGCCTTGTTATGATTGCGTCCCTCCGTCGTTAAATCAGCATCTGTGAAGCCCAGTCCATGACTGGTGTTAACATTTGCAACCACTGTTTCCAGCTAATTAACCGTGATCTCTTCTGGCATGTAGGCTGCGTGCAGGACCCTCAACAGTGCATTCCTATGGGCTTCGGATCACATTAACAATGATAATATAGAGATTTAGGAGGGCGTCTGATGAAGCTGGTCCACCACTTTGTAATCACTCTTTTTTATTATTCTCATGAACTCGTCCACGTCTTGTTCAAAAGACATCTTCGGAGTTTCTTTAACAGTTGGTTCTTCAAGTACCACATTCTTCCCTTTTGCTTTAGCAGCTGCTTCTGCTTCAGCATTGGGCCTTGGTGTTTGTGAGGCAAAAAGGCGTCCGCTTCTGGTGAAGCCTCCGCCTCCCCCAACATTGTCAACTTGTGGCGAAGGGGTTGATGAATCTAGAGTAATTTTCTTCCCATTGCAGTTGAGATCAGAGTCGTAGTTCCAAGGTATGGCATTACTGCTTTCATAAGGAACAGGTCCAGGTACCATAATGGTGACCAGATTGATTGTTAAAGCGGAAGGAACTGTGATGGTATGCCGATCATAGTAGATTGTGACTGGAGATCTGACAGGAGGTGTTGCAGTTTGTTGTTGGAAATTGTGGTTGGGATGAACATTTGCCGGGTCATAATAGATCGTGATCGTTGAGACATCTTCATTAGTGTTCGCTAGTGTTGTAGGCGTTTCCGTTGATAAAATGGGTGTTGATGTTGTAAAAGTAAATGTTGTTGAACTCTGATTTGTTGAAATAATGGATGGAGTGATGGCCGAAGTTGTGGATGAATCAGTGGGTATGATAGTTGTTGCTGTTGTAGGAGGATCTGTTATTGATGAAGGAAGAGTTGTTGAAGTTGTAGGAGCCGTTGTGGTAATTTGCAAAATTCAATCTCTGATGAGGCCATCTATGCCAAACCTTAGCTTCTCACAACCATTAATAGCAGTTTTACATGATTCGCAGCAGGCTCCACATCCCGGGAACACTTGGCATCTTAAGAGTTGAGTTTTGACTTCCGCCAACGGTGTTTGAATCTGTGTCACACTGTCAATCAGTGCAGATGGTTGATCCTCTTTTATGGCATTAATCCTGGGCCCACCATGATTAGGCATAGGATTTCTGTTAACATTTGGAGGAGGTGCAAAATTGAGAGCTTTGGAATCGACCAAATCCTGAACCTTCATCTGTAAGGCTCTACATTTCTCGAAATTGTGACCAGGCGCGTTGGAGTGAAAGGCACACCTGGAATTGGCATCATAATTCTTTGGGAGGTTGAGAGGATCTGGTGGAGCCAACGTCCTTAACTCAACCAGGTTAAGCTTCAGGAGTTGTGGCAGTAAGGCAGCATAAGGCATAGGGATGGGGTCAATCACCATATTTTTCTGAGATGGCCTCTGTTGAAAGGGGCGTTGTTGTTGGTTGTTGTTGTTGAAGTATGTTCTTTGTTGCAGAAAATGAGATTGTTGTTGATAGTGTTGTTGTTGTTGAGGATAAAGTGGTTGTTGTGGAACTGGAGCCGGGATAGTAACGGCTGCTACTGATCTGTGAGAATACTGGGGTCTGCCCCTGCTTGCATGGATAGCATTTGTTTCACCCGCCCTCCGGGGGCCTGCAAAAGGTTTTCTGGGGTTGTTGGAGGAGCTGGCACCATTGTCAGAGATTTTGCCCATCTTCAAAAGACTCTCAATTCTCTCACCAGCTATCACTACATCGGCAAAACTGGTGGAAGCGAAAGCAGCAAGTCTATCAATATAAGCCCCCTGCAAAGTGTTCATAAACATGTCGGACATCTCTCTTTCTGACATGGGTGGCTGGACAGCAGCAGCAAGCTGTCTCCACCTCTAAGCATAATCCCGAAAGCTTTCCCTTGAAGACTGAGACATGCCCATTAGAAGAATTCTATTGGGAGCCATGTCTAGGTTGTACTGGTATTGCCGGATGAAGGCTTCGGCCAAGTCTTTCCAACATCTTATAGTGGCCCTTGTCAGATGCGAATACCATTCTCTTGAAGCTCTAGTCAGGCTGTCCTCAAAATAGAACATCCATAACTTCGCATCCATGGTATAAGCCTTGAGTCTCCCCAAGAAAGACTGCAGATGAGTACGCGGGCAGGAGGTACCATTATACTTCTCAAAGCATGGGGGTTTGAATTTGTGGGGAATCCTCACGCCATCTACCAGCCCCATATCCATCACGTCAAAGCCTAAAGAATTCTGGGATTCCAAAGATCTTAACTTTTCAGAAATCTCATCCAACCTCCTGTCATACACCTCATCCCCAGCTCCAATAACAGTGAATTGTTCTTCTTGGGGATCCTCTTGCAGGATTCTGCCCCCAGCTTCATTACATTGAACATTCCTCGTGCCATTAACATCTGGATTCAAATGGGGTCCATACTCTGGTGGGTCGATACGAGGCTGCCCTCGTTCATTATTGTTGGTTCCTCCTGTTCCAAGGTGGGGCTCTTCAGGTGTTTGCCTTTCTACCAGCTCTCTCAACCTCTCTTGGCTCTGGGCTAAGCCAGTCATCACAGCCATAAACTGAGACATTTGGTTTCTTATTTTGACCCTTTCATTTACCATCTGATTTCTCACTTCATTCAGGTCCTGCTGTACCTGTTCCATCTGAATGCCTAGAAGGTTGTTACGAGTTGGGTACCGATGTGTGCGGTTGACAGGGAACACTCGGTGACGAGCAATGTTTCCTGAAACCACAACAAAGTGAGAAACAAATAATAAACAAAAACCTACAAAACAAAGAAAAAAAAGTTAGTATGCAATGCACTATGCTTATTTGTTTTCCAAGGTATCCGGTTTGGTTCTTGGTTTCGACCTTTCTAGACCTCGAGGAGATGCTTGATGATGTTGAGAAAAGAAGCCCAATGAAACAAACTAAATATATTTACAAATGATGAAAAATACATAGTCTGTTTACAATACATGCCCATGGTGGGTCAAAAATACAACAAAAAGGAAAAGTACATCAAAAGAAAGGAAATACAAGCAAAAGGAATCAGACATCCAGTCCATAGTCATCTTCCCTGACTTCCTTCAGGAGTGCCTCAGTCACCGGACCAGCTGGGTGCTCTGTAATGGTCTTAATGAGGAGGTTCCTGGTAGCAATGGCATTGGTCATCTTCTTATGCCTGTCATAATCCTTTGATCTCTTTAACCCCGCTCGGAGCTTCAATTCTGATATCTCCTTCTGAGCTGCCAACAAAGCTTCCTGTTGCTTCTTCTCATTGGCCTCCAGCTGCTCAATCTTGGCCTGAGTCCTCTGGTCTTCTTGTGCACGGGCTTCATTGATCCTGATCCACCTAGCCTGGCTCTCCTCCAGGTAATGCTCAGCCCTAGATTTCTGAATCTTGGCCTCCTTGCAGGCATTCTTCAATATTTGTTCCCCGACTCTTGCTTTCCTTATGTAGTCCTTTGTTCTTTCAATCTTGGTCAGATGCTCAATCTTGAGTTTTTCCAATCTCTCAATGTCTAGACGACTGTCACTTCTTTCCCAAAGAGTCTTCTTCAGGGCTTCAGATAACTGATTATTCCTCTCTTTCAGCTTTTCAAATTCCTTCAGGCTAACAGTTGCTGCAGGCTGTACTGTAGAAGGTCCAGGTGTGTCTTCCAAGGTGAAAGGCATTTTGGTAATCTAAGCTCTAGTACGGGACCAGTAAGAGTACTGAGCTGAAGCAACATTGTTACACCTTCCAAGGATGGTTGTCCCTTTTGTCTGAATGTTGTCCCAAGCCCAAGCAGCTTGCCTGACAACAGCTGAATTAGGATGCACTTCACAGTATAGGGTCTCATCTAAATCCTGTCCTCCGGGAGGGTGAACTAAGGCATATCCCAATTGTCTCTTAAACAGTAAAGGTTTGTAATTGATGCAACCTTTTACTCCTATTAGAGGCACATTAGGGTATTGCCCACAGCTGGTAATAATATCCTTGCCTTTGGTGCTTTGGGTGCACCATCTGATATCATCTGATGTTAAGGCAATGAACCTTTTGGCCCAATTCTTCTGCTGGTGTGGGTTCAAGAAAGCATCTGATTTAGGCAGGTGTCTGAGTAGCCAAGAGTAGAAAAAGGGAGCATAGCATCTGACCAACTTCCCCCTTTGTTTTTCATTTCTCTGATGGATGGATTAGTAAAAATCTCCTAGCAATGTAGGCACAGGGTTCCTTAGCAAGAACAAGAGGATGTCATTCTTACTGACAAATTTAAGCTCAACTGCAAACAATATAGCCCCATATATGCTGAGGGCTAAAAGTGCACAATCTTCCCTCCATTCTCCCAATGTAGCCTTCAGGATGGCCTGAGAAATCAAGAAGTCCAGATGTAAGCCAGGAATCCCAGCTTTTGTTGTCATGTTTTACTCAATGAGGGCAGGTTCCAAGTGTAATGCCCTTGCTATCTCTTCACTTTTGGGAGCAGTCATCTCTGGGTTGAAGGGGATCCCTCCTCTAATAGGCACTCCAATCAACAAAGAAAACTCTTCCAACAGAGGCCCCATTTGGAAATCTGGAAAAGTGAAGCATCTGAGTGGGGGGTCATAGAACTGCAAACATGTGTGGATCATGCTTCTCTGAGAAGAATCAAGATCCATAACCATGTCTAAAATACCCCCATAGTGCTCTCTAAACAGTGGGATGTGGTCAGGTGTGATAAGATACTGGACCTGCCTGATACCAGTCAATATGGGCTCAAAGAAATGATAAGATATGTTGCTCTTCCTTGGAATATCCATGAGTGCTGGTGAAGAAGCTGAAGTCAAATGCTAATGAAGATCAATGACTGAAAAGCTGGGGGTAAGTCTCTGACAAAATGATGCTAATGAGTCTCTGACAGACTGAAGGAGATAGCTGAAGCAAATGCTGAAGAAGATAACTGAAGCAGAGTTCAAAGCAATAGAAGGGGTCAAAACCAAACCAAGTAATGAGGTGGTGTAAACACCCCAAATTTGCCCTCACCTATTTACACAATGGCTTGTGATCTTTTCATATGCATAAGTTCAATTACAACATCTCATATTGCATAGTTGCTTCACTGCATTGCTTCCAAGTCATCTGCATCTAGGGTTTGTGATCTGAGCCATCCCTGAGCCACTTGAGCCACTCCAAAGGTCTTCAATCACTCCAAAGGGGTCCATGTATGTTCAAACATCATATCATATCCTAACCAAGTCAAGAAAGTCAAAGAATCACAAGAACTGAGAAAGGCATGGAAGCAGAGCCAGGTTTAACTGCACAGATGACTTAAAATTAGGGTTTTGGTTTCAGAGGCCATAACTCCAAATTATTTGGTCATTCTTGTTTCTATTGGTCTCTATAGGGTATAGGGATAATGCATATCAATTTTCATGAATAAATTCCATGGGGAAGGCATCTGATCAATATATGACTTCTTGAGCAAGTCAGTGTAAAATCAGGGCATGTGAGGCCCCCAATGACCCAAACAAAGGGTGTTCTTCATCATTTTGAATGTGTATGATCTTTATTTGAACATAGAAGATGTTAGAAGTTCACAAAATTGAAGAATTTCAAGCCATTTGCAAAATTGCCTTTTTGGGAAAGTGACTTGTAATGGAAACTTGCCATTTTGGGAAAGTTTTTCAACCTCCTCAAATTGATTCAAAAATGCTTCAAATGAGAAAAATTTGGTCATGAAAGTTGTAGAATGGATCCTTCCCTTTTCAAAAAGTACAAGAACTCATTCTAATTCATTTTGGATCAAAAGTTATGGCTTGTCAAAGTTGGGAAAAATCACATAATTTCAAGTTTTGCACCAAAGAGGCAAAGTTGCAAAACCTCTTGCCAAGGCAAAATGTGACTTCAAATTGACTTCTAACCTTTGCACAAACATGAATCATGGCCTAAAAATCAGATTGCATAAAAGAACCTCCCATTTTCATGACTTATGCTTCAAGTAATCACAAAAGGGCCAAAAGATCACAAAGTTGCAAAACCTCTCACAAACCCTAATTCACTTGCTAATTGGCCTCAAGACTGATTCTATGGCTCTCCTCAATCCTTGCTGCGCAGGACACCCCTTTGTCCTTGGCCTGCCATTGACCCATACCTCTCTTACACAAAAAGTTGACTTTATGCAAAATGACCCATACCAATCAAGCTAGGCCACACCAACTCCACAGACCTATCACAGTGTGATACATGGACAAAATGAGACTCAACGCATAGCACACACAAGCCTGAAACATCTCATAAGCCATAGTTCACAAAACTCTCCTCTTATGCACTTTCCTTCGAATCTCAGCACGCAAGCATCAAACATCAAAACAAACTTCATAGAATCACTCAACATGTTCCCCTGATCATTTCCCAACCCTCATTTGTCCCTGAAACCACCTCAAACAGAAACACGATTTCTCACTTCCCTTGAACAGAACTTCATCAAACTCTTAAACCAGCCACTTTAAACTCCAACCAAGCTTCAAAGCTTCATCAAGAGGATCATTGGAGCCATTTTGAAGCAAAGAAGCAGGCAGAAAGCTCCTGGATTGAATGCTCCATTTCAGGTGAGCTCAAGAACTTTTTCTCCAGAAATTTGTTTTTAAGTTCCTAAATGAATCTATGTGATGTGCTAATCATGCTGATATGTTTAGTTTTGCAAATGGTTAAGTATTGAGTATGTATGAAGCTTCTGAAATTTTTTGACCTAAAAACATTTTGATTCGATTCAGCTTTGATACGAAAAATAAATGTGTTTTGATTGATGATTCTTGTTGTATGATGTATGGGGTTGGATTCTGGGCAGATAGATTATGTTTTAGTGACCTAGGGAAGAAGTTAGCAATTTTCAGGGAGGGGTGTGGCCGGAGAAGATGACCGGAGGTCATTTCCGGCCACCTGAATGTCATTAGGGAATTAATCGCATTTAGGGAAAAGTTTGAATTTGGACCATAGATCTGGCTGACTTTCGTTGACTCCCGCGTGTTTGAAGGGCTCAGATCACCCCATTAAGCCCTAATCCACGTCATTAGTTTAATTAATTAGGATTAAAATTTGAATTTGCCAGAATCAATCCTAGCCACTGAAACGCGCGCCAGTCAATTCCGCCCTCTGACTTTGAATCTCAGCCTCAGGATCTTCATACTTTTCATTTTATTTCATTTTCTTTTCATTTAATTTGCACGAATTATTTAAAATAGTAAAATACATTTAAAAATTCTGAAAATTTTTATCAAATCTTTTATTAATTTTCAGAACCCAAAAATATTTTTATTTTTATTTTTTGCATTAAAAATCATTTTTAAATTATTTAAATGTTTATTTTTAATTAGTTAATGAAGATTAATTATTTAAAAATGCATTTAGGTATTTAAAAATCACAAAAAAATTCACATTGCATTTAAAAACATTTAGAAACATTATCAAACTCTCAAACCAAATTTCTTTTTTGTTCTTGATGCCTTTTGATCATTTTCAATGGAATTAAATTCATTTTGAGGCAATATTTTTGTGCAAACTTTGAAAAATCCTTTCTGCCTAACCTTTGATAGTTTGATGTTGGTTCTTCTTGCATTGCATCCTTCATGGCATGTAGTTTATAGGATAAAATTGGTTTGAATTGATCTTGCATTTTTCATTTGTTTTGCATTTTTCATGATGAGGTACCTTAAAACCCTAGCCAACTTAGGAAATTCATAACTTGCACTAGGTTAAGAGTTGGATCCCCTCCTTTGGGCAGTGAACTTGTATAGGTTTAGGGTATCTTTGATTGCATTTTCAATTTTTTGTCATGTCATTTGCTTCTGGTTTTGGATTTTTGTGATGCATGTTGTATATAAACCCTAATTTGTGATTTCCTTTGCATCCATCTTTCATTTGCTTGCATCCAATGACTTGCCATGACATTTTGTGCATCCACACGATTCATAATACATCTTAGGACATATTAGAATCATGTTTGATCATTGCATTTCTTATTTGCCATGTTATATGTCCATTGCATTTCATAAACTTTTCTTGAACTTCTATGGTTCAAAGCATGCCTCCTTTGCATCCTTTCCTTGTATGATCATTCTCATGTCTTGCCTTATGGTTGTATCATCTCTTAGCATCATTAACATCATGTTTATGCTTCTGACTTTGCCTTGCATCATGACATTTCATCTCATTTGCATTGCATTTCATTTCTTTTGGCTAACTTTTCAGGTGGTAAGTTGTTTTGACAAGTGAATTTGCCTTCACTTCTCACAATCTCTTCTCATCTCTCTTGCATCTTTGCTGCATTTTATCTTGTGTATTGGATTGAGCTTGCTCATTCATGTTCATCTTACTTTCTTTCTTCAAGCAACTTGTCTTCTTAAGTGAAGCAAGTTGTTTTGCTTCTCTTTGCTTCTTGCTCCTTTCATCTGCTTCCTTCCTGGTGGTTTCTCTGAAAATCTTCTTGCAAACCTCATTAACCCTAGGAATAACCAAGCATGATCACAATTAGGGTTTTGATTAGTCCCCCATTTATTTTTACCTTTGTGTCATCTTTGAGTCTTCTTTTCTAATCTCATAATCAGGGACTAAACCCTAAAGGCTTTAAGGCTTTGTGATTAAGCTTATGCCTGCATCCTTCTATTAGGATGGAGTGTATAACTTTAATCCTAAGTGTTAAACCCTTAATGTGTTTAAATCCTTTAATCAATCCACTTAATAATCATCAAGACATCAAGCTTGTAACTTGGGCCTTGCATTAGGTTTCTAATTCTTCCTTAATTGGTTAAGAAGGACTAACCCTAGTGTTAATGGACAAGTCCCCCTCAAGTTGTCTTACAAATCCTAAAAATCATTTCTTCATCTTATCATTAATTAAAATCCACTTTAATAAAGGCTTTGTTTTGTCATGAGGTTAATCCCTAATCATGGATTAAGTTGAGGAGTCTTTCTCAGCTTAAATGTTCTCATCTATTATCCTTCTATTAGGATGGTGTAATGAGTCCATTAAATCCTTGATTATGGCTTAAACTCATTACTTAACACTAAACAAAAACAACCAAAAAATCTAAATAAATGCAAATAGGTTAATGATCTTAATCCTACATCATGGTGATTAAGTGTGAGGTGTTTATTTCATACTTAAGGTATTCTCATTACCCCTAATCAGAGGGAAGATGTGATGAGTTTACTAACCCTTGGTTTAGGCTTAAGCTCATTAACTTATGACAAACTTCAAAAGCAATAAAAGACTGAAAACACAAAAACAAACAATAATCTTCTCCTCCGGGATTCTTTTCTCATCACACTCACTCACAAACGAGAACTTGCTTCTTCCGTCTAATGCAAGACAGTTAGCACCTGAGCCAGACAGGTCATACACTTGAGCATAGACAAGTAAGCAGTTCACAAGTCAATCCATCTTTCAGTCTCTTTGAGTCGAACTACGGTGTTCTGACTTCCTCATTGCACGAGAGGATACGTAGGCATAACTTAACAGTTATCGAACAAAAGTCTCTGTACATCCCCTCTATTTCCAGCTTTATTCTTTAAGCCTCATTGTCTTGAGCTCTGCATTCTTTCTTTACACTGACACTCTTTTATTCACTTCACTTTCTTCCAGCACTGACACTTGCATTCTTTCCAGCTTTGATACACACATTGCACTGACACTACCCCTTTAAAACACAAATCTTTTAAGCGTGGATCCCGTCGAGTACGACGGACAATCTGGGTGCTAATACCTTCCCAGGTTGTAACCAACCCCCTTTCTCAGTCTCTCTGGTTCGCAATCGTCTTATCCATCTTTTCTTAGGTCTATGCAGCATTACCTTTCCTTCGGGATAAAAATGCCTAGCTGGCGACTCTTGTCTTCTGAGTTCACCCTTGTGTGTTCTCATCCTCTTTCGCCGACCGTTCGCGTCTGTACCCCTCTTGACCACGTGTCATCAGGTGGGAGCGACAACTTGGCGACTCTGTTGGGGACCCTTATATTGCAACCAGGGCTTCTGGTTCTTTTTGTGGGTTCCTCCTAGCGCTTGTTTGATTTGTGTTTACTGGGGTGTTATGTGCTAATTGTGTTTATATAGTTGGTTTATTTACTTCTTTATGTACAGTTATTTATTGCTTTCTTTACAGTTTTATATATCATACTGTCATACTGCCATCTTGCTGGATCTGGTTTGTTGGGTGGGGTTTCATTGAGAGTTAAGGTCCTATATCTGGGACCTGAGTGACACCTAGGCTAGAGTGGTTCATGTTCTTTCCCATTCCATTTCGGTCTGGTGCGGGAATATGAAACACGGTTCAGATGTGGGTTTCTTTTTGAGAACCCTGTGCTACAGATTTCTTGTAGTGCTAGGGCTATCTGGGAAGCCTGCTAAGTCTGGATGACCTTTATTATGACCTTCAGAAACTGAGGTGAATTAGAGGAGGATCTTTTATGGTTATTGTAAACACTGTACCTCCGGGTTAGAAGTGGTTACACTTCTCATAATTGAACCAAGTCTGAGGATCCTTGTTTTAGAACATCACCTGTGAGGGGGTTGGGCTGTTTGCAGGTTTGCAGGTACCCTTGGCCACATCATACCCAGTTGTTTGTTTTGGTTAAGAGTACCTCATTTTGGACAGTTCTTGTGATTTAACCCTGGACATGTGACTCTTTATTTGAGTCCCCCACCTTGGTTACTGGATTTCTGAACCTCCATCTGGACTTCTTGAACATACATGAACTCTATATCAAGTCAGATAATCAGATCCAGCTTGATCACAAACCCTTGCATATCATTTGCATACTCATCATTCGCATCATTTAACATTTGTTTATTTGTTTTTCAGGGTATCCACATTATATCTGGCTTGGTTTTGACCCCTTCATCTGCATAGACCTCTGCTTCATCAGGCATCTTCTTCAGCTATCTTCATCAATTGTCTTCTTCAGCTGTCTTCATTACCACCAGCATCAGCCTATCAGTGGCTCATCTCCAGTACCAGTCTTGATCTTCATCAGCACTTGTCTTCAGCTCTTTATCAGCAGTCATGGCTCCTCCCAGGAAAAGCAACATTTCATACCATTTCTTTGAGCCTGTGTTGACTGGCATCAGGCAGGTCCAGTCACTTATTACTCCTGACCACATCCTATTATTCAGAGAGCATTATGGAGGTATCCTGGATATGGTTATGGACCTAGACCCTTCTCAGAGGAGCATGATCCACACATGCTTACAGTTTTATGACCCTCCTTTGAGATGCTTCACTTTCCCAGAATTTCAGCTAGGACCTCTTTTGGAGGAGTTTTCATCATTGATTGGAGTACCTGTCAGGGGTGGAGTCCCCTTCAACCCAGAGATGACTTCTCCCAGCAATGGAGAAGTGGAAAAAGCACTGTACATGGAGCCTGCTTTGATTGAGCAGAACATGACAACAAAGGCTGGGATCCCTGGTTTACACTTAGACTTCTTGATTTCTCAGGCCATCCTGAAGGCCTCTTTGGGAGAATGGAGGGCAGTTTGTGCATTGCTAGCTCTCAACATATATGGGGTTGTACTGTTTGCAGACGAGCCCAAATTTATCAGCAAGAATGCCATTCATCTTTTCCTTCTGAGGGCCCAGTACCCACATTGCTGGGAGACTTCTATTATTCCATTCATCAGAGGAATGAGAAACAAAGGGGGGAGTTAGTAAGATGTTGTGCTCCTTTGTTTCACACTTGGCTGCTCAAACACCTACCTAAGACGGATGCCTTCCTGAATCCCCACCAGCAGAAGAATTGGGCTAAGAGACTTATTGCTTTGACTTCAGATGACATCAGATGGTGCACCCAGAGCACTAAAGGCAAAGACATAATCACCAGCTGTGGGCAATACCCAAATGTACCTCTGATAGGAGTAAAGGGTTGTATCAACTACAATCCTTTGCTGTTTAAGAGACAAGTGGGCTATGCTTTGGTTCACCCTCCTAGAATGCAAGATTTGGCTGAGACCCTGTATTGTGAGACAAAGCCTAATCTAGTTGCTGTCAGATAAGCATCCTGGGCTTGGGACAATATACAAACAAAAGGGATGGCTATTCTTGGAAGGTGCAATAATGTTAAATCAGCTCAGTACTATGACTGATCCCATGCTAGAGCTCAGGTTACTGGGATGCCTTTCACCATTGAGGATATACCTGGACCATCCACAGCACAGCCAGCAGCAACTGTCAGCCTAGAAGAGTTTGAGAAGCTAAAGGAAAGGAATGAGAATCTGTCTCAAGCTCTGAAGAAGACCCTCTGGGAGAGGAGTGATGGTCGTCTGGACATTGAGAGGTTGGAGAAGCTTAAGGTAGAGCATCTGGCCAAGATTGAGAAAACAGAGGACTACATCAAGAAAGCAAGAGCTGGAGAACAAATATTGAAGAATGCCTGCAAAGAGGCCAAGTTTCAGAAGGCTAGGACTGATCTCTATCTGCAAGAAAGTCAGGCTAGGTGGGTCAGGATCACTGAAGCCCGTACCCAAGAAGATCAGAGAACTCAGGCCAGGATTGAGAAGTTAGAGGCCAATGAAAAGAAGCAACAGGAAGCTTTGCTGGCAGCCCAGAAGGAGATTTCAGAGTTGAAGCTCAGGGTTGGTTTGAAGAGGTCAAAGGACCAGGACAGGCACAAGAAGCTGACCACTGCCATTTCCACCAGAAACCTCCTCATCAGAAACATCTCAGAGCATCCAGCTGGTCCAGTGACTGAGGCACTTCTGAAGGAGGTTAAGGAGGATGAGTTTGGACTAGATGTCTGACTTTTTGATTGTTGTTGTTTTCATTTGATGTACTTTTCTTTTGTGTTGTATTTTGACCCTTCAGGGGCATGTGTTGTAAGAAAAACAAACTATGTATGATTCACCACTTGTAATATATTTTAGTTTGTTTCCATTGTAGGGTTTCTTTTTCTCAACAACATCAAAGCATCTTCCTCGGGGTCTGGAAAGGTCAAAACCAAGAACCAAGCCGGATACCTTGGAAAACAAATAAGCATACTGCATTGCATACTAACTTTTGTTTTGTTTTGTAGGTTTTGCCTTTGTTATGTTTGTTTCTAACTCTGTTGTGTCTCAGGAAATATTGCTCGCCGCCGGGTGTTCCCTCTCAACCGTACGCACCGGTATCCTACTCGCAACAACCTTCCTGGTATCCAAATGGATCAAGTACAGCATGACCTGACAGAGGTCAGAACACAGATGGCTAATGAAAGAGTGGAGATGAGGAACCAAATGGCTCAATTCATGACTGTGATGACTAACTTGGCCCAAAGTCAAGAGAGGTTAAGGGCATTGGTAGAAAGACAAAACCCCGAGGAACCTCATCCTGGAACTGGAGGAACAAGTAATAATGAGGGAGGTCAGCCTCATGTTAACCCACTAGTATTTGGACCTCATCTAGATCCGGAAGTCAATATCCCAAGGAATGTACATGGCAACACTGCTGCAGGCAGGATCTTGCAAGAAGATCCTCAAGAGGAGCAGTTTACTGTAATGGGAGTTGGAGATGAAGTTTATGATAGGAGGTTTGATGAAATTGCTGAGAAATTGAGATCTCTGGAGTCTCAAAATTCCTTAGGCTTCGATGTAATGGATATGGGGTTAGTGGATGGGGTAAGGATTCCCCACAAGTTTAAACCCCCGTGCTTCGAGAAGTACAATGGAACTTCCTGTCCACAAACTCACTTACAGTCCTTTCTGGGGAGACTTAAAGCATATACCATGGATGAAAAACTGTGGATGTTTTACTTTGAAGATAGCTTGACTGGAGCTTCAAGAGAGTGGTATTCACACTTGACCAGAGCTACTATCAGATGCTGGAAGGACCTAGCTGAGGCTTTCATCATACAATACCAATACAATCTGGACATGGCTCCTAACAGAACCCTTCTGATGGGAATGTCTCAGTCCTCCAGAGAAAGCTTCAGGGAATATGCCCAAAGGTGGAGACAGCTTGCTGCTGCTGTCCAACCACCCATGTCGGAAAGAGAAATGGCCCACATGTTCATGAATACTCTGCAAGGAACATATATTGATAGGCTAGCTGCCTTTTCTTCCACCAGTTTTGCTGACGTAGTTATAGCTGGGGAAAGGATTGAAAGCCTTTTGAAAATGGGTAAGATTTCTGATAATGGTGCAAGCTCATCCAGTAATCCCAGGAAGCCTTTTGTGGGACCCCGAAGGACCAACGAGACAAATGCCATTCATGCCACCAGGGGCAGACCTCAGTATGTTCACAGATCAGTGGCAGTTGTCACTATTCCAGCTCTGATTCCTCAGCAACCAGCATATCAACAACCACAACAACCACATTATCAACAGCAAGTTCAGTACCCGCCACAAAGAACCTACAACAACAACAACAACAATCAACAACAAAGACCTTTTCAGCAAAGACCGTCACAGGCAAATAGGGTGATTGACCCTATCCCTATGCCTTATGCCACCTTATTGCCACAACTCCTGAAACTCAACTTGGTTGAATTAAGGACATTAGCACCACCGGATCCCTCCAATCTCCCAAGAAATTATGATGTCAACGCCAGATGTGCTTTCCACTCCAATGCACCTGGCCATAATACGGAAAAGTGCAGGGCCTTGCAAATGAAAGTCCAAGATCTGGTGGATTCTAAAGCCCTCAACTTTGCACCTCCTCCAAATGTCAACAAGAATCCTATGCCTCATCATGGAGGACCAAGGATTAATGCCATAGAGGAAGACAAACCATCTACTTTGATCACCAGTGTTGCACAGATTCGGACACCTCTGGTCGAAATTAAAGCTCAGCTTCTAGAGTGCCAGGTGTTTCCCGGGTGTGAGCTCGGTTGTGGGTATTGCAACATTGCAGTCAACGGGTATGATAATTTAAGAAGTGGCATAGATGTTCTTATCAAAGATGGCATACTTCAGATCTCAACAACGGCGCCTACAAATCCAGCAATTCCTTTGACAACAATTCCTGATTCTCCTACAACTGCAGCAACAATCATTCCTACTGATTCATCAGTATTATCAGCAATGGCTCCGTCCATCACTTCAAAAAATCAAATGTCAACAACTCTTTCTTCTACAACATCAGCATCCATTTATTCAATAGAATCTTCTACAACATCAGCAGAAATTAATGAAGATATCTCAGCAGTCACCATCTACTATGATCCATCAATTGTTCCTCCAAATAGCAACTTTCAGCAACAAACAATGGCATCTCTTGCCAGGTCACCAGTCACAATTTACTATGATCCACACACCGTCATAATACCATCCTCTGCAGCAGTCAGTCCAGTTACCATTACGGTGCCTGGACCAGTTCCATATGAAAGTAGTAATGCCATACCTTGGCATTATGGCTCTGATCTCTACTGCAACGGGGAGAAAATCACTTTGGATTCTTCAACATCTTCTCCACAAATTGATAATGTTAGGGGAGGCGGAGGCATCACCAGAAGCGGACGCCTTTTTGCCTCACAAGTGCAAAGACCTAATACCGAGGCAGAAGCTGCTGCTAAAGCAAAAGGAAAAAGTGTGGTATCTGAAGAGCCGGCTATCAAAGAAACTCAGAAGACATCTTTTGAACAAGATGTAGACGAGTTTATGAGAATCATAAAGAGAAGTGATTACAAGGTGGTGGATCAGCTTCACCAAACTCCCTCAAAAATCTCCATATTATCCCTGTTAATGTGTTCTGAAGCTCATAGGAATGCATTATTGAAAGTCTTGCACGCAGCATACGTGCCAGCGGAGATCACTGTTAATCAGCTAGAAACCGTGGTAGCAAATGTCAATACCAGTCATGGACTGGGCTTTACCAATACTGACTTAACAACTGAGGGACGTAACCACAACAAGGCTTTACACATCACCCTAGAATGCAAAGGTGCTGTTTTATCTCATGTACTGGTGGACACTGGGTCGTCACTCAATGTCCTACCAAAGAAAGCCTTGGTGAAGCTGGAGTATGATGGCTTGGCATTGCGTCCGAGTAATTTGGTGGTGAGAGCATTTGATGGCTCCAAAAGATCAGTGCTTGGAGAGATTGATCTGCCTGTGATGATTGGCCCGCAGATCTTCAAAATTACCTTCTATGTGATGGACATTCAGCCGGCCTACAGCTGTTTGTTGGGTAGACCCTGGATTCATGTCGCTGGCGCTGTTACGTCTACCCTTCACCAGAAGCTGAAATTCGAGTGGGAAGGCCAAATCATCACCATCTGTAGGGAAGAAGACATCTTTGTTAGCCATCTGGCTACGTATAAGTACATAGAGATGGATGGAGAAATCCATGAAACCATGAGCCAGGGGTTTGAGGCCCTAAACATTAATGAAGCATCTGCTATACTGGGAACTTCCATGACGTCTTATCAGCAGGCCAGGAAGGTTGTTGAAGAGGGTACTGCCCAAGGTTGGGGCAAGCTGCTGCCCATGGAGAAGAAAGAGGACAGATTTGGGTTGGGTTACAAACCAACTCAACAAGATCAATCAGAGGCTGCTAAAGAGCCCAATTTTGTCAGCGGGGGAATGCTCACCCCGGATGCTGTGAACAACTTGGAAGACGAGGAGGAAAGCGACCGCGACCTGGAGAGCTGGATACGTCCATGGATCCCGGGGAGCCAAGTCCTTAATTGGTCTTCCCAGGAAATTATAAGGGTTACTCCTGCAGAGTAATTATTATTTCCTGTATTTTTAAGCATGCATCAAGTCTTGCATCTTCCCCAAGATGTCAAGACTCATTTTGTAATCGGGCCATCTTGTAATTTTGTGCAAACAGATCAATCAATGAATATCGGACATCTTTTGCAAATGAGTCTTTTCCTTTTCCGCTCACTGTTTTTCATTTTTCTTTTTGTACAAAAATAAAATGGCAATGTTTTCCAAAATGGTAACTTCATTTCACTTTTTCTGAACAAGATTAAAATCGATCACTAAAATGAACAATCTAAACCCTTGCAGAGAGTGCCTTCCAGACTGCACCGACAACAGCACGACTATGACTTCGTATGACTTTGACAATCCAATCAATCAAGCAGATGAAGGGGTTGAAGAAGACTATGAGCTACCTGAAGAGCTAGCTAGGTTGTTGAAACAGGAGGAAAAGGTTATCACTCCTCATCAGGAGGAGGTCGAAACGGTTAATCTTGGTACAGAAGAAGATGTGAAAGAGGTTAAGATCGGGGCCTGCTTACAAGATTCAGTAAAAGAGCAACTGATTGATATGCTTCGGGAGTATGTGGATGTCTTTGCTTGGTCTTATCAGGATATGCCAGGGTTGGACACCGACATTGTCATGCACAAGCTGCCACTGAAAGAAGACTGCCCACCGGTGAAACAGAAGTTGCGCCGTACTCGCCCGGATATGGTAATGAAGATTAAAGAAGAGGTACAAAAGCAGTGGGACGCCGGTTTCCTTGTTGTGACTAGCTATCCGCCGTGGGTTGCTAATATTGTACCTGTGCCTAAGAAGAAAGACAAGGTGAGAATGTGTGTGGATTACCGGGATGTGAACAGAGCCAGCCCGAAAGATGACTTCCCTTTACCTCACATTGATGTATTGGTTGATAATACGGCTCAGTTCTCGGTGTTCTCCTTCATGGATGGATTTTCAGGATACAATCAGATCAATATGTCACCTGAAGACATGGAGAAGACAACTTTTATCACACCCTGGGGCACGTTCTGTTATAAGGTGATGCCATTCGGACTGAAGAATGCGGGTGCAACTTATCAACGGGCTATGGTAACATTATTCCATGACATGATCCATAAAGAAGTTGAATGTTACGTGGATGACATGATTGCCAAGTCCCTCACAGAAGAAGACCACCTGGTGAATCTGTTGAAGTTATTCAAGCGTCTGAGGAAATACCAACTGAAGTTAAACCCCAACAAATGCACATTCGGGGTGCGATCTGGTAAGTTGCTGGGATTTATTGTAAGTGAGAAAGGGATTGAAGTTGACCCTGATAAAGTCAAAGCCATTCAAGAAATGCCTGCACCAAAATCAGAAAAAGAAGTTCAGGGGTTTCTAGGTAGATTGAACTACATTTCAAGGTTCATATCTCACCTTACTGCAACCTGTGAACCTCTGTTCAAGCTGTTAAGAAAAGAACAAACGGTCAGGTGGAACGAAGACTGCCAGAGGGCTTTTGACAAAATCAAGGAATACTTGCAAGAACCTCCTATCCTTATGCCTCCAGTTGAAGGAAGACCTCTAATCATGTACTTGACAGTATTAGAAGAGTCAATGGGGTGTGTGTTGGGCCAGCATGACGAGTCTGGTCGAAAAGAGTATGCAATATACTACCTAAGCAAAACGTTTAACGACTGTGAACAACGTTATTCACTGCTCGAGAAAACGTGTTGTGCTTTAGCGTGGGCTGCTCGCCGACTGAGACAGTATATGTTGACCCACACTACCTTGTTGATCTCAAAGATGGACCCAGTCAAGTACATATTTGAGAAGCCAGCACTTACCGGACGGGTTGCAAGATGGCAAATGATCCTAACGGAGTATGATATTCAATACACATCTCAAAAAGCCATCAAGGGCAGTGTATTGTCTGATTATCTTGCTGAGCAACCCATTGATGATTACCAGCCTATGAGATTTGACTTCCCTGATGAAGACATCATGTTCATTAAAGCAAAAGATCATGAAGAGCCTATTCACACTAAAGGGCCTGACCCGGAAGAAGAATGGACTATGATGTTTGATGGGGCTGTTAATATGAATGGTCGCGGTGTTGGTGCAGTACTCATTACACCTAAAGGAGTTCACATGCCTTTTTCGGCAAAACTCACCTTTAACTGCACTAACAACGAAGCTGAATACGAAGCTTGTATTATGGGTCTTGAGGAAGCCATCGACCTCAGGATCAAGACTTTGACTGTGTTCGGAGATTCAGCTCTGGTAATTAATCAAACCAACGGCAAATGGTACACTCACCAAGATCATCTGATACCTTATCGGGATTATACAAGGAGGTTATTGACTTTCTTCACGACAGTCAAGCTTGAGTATATCCCTCGAGATGAAAATCAGTTTGCAGATGCTCTGGCTACCATTTCATCCATGATCAAAGTTCAAGCTGCCAACTTTGTGCCTCGGATATCAGTGTCCAGACTTGACAGACCAGCATATGTGTTCTCAGCAGATGTTGTCAAAGATGATAAGCCTTGGTTCCATGATATCAAATGCTTCTTGGAGGATCAAACATACCCACCTGGGGCATCTTCCAATGATAATAAGACATTAAGAAGGCTAGCTGGTAGTTTCTTCTTGAATACTGATGGTTCCTTGTACAAGAGAAACTTTGATATGGTACTCCTCAGATGCGTTGATAGGACAGAGGCAGACTTATTGATGCACGAGGTGCACGAAAGATCCTTTGGTACCCATGCAGGAGGGCATGCAATGGCTAAAAAGTTGCTAAGATCAGGCTATTACTGGATCACAATGGATGCAGACTGTTGTGCTTATGCCAGAAAATGTCATAAATGCCAGATTTATGCAGATAAAGTGCATGTGCCTTTGAATCCTTTGAATGTGATGTCTGCACCCTGGCCCTTTGCCATGTGGGGCATTGATATGATTGGCAAGATTGAACCGACTGCTTCAAACGGCCACAAATTCATCTTGGTTGCTATTGACTATTTTACCAAGTGGGTTGAAGCAGCTTCCTATGCAAATGTCACCAGGCAAGTGGTAGCCCGATTCTTGAAAAGAGACATCATCTGTCGGTATGGAGTGCCCGAGCGAATAATTACTGATAATGGTTCCAACTTAAACAACAAAATGATGGCAGAACTATGTCGGGACTTCAAGATCCAACACCATAATTCTTCTCCTTACAGGCCAAAGATGAATGGCGCTGTAGAGGCAGCTAACAAGAATATCAAGAAGATTGTGCAGAAGATGGTGGTCACCTATAAAGACTGGCATGAAATGTTACCATTTGCTTTGCATGGGTACCATACGTCAATCAGAACATCCACTGGGGCAACACCGTATCAACTTGTGTATGGTATGGAGGCAGTCCTACCTGTTGAAGTTGAACTACCCTCTCTACGGGTATTGATGGATGTTAAGCTGAATGAAGCAGAATGGGTCCGATCCGATACGAACAACTAAGTTTGATTGAAGAAAAGAGATTGGCTGCAATTTGTCATGGGCAGCTGTATCAGAAAAGAATGAAGAAAGCCTTCGATCAGAAAGTCAGGATACGAGAGTACCAAGTAGGAGATCTTGTGCTGAAAAGACTCCTCCCTCCTCATACAGACCACAGGGGCAAGTGGACTCCGAATTATGATGGTCCGTTCATAGTGAAGAAAGTTTTCTCTGGGGGAGCACTGATGCTCAGTACTATGGATGGTGAAGACTTCTTGTCCCCTATAAATTCAGATGCAGTTAAAAAATACTTCGCGTAAAAATGACTCGCTGGACATAAAAACAGAATGTAAGTCCAGGAAAAAAATAGGGCATCCCGGCGAGTCAAAAACAGAATAAAAGACTCGGGCAAAAATAAGGGAAAATAAAATAAATAAATAAATAAAAATGTGTACACCCGCTGAGTTGAAAAGCCGCATTGGACAACTCAGGCAAAAATGGGTATCCCGGTGGATTGAAAACCCGAAAGGGCGATCCACGCAAAATAAGTGAATAAGCGAACAATTGCATTCTGAATTCGTCTGTATCACTTACAACTTGGTAAGCTTCGAAAGGTTCGAGCGTCGGTCAGAATCAGCCTTCTTCAGAAAGAAAGACGAGAAGAACGTCAAATGTCATACAAGTCATAGCAAAAGGGAAGCTCCTTGAAGCGTCATCAACATTGCCAACATCTTTTTTTTGTTTCTCAATATGTAACGATCTCCTCACTTCAGGGGATCTGTTTCTCTGACTATATCTTGTCAATTCAGGGCACATGAATTAATAAAATCTGATTTTCAGTCACACACTGTCTCGTACTTTTTTATTTGCAAAAATGTCCGATGTCATTAATTTGTTGATCGCATAAATACAGATGTGTCTTTCCTAAACTACATGCTTGCAGGAAATATGCTTACTCCCGGGAGTGTCTAGACTCCTATGATGGAATCCAGTAAGGGATACCTCGGGGTACTTGTGCGTTTCTTTGTCTTTACAGGATTGCAGGTAATCCAAAGCACAACATGGGGCATGAAAGTTTCTCCCTAGTAGGCTGCCAAATCATTGTTTCCTCAGCACACCTTCCAAACAGCACCAGAGATGCTTTCTCCCCATCAGAGTTGCCAGCCCTCACTTCTCCAACATTTCCTTCAAAGGGCAGCACCAGAAGGTGTTCATATTCCCCAGCTGAGTTGTCAAGTATCATCCTTAGCAGGATCCCCGCAGAAATCTCTAGGAAGGTCTTTCAGTGATCTCTCTTCTTCCCCAGCCGAGTGCTAGGCATGGAACCATCTCCCCGTAGAGTTTCAGCTTCTATCCAGAAGAGCAACGCCTGAAGATCTCACAACAGAGTGACGAAAGCTTCTACAAACCCCAGCTGGGTCCCTCATTACCGAGAAAGGTCTATCAATGACCTACTCCCCCATGCAGAGTCATATATGTCAGATCTACCAATGATCTCATCCCCAGCTGGGATATCCACTTCAAGCAGATCAGCCAGAGATCTCCACAGCAGCAGGATCTGAATCCCGGATCGGCATCTTTGCATAATCATAGCATTCGCATCATATTCTCCCCCACAGAGCGTAGCATTCCGTCTAATACGGAGCGTTACAGCAAAAATCAAACATATTGCATAATCACAAGCTAGGTGTTGAACTGAACACTTGTAAATACTGACAACTCATCAGACAGTATACATAATATTTCCCCAATTCCCCACCAGAGAGCCACAAACATTTCCCTTACAGATACACACTCCTTTTGGCACTCGTCCGTGTCATCATTCCCCAGTAAAGTCGCCCGAGCATTCTTTATAAACAGACGACTCAGATATTACAAATGCTTCCTGACACTCGTTAGTGTCAGATCCCCAGCAGAAAGCCAAAGCGTCCCCTTTGCACTTGCAACATCTGTGTACATATTTATACAATTCCCTGACACCCGTCCATGTCACCCCCCAACATAGTTACCTAAACACTTTGTAAATCATACACTTGTCTATAATACACTTTTTCTGGCACCCGTCTGTGTCATGCTCTCCCCAGCAAGTTAAACACTCGTCCGTGTTTCCCTCATACTTGTTACTCATCATCTTTTTACTCACACGGATACTCGTCCGTATCTTGTATATACCACTTAAATCCCCTCAGATCCGACACTCGTCCGTGTTGCTTGTTAACCAGTTGATACTCGTCTGTATCATCATCTCTGAACATGTGTCAAGCGTTTGTTTCTACCGATACTTGTCCGTATCATAGTCTTAAGGATGCTCGTCCGCATCTTTAATCTATACACCGTGGCAAACACTTATGTCTTCTTGAATTTAGACGCTCGTCTGTGTCTACCATTCCTCAGAAGAGTCCCAGCAAATCCCATTGAATTATTTCCTTTCTATCTGACTTTCGTCTTATGTCATGATACCTTTCGGCAGCCGTACCCTGCCAGGTGATCGTCCTTCACCTTTTTGATGATCGTCCTTCATCACCCCCAGTGGAGTCTCTATTCATTAGAACCCCTTTCTATCCGACATTCGTCCTATGTCGTGACTTTTTAGCAGCCGTACCCTGCTAGGTGATCGTCCTTCACCTCTTGATGATCGTCCTTCATCATGCTCATCCGATGGTCGTCCCCATCGTCGACCTTTTTATCCGGCATTCGTCCTACGTCGTGATACTTTTTGGCAACCATACCTTGCCAGGTGATCATCCTTCACCTTAGATGACCGTCCCTCATCTTATCTCCAACTGAGCAGCCGTCCCCTGCCAGGTGATCGTCCTTCACCTTTGATGACCGTACCTCATCATTTATGTCATTTATTTCTTCAACCCGGTGGTCGTCCCCATCATTTACCTATAATCCCCAGAAAGTCTTGATGGCCGTCCCCATCATAATCTCTTATATCCCCAGCTTGTCGGCCGTCCCCGTCATTGCTTTGTTTCCCGCATCTTCCCCAGCATGTCGGTCGTCCCCGTCATTGCTTTATCCCTTGCAGTCGTCCTCTGCTCGACGGTCGTCCTCCGTCGCCCGCACTTTTAAATATACTTTATTTTCCCTTTACAATCTATATCCCTTTTCTTCTTCATTCTGTGAGTGCAAATTTTGGACTGTCTTTGGTATTCAACCACAAGTTATCTTGTTTGCCTGATAAGCCGTCGCTTACATCCTGCACAGCTAACTCATGTTTGAATAGGGGCAGTTGTAAACACCCCAAATTTTCCCTCACCCATTTACACCATGGCTTGTGATCTTTTCATATGCATAAGTTCAATTACATCATCTCATATTGCATAGTTGCTTCACTGCATTGCTTCCAAGTCATCTGAATCTAGGGTTTGTGATCTGAGCCATCCCTGAGCCACTTGAGCGACTCCAAAGGTCTTCAATCACTCCAAAGGGGTCCATGTATGTTCAAACATCATATCATATCCTCACCAAGTCAAGAAAGTCAGAGAATCACAGGAACTGAGAAAGGCATGGAAGCAGAGCCAAGTTTAACTGCACAGATGACTTAAAATTAGGGTTTTGGTTTCAGAGACCATAACTCCAAATTTTTTGGTCATTCTTGTTTCTATTAGTCTCTATAGGGTATAGGGATCATGCATATCAATTTTCATGAAGAAATTCCATGGGGAAGGCATCTGATCAATATATGACTTCTTGAGCAAGTCAGTGTAAAATCAGGGCATCTGAGGCCCCCAATGACCCAAACAAAGGGTGTTCTTCATCATTTTGAAGGTTCATGATCTTTATTTGATCATAGAAGATGTTAGAAGTTCACAAAATTGAAGAATTTCAAGCCATTTGCAAAATTGCCTTTTTGGGAAAGTGACTTGTAATGGAAACTTGCCATTTTGGGAAAGTTTTTCAACCTCCTCAAATTGATTCAAAAATGCTTCAAATGAGAAAACTTTGGTCATGAAAGTTGTAGAATGGATAATTCCCTTTTCAAAAAGTACAATAACTCATTCTAATTCATTTTGGATCAAAAGTTATGGCTTGTCAAAGTTGGGAAAAATCACATAATTTCAAGTTTTGCACCAAAGAGGCAAAGTTGCAAAACCTCTTGCCAAGGAAAAATGTGACTTCAAATGGACTCCTAACCTTTTCACAAACATGAATCATGGCCTAAAAATCAGATTGCACAAAAGAACCTCCCATTTTCATGACTTATGCTTCAAGTAATCACAAAAGGGCCAAAAGATCACAAAGTTGCAAAACCTCTCACAAACCCTAATTCACTTGCTAATTGGCCTCAAGACTGATTTTATGGCTCTCCTCAATCCTTGCTGCGCAGGACACCCCTTTGTCCTTGGCCTGCCATTGACCCATACCTCTCTTACACAAAAAGTTGACTTTATGCAAAATGACCCATACCAATCAAGCTAGGCCACACCAACTCCACAGACCTATCACAGTGTGATACATGGACAAAATGAGACTCAACACATAGCACACACAAGCCTGAAACATCTCATAAGCCATAGTTCACAAAACTCTCCTCTTATGCACTTTCCTTCGAATCTCAGCACACAAGCATTAAACAACAAAACAAACTTCATAGAATCACTCAACATGTTCCCCTGATCATTTCCCAACCCTCATTTGTCCCTGAAACCACCTCAAACAGAAACACGATTTCTCACTTCCCTTGAACAGAACTTCATCAAACTCTTAAACCAGCCACTTTAAACTCCAACCAAGCTTCAAAGCTTCATCAAGAGGATCATTGGAGCCATTTTGAAGCAAAGAAGCAGGCAGAAAGCTCCTGGATTGAAAGCTCCATTTCAGGTGAGCTCAAGAACTTTTTCTCCAGAAATTTGTTTTTAAGTTCCTAAATGAATCTATGTGATGTGCTGATCATGCTGATATGTTTAGTTTTGCAAATGGTTAAGTATTGAGTATGTATGAAACTTCTGAAATTTTTTGACCTAAAAACATTTTGATTCGATTCAGCTTTGATACGAAAAATAAATGTGTTTTGATTGATGATTCTTGTTGTATGATGTATGGGGTTGGATTCTGGGCAGAGAGATTAAGTTTTAGTGACCTAGGGAAGAAGTTAGCAATTTTCAGGGAGGGGTGTGGCCGGAGAAGATGACCGGAGGTCATTTCCGGCCACCTGAATGTCATTAGGGCATTAATCACGTTTAGGGCAAAGTTTGAATTTGGACCATAGATCTGGCTGACTTTCGTTGACTCCCGCGTGTTTGAAGGGCTCAGATCACCCCATTAAGCCCTAATCCACGTCATTAGTTTAATTAATTAGGATTAAAATTTGAATTTGCCAGAATCAATCCTAGCCACTAAAACGCGCGCCAGTCAACTCCCGCCCTCTGACTTTGAATCTCAGCCTCAAGATCTTCATACTTTTCATTTTATTTCATTTTTATTTCATTTTCTTTTCATTTAATTTGCACGAATTATTTAAAATAGTAAAATACATTTAAAAATCATTTTTAAATTATTTAAATATCATTTTTAAATTATTTAAATATCAGAACCCAAAAATATTTTTATTTTTATTTTTTGCATTAAAAATCATTTTTAAATTATTTAAATGTTTATTTTTAATTAGTTAATGAAGATTAATTATTTAAAAATGCATTTAGGTATTTAAAAATCACAAAAAAATTCACATTGCATTTAAAAACATTTAGAAACATTATCAAACTCTCAAACCAAATTTCTTTTTTGTTCTTGATGCCTTTTGATCATTTTCAATGGAATTAAATTCATTTTGAGGCAATATTTTTGTGCAAACTTTGAAAAATCCTTTCTGCCTAACCTTTGATAGTTTGATGTTGGTTCTTCTTGCATTGCATCCTTCATGGCATGTAGTTTATAGGATAAAATTGGTTTGAATTGATCTTGCATTTTTCATTTGTTTTGCATTTTTCATGATGAGGTACCTTAAAACCCTAGCCAACTTAGGAAATTCATAACTTGCACTAGGTTAAGAGTTGGATCCCCTCCTTTGGGCAGTGAACTTGTATAGGTTTAGGGTATCTTTGATTGCATTTTCAATTTTTTGTCATGTCATTTGCTTCTGGTTTTGGATTTTTGTGATGCATGTTGTATATAAACCCTAATTTGTGATTTCCTTTGCATCCATCTTTCATTTGCTTGCATCCAATGACTTGCCATGACATTTTGTGCATCCACATGATTCATAATACATCTTAGGACATATTAGAATCATGTTTGATCATTTCATCTCTCATTTTCCATGTTATATGTCCATTACATTTCATAAACTTTTCTTGAACTTCTATGGTTCAAAGCATGCCTCCTTTGCATCCTTGCCTTGTATGATCATTCTCATGTCTTGCCTTATGGTTGTATCATCTCTTAGCATCATTAACATCATGTTTGTGCTTCTGACTTTGCCTTGCATCATGACATTTCATCTCATTTGCATTGCATTTCATTTCTTTTGGCTAACTTTTCAGGTGGTAAGTTGTTTTGAGAAGTGAATTTGCCTTCACTTCTCACAATCTCTTCTCATCTCTCTTGCATCTTTGCTGCATTTTATCTTGTGTATTGGATTGAGCTTGCTCATTCATGTTCATCTTACTTTCTTTCTTCAAGCAACTTGTCTTCTTAAGTGAAGCAAGTTATTTTGCTTCTCTCTGCTTCATGCTCCTTTCATCTGCTTCCTTCCTGGTGGTTTCTCTGAAGATCTTCTTGCAAACCTCATTAACCCTAGGAATAACCAAGCATGATCACAATTAGGGTTTTGATTAGTCCCCCATTTAGTTTTACCTTTGTGTCATCTTTGAGTCTTCTTTTCTAATCTCATAATCAGGGACTAAACCCTAAAGGCTTTAAGGCTTTGTGATTAAGCTTATGCCTGCATCCTTCTATTAGGATGGAGTGTATAACTTTAATCCTAAGTGTTAAACCCTTAATGTGTTTAAATCCTTTAATCAATCCACTTAATAATCATCAAGACATCAAGCTTGTAACTTGGGCCTTGCATTAGGGTTCTAATTCTTCCTTAATTGGTTAAGAAGGACTAACCCTAGTGTTAATGGACAAGTCCCCCTCAAGTTGTCTTACAAATCCTAAAAATCATTTCTTCATCTTATCATTAATTTAAATCCACTTAAATAAAGGCATTGTTTTGTCATGAGGTTAATCCCTAATCATGGATTAAGTTGAGGAGTCTTTCTCAGCTTAAATGTTCTCATCTATTATCCTTCTATTAGGATGGTGTAATGAGTCCATTAAATCCTTGATTATGGCTTAAACTCATTACTTAACACTAAACAAAAACAACCAAAAACATCTAAATAAATGCAAATAGGTTAATGATCTTAATCCTACATCATGGTGATTAAGTGTGAGGTGTTTACTTCATACTTAAGGTATTCTCATTACCCCTAATCAGAGGGAAGATGTGATGAGTTTACTAACCCTTGGTTTAGGCTTAAGCTCATTAACTTATGACAAACTTCAAAAGCAATAAAAGACTGAAAACACAAAAACAAACAATAATCGTCTCCTCCGGGATTCTTTTCTCATCACACTCACTCACAAACGAGAACTTGCTTCTTCCGTCTAATGCAAGACAGTTAGCACCTGAGCCAGACAGGTCATACACTTGAGCATAGACAAGTAAGCAGTTCACAAGTCATTCCATCTTTCAGTCTCTTTGAGTCGAACTACGGTGTTCTGACTTCCTCATTGCACGAGAGGATACGTAGGCATAACTTAACAGTTATCGAACAAAATTCTCTGTACATCCCCCCTCTTTCCAGCTTTATTCTTTAAGCCTCATTGTCTTGAGCTCTGCATTCTTTCTTTACACTGACACTCTTTTATTCACTTCACTTTCTTCCAGCACTGACACTTGCATTCTTTCCAGCTTTGATACACACATTGCACTGACACTACCCCTTTAAAACACAAATCTTTTAAGCGTGGATCCCGTCGAGTACGACGGACAATCTAGGTGCTAATACCTTTCCAGGTTGTTACCAACCCCCTTTCTCAGTCTCTCTGGTTCGCAACCGTCTTATCCATCTTTTCTTAGGTCTATGCAGCATTACCTTTCCTTCGGGATAAAAATGCCTAGCTGGCGACTCTTGTCTTCTGAGTTCACCCTTATGTGTTCTCATCCTCTTTCGCCGACCGTTCGCGTCTGTACCCCTCTTGACCCCGTGTCATCAGGTGGGAGCGACTGGTGGATACCCTGAAAATCAAATAAACAAATGTTAAATGATGCAATGATGATATATGCAAATGATATGCAAGGGTTTGTGATCAAGAGTTGGATCTGATTATCTGTCTTGATATAAGGTCCATGTATGTTCAAAGGTCCGAATGGAAGATCAGAAATCCAGTAACCAGGGTGGGGGACTCAAATAAAGAGTCATATGTCCAGGGTTAATCACAAAAACTGTCCAAAGTGAAGTATTCTTAAACAAAACAGTAACAGGGTATGATGTGGCCAAGGGTTCCTGCAAACCTGTAAACAACCCAACCCTCTCACATGTAATGTTCTAGAACAAGGATCCTCAGACTTGGATCAGTTATGAGAAGTGTAAACACTTCTAACCCGGAGGTATAGTGTTTGCAATAAACATAAAAGTTCCTCCTCTAATTCACCCCAGATTCTGAAGGTCAAAATAAAGGTCATCTAGACTTAGCAGGCTTCCCAGATAGCCCTAGTACTACAGGAAATCTGTAGCACAGAGTTCTCAAGAAGAAACCCACATCTGAACCGTGTTTCATATTCCCGCACCAGACCGAAATGGAATGGGAAAGAACATGAACCACTCTAGCCTAGGTGTCACTCAGGTCCCAGGTATAGGACCTTAATCACTCAGTGGAACCCCACCCACAAAAACAGAAAACCAGCTCCAGCAATGATAATGACAGTATGATGTATAAAAAACTGTAAAGAAAGTAGTAAATAAAGTTGTACATAAAGCAATAAATAAAGCAAATAAATAAACACAATTAGCACATAACACCCCAGTAAACACAAATCAAACAAGCGCTAGGAGGAACCCACAAAAAGAACCAGAAGCCCTGGTTGCAGCATAAGGGTCCCCAGCAGAGTCGCCAAGCTGTCGCTCCCACCAAATGACACCGGGTCAGAAGAGGTACAGACGCGAACGGTCGGCGAAAGGAGAGAACACAAGTGTGAACTGAAAAGAGTCGCCAGCTAGGCATATTTATCCCGAAGGAAAGGTAATGCTGCATAAACCTAGGAAGAGATGGATAAGACGGTTGCGAACCAGAGAAACTGAGAAAGGGGGTTGGTTACAACCTGGGAAGGTATTAGCACCCAGATTGTCCGTCGTACTCGACGGGATCCACGCTTAAAAGATTTGTGTTTAAAGGGGTAGTGTCAGTGTTATTTTGTGTGCAAAAGTTGGAAAAGAATGCAAGTGTTAGTGCAAAAGAAATGTGAAGTGAATAAAAGGAGTGTCAGTGTAGGAAGAGAGTGCAAAGCTCAAGACAATGAGGCTAAAAGAATAATGCTGGAAGAGAGGGAATATACAGAGACTTTTGTTCGATAATAGTTAAGTTATGCCTACGTATCCTCTCGTGCAATGAGGAAGTCAGAACACCGTAGTTCGACTCAAAGAGACTGAAAGATGAATTGACCTGTGAACTGCTTACTTCTCTATGCTCAAGTGTATGACCTGTCTGGCTCAGGTGCTAACTGTCTTGCATTAGATGAAAGAAGCGAGTTCTCGTTTATGAGCGAATGAGGTGAGAAAAGAATCCCGAAGGAGACGATTATTGTTTGTTTTTGGTGTTTTCAATATTTTATATCTTTTTGTGTTTGTCATAAGTTAATGAGCTTAAGCCTAAACCAAAGGTTAGTAAACTCATCACGTCTTCCCTCTGATTAGGGTTAATGAGAATACCTTAAGTATGAAGTAAGCACCTCACACTTAATTACCATGATGTAGGATTAAGATCATTAACCTACTTGTGATTATTTAGATGTTTTTGGAGTTTTTTGTTTAGTGTTAAGTAATGAGTTTAAGCCATAATCAAGGATTTAATGGACTCATTACACCATCCTAATAGAAGGATAATAGATGAGAACATTTAAGCTGAGGAAGGCTCCTCAACTTAATCCATGATTAGGAATTAACCTCATGACAAAACAAAGCCTTTATTAAAGTGGATTTTAGTTAATGGTAAGATTAAGAAGTGAATTTTATGATTTGTAAGACAACTTGAGGGGGACTTGTCCATTAACACTAGGGTTAGTCCTTCTTAACCAATTAAGGAATAATTAGAACCCTAATGCAAGTCCTAAGTTACAAGCTTGATGTCTTAGTGGTTTATTAGATGAATTAATTAAAGGATTTAAAAACATTAAGGGTTTAACACTTAGGATTAAAGTTATACACTCCATCCTAAGAGAAGGATGCAGGCATAACCTTAATCACAAAGCCTTAAAACCTTAAGGGTTTAGTCCCTGATTATGAGATGAGAAGAGAAGATACAAAAGATGACACAAAGGTAAAACTAATAGGGGACTAAACAAACCCTAATTGTTAACATGCTTGGGTGTTCCTAGGGTTCATGAGGCTTGCAAGAGATCTTCAAGAAAAGCCACCAAGGAAGAAGCAGATGGAAGGAAGAGAAGCAGAAGAAGCAAGTCAACTTACTTCACTTAAGAAGATAAGTTGCTTGAAGAAAGAAGGTGAAGAAAGAACATGAATGATCAAGCTCACTCTAAAACAAATACAAGATGCAGCAATGAATGCATAAGAGAGATGAGAAGATATTGTGAGAAGTGAAGGAAAATTCACTTCTCAAAGTAACTTACCACTTGAAAAGTTAGTAAAAGGAAATGAAAATGAAATGAAAATGAAAAGTATACAATGATACAAACCAAAACCAGAAGCATATTCAACACATAGCACACACAAGCCTGAAACATCTCATAAGCCATAGTTCACAAAACTCTCCTCTTATGCACTTTCCTTCGAATCTCAGCACACAAGCATTAAACAACAAAACAAACTTCATAGAATCACTCAACATGTTCCCCTGATCATTTCCCAACCCTCATTTGTCCCTGAAACCACCTCAAACAGAAACACGATTTCTCACTTCCCTTGAACAGAACTTCATCAAACTCTTAAACCAGCCACTTTAAACTCCAACCAAGCTTCAAAGCTTCATCAAGAGGATCATTGGAGCCATTTTGAAGCAAAGAAGCAGGCAGAAAGCTCCTGGATTGAAAGATCCATTTCAGGTGAGCTCAAGAACTTTTTCTCCAGAAATTTGTTTTTAAGTTCCTAAATGAATCTATGTGATGTGCTGATCATGCTGATATGTTTAGTTTTGCAAATGGTTAAGTATTGAGTATGTATGAAACTTCTGAAATTTTTTGACCTAAAAACATTTTGATTCGATTCAGCTTTGATACGAAAAATAAATGTGTTTTGATTGATGATTCTTGTTGTATGATGTATGGGGTTGGATTCTGGGCAGAGAGATTAAGTTTTAGTGACCTAGGGAAGAAATTAGCAATTTTCAGGGAGGGGTGTGGCCGGAGAAGATGACCGGAGGTCATTTCCGGCCACCTGAATGTCATTAGGGCATTAATCACGTTTAGGGCAAAGTTTGAATTTGGACCATAGATCTGGCTGACTTTCGTTGACTCCCGCGTGTTTGAAGGGCTCAGATCACCCCATTAAGCCCTAATCCACGTCATTAGTTTAATTAATTAGGATTAAAATTTGAATTTGCCAGAATCAATCCTAGCCACTAAAACGCGCGCCAGTCAACTCCCGCCCTCTGACTTTGAATCTCAGCCTCAAGATCTTCATACTTTTCATTTTATTTAATTTTTATTTCATTTTCTTTTCATTTAATTTGCACGAATTATTTAAAATAGTAAAATACATTTAAAAATCATTTTTAAATTACTTAAATATCATTTTTAAATTATTTAAATATCAGAACCCAAAAATATTTTTATTTTTATTTTTTGCATTAAAAATCATTTTTAAATTATTTAAATGTTTATTTTTAATTAGTTAATGAAGATTAATTATTTAAAAATGCATTTAGGTATTTAAAAATCACAAAAAAATTCACATTGCATTTAAAAACATTTAGAAACATTATCAAACTCTCAAACCAAATTTCTTTTTTGTTCTTGATGCCTTTTGATCATTTTCAATGGAATTAAATTCATTTTGAGGCAATATTTTTATGCAAACTTTGAAAAATCCTTTCTGCCTAACCTTTGATAGTTTGATGTTGGTTCTTCTTGCATTGCATCCTTCATGGCATGTAGTTTATAGGATAAAATTGGTTTGAATTGATCTTGCATTTTTCATTTGTTTTGCATTTTTCATGATGAGGTACCTTAAAACCCTAGCCAACTTAGGAAATTCATAACTTGCACTAGGTTAAGAGTTGGATCCCCTCCTTTGGGCAGTGAACTTGTATAGGTTTAGGGTATCTTTGATTGCATTTTCAATTTTTTGTCATGTCATTTGCTTCTGGTTTTGGATTTTTGTGATGCATGTTGTATATAAACCCTAATTTGTGATTTCCTTTGCATCCATCTTTCATTTGCTTGTATCCAATGACTTGCCATGACATTTTGTGCATCCACATGATTCATAATACATCTTAGGACATATTAGAATCATGTTTGATCATTTCATCTCTCATTTTCCATGTTATATGTCCATTACATTTCATAAACTTTTCTTGAACTTCTATGGTTCAAAGCATGCCTCCTTTGCATCCTTGCCTTGTATGATCATTCTCATGTCTTGCCTTATGGTTGTATCATCTCTTAGCATCATTAACATCATGTTTGTGCTTCTGACTTTGCCTTGCATCATGACATTTCATCTCATTTGCATTGCATTTCATTTCTTTTGGCTAACTTTTCAGGTGGTAAGTTGTTTTGAGAAGTGAATTTGCCTTCACTTCTCACAATCTCTTCTCATCTCTCTTGCATCTTTGCTGCATTTTATCTTGTGTATTGGATTGAGCTTGCTCATTCATGTTCATCTTACTTTCTTTCTTCAAGCAACTTGTCTTCTTAAGTGAAGCAAGTTATTTTGCTTCTCTCTGCTTCATGCTCCTTTCATCTGCTTCCTTCCTGGTGGTTTCTCTGAAGATCTTCTTGCAAACCTCATTAACCCTAGGAATAACCAAGCATGATCACAATTAGGGTTTTGATTAGTCCCCCATTTAGTTTTACCTTTGTGTCATCTTTGAGTCTTCTTTTCTAATCTCATAATCAGGGACTAAACCCTAAAGGCTTTAAGGCTTTGTGATTAAGCTTATGCCTGCATCCTTCTATTAGGATGGAGTGTATAACTTTAATCCTAAGTGTTAAACCCTTAATGTGTTTAAATCCTTTAATCAATCCACTTAATAATCATCAAGACATCAAGCTTGTAACTTGGGCCTTGCATTAGGGTTCTAATTCTTCCTTAATTGGTTAAGAAGGACTAACCCTAGTGTTAATGGACAAGACCCCTCAAGTTGTCTTACAAATCCTAAAAATCATTTCTTCATCTTATCATTAATTTAAATCCACTTAAATAAAGGCTTTGTTTTGTCATGAGGTTAATCCCTAATCATGGATTAAGTTGAGGAGTCTTTCTCAGCTTAAATGTTCTCACTTATTATCCTTCTATTAGGATGGTGTAATGAGTCCATTAAATCCTTGATTATGGCTTAAACTCATTACTTAACACTAAACAAAAACAACCAAAAACATCTAAATAAATGCAAATAGGTTAATGATCTTAATCCTACATCATGGTGATTAAGTGTGAGGTGTTTACTTCATACTTAAGGTATTCTCATTACCCCTAATCAGAGGGAAGATGTGATGAGTTTACTAACCCTTGGTTTAGGCTTAAGCTCATTAACTTATGACAAACTTCAAAAGCAATAAAAGACTGAAAACACAAAAACAAACAATAATCGTCTCCTCCGGGATTCTTTTCTCATCACACTCACTCACAAACGAGAACTTGCTTCTTCCGTCTAATGCAAGACAGTTAGCACCTGAGCCAGACAGGTCATACACTTGAGCATAGACAAGTAAGCAGTTCACAAGTCATTCCATCTTTCAGTCTCTTTGAGTCGAACTACGGTGTTCTGACTTCCTCATTGCACGAGAGGATACGTAGGCATAACTTAACACTTATCGAACAAAATTCTCTGTACATCCCCCCTCTTTCCAGCTTTATTCTTTAAGCCTCATTGTCTTGAGCTCTGCATTCTTTCTTTACACTGACACTCTTTTATTCACTTCACTTTCTTCCAGCACTGACACTTGCATTCTTTCCAGCTTTGATACACACATTGCACTGACACTACCCCTTTAAAACACAAATCTTTTAAGCGTGGATCCCGTCGAGTACGACGGACAATCTAGGTGCTAATACCTTCCCAGGTTGTAACCAACCCCCTTTCTCAGTCTCTCTGGTTCGCAACCGTCTTATCCATCTTTTCTTAGGTCTATGCAGCATTACCTTTCCTTCGGGATAAAAATGCCTAGCTGGCGACTCTTGTCTTCTGAGTTCACCCTTATGTGTTCTCATCCTCTTTCGCCGACCGTTCGCGTCTGTACCCCTCTTGACCCCGTGTCATCAGGTGGGAGCGACTGGTGGATACCCTGAAAATCAAATAAACAAATGTTAAATGATGCAATGATGATATATGCAAATGATATGCAAGGGTTTGTGATCAAGAGTTGGATCTGATTATCTGTCTTGATATAAGGTCCATGTATGTTCAAAGGTCCGAATGGAAGATCAGAAATCCAGTAACCAGGGTGGGGGACTCAAATAAAGAGTCATATGTCCAGGGTTAATCACAAAAACTGTCCAAAGTGAAGTATTCTTACACAAAACAGTAACAGGGTATGATGTGGCCAAGGGTTCCTGCAAACCTGTAAACAACCCAACCCCCTCACATGTAATGTTCTAGAACAAGGATCCTCAGACTTGGATCAGTTATGAGAAGTGTAAACACTTCTAACCCGGAGGTATAGTGTTTGCAATAAACATAAAAGTTCCTCCTCTAATTCACCCCAGATTCTGAAGGTCAAAATAAAGGTCATCTAGACTTAGCAGGCTTCCCAGATAGCCCTAGTACTACAGGAAATCTGTAGCACAGAGTTCTCAAGAAGAAACCCACATCTGAACCGTGTTTCATATTCCCGCACCAGACCGAAATGGAATGGGAAAGAACATGAACCACTCTAGCCTAGGTGTCACTCAGGTCCCAGGTATAGGACCTTAATCACTCAGTGGAACCCCACCCACCAAAACAGAAAACCAGCTCCAGCAATGATAATGACAGTATGATGTATAAAAAACTGTAAAGAAAGTAGTAAATAAAGTTGTACATAAAGCAATAAATAAAGCAAATAAATAAACACAATTAGCACATAACACCCCAGTAAACACAAATCAAACAAGCGCTAGGAGGAACCCACAAAAAGAACCAGAAGCCCTGGTTGCAGCATAAGGGTCCCCAGCAGAGTCGCCAAGCTGTCGCTCCCACCAAATGACACCGGGTCAGAAGAGGTACAGACGCGAACGGTCGGCGAAAGGAGAGAACACAAGGGTGAACTGAAAAGAGTCGCCAGCTAGGCATATTTATCCCGAAGGAAAGGTAATGCTGCATAAACCTAGGAAGAGATGGATAAGACGGTTGCGAACCAGAGAAACTGAGAAAGGGGGTTGGTTACAACCTGGGAAGGTATTAGCACCCAGATTGTCCGTCGTACTCGACGGGATCCACGCTTAAAAGATTTGTGTTTAAAGGGGTAGTGTCAGTGTTATTTTGTGTGCAAAAGTTGGAAAAGAATGCAAGTGTTAGTGCAAAAGAAATGTGAAGTGAATAAAAGGAGTGTCAGTGTAGGAAGAGAGTGCAAAGCTCAAGACAATGAGGCTAAAAGAATAATGCTGGAAGAGAGGGAATATACAGAGACTTTTGTTCGATAACAGTTAAGTTATGCCTACGTATCCTCTCGTGCAATGAGGAAGTCAGAACACCGTAGTTCGACTCAAAGAGACTGAAAGATGAATTGACCTATGAACTGCTTACTTCTCTATGCTCAAGTGTATGACCTGTCTGGCTCAGGTGCTAACTGTCTTGCATTAGACGAAAGAAGCGAGTTCTCGTTTATGAGCGAATGAGGTGAGAAAAGAATCCCGAAGGAGACGATTATTGTTTGTTTTTGGTGTTTTCAATATTTTATATCTTTTTGTGTTTGTCATAAGTTAATGAGCTTAAGCCTAAACCAAAGGTTAGTAAACTCATCACGTCTTCCCTCTGATTAGGGGTAATGAGAATACCTTAAGTATGAAGTAAGCACCTCACACTTAATTACCATGATGTAGGATTAAGATCATTAACCTACTTGTGATTATTTAGATGTTTTTGGAGTTTTTTGTTTAGTGTTAAGTAATGAGTTTAAGCCATAATCAAGGATTTAATGGACTCATTACACCATCCTAATAGAAGGATAATAGATGAGAACATTTAAGCTGAGGAATGCTCCTCAACTTAATCCATGATTAGGAATTAACCTCATGACAAAACAAAGCCTTTATTAAAGTGGATTTTAGTTAATGGTAAGATTAAGAAGTGAATTTTATGATTTGTATGACAACTTGAGGGGGACTTGTCCATTAACACTAGGGTTAGTCCTTCTTAACCAATTAAGGAATAATTAGAACCCTAATGCAAGTCCCAAGTTACAAGCTTGATGTCTTAGTGGTTTATTAGATCAATTAATTAAAGGATTTAAAAACATTAAGGGTTTAACACTTAGGATTAAAGTTATACACTCCATCCTAAGAGAAGGATGCAGGCATAACCTTAATCACAAAGCCTTAAAACCTTAAGGGTTTAGTCCCTGATTATGAGATGAGAAGAGAAGACACAAAAGATGACACAAAGGTAAACCTAATAGGGGACTAAACAAACCCTAATTGTTAACATGCTTGGGTGTTCCTAGGGTTCATGAGGCTTGCAAGAGATCTTCAAGAAAAGCCACCAAGGAAGAAGCAGATGGAAGGAAGAGAAGCAGAAGAAGCAAGTCAACTTACTTCACTTAAGAAGATAAGTTGCTTGAAGAAAGAAGGTGAAGAAAGAACATGAATGATCAATCTCACTCTAAAACAAATACAAGATGCAGCAATGAATGCATAAGAGAGATGAGAAGATATTGTGAGAAGTGAAGGAAAATTCACTTCTCAAAGTAACTTACCACTTGAAAAGTTAGTAAAAGGAAATGAAAATGAAATGAAAATGAAAAGTATACAATGATACAAACCAAAACCAGAAGCATATTCAAGATGCAAATGATGCTAAGAGATAATGCAAATGTATGTCATGAGATGTGAATGATCATACAAGCAATGAGAATGTAAATGAAGCATAAAGGGAGCATGAAAGTTCATGAATGCACATGGAATGTAATGAATGCATAACATGGCAAATGGATGAATAAATGATCAAGCATGATTCTAATGTATCCTAGGATGTCTTAGAAGTCATATGAATGCACAAAATGTCATGGCAAGTTCATGAATGCAAGCATATGCAAGAGGGATGCAAATGAAGATACAAAATTAGGGTTTATATGCAACATGAGATGCAAATGGAAAAGACAGAAACAAATGACATGGTAAAAAATTGAAAATGCACTCAAAGGAACCCTAAACCTATACTAGGTTACCATCCAAAGGGGGAGGTCAGAAGCTAAACCTAGAAGGAGTTATGAATTTCCTAAGTTTTTAGGGTTTTTTGGGTGATCCTCAATGTAAAATGCCAAACTAATTGAAAATGAAAGATAAAAATGAAACAAAAATGTTTTAGAAACTAGAAGTCATGCATAGAACAATGCAAAAATAATCATTCACAAACTCAACTTGGTTTAAAAGTTATGAATTTTTTAAATTAGGGTTAGAAAATGAATAATTTTAAGAACCCTAATTCATTGAAAAATATCAAAGCATGATCAAAACCAAAAATAAATTTGTATGGTGAGTTTGTAAATGTTTCTAAATGTCCAAGAATGATCTCTGATTTTTTTGGTGATTTTTAAATACTTAAATGTATTTTTAATTAATTAATTTTCATTAATTAATTAAATAATACATTTAAATGATTTAAAAATACTTTTTTAATGAAAAAACAAAAATAAAAATATTTTTGGGTTCTGAAAATTAATAAAATGTTTGATAAATATTTTCAGAATTTTTTGATGGTTTTTACTATTTTTAAAAATTCGTACAAAATAAATAAGAAAAATGTGAAATAAAATTAAATAAATGGAAAGGTATGCTGATCCAAGGCTCCAGATTCAAAGTTGGGGGTTTTTGGTTGACTGGCGCGTTTTTTAATGGTTGGGATTCACTCTAAGTTAGTTAATTTGGATTAATTTAATTAAACGAAAATTAGGGCTAATGACATGATCTGAACCATCCATCCACTAACTAAAACACGCATCTAAGGGTCCACGTTAAATCTGGCACTTAAACCCTAATTAGGGTTAATTACTTTCAGGTGACCGGAGGGGAGCTCCGGTCATCTTCTCCGGCGAAGCAAAAACTCTAAGTCTCTATACAGGCCACCCCACCTCAAATTAACTGCCCAGAAATGATCCTCTACCCAAACTAAACTTAAATCAACCATCAAACATCATTTACAACACATGAACAAGGAGAATCGAACCAAATTATTTTCACGGGTGAAATTTCAGAAGGTCATAAAATGTTCATTTTCCACCATTTTCCAATCTAAACACATCACGATGATCCTTAAAGCGTGCACTTTCAGTTTATAACAAGAAATCAAAGCTTTGTGAAAAATTGTTCTTGACCATACTTGAAGTTTGATGGCTGTGGAAGGAGTTTCGAAGAGATGAAGTTTTAGGCAAGTTTTGTGAATCCTGAGTTGTGGGAGTGTTTAGGCTTGTGTGTGGTGTGTTTTGGATTGCTTTTGATTTGTATAAGGTATTGTGATTGATCAGAAAGTTGGTAATGTCACAGCTTGATTGGTATGGGTGAAAATGCAAAAAGTCAAAAGTATGTGTACCACAAGCATGGGCTGGAACAAAAGTGGTTCAATGGGGTGTCTTGCTTCAGCATGGTTTATGGTGAGCACTAGGATCAAAAGAAGGCAGCTGGATGGCTTGGATAGCAAGATGGCATAGGTTTTGCATTTTGCCCTCTTTGAAGTTTCTTGTGAAACAAGGCAAGATATCTTGTGAATTCTTGGTCAATTTGCAGCAAAATGGATCATGTGATGTTGTTATGATGTTTTGAGACCAATTATAAGTCATACCAACCCTTGGAAACCATTCTTGCAAGAATTCCTTTTTTTTGGATTTTATGGAAAATGGTTTATGGAAGCTTGTGATCCAAGGCATGAACCTTTGTGGATTTTGTGCAATTCTGATTTTGATAAGTTGCAATATGTTTTAATGATACAAAGAAGTCATTTAGAGGTCTTGAAAGTGTTTAGAACTTGAATTTGCAAAAATCCCTCTTTGGCATGAAACTTGAAATTATGTGATTTTTGCCAACTTTGGAAAGCCATAACTTGAGTTCCAAAATGAATTAGATCTTGTTCTAGTACTTTTGGAAAAGGGAATGATCCAATCTACAACTTTAATGACCAACAATTTTTCATTTGAAGCATTTTTGGTTGAGAAAGAGGAGGTTGAAAAACTTTCCCAAAATAGAAAGTTTACATTACAAGTCATTTCCATTTTTGGCAAATTTTGGTTTTGCTCATTTTCCTCCAACTTTGTGAACTTCTAAACACTTCATTGATCAAATAAAGACCATATAACTTCAATTTGATGAAAAATCCACTTTGGTTCCATGTTGGGGGTCTCAGATGCCCTAATTTTGCTCTGACTTGCTCAAGAAGTTACCCAGTGATCAGATGACTTCCATAATGAATTTCTTCATAAAACTTGGTATGCATGATCCTTATAACATATTGAGACCAATAGAAACAAGAATGACCAAAAAATTTGGAGTTATGGCCTCTGAAACCAAAACCCTAATTTTAGGTCATTTGTGCAGTTAAACCTTTGCTCTGCTTCCATGCCTTGCCAGTTCTTGTGATTCTTTGGCTTCCTTGATCTTTGGAGGATAAAATATGATGATTGAACATACATGGACCCTCTTGAGATGATTGAAGACCTTTGGAGTGGCTCAAAAGGATCTTGGATTGCTCAGATCACAAACCCTAGATGCAGATGAACTTGAACTAATACAGTGAAGCAAAAATGCAATATGATGTGGTATGATTGAACTAATGCAAATATGAGAGATCACAAGCCATGGTGTGAACTTATTGAGGGCAAATTTGGGGTGTTTACACCATGTAACTTCCATTTCGTTGAATCTCAGCATGGTCGGATTATCCCAACACCTTAGAAACTATTTTAACTTAGAATTTCTCTAACTACCAAATTGGTAAGTAGGTCCCTTCGACTCTCATATTTTAATGAGTAAGGTCGAAAACCTTACTTTTAGCTTATAAATGAGAAAACTATTTACTAAGCCAAATGACCTCATTAATTGCTAGCGTCAAAATTCAGCGATAACAAATTGCCCCCCAAAAATGTTCTTTCCGACCATCTTGATGAAAAAATCATTTTTTGATATTCATCTTTTTCGATGCCAACTTAGGTCAGACAAAAGTATGGTTGAAACCACCTAACCCACGTTCCAAAACTGTTGTGATACTTCACCCACGCGCATGACGTCATGTCATAATGGCGAAAATCCCAAAAGTCCCATAAGTTGTTTCTACGGCTTTCTGATCATGAGTTTTTCCTTGAAACAATACGTTAACGTCTTTTCCATTAACTACTCTCTTAACTCGTTAGATCCCAAGTGCCACATGCCTCACCACATTACTTTACAGTTACAAGGTTATGCGTGGCAAGTATTATAATGAAAATAATTTGTACAATCGTAAATCGAAGACTTCAGATTCAAGCTTTTGGAAAAACATCTTGAACCTTTAGCCAACTATGGAAAAACATATAGTTTAGAGTCTTGGGGATGGTTGCTTAATGAATGCTTGGGATACAATGTGGTTTGGAAAGAAGATTATAGTGACTGATATGGAAGTGGACATTCCCGTACCAAATGAGACATTTGAAGGTTGCGAATTTAATGAACTCAGAGGGAAGTTAGAATTGGAATTTGTTGCAGGATTGGGCCAGATGCGTTGTTGGATCAATTAGCGTACGTTGTCCCCCCCCCCTCGAGCAGGTAATGGAGCTGACAGGTGTGTTGGAATAGGTGAAAATGGAAATATTTTTTCATTAGGAAGAATGTATGACTTATTTGATTTGGTAAACCGTGTAGAAGCCAAAGAGGGGTGGAAAAAGGTGTGGAAATTGGGCAGCTCATAAAGGGTCTTGTTATTTGTTTAGATTCTCAAACATAATGGGATGTTAACAAATAATAGGAAGACCAAGATGGGATTGGGAGTGCTATGTGTAGATATTGTGGCGATGTGGAAGAAGATGTGATACATGTTCTTTGCCATTGTCCCCTTGCCAAACCGCTTTGGCAAGAGGCGGTGCATACTAACAATCTTTCAAGCTTTTTTGCAAGTGATTTGGAATAATGGATAAGCCTCAACATGAATAATGATATGAGTGGAATCCATGTGAGAAATTGGAATGCGATTTGGGCCATGGCTTGTTACAACTTGTGGAGATGGCATAATGAATAAATGCACAATGAAGAATTTACAAGGCCGACATATATGTTCAATCTTATTATTCGTGAAGTTAATGAGTATAGACAAGCGCGTCAGAGTATGATGATTATGAAAAATGAGTCTCGAAAAGATTGGGTCCAAGTTAAATGGGATTCTCCCATGAAAATGGCTGAGAGGTTTCATGAATCATTTTGGAGATTGCCATATCTATGTAGCTGAAATATGGGGTGTGTTTGAGGGCCTTGAATTAGCTATTAATATGGGTTTCAAGAAGAACAACATCTGTGTGGATTCTATTCAGGTGGTGATTGATATTAATAATCAGATATCCTCTGATAGTCTTGGTATTGAGCTTATTAAGAAAATCCGGAATATGATCCAAAAAGATAGAGATATTACGATATCTCATGTGTTTTGGGAGGCGAATGGTTGTGCAAATATTCTTGTCAAAGAAATGGATTCATAAGAAAGATTTTGTTTTCTTCAAATTGTGTCCTGCTTTTGTTTAAAGTTGTATGAGGAAGGCCTTGTAGGTTCCTCTAGTTTAAGATTAGTTGTGGTTTAGTTAGGTGTTTATTTGGGGCTTTGCCCCTTCCTTTAATAAAAAAAAAAATGTTTGACAATGCTTTGTGTATGTATTTAATTAGTGTCTAAGTTTAACTATGAATCCTTTTACATGAATCAAATCATAACATAAAAATTAATGTATCCACATGAGTTACTATTTGTAACTAATTGCCAGAAAAGTTCATTGCCCAACACCAATTACAAGAGTACCACTTATTATACAAAGAAAGATACACACTAACGGTTTCATATGAAATTAAAATTACATTACAATGTCACTGAAATATTATAGTAAACATGCTTTCAATGTTGACAAGCATAATTATGGATGAAACTTGCAAGCTGTTTTAAGGTCTTGTATAGGGTTGTCACCTGCAAATCCAGCGTCCACCCACGCAGAATAGCCTCCACCCATGTTAACAATATTTTGAAATCCCTGCGTTACATTACAACATCATTATATATATGGTATGTAGACTTAGAATTCGTCCAATATATTTGAACTTTGTTATAAACTTACTGATTTATGGAGATCAGAACAGGCTCGACTTGATCTTCCACCACTATTGCATGCCTGAATTTTATTATAACGAAGACTTAAATAGTCTGTTGATCTCTATAATTTAATGAATTTTTGTCTGAATCCTTGTATCTCACATTTTACGTGCGATTTAGTCCCTAAAACCAAAATTCGTTGGTTTCCTACTGATTTTCATGCGGATTTTGACTTTAAAGACTAAAACACATGGAAAAAAAAAGAGATATAAGGATTCCTGATATGTGCATATTGTTTTATATTTTGAGTGAGCGAAAAAGCTATATAGTTCTTACCACAATTAAGTGATCCTCACTCTTATATATTGCTTCTACTTGGCTAACAAAATCAGGATTTATCACCCGTCCTGTTCATTATTTGCAAACACATTGAATTGCTATAGAGAAGAAAAATGAATCTGAAGTTATTACCATTGAATTGACAATATATATTACCTTCTTCTGTCTTGAACATATAGGGGATATTAATAGCATTCTCAACATGGCTTTTGTTAAATTCCTCCACTGACCTATTCAAAAGGACAAAAGAATGGAAAATAAGGGCTCCAGTTTCTTCTTTTAAAAAATATTTTAGGTGTTTAAATCAAACTCAAATCATTTGTTACCTCACATCAAGATAATTGTAACCAGATGAATGTAGCAGATCTTTGGCAGCAAGAACATCTAAGGTTACAACATTTTGATGACTACAAATATCAGAGATAAATCAGAGTTTACATCAAATAACATATATATAGAATGGATATATTTTGAACTCTTACTCCTTTGCGGTATCCATTATTTTCTTTGTAAATAAAAGATCAGCACTCCTGAAAATTAGTTATCAATGCAAAATAATTATTTGTTTGAAAGGTATTTATGAAATGAAAACTTAGCATTAACAAAATAATTATTTGTTAAATGTGTTTTTTTCTTTTGCAAGTTGTATTTTTTAGTTGCATTAAAGGTCAACTATTGTCGTGCAAACCAAGTATACGTGGTACTTTATTTTTTAATAAGCAAGTTGTATTAGTATACGTGGTACTAATATTAATGTAGTAAGCACATATTATCTTTTTAAAAAAATATTTCTAGCATTTGAGAAAGATAAAGTTGATTTTATTTGATAAGGTTATTCACATGCTTAGTTGCAATTATACTATAAGCGAGAGAGTTAATTAATCTTTTGCCTGACAGACACATCAATATTATATTTTTACTGGAACTGAAATTACCGTCTAACGTGCTTTTATTTGGATGGAGGATGTTGATCGGTAGAATTGTAACGAAATTAAGATCTTCTGTTAGAAGGCTTATTCTATCAGATTTAAGAGATTTACATTGTGTTTTGTGTAATTCGGAGAAGAAAAAAAAATTAAAATAAGTCAATAACTATATTTAATAGACACATTTGGAATGTGTGAATAGTTAGGAATGGTTATATCTTTGAGAATGAAAGTTGGAATGTCTATGACATTGTTTGGAATATCAAGATTTCGGCTATGAAATGGTCAATGGTGGATGAAATTGCTAAACCTAATTGTAATTTTTATTATTTTTGTAAAGATCCGATGATTTTTTTATCATAGAAACAATTGATTAGTAATTTATTTTTATTTTATCTGATTTTTTCAGTTGTATTTTATAATCAAGGTTTCGAAAACCCTTAATTTTCGATATTAATAAATTTCTTACTTAAAAAAAATAGACACACTTCTTTCCTAATCACAAATTCATCAACCAAATACATCCTCAAATTTTAAATCAATTTTATAATATGATCTCTTTTTTACAAGATATAATATTTTAAATATTAAATATGATATTTGAAAAAGTAATAAAGGATTGCTATTATTTTATAAAAGTTATAGAAATTATATAAATTAAGTATAATGGGAAAATATGATTTTTTTTAATGAAAAGAACATAGGAATATATATTTTAGTTCATGCATTATCCTTTTCATATTGAAATTTATCATTGAATCAATTTCTCAATTTCATCTTTATGGATTTAGGGGAGAATCAACTTATTAATAATTTAAAATAGAATACCTAGTTGAGTTTCTATTTTAAATTAAAGGTAACTCTCAATTGTCCTTTACAATATATTTAGTGATGACAATAACAAAATCCAAACTTTTCCAATTTTATTTACAAGACTTATTCAATTGATGTATCAAGCAAAATAGTTATCCTTAACATATAACATAAACTTATATATAACGAAAATTTATAATATAAATGGTAAGACTAAGATAACGATTTATTCTCTTGAAATTCTTATCAAGAGATTTGTTTTGGACTGGACCAACGTCTGAGTGTGGTCCAAATTTCTCTTGCTCATGAAATAATCCAATAGCCCAAATGTCAAGGGAACCCAGTACATTCTACTCGTCCCAGATTGGTCGCGACTCATCCACTGCGTCTGGTCCTCCTCGTTGTTGAACTCTGCCTGACAAATGGCAGTGGTTACCCAGATTCGACCTGGCTGGTCCCTGATCGAAGGATATTGTGCCCGAAGTGCCACTATCACGACCAGGATCCTCGGTTGACGGTTAGTTTCTGGCAGTTACCTATTCTCGGGGGATCCGCGATCCAGGCCAAATAATAAGAACCGTTGGCCACACGCTGGGGTCTCTATGTAAACCCTATCGCCTGAGGGGGCCATGTATCGAATATTCATCCTTAACACTCTTACTTGCATTTGTTATTCCTCTTGCCTGTTCCGACTTAGGCATCGGAGTACCTTACAAGTACACCCCCAGTTCTCCTTAGCGTTCAAACAGACTTTGGAATCCACGTCAGTAGTCATCAGAGATCCTGATCTCAGTTACGATCAAGATTGTTTGTATTTTTTCAAGCAAGTGATATATTGATAGGAGTACAAAAGATATTCAATCCTATTATAAAAGGAAATGAGACACCACTCGACAAAACGAAGAGATTATCTACCAATTGAAATCTATAACAAATAAAACAAAGGATCTTTGTTGAATTCATACAAAATACAATTGGGATGAGTAATTTCTCCAATGAAAGATCATCTCCAGACAAAAAGCTTCACCTTCCAAACAGTATCAATGACATTCCAACCAGAATTAAAAATGATATCATTCCTAAGAATCCACAAGTTCCAGTACACTGCAAGCCAAATCCACAAGTTCTAGTACACAACAGAGTCGCCACCTAATTCTATTTATTCTAACTAAAGAAAAGGGAGATATATATACAACCTAATAAGGATAAGAAATGGTCAACGAAACCAAATTTTAAGTTCGGGAGTCGGTTACGCAAGGGGAAGGTATTAGCACCCTCACGTCCGTTGTACTCAACGGGAATCTCTTAGCTTAATATGCGTTTTAAATGTTGATTAATGTCTTTGTCTTCTAAATGTTTGTTAATATGTTTGTTAAAGTAAAAGAAGAGTATTTTAATTATTTATGGCAAAAAAGGTTAATTTTTTTTATTATTGTGCTTTATGACGGAGAAATGATTAAATTTTTTATTATTGTGTTTTATGACGGAGAAATGATTAAATTTTTTATTATTGTGCTTTATGACGGAGACATGATTAAATTTTTAACTATTGTGCTCGCAAAGGATTAAAATCCATGTGCCTACGTATTCACTTGTGCAATGGGAAAGTCAGAGCTTCGTAGTTCGTGCAACTACGATTTGTGGTTTTTAATGAACAATTGTTTGAAATGCTTTCTACTGCTAAGCGTTGGCTTTTACTCGTGGTGGAGGTTGAAGCGCTAGCTTGTTTGCAAGATAAAAATAGCTTAACAATGTTTGTTTAAAGAAATATATTTGATCTTTATTAAAGTGTTTTAAATGAAAGGACGAATGAACCACAACGCGTGGGGCTAGCCCATGAGTGATTTCATTCAAGAACTCGTGGAGTGCTAGACTCCAGAATTCAGTTGCTTCGTTGAGTAATTACGGAAAAAAAAGTTTGCATTTGTTGGGTATGTTTTAAGTGTTTTGAGAGGCGAAAGTTCGAATGAATAACAACCCAAGGGTAATTCAATTCAAGAATCTGTGGAATGCTAGATTCTAGAGTTCAGTTCCTTCACATTTGTGTCGCTCCCGAAGATTTGCATCCCGGTGCAGACGCGAACGGTCGGCAAAGGAGAAAATGAAAATGAATTGATTAGAGTCGCCATCTAGGTATTTTTATCCCGAAGGAAAGGTAATGCTTCATAAACCTGGAAAGAGATGGATAAGACGATTGCGAACCAAAGAAACTGAGAAAGGGGGTTGGTTACAACCTGGAAAGGTATTAGCACCCATATTGTCCGTCGTACTCGACGGGATCCACGCTAAAGAGATTTTTTTAAAAGGGGTAAGTGTATGTGCTATCTGTGTGCAAAAGCTAAGGAATGAATGTATAGGTGTCAGTGAAAAAGGTGAATTGCTCAGGAACTGAGGCTTTGAAAAAGAATGCTGAAAGATGGGGGATAACAAAGAGACTTTTGTTCGATAACAATTAAGTTATGCCTACGTATCCTCTTGTTCAATGAGGAAGCCAGAACACTGTAGTTCGACTCAAAGAGACTGAAGATAAATTGATTGTGAACTGCTTGCTAGTCTATGCTCAAGTGTATGACTCGTCTGGCTCGAGTGTTAATTGTCTTGCATTAGACGGAAGAAGCGAGTTCTCGTTTGTGAATGAGTGTGATGAGAAAAGAATCCTGGAGGAGACGATTATTGTTTGTTTTTATGTTTTCAGTTTTGTTATTGTTTTTGGTGTTTTGCATAAGTTAATGAGCTTAAGCCTAAATCAAGGGCTTGCAAACGCATTATATCCTCCCCGATTAGGGATAATGAGTCTACTTAAGTATAAGATAAGCATCTCAACTTAATTACCATGATGATGTAGGATTAAGATCATTAACCTACTTGTGATTATTTAGATGTTTTTGGGTTTTTGTTCAGTGTTAAGTAATGAGTTTAATCTCTAATCACATATTAGTGAACTCATTACACCATCCTAATAGAAGGATAATAGACGAGAACACTTAAGCTGAGGAAGATACCTCAACTTAATCTATGGTTAGGAATCCTTTATTAAGTGGATTTTGATTAAAGGATGAGATCAAGAAGTGGATTTTATGGTTTGTAAGACAACTTGAGGGGGACTTGTCCATTAAACACTAGGGTTAGTCCCTCTTAACCATAAGGGAGAGATAGAATCCTAATGTAAGGCCCAAGTTACAAGATAAATTCTTGGTGATTATTAATGTGATTTGATTAAGAGGTTTAAACAAATTAAAGGTTTAACACTTAGGATTAAAGTTATACACTCCATCCTAAGAGAAGGATGCAATCATAACCCTAATTCCAAAGTCCTAAAACTTTAAGAGTTTAGTCTCTGATTATTGAGATGAGAAGAGAGACTCAAGGAGACTCAAAGGTAAAAGACTAAGGGGGACTATAAACAACCCTAAAAGTTATCATGCTTTTATATCCTATGGTTTGTTAGGCTTAAGAGAAAAGAACCTTCAAGGCCACCAATGGAAGAAGCAGATGAAAAGAGAAGGAGAAAGAAGAACAAGTTACTTACTTCCTGAAGAAGATAAGTAACTTGGTGTAAACACCCCAAATTTGCCCTCACCCATTCACACCATGACTTGTGATCATCTCATATGCATAAACACAATCATATCATCTCACATCTCACTTTTGATTCACTGGATAGTTTCTAAGTCATCTGCACCTAGGGTTTGTGATCTGAGCAACCTCAGGGCATCTTGAGCCATTCCAAAGGCCACCAATCAACTCAAAGAGGTCCATGTGTGTTCTTATATCATGTTACATCCTCACAAAGTCAAAATTGCAGAGGGATCACAAGAATTAGGGTTTGAGTGGATGCAGAGCCAGGATGAACTGCTCAGTTGACTGAAAATTAGGGTTTTGGTTTCAGATGCCATAACTCCAATTTTTTTGGTCATTCTTGTTTCCATTGATCTCTATATGGTATAGGGAGTATGCATATCAATTTTCATGAAGAAATTCCATGGGGAAGTCATCTGATCAAGAGTTGACTTTCTGGACAAGTCAGTGCAAAATCAGGGCATCTGAGGCCCCCAATGACCCAACCAATGGGTGATCTTCATCATTTTGAGTGTATATGATCTTTATTTGATCATGGAAGAAGTTTGAAGTTCATGGAAATCAAGAATTTAGGGTTTTTGCAAAAGTTGACTTTTTGGGTTTTTGTTGACTTTTCAAGAATGCATCCTTTTAGGTCAATTTTCAAGCTTTGATTTATGATCCAAAAATGCTTCAAATGGAAAAACTTTGGTCATGAAAGTTGTAAATCTCATCTTTCCCTTTTCAAAAAGTACAAGAACATGATCTAACTCTTCATGGATCAAAAGTTATGGCCATGCAAAGTTGCCAAAAATCATTGTTTTTCAAGTTATGCACCAAGTGGAAATTTTGCTAAGTCTTGAATCAATGCATGATACAGCCTCTAATTCATGTCAAACCATTGTGTGAACATCCTCTAAGTCACAAAAATCAGATTTTTGAACCAAGATTGCCCATGATTTGGTTGGTGTAACAAGCATTTTCATGAAAAATCCATAAAGCAAATCAAGTTGCAAAACACTCATGACTACTTCACCAACTTATGACATTGGCTGCTGACTTTGGGCTAGCCTCTCCCTCACCTTTTGCTGCACCAGAACCCAAGTTGTCCTTGCCTAGTATCATGCCATGCCCTATCTTACACAAAAGTGGATTTTTTAGCAAAAGTAGCCTCACCTATCCCTGCAGGCCAGGTCACATCTCACAGCCACTTGCATTAGTTTATTCATTCATTTTGCTGGCCATATCACTAAGCAACCAGGGCTGAAACAACATTCATTCATAACTCACCAAAAAACACCCCAACTTGCAACTTCCTTCGAATTTCATCACACAGCCTGCAAACACCCAAACTTTTTCCTCCATTCATCTCACCTTGATCTATAGAACAAAAAGCATCAAGAGAAAAAGCCTGAAACAGCTAGAAACACTCACTGCCATCACCAACCTTCATTCTGCAGAGTCATTCGAATCTCCTTCCTCAGGTCACAAACACACAAACCTTCACCACAAACCTTCTCTACACATTGCATAGACCTCAAACAACCCATCACCATGACTTGAAAGGGCCAGAATCTCAACTGCCATTGTTGACTGAGCTTGGAGCAGTTCTCTTCGAAACTCATCATCCAGCAAATATAAATTCATTTTGAGCATTCAAGCAACTTTGGGGGACCAAGAGGAGCAGATTGAGCAAGGAGAAGAGGCCTGAAAGTTCCAAGATCAAAGTTTGCAAATCTCAGGTAGCTCCAAATTAATTTTTCCAGAAATCAGTTTGATTGTTACAAACTTGCTCTACATGTCTTGCTGATCATTCTGGTACCATTGGTTTTGAAAATGGATGTGTTTTGAGAATTTAATTGCTGTTTGAAGCTCACGAACCCTAGAACTTTCCCTCTTCGATTCAGCTTGTCTAGGTTAAATAAATTTGTTTTAGGATAGGGCTTTGATTCGTGAGGATGAAAGGAACGTTTCCATGATCTTAGTTTTCATTTATTTTACGTTTTGAGAGGTTTTGAGATTTTCAGGTGACCTTCTGGCCGGAGAAGATGACCGGAAGTCTTCTCCGGCCACCTGAGTTTAGTTTGCCCTAATTGTCATTAATTATGTTAGTTTGAATTCTGGCCGTTGATGCGCGTTGACTAGCTGACTTCCCTCCAGTTTCAATGGCCAGGATGTGTTTGATTAGCCCTAATTCTTCATTAAGTTTTAATTAATCCATAATTAGTCAGGAATAATCCCAACCACTGGATCTGGCGCCAGTCAACCATTTTAAATTTTAAGCGCATCCTGGCCCTCCAATCTGATGACTTTCGTTTTATTTTATTCTAATTCATTTTTCTTGCATTTAATTTGTACAATTTATTTAAAATAGTTAAAAAATCATAAAAATTATGAAACTTTTTCTTTAAGGTTTCATTAATTTTTATGACACAAAAATATTTTTTATTTTATTTTTATCATTAAAATAGTATTTTTAATATTTAAAAGATTATTTTTAATTGATTAATGGGAATTAATTAATTAAAAATACTTTTAGGTATTTAAAAATTACAAAAAAAATTCATGAAATGTTCTAAGACATTTAGAAACATTGTCCAACCTTCAAACCAAATTTCTTTTTTGATCTTGATGCATTTTAAGAATTTTTCATTGAATTAAATCACATTTTATGCATTATTTTGATCATATGTTTGAAAATTCATTTCTGTCTTTTGGTAAAGGTTGAGACATTGATTCTTTTTGCATTGTTTTCCATTTGACATGAACTTTCAAAGATAAAAAGGCCAAGATTTGATCTTGCATTTTCCAATTGATTGGCATTTCTTTTGTTACAAACCCTAAAAAACCCTAATAACTGGTAAAATTCATAACTTGAGTTTGGTTGAGAGTTGAGAGCTCCCCTTTGGGCAGTGGTTTGTTATAGGTCTAGGGTTTCTTTGGGTACCATTTTCCATTTTTTATGTTAAGGTTTGCTTCTGTTTTTGGTTTATGTGTGATGTTTGATCCATGAACCCTAATTTGGGCTTTCCTTTTGCATCATTCTTGCATTTCCTTGCATAATTTGACTTGCCATTGCATTTTGTGCATTCTTATGATTCATTTGACATCTTAAGACATGTATGGAGCATCATTGATCATTGCATTACATATTTGCCATGCCATTTGTCTTGCATGTTTCATAACATTTCATGTTTGTTCATGCTTCTAACTTGCATCATCTGCATCCATGACTTTGTATGAGCATCTCCATGTCTTGCCTCATGTTTGCAGCACTTCATAACATCATAATCATCATGTGTATGCTCCTGGTTTTGCTTTGCATCATATCATTTCATCTCATCTTGCATTGCATTGCATTTTCTTTCTAACATTTCAGGTGGTAAGTGAACTTGAGAAGTGAATTTGCCTTCACTTCTCATAACTTTTCTTTTCATCTCTCTTGCATCCATTGCTGCATTTCTATATGTGTTTGAGTTTGAGCTTGCTCATTCTTCTTCCTCCCACTTTCTTTCTTCAAGTGACTTGACTTCTTGAATGAAGCAAGTCACTTTGCTTCTCTTAATCCTGCTCATCTGCTTCCTGGTGGCTCCTCTGAAGATTGTTCTTGAAAACCTCACAAACCTTAGGATCAACCAAGCATGATAATGAATTAGGGTTTTGATTAGTCTCCCCCATAGTTTTTACCTTTGTGTCTCTCTTTGAGTCTTCTCTCCTCACTTCATAATCAGGGACTAAACCCTCAAGGCTTTAAGACTTTGTGATTAAGATCATGCCTGCATCCTTCTTTTAGGATGGAGTGTATAACTTTAATCCTAAGTCTTGGACCCTTAAGGTGTTGAACTCTCTTAATTAATCCATCTAATAATCATCAAGACATTACACTTGCAACTTGGGCCTTGCATTAGGGTTCTAATTCTTCCTTAATTGGCTAAGAAGGACTAACCCTAAAGTTAATGGACAAGTCCCCCTCAAGTTGTCTTACAAATCATAAAAAACACTTCATCATCATATCATTAATAAAATCCACTTAATCAAAGGCTTGTTTTGTCATGGGTTTAATCCCTAATCATGGATTAAGTTGAGGAGTCTTCCTCAACTTAAACATTCTCATCTATTATCCTTCTATTAGGATGGTGTAATGAGTCTGTTTAATCCTTGATTATGGCTTAACCTCATTACTTAACACTAAACAAAAACACCAAAAACATCTAAATAATCACAAGTAGGTTAATGATCTTAATCCTACACCGAAGGTGATTAAGTGTGAGAATCTGACTTCACACTTAAGGTATTCTCATTACCCCTAATCAGAGGGAAGATGTGATGAGTTTACTAACCCATTGGTTTAGACTTAAGCTCATTATCTTATGACAAACTCCAAAAAGAAATAAAAGACTGAAAACTCAAAAACAAACAATAATCGTCTCCTCCGGGATTCTTTTCTCATCATCCTTCACTCACAACCGAGAACTTGCTTCTTCCGTCTAATGCAAGACAGTTTGCATCTGTGCCAGACAGATCATACACTTGAGCATAGACTGCAAGCAGTTCACCAGTCAATTCATCTTTCAGTCTCTTTGGGTCGAACTACGGTGTTCTGACTTCCTCATTGCACGAGAGGATACGTAGGCATAACTTAACGGTTATCGAACAAAAGTCTCTGTATATTCCCCCTCCTTCTAGCATTATTCTTTAAGCCTCATAATCATGAGCATACTCTTTCTTACACTGACACTATACATATTACACTTCACACTTCTTTTGCACTGACACCTGTACATTCCTTTCCAGCTATTTTATACACAGATTGCACTGACACTACCCCTTTAAAACACAAATCTTTTAAGCGTGGATCCCGTCGAGTACGGCGGACAATCTGGGTGCTAATACCTTCCCAGGTTGTAACCAACCCCCTTTCTCAGTCTCTCTGGTTCGCAACCGTCTTATCCATTCTTTTTCTAGGCCTATGCAGCATTGCCTTTCCTCCGGGATAAAAATGCCTAGCTGGCGACTCTATTCATCTCCAGTGAGTTCACGGCTGTGTGTTCTCACTGTTCCCTTCGCCGACCGTTCGCGTCTGTACCTTCGTATGATCCGTTTTCATTCGTCGGGAGCGACAGCTTGGCGACTCTGCTGGGGAGAGCTTCTGCAACCAGGGCTTCTGGTTCCTTTTTGTGGGTTCCTCCTAGCGCTTGTTTGATTTGTGTTTACTGGGGTGTTAGGTGTTATTTGTGTTTGTATATTTGCTTTATTTACTGCTTTCTGTACAGCTTTATTTATGGCTTTCTTTACAGTTTTCATATATATCATACTGTCATGCTGTCTGTGTTGGATCTGGATTGTTTTGGTGGGTTGGGGTTCCATTGAGAGTTTAGGTCCTATACCTGGGACCTGAGTGACACCTAGGCTAGAGTGAATCATATTCTTTCCCAGTCAATTTTCAGTCTGGTGCGGGAATATGAAACACGGTTCAGATATGGGTTTCTTCTTGAGAACTCTGTGTTGCAGATTTCCTGCAGTGCTAGGGGGATCTGGGAAGCCTGCTAAGTCTGGATGACCTTTTAGTATTGACCTTCAGAAATTGAGGTGAATTAGAGGAGGAATTGTTATGGTAATTGTAAACACTGTACCTCCGGGTTAGAAGTGCTTACACTTCTCATAACAGATCCAAGTCTGAGGATCCTTGTTCTAGATCACTACCTGTGAGGGGGTTGGGCTGTTTACAGGTTTGCAGGTACCCTGACCTCAGAATACCCTGTTACTTTGACTTTGTTAAGAATGCTTCATGTTGGATAGTTCTTGTGATTCTAAAACCCTGGACATGTGGCTCTTTATTTGAGTCCCCTACCTTGGTTACTGGATTTCTTAGACCTCTATCTGGAATTCTTGAACACACATGGATCTATACCAAGGCATTTATTCAGATCCAGCTCTGTCACAGACCCTTGCATTTCATTTGCATGCATACTCATTGCATCATATTAACATGTGCTTATTTGTTTTTCAGGGTATCCATTGTTCATCAGGTTTTGGTTTTGACCCCATCTGCAGCTTTGACCCATCTTCATCAGCATCTGTTTCAGTTTTATCTGTCTGCTTCAGCACCAGCCAATCAGTGGTTCTCCCTGCTTCAGCATTCTGCTCAGTCTTCAACATCATGGCTCCAAAGAAGAACAACATCACCTATCATTTCTTCCAACCAGATTTGTCAGACCTCAGGAGGATCCAAACCCTGATTACACCAGATTACATCCCTTTGTTCAGGGAACATTATGGGGACATACTTGACCTAGTTATGGACATGGACCCGTCTCAGAGGAGCCTGATTCATACCTGCATTCAATTCTATGACCCCCCATTGAGATGCTTTACATTTCAAGACTTCCAGTTGGGTCCTCTTTTGGAAGAATACTCATCTTTGACTGGTTTGCCTATCAAGAGGGAGATCCCATTCAATCCTGAAATGGATTTTCCCAGCAGTGGGGAGATAGCCAAAGCTTTGCATCTGGAACCTGCTTTGATTGAACAACACATGACCTCTAAATCTAGTGTCCCTGGATTACAGCTGGACTTCCTAATCTCTCAAGCTAGTCTGAAGGCCTCCCTGGGGGAGTGGAAAGCTGCTTGTGCTCTGTTGGCTTTAAGTGTGTATGGAATTGTGTTATTTGCAGATGAGCCCAGATTCATCAGCAGGAGTGCAATCCACCTGTTCATCCTGAAAAACCCAGTGCCAACCTTGTTGGGTGACCTCTATTACTCAGTGCATCAGAGGAATGAGAAACAGAGGGGTAAGCTAGTGAGGTGTTGTGCTCCACTATTCCATGCTTGGCTTCTCAAGCATCTACCCAGGACAGATGCATTCCTGAATCCTCATCAGCAAAGCAACTGGGCTAAGAGACTCACTACTCTCACTGCAGCAGACATCAGATGGTGCACCCAAGGCACCAAGGGCAGAGATATGATCACAAGCTGTGGGCACTTTCCCAATGTGCCTTTGGTAGGAGTCAAGGGAAGTATCAATTACAACCCCCTGCTGTTCAAGAGGCAATTGGGTTATGCACTGGTTCATGCTCCTAGGGAAAAGGACTTGGCTGAGACCCTCTACTGTGAGAACAAGATCAGTTTGACTGTTGTTAGGCAGGCTGCCTGGGCCTGGGATCATGTTCAAACCAAGGGAATCACCATTCTGGGGAAGTGCAATAATGTGGCATCAGCCCAATATCATGAGTGGTCCTATGCTAGGGCCCAAATCTCAGGATTGCCCTTCACCATCAAAGACATGCCTGAGTCATCATCAGCACCACCCCCTGCTACTGTCAGTTTGGAAGAGTTTGAAGGCTTGAAAGAAAGAAATGAGAAGCTATCCCAAGCCCTGCAGAAGACCCTCAGGGAGAGGAGTGAAGGTGTAAGGGAGGTTGAAAGATTGGAGAAGCTGAGAGTGGAACACTTGACTAAGATTGAGAAGTCTGGAGACTATATCAACAAGTCTAAAGCTGGTGAGCAGATTCTGAAAAATGCTTGTAAAGAAGCCCAGTTCCAAAGAGCAAGGACAGACTTGTACTTGAAAGAGAGTCAGGCCAGGTGGGTCCGGATCACCGAAGCCCGTACTCTAGAAGATAAGAGAGTTCAAGATAAGATAGAGCAGATGGAAAAAGCCCTGGCAGCAGCCCAGAAGGAAATATCAGAGCTAGAAATCAGAGCTGGAGTGAAGAGGTCTAAGGACCAAAGTCAGAACAAGAAGTTGACTGCAGCTGTTGCAACCAGGAACCTTCTCATCAGAAGTCTCACGGAGCGCCCGGCTGATCCTGTGACCGAAGCACTTCTTAAGGAAGTTCGCGAGGATGAGTTTGGCCTTGGAGTTTGATCATTTTGCTTGTTGTTATTCTTATTCCATTGTACTTTTGCTTTTTGATGTATTTTTGACCCTTTGAGGGCTTATGTTGTAAGAAAGAACAATTTGTATTATTTCACCTTTGTAATATATTTATGTCGGTTTCTATATGAGCTCACTCCGAAGCAACTCCAACAGCATCATCTTCAAGGGTCTGGAAGGGTCAAAACTGAAGACCAAACCGGATACCTTGAGAGCAAATAAGCATAACTGCATTGCATACTAACCCTTTTGTTTGTTTTGTAGGTTTTGTTTTGATACTAACCTCTGTTGTGATATTCAGGCAGTATTGCTCGTCGCCGGGTGTTTCCCCTCAACAGGCCACACAGGTATCCCACTAGAAACAACCTTCCGGGAATTCAAATGGATCAAGTTCAGCAAGACCTTGCTGATGTTAGAAATCAACTGGCCAATGAAAGATTGGAGATGAGAACACAGATGACGCAGTTCATGGAAGTTATGAACAACATGGCTCAGAGCCAGGAGAGGCTAAGGGCCATGGTTGAAAGACAGAATCAAGAGGAGCCTCATGTGGGAACTGCTGGCACTAGTAATAATGAAAGGGTGCAACCCCACATTAACCCTCCTGTTTTTGGCCCACATCTACACCCTGAGATTAATATTCCTGCAAACGTTCAAGGAACAGCTACTGCAGCCAGAGTACTTCAAGAGGATCCTCAGGAGGACCAATTTACAGTAATGGGTGCCGGAGAAGAGGCCTATGATAGGCGATTGGATGAAATAGCTGAAAAGTTGAGGTCTCTGGAGTCTCAAAATTCTTTGGGCTTCGACGTCATGGACATGGGGCTGGTAGACGGGGTCAGGATCCCCCATAAGTTCAAGCCTCCTTGTTTCGAAAAATATAATGGGACTTCGTGCCCCCGGACTCATCTGCAATCATTTTTGGGAAGGCTGAAGGCCTATACGATGGATGAGAAATTGTGGATGTTTTACTTCGAAGATAGCTTGACTGGAGCATCAAGGGAATGGTATTCCCATCTGACAAGAGCAACTGTAAGATGCTGGAAGGACCTGGCAGAGGCCTTCATCAGACAGTATCAGTATAATCTGGATATGGCACCCAATAGGACCCTCCTAATGGGGATGTCACAATCATCAAGAGAGAGCTTCAGAGAATATGCTCAAAGATGGAGACAGCTTGCTGCCGCTGTCCAGCCACCTATGTCTGAAAGAGAGATGGCTGATATGTTCATGAATACCCTTCAGGGAACCTATATTGATAGGCTAGCCGCTTTCTCTTCCACCAGCTTCGCAGATGTTGTCATAGCTGGGGAGAGAATCGAAAGCCTATTAAAGATGGGTAAGATATCTGATAATGGTGCTAGTTCGTCCAGTGGTACAAGAAAGCCTTTTGCAGGCCCGAGAAGAACTGGCGAGACCAATGCCATTCACACCAACAGGGGTAGGCCCCAATATGTTCCCAGAACCATAGCAGCAGTCACAATTCCTGCTCCAGCTCATCCTCAGCCTGTCTACCAACCTCCGCAACAAAACTTCCAACAACAACCTCAGTATCATCAGAATCAATATCCTCCAAGAAACAACTACAACAACAACAATAACAACAACAATCAACAGAGGCCATTTCAACAGAGGCCCTCTCAAGCTAACAGAGTGATCGACCCGATCCCAATGCCATATGCTGCTTTGCTGCCACAACTTCTGAAACTCAACCTAGTTGAGCTAAGAACGTTGGCACCTCCTGATCCCAACAGTCTACCAAGAAACTATGACTCCAATGCTAGGTGTGCTTTTCATTCCAACGCACCTGGTCACAGTACGGAAAAATGCAGAGCTCTGCATATGAAGGTACAAGACTTGGTAGACTCCAAGGCTCTGAATTTTGCACCTCCACCCAATGTCAATAAAAATCCAATGCCACACCATGGTGGTCCTCGAATTAATGCTATTGAAGAAGACCAACAGTCTTATTTGATAACTAGTGTGGATCAGATCAGGACACCATTGGTGGAAATCAAGACTCAACTCCGTGAAAGCAATATATTTCCGGGGTGTGAACTGGGATGTCCATACTGCAATATTTCTTGGAATGGGTGTGAGGATTTGAGGAATGGCATTGACAGCCTTATTCAGAGTGGCTTACTGCAGATCACTACATCATTTCCGGCAACTCAAGCAACTTCATCAGCAACGGTTTCAGACCCTCCTACAAATGCAACAACAATTGTTCCCAACAATTCATCAGCAACATCAGCAAGTACTCCATCTGTCCTACCAAATGATCAGCTTACAACAATTACTCCTGCTACAACTTCAGCTTCATTCCATTTCGACTCTCCATCTACAACAACAACAGTCCTTCCATCAGGACCTCCTACAACTCCAGCGAACGATCACGAAGATGTCTCCACTGTTACCATATTCTACGATCCAGAAAACAATTCTGCTTATCATTCAGAAGGTGCTGCTCCCACTAGAGCACCAGTTACAATCTTTTATGATCCACAGACAATAACAGTCCCCTCAGCAGCAGCAATCAGTCCAGTCACCGTCACGGTACCTGGACCTGTACCATATGAAAGCGATAGGGCCATCCCTTGGCACTATGGCTCTGACGTATACTGTGAAGGGAAAAGAATCACTCTTGAAACAACAGCACCTGCACCACAAGTCGATAATGTGGGGGGAGGCGGAGGCTTCACTCGAAGCGGACGTCTCTTCGCTTCACAAGTCCAAAGACCTACTGCCGAAGCAGAAGCTGCTGCCAAGGCAAAGGGTAAAGGACCGGTGCAGGAAGATCCAGCTGTCAAAGAAGCCCTGAAGACTCCATTCGATCAGGAAGTTGATGAGTTTATGAGAATCATCAAAAAGAGTGACTACAAAATTGTGGATCAACTTCACCAGACGCCATCCAAAATCTCTATCCTCTCACTGCTCATGTGCTCCGAAGCTCATCGGAATGCACTACTGAAAGTACTGCACGCAGCTTACGTGCCCGAGGAGATTACTGTCAACCAATTGGAGACCGTTGTTGGAAATGTCACTGCTAGCAATGGGCTAGGGTTTACCAATTCTGACCTGACAGTGGATGGCCGCAATCACAACAAAGCCTTGCACATAACTATGGAATGCAAGGGAGCTGTCCTTTCACACGTGCTGGTGGACACAGGATCATCCCTGAATGTCCTACCAAAGAAGGCTCTGGTGAAGCTTGAATATGATGGACTGGCATTGAGACCCAGCAACCTGGTGGTTAGAGCTTTTGATGGCTCGAAGAGATCGGTTCTGGGAGAAGTTGAGCTGCCTGTGACAATTGGCCCGCAGACCTTCAAAACTATCTTTTATGTGATGGACATTCAGCCCGCCTACAGCTGTTTGTTGGGTAGACCCTGGATTCACGCCGCTGGCGCAATAACGTCTACCCTTCACCAAAAGTTAAAATATGAGTGGGAAGGCCAAGTTGTCACAATCTGTGGGGAGGAGGATATATTTGTGAGTCATCTGGCTACTTACAAGTATATTGAAATGGATGGAGAGATCGTTGAAACCATGAGCCAAGGTTTTGAAGCCTTGAATGTGAATGAAGCATCTGCTGTTTCGGGGATCTCCATGTCGTCATACCAGCAAGCCCGGAAGGTTGTTGAGGAAGGAACTGCCCTAGGCTGGGGCAAGGTCTTAGCTGTGGAGGAAAAGAAGGACAAGTTTGGGTTGGGTTACAAACCAACTCAACATCAAGCAAAGGCTGCTGCAGAGCCAGGATTTGTCAGTGGGGGAATGCTAACCCCCGATGCTATCAACTGTCTGGAAGACGAGCTGGAAGAGGAACGCAACCTGGAGAATTGGATTCGTCCGAAGGTCCCGGGGAGCAGTGTCTCGAACTGGTCTTCCCAGGGAATTATAAGTGTTACTCGAGCAGAGTAATTATTATTTCCTGTATCTTTTATAGCATGCATCAAAGTCTTGCATCTTGCCCAAGATGACAAGACTCATTTTGTAACCAGGGCCATCTGTACTTTTGTGCAAACAAGATTAAATTAATGAAATATCAGACAATCTTTTTGCAAACGAGTCTTTTTCTTTTCTGCTCACTGTTTTTCCATTTTTCTTTTTGTACAAAAATAAATGGCGGTGTTTTCAAAATGATAACTTCATTTCACTTTTTTCTAAAGCAAGATTAAAATCAATCACTAAAATGAACCGACTTAACCCTTGCAGAGAGTGCCTTCCAGACAGCACCGACAACAGCACAGCTATGACATCGTATGACTTTGACAATCCGATCAATCAAGCTGATGAAGGGGTTGATGAAGAATATGAGCTTCCTGAAGAGCTAGCCAGGTTGCTGAGACAGGAGGAAAAAGTTATTACTCCTCATCAGGAGGAGATTGAAGTGATTAATCTTGGTACGGAGGAAGACGTGAAAGAAGTCAAAATCGGGGCCTGCCTGCAAGACTCAGTGAAGAGACAGCTGATAGGTCTGCTTCAAGAGTATGTTGATGTGTTTGCTTGGTCCTACCAAGATATGCCAGGGTTGGATACCGATATTGTTGTGCATAAGCTGCCTTTGAGGGAAGAATGCCCACCAGTCAAACAGAAGTTGCGCCGAACTCGCCCAGACATGGCTATGAAAATCAAGGAAGAGGTACAAAAGCAATGGGACGCCGGGTTCCTTGCTGTGACTAGCTATCCGCCGTGGGTTGCTAACATAGTACCTGTGCCCAAGAAGGACGGAAAAGTAAGAATGTGTGTTGACTACCGGGATCTGAACAGAGCCAGCCCGAAAGATGACTTCCCATTACCTCACATTGACGTATTGGTGGATAACACGGCTCAGTTCTCGGTATTCTCCTTCATGGATGGATTTTCAGGATATAATCAGATCAAGATGTCACCTGAAGACATGGAGAAGACAACATTCATTACACCTTGGGGCACGTTCTGTTACAAAGTGATGCCATTCGGATTGAAGAATGCAGGTGCAACATATCAACGGGCTATGGTGACATTATTCCATGATATGATCCACAAGGAAATAGAATGCTATGTGGATGATATGATCGCCAAGTCCCTTACGGAGGAAGATCACCTGGTAAATCTGCTCAAGTTGTTCAAGCGTCTGAGGAAATACCAATTGAAGTTGAACCCCAACAAATGCACATTCGGGGTGCGATCCGGTAAGCTGCTGGGCTTTATTGTAAGCGAGAAAGGGATTGAGGTTGACCCTGATAAAGTCAAGGCTATACAAGAAATGCCTGCACCGAAAACTGAGAAAGAAGTTCGAGGGTTCTTAGGTCGATTGAACTACATTTCACGGTTCATATCTCACCTTACAGCAACTTGTGAACCTTTGTTCAAGCTGTTAAGAAAGGAACAAACGGTCAGGTGGAACGAAGATTGCCAAAGGGCTTTTGACAAGATCAAAGAATACTTACAAGAACCTCCAATCCTCATGCCGCCAGTTGAAGGAAGACCTCTGATTATGTACTTGACAGTATTAGAAGAATCGATGGGGTGTGTACTAGGTCAGCATGACGAGTCTGGTCGAAAAGAGTATGCAATATACTACCTAAGCAAAAAGTTTACCGACTGTGAACAGCGTTATTCACTGCTCGAGAAAACTTGCTGTGCTTTAGCGTGGGCTGCTCGCCGACTGAGACAGTATATGTTGACCCACACTACTTTGTTGATCTCAAAGATGGATCCAGTTAAGTACATTTTCGAGAAGCCAGCTCTTACCGGACGGGTTGCAAGATGGCAGATGATTCTCACAGAATACGACATACAATACACATCTCAGAAAGCCATCAAGGGCAGTGTACTATCTGAATATCTTGCTGAGCAACCCATTGATGACTACCAGCCTATGAGATTTGACTTCCCGGATGAAGACATCATGTTCATTAAATCAAAAGATCACGAAGAGCCTATTCACACCGAAGGGCCTGACCCAGAAGAAGAATGGACTATGATGTTCGACGGGGCTGTTAATATGAATGGCCGTGGTGTTGGTGCAGTACTCATTACGCCCAAAGGAGTTCACATGCCTTTCTCGGCAAAACTCACTTTCAACTGCACTAACAACGAAGCTGAATACGAAGCTTGCATTATGGGCCTTGAGGAAGCCATTGACCTCAGGATCAAGACATTGACCGTATTCGGAGATTCAGCTTTGGTAGTCAATCAAACCAACGGGAAATGGTACACCCACCAAGATCATCTGATACCTTACAGGGATTATACAAGAAGGTTACTGACTTTCTTCACAACAGTCAAGCTTGAGTATATCCCTCGGGACGAGAATCAGTTTGCAGATGCTCTTGCTACCATTTCATCCATGATCAAAGTTCAAACGGCCAACTTTGTACCTCAGATTTCAGTGTCTAGACTCGATAGACCAGCATATGTATTTGCAGCAGATGTTGTAAAAGATGACAGGCCTTGGTTCCATGACATTAAGTGCTTCTTGGAGGATCAAACATACCCACCTGGGGCATCTTCCAATGATAAGAAGACTTTAAGAAGGCTTGCTGGGAGTTTCTTTCTGAACACTGATGGATCTTTATACAAGAGGAACTTTGACATGGTACTCCTCAGATGTGTTGACAAGACGGAAGCAGATTTGTTGATGCATGAAGTGCACGAAGGATCTTTTGGTACCCATGCTGGAGGGCATGCCATGGCTAAAAAGTTGTTAAGATCAGGCTATTACTGGATCGCAATGGATGCAGACTGTTGTGCCTACGCCAGGAAATGCCATAAATGCCAGATCTACGCAGATAAGGTGCATGTGCCTCCTAATCCTTTGAACATCATGTCTTCACCCTGGCCCTTTGCCATGTGGGGCATCGATATGATTGGCAAGATTGAGCCAACTGCTTCAAACGGCCACAGATTCATCCTGGTCGCCATTGACTATTTCACAAAGTGGGTTGAAGCAGCCTCATATGCAAACGTTACAAGGCAAGTGGTAGCCAGATTTCTGAAAAGAGATATCATCTGTCGGTATGGAGTGCCCGAGCGAATCATTACTGATAATGGTTCCAATCTCAACAACAAAATGATGGCAGAGCTGTGCCGGGACTTCAAGATCCAACATCACAATTCTTCTCCTTACAGGCCAAAGATGAACGGCGCTGTTGAGGCAGCAAATAAGAATATCAAGAAGATTGTGCAAAAGATGGTAGTCACTTACAAAGATTGGCATGAAATGCTACCGTTTGCCTTGCATGGGTACCGCACCTCAATCAGAACATCCACTGGGGCAACACCGTATCAACTTGTGTATGGTATGGAAGCAGTCCTACCTGTTGAAGTTGAATTACCCTCGTTACGGGTATTAATGGATGTTAAACTGAGTGAAGCAGAATGGGTACGGTCCCGATACGAGCAACTGAGTCTGATCGAAGAGAAAAGATTGGCTGCAATCTGTCACGGGCAGTTATATCAGAAAAGAATGAAGAGAGCCTTCGATCAGAAAGTCAGGCACCGAGAGTACCAAGTGGGAGATCTTGTGTTGAAGAGAATCCTCCCTCCTCATACAGACCACAGGGGCAAGTGGACTCCCAATCACGAAGGACCATTTGTTGTGAAGAGAGTCTTCTCTGGCGGAGCACTGATGCTCAGCACCATGGATGGTGAAGATTTCCCGTCCCCTGTGAATTCAGATGCAGTTAAAAAATACTTCGCATAAAATGACCCGCTGGACATAAAAACAGAATGTAAGTCCAGGCAAAATAGGGCATCCCGGCGAGTCAAAAACAGAATAAAAGACTCGGGCAAAAATAAGGGAAATAATTGAAAAATGTACACCCGCTGAGTTGAAAAGCCGCATTGGACAGCTCAGGCAAAAATGGGTATCCCGATGGATTGAAAACCCGAAAGGGCGATCCATGCAAAATAAGGGAATAAGCGAACAATTGCATTCTGAATTCGTCTGTATCACTTACAACTGGGCAAGCTCCAAGGGATCAAGCTGCAATCAGAATCAATTCTCTCCAGAAAGCAAGACGAGAAGAACGTCATTGTCATACGAGTCATAGCAGAAGAGGGAGCTCCTCAAAGCGTCATCAACACCGCCAGCACTTTGTTTCTCAATTTGTAACAACCTCCTCATTTCAGGAGATATTGTTTCTTTGACTGTATCTTGCCAATTCAGGGCACACAAATTAATAAAGTCGAATTTTCAGTCATGTTTCGTTTTTACATTTATGTTTTGCAAAGAGTTGTCTGATATCTCTAAAAATACAATTGCATAAGTACAGATGCCTTTCTCTAAAAATAAAAACACATGCTTACAGGGAATATACTTACTCTCGAAAGTACTTGTCTCCTATGACGGAATCCAGTAAGGGGTACCTCGGGACCTTTTCGTGCGTTTCCTTGTCTTTGCAGGATTGCAGGTATCCAGAATGCAACTTGGGGCATGCAAGTTACGTCTCAGCAAACTGACGAATCGTTGTCAACTCACATGGCCCTGGGAGGTGCCCACTTCCCCAGCAAGTTGCCAAATCAACATACAGCATCGGGAATGCTCTATCCCCAGCTGAGTTGCCTCTCACAATTCCCCAGCTGAGTTGGCCGCTTATTACTTATCCCCATCAGAATGGGCAGGTGTCACAGAAGATGCCCTTATCCCCGGCGGAGTCAAGAAGTCACCGTAACAGATTTTCTAGGGAGATCTTTCAGTGATGCCTCTCTCTCTCCCCAGCCGAGTTGTCATCTCGCCCTCAGCTGAGTACAAATCAGGGAATCATCCCCACAGAGCTCCAGCCTCTATCCAGAAGAGCGGCGCATAGAAGATCACAACAGAGTACAGAAAGCTTCTACAAACCCCAGCTGGGTCCCGTATTATAAGAATATGTCAATCGATGACGTATATCCCCAAGCAGATACAACTACAGATCTATCAATGATCTCATCCCCAGCTGGGATGTCTTCCTCAGCAGATCAGTCAGGGATCTTTGCGGCAACGGGATCCGAATCCCGGATCGGTGCCTCTTTGCATAATCATAGCATTCGCATCATATTCACCCCCAGAGCGTAGCATTCCGTCTAATACGGAGCATTACGGCAAAAAATCAAACGCATAGCATAATCATAAGTCATGTTGTGAATTGAACACTTGTAAATATTGACAATCTGTCATTATACAGAATACTTTCCCTCAGAATCCCCATCAGAGTCCCAGCAAAAGCAATTGCTCCACAATCATAATCACCAGTGCATACACCTTTTGGCACCCGTCCGTGCTATCTTTCCCCAGTAAAGTCGCCCGAATACACCTTTACCAATCAAGATCACCAGTATTACAGATACTTTCTGACACCCGTCCGTGTCAAATCACCAGCAGAAAGCCAAAGACATCCTCTTTGCACTCACACAATCTTTGACACTCGTCCGTGTCATATCCCCAGCGTGGTCGCCTATACTTGTATATACACTTTCCTGACACCCGTCCGTGTCATATCCCCAGCAGATAAACACTCACCTATACATTATATACTCACTACTCATTGGTACACCTACTCAGATACTCGTCCGTATCTTATATACACCATGTATATCCCCGCAGATTCGACAGTAGTCCTTGTTCTTTGTTAACCAGTTGGTACTCGTCCGTACCATCATCTCAGAACATTGCGTCTAATGTTTGTTTCTACATGATACTCGTCCGTATCATAGTCTTAAAGATGCTCGTCCGCATCTTTAATCCATACACCGTGTCAAACACTTAGGTCTTCTCGAATATAGATACTCGTCTGTGTCTACTATTCCCCAGAAGGATACTTTCGGAGGCAACACTCGTCCGTGTTCCTTGTTAACCAGTTGATACTCGTCCGTATCATCAGCTCTGAGCACGTGTCAGTTTGTTTCTACATGATACTCGTCCGTATCATAGTCTTAAGGATGCTCGTCCGCATCTTTAATCTATACACAATACCAAACACTTATACCTTTTGTTTCTTGGATGTAAGCGCCCGTCCGTGTTTACTATATCCCCAGTAGATCGCCAACAAAGCAAATCTTTTCCTTTTTATCTGACACTCGTCCTGTGTTATGATAAACCCTGAGAGCAGCCGTCCCCTGCTGAGTGGTCGTCCTCCACTTCTTGATGGTCGTCCTCCATCATGCTCATCCGATGGCCGTCCCCATCGTTGATTTTTAGCAGCCGTCTCCTGCTAGGTGGTCGTCCTCCACCTTTTGATGATCGTCCTTCATCACTTTATCCAATGGCCGTCCCCATTGTTGATTTTGGTTATCTAACACTCGTCCTGTGTCATGATAAACCTCGAGAGCAGCCGTCCCCTGCTGAGTGGTCGTCCTCCACTTCTTGATGGTCGTCCTCCATCTTGCTCGTCCGATGGCCGTCCCCATCGTTGACCTTTCCTATCCGATGGCCGTCCCCATCGTTGATATTTTGGCAGCCGTACCCTGCCAGGTGGTCGTCCTCCACCTTTGATGGCCGTCCCCATCATATTTCTTTTATTCCCAACAGAGCAGTCGTCCCCTGCTAGGTGATCGTCCTTCACCTTTGATGGCCGTTCCCCATCATCTGTCCATTTCATTTATTCTTTAACCCGATGGCCGTCCCCGTCGTGGTCCCTTTTCTTCTTTAACCCGATGGCCGTCCCCGTCGTGGTCCCTTTTCCTTTTTAGCCCGATGGCCGCCCCCGTCGTGGTCCCTTTTCCTTTTTAGCCCGATGGCCGTCTCCATCGTTGGTTACTTTGCCTTTATGAACTTGATGGCCGTCCCCGTCATGTTTCATTAATCCTCAAAATTTTGCAGCTCTATCTTGATGGCCGTCCCCATCATGATATTTTATTTTCCCAGCTAGTCGGCCGTCCCCGTCTTAGCTTTACCTTTTATCCCCAGCATGTCGGCCGTCCCCGTCATTGCTTTATACACTTTACCAGCATGTCGGCCGTCCCCGTCATCGCTTTGCTTCACATACCACCTTACCCAGCAGTCGTCCTCTGCTCGACGGTCGTCCTCCGTCGCCCATACTTTACAATATACTTTATTTTTTTCTTTTACAATCTATACCCCTTTTCTTCTCCCCAGTGAGTGCAAATTTTGGACTGTCTTTGGTATTCAACCACAAGTTATCTTGTCTGCCTGTTAAGCCGTCGCTTACATCCTGCACAGCTAACTCATGCTTGAATAGGGGCAGCTGTAAACACCCCAAATTTGCCCTCACCCATTCACACCATGACTTGTGATCATCTCATATGCATAAACACAATCATATCATCTCACATCTCACTTTTGATTCACTGGATAGTTTCTAAGTCATCTGCACCTAGGGTTTGTGATCTGAGCAACCTCAGGGCATCTTGAGCCATTCCAAAGGCCACCAATCAACTCAAAGAGGTCCATGTGTGTTCTTATATCATGTTACATCCTCACAAAGTCAAAATTGCAGAGGGATCACAAGAATTAGGGTTTGAGTGGATGCAGAGCCAGGATGAACTGCTCAGTTGACTGAAAATTAGGGTTTTGGTTTCAGAGGCCATAACTCCAATTTTTTTGGTCATTCTTGTTTCCATTGATCTCTATATGGTATAGGGAGTATGCATATCAATTTTCATGAAGAAATTCCATGGGGAAGTCATCTGATCAAGAGTTGACTTTCTGGACAAGTCAGTGCAAAATCAGGGCATCTGAGGCCCCCAATGACCCAACCAATGGGTGATCTTCATCATTTTGAGTGTATATGATCTTTATTTGATCATGGAAGAAGTTTGAAGTTCATGGAAATCAAGAATTTAGGGTTTTTGCAAAAGTTGACTTTTTGGGTTTTTGTTGACTTTTCAAGAATGCATCCTTTTAGGTCAATTTTCAAGCTTTGATTTATGATCCAAAAATGCTTCAAATGGAAAAACTTTGGTCATGAAAGTTGTAAATCTCATCTTTCCCTTTTCAAAAAGTACAAGAACATGATCTAACTCTTCATGGATCAAAAGTTATGGCCATGCAAAGTTGCCAAAAATCATTGTTTTTCAAGTTATGCACCAAGTGGAAATTTTGCTAAGTCTTGAATCAATGCATGATACAGCCTCTAATTCATGTCAAACCATTGTGTGAACATCCTCTAAGTCACAAAAATCAGATTTTTGAACCAAGATTGCCCATGATTTGGTTGGTGTAACAAGCATTTTCATGAAAAATCCATAAAGCAAATCAAGTTGCAAAACACTCATGACTACTTCACCAACTTATGACATTGGCTGCTGACTTTGGGCTAGCCTCTCCCTCACCTTTTGCTGCACCAGAACCCAAGTTGTCCTTGCCTAGTATCATGCCATGCCCTATCTTACACAAAAGTGGATTTTTTAGCAAAAGTAGCCTCACCTATCCCTGCAGGCCAGGTCACATCTCACAGCCACTTGCATTAGTTTATTCATTCATTTTGCTGGCCATATCACTAAGCAACCAGGGCTGAAACAACATTCATTCATAACTCACCAAAAAACACCCCAACTTGCAACTTCCTTCGAATTTCATCACACAGCCTGCAAACACCCAAACTTTTTCCTCCATTCATCTCACCTTGATCTATAGAACAAAAAGCATCAAGAGAAAAAGCCTGAAACAGCTAGAAACACTCACTGCCATCACCAACCTTCATTCTGCAGAGTCATTCGAATCTCCTTCCTCAGGTCACAAACACACAAACCTTCACCACAAACCTTCTCTACACATTGCATAGACCTCAAACAACCCATCACCATGACTTGAAAGGGCCAGAATCTCAACTGCCATTGTTGACTGAGCTTGGAGCAGTTCTCTTCGAAACTCATCATCCAGCAAATATAAATTCATTTTGAGCATTCAAGCAACTTTGGGGGACCAAGAGGAGCAGATTGAGCAAGGAGAAGAGGCCTGAAAGTTCCAAGATCAAAGTTTGCAAATCTCAGGTAGCTCCAAATTAATTTTTCCAGAAATCAGTTTGATTGTTACAAACTTGCTCTACATGTCTTGCTGATCATTCTGGTACCATTGGTTTTGAAAATGGATGTGTTTTGAGAATTTAATTGCTGTTTGAAGCTCACGAACCCTAGAACTTTCCCTCTTCGATTCAGCTTGTCTAGGTTAAATAAATTTGTTTTAGGATAGGGCTTTGATTCGTGAGGATGAAAGGAACGTTTCCATGATCTTAGTTTTCATTTATTTTACGTTTTGAGAGGTTTTGAGATTTTCAGGTGACCTTCTGGCCGGAGAAGATGACCGGAAGTCTTCTCCGGCCACCTGAGTTTAGTTTGCCCTAATTGTCATTAATTATGTTAGTTTGAATTCTGGCCGTTGATGCGCGTTGACTAGCTGACTTCCCTCCAGTTTCAATGGCCAGGATGTGTTTGATTAGCCCTAATTCTTCATTAAGTTTTAATTAATCCATAATTAGTCAGGAATAATCCCAACCACTGGATCTGGCGCCAGTCAACCATTTTAAATTTTAAGCGCATCCTGGCCCTCCAATCTGATGACTTTCGTTTTATTTTATTCTAATTCATTTTTCTTGCATTTAATTTGTACAATTTATTTAAAATAGTTAAAAAATCATAAAAATTATGAAACTTTTTCTTTAAGGTTTCATTAATTTTTATGACACAAAAATATTTTTTATTTTATTTTTATCATTAAAATAGTATTTTTAATATTTAAAAGATTATTTTTAATTGATTAATGGGAATTAATTAATTAAAAATACTTTTAGGTATTTAAAAATTACAAAAAAAATTCATGAAATGTTCTAAGACATTTAGAAACATTGTCCAACCTTCAAACCAAATTTCTTTTTTGATCTTGATGCATTTTAAGAATTTTTCATTGAATTAAATCACATTTTATGCATTATTTTGATCATATGTTTGAAAATTCATTTCTGTCTTTTGGTAAAGGTTGAGACATTGATTCTTTTTGCATTGTTTTCCATTTGACATGAACTTTCAAAGATAAAAAGGCCAAGATTTGATCTTGCATTTTCCAATTGATTGGCATTTCTTTTGTTACAAACCCTAAAAAACCCTAATAACTGGTAAAATTCATAACTTGAGTTTGGTTGAGAGTTGAGAGCTCCCCTTTGGGCAGTGGTTTGTTATAGGTCTAGGGTTTCTTTGGGTACCATTTTCCATTTTTTATGTTAAGGTTTGCTTCTGTTTTTGGTTTATGTGTGATGTTTGATCCATGAACCCTAATTTGGGCTTTCCTTTTGCATCATTCTTGCATTTCCTTGCATAATTTGACTTGCCATTGCATTTTGTGCATTCTTATGATTCATTTGACATCTTAAGACATGTATGGAGCATCATTGATCATTGCATTACATATTTGCCATGCCATTTGTCTTGCATGTTTCATAACATTTCATGTTTGTTCATGCTTCTAACTTGCATCATCTGCATCCATGACTTTGTATGAGCATCTCCATGTCTTGCCTCATGTTTGCAGCACTTCATAACATCATAATCATCATGTGTATGCTCCTGGTTTTGCTTTGCATCATATCATTTCATCTCATCTTGCATTGCATTGCATTTTCTTTCTAACATTTCAGGTGGTAAGTGAACTTGAGAAGTGAATTTGCCTTCACTTCTCATAACTTTTCTTTTCATCTCTCTTGCATCCATTGCTGCATTTCTATATGTGTTTGAGTTTGAGCTTGCTCATTCTTCTTCCTCCCACTTTCTTTCTTCAAGTGACTTGACTTCTTGAATGAAGCAAGTCACTTTGCTTCTCTTAATCCTGCTCATCTGCTTCCTGGTGGCTCCTCTGAAGATTGTTCTTGAAAACCTCACAAACCTTAGGATCAACCAAGCATGATAATGAATTAGGGTTTTGATTAGTCTCCCCCATAGTTTTTACCTTTGTGTCTCTCTTTGAGTCTTCTCTCCTCACTTCATAATCAGGGACTAAACCCTCAAGGCTTTAAGACTTTGTGATTAAGATCATGCCTGCATCCTTCTTTTAGGATGGAGTGTATAACTTTAATCCTAAGTCTTGGACCCTTAAGGTGTTGAACTCTCTTAATTAATCCATCTAATAATCATCAAGACATTACACTTGCAACTTGGGCCTTGCATTAGGGTTCTAATTCTTCCTTAATTGGCTAAGAAGGACTAACCCTAAAGTTAATGGACAAGTCCCCCTCAAGTTGTCTTACAAATCATAAAAAACACTTCATCATCATATCATTAATAAAATCCACTTAATCAAAGGCTTGTTTTGTCATGGGTTTAATCCCTAATCATGGATTAAGTTGAGGAGTCTTCCTCAACTTAAACATTCTCATCTATTATCCTTCTATTAGGATGGTGTAATGAGTCTGTTTAATCCTTGATTATGGCTTAACCTCATTACTTAACACTAAACAAAAACACCAAAAACATCTAAATAATCACAAGTAGGTTAATGATCTTAATCCTACACCGAAGGTGATTAAGTGTGAGAATCTGACTTCACACTTAAGGTATTCTCATTACCCCTAATCAGAGGGAAGATGTGATGAGTTTACTAACCCATTGGTTTAGACTTAAGCTCATTATCTTATGACAAACTCCAAAAAGAAATAAAAGACTGAAAACTCAAAAACAAACAATAATCGTCTCCTCCGGGATTCTTTTCTCATCATCCTTCACTCACAACCGAGAACTTGCTTCTTCCGTCTAATGCAAGACAGTTTGCATCTGTGCCAGACAGATCATACACTTGAGCATAGACTGCAAGCAGTTCACCAGTCAATTCATCTTTCAGTCTCTTTGGGTCGAACTACGGTGTTCTGACTTCCTCATTGCACGAGAGGATACGTAGGCATAACTTAACGGTTATCGAACAAAAGTCTCTGTATATTCCCCCTCCTTCTAGCATTATTCTTTAAGCCTCATAATCATGAGCATACTCTTTCTTACACTGACACTATACATATTACACTTCACACTTCTTTTGCACTGACACCTGTACATTCCTTTCCAGCTATTTTATACACAGATTGCACTGACACTACCCCTTTAAAACACAAATCTTTTAAGCGTGGATCCCGTCGAGTACGGCGGACAATCTGGGTGCTAATACCTTCCCAGGTTGTAACCAACCCCCTTTCTCAGTCTCTCTGGTTCGCAACCGTCTTATCCATTCTTTTTCTAGGCCTATGCAGCATTGCCTTTCCTCCGGGATAAAAATGCCTAGCTGGCGACTCTATTCATCTCCAGTGAGTTCACGGCTGTGTGTTCTCACTGTTCCCTTCGCCGACCGTTCGCGTCTGTACCTTCGTATGATCCGTTTTCATTCGTCGGGAGCGACACTTGGAAGGAAGAAAGTGAGAAGGATGGAACATAAGTGAACAAGTTAACTTCAAAAACATGTGAGAATGCATATGAATGGTGAGAAAAGATGGGATGTGAAGGAAAATCCACCTCCCAAAATAACTTACCAAAAGTTCCTGAAAATGTTAGTATGAATGCATAAGACATAAAGCAAAAGGAATTGAAATGAAATGAGATTCAAATACCAAAGTCAGAAGTGATTATGCAATGCAAATGGCATACCAGATGATGCAAAGTCAAACAATATGCATATGAATGATCATACAAAGATGAGATGCAAAGGAAGCATGCTTAGAAGTTTGAAAACACATGGATGTTTATGAAATGTAATGAATGCAAGACATAGCAAATGGATGAATAAATGATCAAGAAATGTCCAAGCATGTCTTAAGATGTCTAATATGTCATATGAATGCTTGAAATTTCATGGCAAGTTCACATGATGATGATATGCAAAGATGAATGCAAATGAACATGAGAAATTAGGGTTTTATGAATGTATGAGATGCAAATGATCAAAACAGAAGCATGCATCATGATAAATAATTGAAATCAAGCTCAATCAAAACCTAACCCCATATAAGGTCACACCCCAAAGGAGAAGGTCAGAAGCTAATCCTATTGAAAGTTATGAATTTCCTAAGTTTGCTAGGGTTTTTGGATGATTCTTAAGGGAAAATGCAAATCAAATTGAAAATGCAAGATAAATTCATGAGGAAGATAACCTAGAAACTAAATGCAATATGTGAAACAATTCAAAAAGAATCCAATTCAAACTCATCATGGTTAAGCAGAAATGAATTTTTCAAATTAGGGTTAAGAAATGTGATTTTAAAGAACCCTAATTCAAAGAAAATTGTGAAATTATGATCAAACCTAAAAAGAAATTTATATGATTAGTTTGAAAATGTTTCTAAGTGTATTGGAATGGTTCATGATTTTTTTGGTGATTTTTAGAAACCTAAATGTATTTTTAATTAATTAAAATCCATTAATTAATTAAAAATAAAAGTTAAATATTTTAAAAATACTTTTTTAATGCAAAAAATAAAATAAAAATCATTTTTGGGTTGAGAAAAACATTTGGATCAGAAATGCAAAAGATTATATTTTTGTGATGAGTTTTACTATTTTAAATAAAATACAAAAAAATGCCATAAAAATGAATTAAAAATGAAATAAAGGGAAGTCAACTGATCTGAGGGTTGAGGTTTAAAAGGGGGAAGACTGCACGTGCAGATGGAGGGCCTGGATTTCATCTGGGTTAATTAGCTGATTAACTTAATTAATTAAAAATTATACTTAATTGAAATGATCTGACCATTCACACGCGCACAAAACCAAATTCTATGGTCCACATTTAAACTGAAGACTAAACCCTAATTAGGAACCCTAATTATTTTCAGGTGACCGGAGCTAGCTCCGGTCATCTTCTCCGACATCCCACTCAACCTAACTTCTTCCCTAGGCTAACCCAGACCCTATAAAGCTCCAGAAATGATCCTCTAACATCCCTAAGCATGAATCCAGCATCAAATAACATTTATGTTTCAAGAAAATCATGATTCGAAGCAAAACGGAAAAATAATCAAAACTTTCAGAAGTTCAATACATGCTTGATTCTTAACCATTTTCAAAAGTAAACATATCAGGATGATCATTGCATCATGTAGAAGCATTTAAGAACTTAAAATGAGAGTTCTGGAAAAAATGTTCTTCATGGTTACCTGAGATGAAGCTTTCAATCCCTGAGCTTTCTGGCCTCTTTCTTGGTTCAAACCAACCCCAATGAGCTCCCTGATAATGTTGCAATGCTTGGAACAAGTTTGTATGGCTTTGTTTATGAGTTTCAGTTCCTCTGCACCAAGAATCGTGTTTTGGTTTGGCTGTGTTCTAGGGCTTTTCAGCGGGTGGTTTGTGTTCTATGAATGATTTGAAGATGATTGGTGAAGTTTATTTTGAAGTTTGATGGCTGGTTTGTGCAATTCGAAGAGATGAAGCTCTAAGGTGATTTTTGAGATTCTGATTTGTGTTGTGTTTCAGGCTCCAAGAAGATATGAAATGAGGTCCATGAGGCATGTATGTGAAGTCTTGATTGGTCAGAAGAGTTGTTGTGGCTCAGCTTGATTGGTATGGGCAAGTTGCAAAAAGTCAAAATTTCTTCTACCTTAGGCATGGGCCATGGTAGAGCTGGCTGAATGGGGTGTCTGGCCTCAGCAAGATTCATGGAGAGCCATAGAATTGGTGTGGTGCAGCTGGCACAAGTGGATGGAAGGATCCAAGGCATTTTGCAAATTTTGTGAGTTTTGGCCCTTTTGAGATTTCTTAAAGATCAAGTCATGGAAACCATGTAATCTTGGGCCAATTCTGATCTTTGGAAGTTGCCTTGACATGTTATGATGCATAGAAGTTGATTAGAGGTCATAAAAAGGCTTGGCAAGTGAAATTGCAAAATTCCCTCTTTGGCATGAACTTGAAAATTATAGGATTTTTGCCAACTTTGGAAGACCATATCTTGAGTTCTAGGATGAATCAAGACGTGCTCTAGTACTTTTTGAAAAGGGAAAGACCTAATATACAACTTTAATGCCCAAGAATTTTTCATTTGAAGCATTTTTGGTCATGAAAGAATAGGTTGAAAATCTTTCCCAAAATGGAAATTTTCCATTACAAGTCATTTCCAAAAATAGCAAGTTTGCAATTGGTCCAAAATTCTTCAACTTTGTGAACTTCCAAACACTTATAAGATCAAATAAAGATCATAGAGACTCAAAATGATGATGATGACCCTTTGGTACCCTTGTTGGAGGCCTCAGATGCCCTGATTTTGACTTTACTTGCTCAAGGAGTTACCCAATGATCAGATGAGTTTCACAATGACTTTCTTCATCAAACTTGGTACACATGATCCTTATAACATATTAAGAACATTAGGAACAAGAATGACCCAAAAATTTGGAGTTAAGGCCTCTGAAACTAAAACCCTAATTTTGGTCATCTGTGCAGGAAAACCCTAGCTATGTTTCCATGCCTTTGCCATTGTTTGTGATCTTTTGACTTTAATGAACTTTGGGGAGCATATTATGATAATAGAACACACATGGACCCTCTTGGAAAGCTTCAAGACCATTGGGATGGCTCAGATTGATTCTTGGATTGCTCAGATCACAAACCCTAGATGCAAATGAAAATGGAACTATGCAGTGAGACAAATATGAAATATGGGATAGTATGCTTATGCTAATGAAAAAATGAAAGATCACAAGCCATGGTGTGAGAAAAAGTGTGGGAAAATTTGGTGTGTTTATAGCTGCCCTTATTCAAGCATGAGTTAGCTGTGCAGGATGTAAGTGTCTGGCTTAACAGACAAACAAGATAACTTGTGGTTGAATATCGAAGACAGTCCGAAATTTGCACTCGCTGGGGAGAATAAGAAAAGGGATATAATTATAAAAGGTAGTATAGTATGATTATCAAAAGAAGGCGATGGAGGACGACCATCAAGTAGAGGACGACTGTTGGGGGTAAAGGGTAAGCTAAACAATGACGGGGACGACCGACAAGCTGGGGAAATAAAGATACCACGACGGGGACGACAATCGGGTAAGGAAATAAAACTCTTTGGGGATTGAGAAAAACATTGATGGGGACGATCACCTAGCAGGGGACGGCTGGTGAAAATATCACGACATAGGACGAATGTCGGATAGAAAAGATCAACGATGGGGACGACCATCGAGTAAGCATGATGAAGGACGGTCATCAAGAGGTGAAGGATGATCACCTAGCAGGGTACGGCTGCTCTCGGGAATTACCACGACATAGAAAGAATGTCGGATAACAAGATCAATGATGGGGACGACCATCAGATAAATGATGAAGGACGGTCATCAAAAGGTGAAGGACGATCACCTAGCAGGGGACGGTTGCTAAAAATATCACGACATAGGACGAATGTCGGATAGAAGGTTCCAATAACGGAGATTCCATTGGGGAAAAGGATGAGGGATGATCATCCGAAGGTGAAGGACGATCACCTGGCAGGGGACGACTGCTGAAAGTATCACGACATAGGACGAATGTCGGATAGAAGAAAGTTGCTTTGTTGGTGACTTACTGGGGAGTGGTAAACACGGACGGGTGCTTACGTTCCAAAAATAAAAGGTATAAGTGTTTGACACTGTGTATAGATTAAAGATGCGAACGAGCATCCTTAGAACCATGATACAGACGAGTATCGGTAGAAGCAAATGCTGATGTGTGTTTAAGGATAATGATACGGACGAGTATCAATCGGTTAAACAAGGAACACTGAAGAATGTTAAATCTTCCAGGGAGGTAATATATACAAGATACAAACGAGTATCACAACCTTCTATATAAATATGTACACAGGTTGATCTGCTGGTGAAGTATGTGCAAGACACGGACGAGTGTCGAAAGATTGGGCAAGGGACACGGACGAGTGTTTGACTTGCTGGGGAAGCATGACACGGACGAGTGTCAAAAAGAATATGTACGAGTTGTGAACAAATATATATATTTGAGAGTGCCGAAGGTATTCTGGCGACCTGTGGGGGGGGGGTAGGATGACACAGACGAGTGTCGAAAAGAGCATGTTATGAACAAGTATCCGTACTTGAGAGTGCAAAGGGGATGCCTTGGCTTTTATCTGTAGGGGATGTGAGTTTTGTATATAGTGATGATGGTATTTGCAGGTGACTGGCTCAAACCTGGCTTATGATCATGCAAATGTTTGATTTTTGCCGTAATGCTCCGTATTAGACGGAATGCTACGCTTATTTCGGTGAATATGATGTGAATGCTATGATTATACAAGTGAGAAACTTGATCTGAGATTCGGATCCTGCAGATATAAAGATCTCTAGCTGATCTTCTTGGGGAGAGAACTCAGCTTGGGGATAGTGGTCATTGATTGATCTTCCCGGAGGGAGGACTCCCTAATGGGGATGAGAAGGTTTTAGCAACTCCATTGGGGAAGTGTTTCAGGTATTGCTCTACCGGGGAGGCAACTCTGTGGGGAATCAACTCTACCATCTCTGCTGAGGGTGAGAGAAATCTGGCATCTCTGGTGGGGAATAGAAAGTTCTTTGACCACTTTGCTATGGAAGTGTTGTCAGACATTGCTCGGGAGATCCTGCTCGGGGAGGAGATAAATTTTGGGAAGTAGTATGCTGGGGATTTAATGCTTGATATGCCCCATGTTGCGAAATATTGTATGTCTTGAGTACTTGCAACCTATTAAGACAAAGGAAAACGCACAAGTGTCCCAAGGTATCCTTAACTGGATTCCGTCATAGGAATTAGATATTTTTTTGAAAGTAATATATTTCCTGCAAGCATTTTGTTTAAAATGGCTCACATGTTTTATGTAAGTGTTGTATCATGAACATTGGACATTTTGCAAACGAAACAAAAATGTACAAAAACAAAGTGTGATTGAAAACTCTGATTTTATTAATTTGCGTGCCCTGAATTGGCAAGTACAATCAAAGAAGCGAATCCCCTGAAATGAGGAGATTGCTGTAAATTGAGAAAATAAAAGTGTTGGCAATGTTGAAGATGACGCTCCAGTGAGCTTCCTTTGCTATGACCTGTATGACCTTGACGTTCTTCTTATTTGGATTTTTGAAGAAGGTTGATTCTGACTGATGCTTTGTCCTTTCGAAGCTTTCCATGTTGTGAGCGATACAGACGAATTCAAAATGCAGTTGTTCGCTTATTCCCTGATTTTGCGTGGATCGCCCTTTCGGGTTTTCAACCCACTGGGATACCCATTTTTGCCTGAGCTGTCCAATGAGACTTTTCAACTAAGCGGGTGTACACATTTTTTTTATTTTTCCCTTATTTTTGCCCGAGTCTTTTATTTTGTTTTTGACTCGCCGGGATGCCCTATTTTTGTCTGGACTTATATTCTATTTTTATGTCCAGCGGGTCATTTTATGCGAAGTATTTTTTAACTGCATATGAATTCACAAGAGACGGGAAGTCTTCACCATCCATGGTTGCGAGCATCAGTGCTCCAGCCGAGAAGACTTTAGTTATCACGTAGGGACCTTCATAGTTTGGTGTCTACATGCCTCTATGGTCTGTATGAGGAGGAAGGATTCTCTTTAGAACAAGCTCTCCCACTTGGTATTCCCGAGGTTTAACTTTCTGATAGAAGACTTTCTTCATTCGTTTTTGATATAACTGCCCATGGCAGATGGCTGCTAATCTTTTCTCTTAAACCCATCTGGTGAAGTAATCAATGGCTACCAGGATGAATCGGTGACCATTTGAAGCAGTCGGTTCAATCTTTCCAATCATGTCAATGCCCCACATAGCAAATGGCCAAGGTGAAGACACACGTTCAAAGGATTTGGAGGCACATGCACTTTATCTGCATAGATCTGGCATTTGTGGCATTTTCTGGCGTAGGCACAACAGTCTGCATCCATTGTGATCCATTAGTAACCTGATCTTAACAACTTCTTTTCCATTTCATGTCCTCCGACATGGGCACCGAAAGAACCTTCATGTACTTCGTGCATCAGGAGGTCTGCTTCCTTCTTGTCAACACATCTGAGCAGGACCATGTCGAAGTTTCGCTTGTATAAAGAACCATCAGCATTGAGGAAAAAACTGCCAGCCATCCTTCTTAATGTCTTCTTATCATTAGATGATGCCCCAGGCGGGTATGTCTGATTCTCTAAGAAGAATTTGATGTCGTGGAACCAAGGCTTGTCATCATTAGCAGTGTCCACAAAGAATACATATATCGGTCTGTCCAGTCTGGATACCAAAATCCGAGGCACATAATTAGCAGTCTGTACTTTGATCATGGATGAAATGGTAGCCAAAGCGTCCGCAAACTGATTCTCATCTCGAGGGATGTATTCAAGCTTAACTGTTGTGAAGAAAGTTAACAATCTCCTCATATAATCACGGTATGGAACCAGATGCTCCTGATGAGTGTACCATTTGCCGTTGGTCTGGTTGATTACCAAAGCCGAATCCCCGAATACATTCAAGGTTTTGATCCTGAGGTCAATGGCTTCCTCAAGACCCATGATACAAGCTTCGTATTCTGCTTCGTTGTTAGTGTAGGAAAAGGTGAGTTTTACGGAGAAAGACATATGAACTCCTTTAGGTGTAATGAGCACTGTACCATTTCCACAACCATTCATATTGACAGCCCCGTCAAACATCATAGTCCATTCTTCTTCTGGACCAGGCCCTTCAGTGTGAACTGGCTCTTCACAATCTTTTGCTTTTAAGAACATGATGTCTTAATCAGGGAAATCAAATCTAATGGGCTGGTAATCATCAATGGGATGCTCAACCAGATAATCAGACAATACACTACCCTTGATAGCTTTTTGAGAAGTGTACTGAATGTCATACTCTGTCAGAATCATTTGCCATCTTGCAACCCTTCCGGTAAGTGCTGGCTTCTCAAATATGTACTTGACGGGGTCCATTTTTGAGATCAACAAGGTAGTGTGAGTCAACATATATTGTCTTAGTCGGCGAGTAGCCCACACTAAAGCACAACAAGTTTTCTCGAGCAGTGAATAACGTTGTTCACAGTCGGTAAACTTTTTACTCAGGTAGTATATTGCATACTCTTTTCAACTAGACTCGTCATGCTGACCCAGCACACACCCCATTGACCCTTCTAATACTGTCAGGTACATTATCAGAGGTCTTCCTTCAATTGGAGGCATGAGAATTGGAGGTTCTTACAGGTACTCCTTGATCTTGTCAAAAGCTTTCTGACAATCGTCGTTCCACCTAACTGTTTGTTCTTTTCTTATCAATTTGAACAAGGGTTCGCAGGTTGTAGTGAGATGAGATATGAACCTTGATATGTAGTTCAATCTACCTAAGAACCCTCGAACTTCTTTCTCAGTCTTAGGTGCAGGCATTTCCTGAATAGCTTTGACTTTGTCGGGATCAACCTCAATTCCCTTTTCACTTACAATAAAACCCAGCAGCTTACCAGAACGTACCCCGAATGTGCATTTGTTGCGGTTCAACTTCAGCTGATACTTCATCAGACGCTTAAACAACTTCAGCAGATTCACCAGATGGTCTTCTTCAGTGAGGGACTTGGCAATCATATCATCCACATAGCATTCGATTTCTTTGTGGATCATATCATGGAATAATGTTACCATAGCCCGTTGATATGTTGCACCGGCCTTCTTCAGTCCAAACGACATCACCTTTCCATCCTTCTTAGGCACGGGTACAATGTTAGAAACCCACGGCAGGTAACTAGTTACAGCAAGGAAACCGGCGTCCCACTGCTTTTATACTTCTTCCTTAATCTTCATGGCCATATCTGGGCGAGTGCGGCACAACTTCTGTTTAACTGGAGGGAAATCTTCTTTCAATGGTAGCCTGTGCATGACAATATCCGTATCTAGACTTGTCATATCTTGATAGGACCAAGCAAAGACGTCGACATATTCCCGAAGCATACTGATGAGTTGTTCCTTTACTGGAGCTTGCAGACTGGCCTTAATCTTCACTTCTTTCATATCATCCTCGGTACTAAGATTAACAGTTTCAATTTCCTCCTGATGAGGAATAATCACTTTTTCTTCTTGCCTCAACAACCTGGCCAACTCTTCAGGCAACTCATAGTCTTCATCAACCCCTTCATCTGCTTGATTAATTGGATTGTCGAAGTCATATAAGGTCATAGCAGTGCTGTTGTCGGTGCAATCTGGAGGATTATCTCTACAAGTGTTGAGATTTGTTCTTTTTAGTGATTAATTTTAATCTTGTTTAGAAAAAGTGTAAATGAAGTTATTATTTTGAAAACATTGCCATTTTATTGTTTTGTTCGAAAAATAACAAAAATGAAAAGACAGTGAGCGAAAAAGAAAATTGTTTGCAAAAGATGTCCATTGTTCAATGATATTCCATTTGCACAAAATACAAATATGGCCCTATTAAAAAATGAGTCCTGACACCTTGGGCAAGATTCAGGACTTGATGCATGCTAAAGTAGGAAATAATAATTACTCTGCAGGAGTAACTCTTATAATTTCCTGGGAAGACCAGTTAAGGACTTGTTGGCCCAAGATCCTTGGACGAATCCAGTTCTCCAGGTTGAGGTCACTTTCAGCCTCGTCTTCCATGTTATTGACAGCATCTGAGGTCAGCATTTCCCCACTCACGAACTTGGGCTATTTAGCAGCCTCTGCTTGATCTTGTCAGAATGGTTTGTAACCCAAACCGAATATGTCCTCCTTCTTCTCCACAGGTAACAACTTGCCCCAGCCTTGGGTGTTCCCATCTTCAATAACCTTCCGAGCTTGTTGATAGGAGACAATTGAAGTACCTAACCTATCCTCTTGGGATGCAGCAAATACTTCAGTTGTCACCTCGTTGACGTTCAGTGCTTCGAAACCTTGGCTCACGGTCTCGTGATTCTGGCCATCCATCTCAATATATTTATAGGTAGCCAGATGGCTAACAAAAATATCCTCTTCACCACAGATTGTGATAATTTTCCCTTCCCACTCGTATTTTAATTTCTGGTGAAGGGTTGACGTAACTGCGCCAACGGCGTGAATCCATGGTCGACCCAACAAACAGCTGTAGGCCGGCTGAATTTCCATCACGTAGAAAGTAGTTTGAAAGACCTGCGGGCTAATTATCATAGGCAGCTCCACCTCTCCAAGAACAGACCTCTTGGAACCATCAAAAGCTCTAACCACCAGATTGCTTGGTCGGAGAGCTATACCATCATATTCAAGCTTAACAAGGGCTTTCTTTGGCAAGACATTGAGTGAGGACCCAGTGTCATCTAGAACATAAGAAAGCACGGCCCCGTTACACTCTAGAGTGATGTACAAAGCTTTATTATGATGACGACCTTCCGTTGTCAAATCAACGTTGGTGAAGCCTAGTCCATGACTAGTTTTAACATTAGAAACCACTATCTCTAGTTGATTCACCATGATCTCCTCAGGCACGTAGGCCGTGTGCAGGATCTTAACTAATGCATCCCGATGAGCTTCGGAAATCAATAGCAATGATAGGATGGAGATCTTTGAAGGAGTCTGGTGGAGCTGATCCACAACCTTATAGTCGCTTCTTTTGACTATCCTCATAAATTCATCCACATCCTGATCAAAGGATGTTTTCTGAGCTTCTTTCAAAACTGGTTCTTCAGGCACCACATTTTTGCCTTTAGCTTTGGTAGCAGCCTCTGCCTCAGTGTTAACTCTTGGAATTTGTGACGCGAAAATACGTCTGCTTCGAGTGAAGCCTCCACCTCCCCCGACATTATCGATATGTGGTGTGTAAGCTGAAGAATAAAGAGAGACTCTCTCCCCGTTGCTGTAAAGGTATGAACCATAGTGCCATGGTACAAGATTATCTTTTTCATACGAAATAGGTCCAGGTACCGTGATGGTGACTGGACTGACTGCAGTAGAAGTAGGAACTATTATTGTCTGTGGATCGTAATATATGGTGACAAGATTTCTGACTGATGGTGGTGGTGAAAGACTGAAGCTATGTTGTTGTTGAGATTGTTGCTGAAAATTGTTGGAATCGGGGACCATTGCTGGGTCGTAGTATATGGTGACTATGGAGATGTCATTATTAATGGTTGATGTGGTTGTAGAAGCGGATGCGGTTAAACTGATGTTTGCTGAAGTGATAGAAGAGATGATTGTTGACTTTGTAGCAGAGTCTGTCGGAACAACTGTCTTTGAAGTTGTAAGAAGGGTGCTTGTTGTTGCTGTAGGAGGAATTGTTGATGTTGTAGAAACTGTTGATGTTATCTGCAGGATACCTTCTCTGATAAGGCCATTGATGCCACTTTTTAAACTTGCACAACCATTGGCGGAAACTTTGCAAGATTCACAGCAGGCTTCACAACCTGGGAACACCTGGCATTTAAAAATCTGGGCTTTAACCTCTGCCAGAGGTGTTTGAATACTTGCAGTATCTTCTATTAGGTTCACGGGTTGATCCTCCTCAATTGCATTTATCCAGGGCCCACCGTGGCTAGGCATAGGATTTTTTGTGACGTTAGGAGGAGGTGCAAAATTTAAAGCCTTTGAATCAACTATATCCTAGACCTTCATGTGCAAAGCTTTGCACTTTTCTGTGGTATGGCCAGGTGCATTAGAATGGAAGGCGCATCTGGCGTTGACGTCGTAATTTCTTGGAAGGTTCTGAGGATCTGGTGGAGCCAGCGTCCTTAATTCAACAAGATTGAGTTTCAAAAGTTGTGGCAACAAAGTGGCATAGGGCATCGGTATAGGATCGATTACCCTGTTGACTTGAGATGGCCTTTGATGGAAAAGACGGTGTTGTTGGTTGTTGTTGTTGTAAGACCTTTGTTGAGGAAAATGTTGTTGCTGAGGGAAATGTTGTGGTTGTGGAGTGTATTGTTGTTGAGGTGATGGAGTGGGAATTGTGACAGCGACAATTGATCTTGGCATATACTGGGGCCTTCCTCTGCCCATGTGTACTGAATTGGTTTCACCCGACCTGCGAGGCCCTACAAAAGGTTTCCTTGTGCTGCTAGAGCTGGCGCCGTTATCAGAAATCTTACCCATTTTTAACAAACTCTCAATTCTTTCTTCTGCTATGACCACGTCAACAAATATAGTGGAAGAGAAATCAGCCAGCCTATCAATGTATGTCCCCTGTAGGGTGTTCATAAACACATCTGCCATTTCTCTTTCCGACATTGGAGGTTGAACAACAACAGCTAATTGCCTCCATCTCTGAGCATACTCTCTGAAGCTTTCTTTGGAGGATTGTGACATACCCATTAGAAGAGTTCTGTTAGGAGCCATGTCTAAATTGTATTGATATTGGCGTATGAAAGCCTCGGCCAAATCCTTCCAATTTCGTATTGTTGCCCTAGTCAGATGAGAGTACCACTCACGGGATGCCCCGATCAAGCTATCCTCAAAGTAAAACATCCATATCTTTTCATCCATAGTGTAAGCCTTCAATCTTCCCAGAAAGGATTGAAGATGGGTGTGAGGGCAAGAGGTACCATTATATCTTTCAAAGCAGGGAGGTTTGAATTTGTGAGGAATTCTCACTCCCTCTACCAGCCCCATATCCATAACATCAAACCCTAAAGAGTTTTGAGACTCCAGAGATCTCAACTTTTCTACTATCTCATCCAGACGACGATCATAGATTTCATCTCCAGCTCCAACTACAGTGAAATGTTCCTCCTGAGGGTCCTCTTGCAAGGCCCGTCCTCCAGTATTACCTTGGGTATTCCTGATAGCATTAACATCAGGGTTGTGATGAGGCCCAAACTCCGGGGGGTCAGTACGTGGCTGTACATGATCATTGTTGCCGGTACCCCCTGTACCTGGGTGATTTTCTTCAAGAGTTTTCCGCTCGACCAACTCTCTTAATCTTTCTTGGCTTTGGGCCAACCCAGTCATTACTGCCATGAACAGACTTATCTGAGCCCTCATTTCAATTCTTTCATTAGTCATCTGGTTTCTTACGTCAGTCAAATCTTGCTGAACCTGGTCCATCTGTAAGCTCGGAAGGTTGTTTCTTGTAGGATATCGGTGAACTCTGTTGATGGGGAAGACTCTCCTACGAGCAATGTTTCCTGAAACCACAACAAAGTGAGAAAACAAATAACAGAAAAATACCTACAAAACAAAGAAATGAGGTTAGTATGCAATGTAGTATGTCTATTTGTCTTCCAAGGGTATCCAATTTGGTTCTTTGGTTTTGACCTTCCAGACCTCGAGGAATGATGATGTTGAAGAGAAATGAAGCCCAAAGGATAACACACAAACCATATATTACAAAATGTAAAGATACATAGTTCAGGATTACAACAAGTTCCCATGATGGGTCAAAATACAACAAAATAAACAAAACTACAAACAAAATGAAGTACAAATACAAAGAAATCAGACATCCAGCCCAAAGTCATCCTCTTTGACTTCCTTCAAGAGAGCATCAGTCACTGGTCCAACTGGATGCTCTGTGATGGTCCTGATAAGAAGGTTCCTGGTGGCAATAGCATTTGTCAACTTCTTATACTTGTCTTGGCCTTTGGATCTCTTCAACCCCGCTCAGAGTTTCAACTCAGAGATTTCCTTCTGTGCTGCTAACAAGGCTTCCTGACTCTTCTTCTCATTAGCTTCCAGCTATTCTATCCTAGCCTGGGTCTTCTGAGCTTCCTGTGAACGAGCCTCAGTAATCCTGATCCATCTAGCCTGACTCTCTTCCAAGTAGTGCTCATCTCTGACCTTTTGAATTTTAGCTTCTTTGCAAGCATTCTTCAGTACCAACTCCCCTGCCCGGGCTCTTCTGATGTAATCATCTGTCTTCTCAATCTTGGTCATATGCTCAATCCGGAGCTTCACTAACCTTTCATTGTCCAGACGACTATCATTCCTCTCCTAGAGGGTCTTCTTTAAAGCTTAAAAAAGATGAGTATTCCTTTCCTTCAACTTCTCAAATTCCTCCAAACTGACTATAACTATAGGCTCTACTGCTGATGGCCCTGACACATCCTCCAGGGTGAATGGCATGCGGGTGATTTGTCCTCTGATACGAGTCCAATCAATATACTGAGCTGAAGCTATGTTGTAGCACTTGCCAAAAATGGCAGTCCCTTTTGTCTGAATGTTATTCCAAGCCCAGGCTTCTTGTCGGACAATGGCATGATTATGCTGAATGTCACAGTAAAGGGTTTCTGATAAGTCTTGCTCTCTTGGTGGATGTACTAAGGCATACCCTAGCTATCTTTTGAACAACAAAGGATTATAGTTAATGCAACCCTTTACTCCAATTAGAGGTACATTTGGATACTTCCCACAGCTGGTGATTATATCTCTGCCCTTGGTGCTCTGAGTGCACCACCTGATGTCTTCTGAAGTGAGAGCAATCATTCTCTTAGCCCATTTTCTTGACTGATGAGGATTCAAGAAAGCTTATGTCTTTGGCAAGTGCCTCAATAGCTGTAACACCCCAAATTTGCCCTCTTATTTTTAAGCATCATATCACATCATATTCATTATGAACATATCATATTCTTGGCATCCTAGCATGGAAAGATGAGGCATAACATCCTCATGACCTAGCATTAGGCATATGATCATCTGTGGAGGTTTTTGAAGCATCACAAGCTATGAAAAGGGGCCCAATGGATTTTTTCAAGTCCTATGAGGGGTCTATATTGCATTCACAAGTTCAAGATCATTCACAAGAGCTCAGAAGGTTGGAAGATCATCAGGGAATTCAGGCTAAGGCAAAGCTCCTACACAGTGATCCCAAATTAGGGTTTGAGTTTCAAGCATGAAAACCTTAAGACTTTGGTCATTTCATTTGGGGAATGTCTCTTACATGTTAAGAGGATCCTAGGGATGAAATTTGGTGAGAAAATTCCTTGTGAAAGTCAAGTATTTCTTCAGTTGCTTGTAAATGAAGTAATTGGTCAACTGTGCATTCTGAAAGTCAACTGTGAGGTTATGAGGGGTCCAACCCCATTTTTCTAGCCAAGGGATGTTATTATAACCTTAAAAGAGGTTTGGCAAGATCAAAGATCAAGAATCATGAGGTTTTGAGGTGTTTTGCAAAATTGGCATAAGCTTGGTCATGGAAAATGCCATTTTTAGTAAGTTTTTGCCCTAATTTTCAAGTAAGCATAACTTGGTGAAAAAAGCTTCAAATGAACCAAAGCCAAACATGAAAGTTGAAGATTAAGGCCTCCCATTTTCAAAAAGTACAAGAGCATTTTCATAGCCCTTATGGTTAGAGAGATAAGGCCCTCGAAAATTGGTGTAAAACTAGGGCATGACATGAATTTTCAATTTTCCACAAAGGCAAAAAGCCATGAAACTTATTTTTGAGTGTTGGTATGAACCAAATGAGGTCACAATGTTACAAAGCAATGCAAATGATCCATTTTTCTCCAAGAATAATGTCAATTTCGTGCATGGCATGAGGAGTATTTCACAAAGTGCAAAACATGCATGATCATGAGAAAGGTGTGATCCCCACATCCAAGGGCCAGAATCTTTGTTGATTTAAATCAAGGGTGAGATTTTGAAAGCACATGGGCAAGAAATGAGTGGAATGCACGAGTAGAATACCTCATCACACCAAACTTGCCAATTTTGTAAATTCTCTCCCACACTCCCATCTCACGTGCATTCTTCCTCATTTTTTCAGCATTGTTTCTTGAGACCATATAAAAGAAGCTAGGGTTTTAGTTTGCCTCAGATCCATCCCATTTTCATCACTCCATAGTTTTTGCACTAGAAGCAACTTCCTTCGAATCTCTTTATTCTTTCACTCTCTTCACAAACTTTTTCCATATTCTTGTTCAGTGAGTCACAAAGATCATTATTCCATCATTCATTTAAGCTAAAAGTGCAACAATAGAAGGGTGCCATTCAAAGGCAGGTTGCTTTGAAACTTCAGATTCAAGTTCTATCAAGCTTCCTCTTGCATTTATTTTTGCAAGAGGAGATCAAAAGGGTTAGATCTGCAGCATTTGGAGCATTTTAGTTAACGCCGTCGAGGAGTTCCAAACGAGTCAGGAACTCTTTATTAACGTAACAAGTGACGTTGACGGTCCTCTCACGGTACTCTGTAAAACGCGCCCTTTGGAGAATTCTGGCATCACCTTCTCTTGAGATGAGGGTAGTGGGTGTACATTCTGCCATAATAGAAAGGTTTTGGAGAATGGAAGATGAAATGGTTAGGAGGCAGAATTTGTTTGTGAATTTAGGACTAGTTTAGAAAGAAAATGTTGTATAAATAGAAATAGAGAGTGGGGTGGTTAAGAAAGTGCTACGAAGATGATGTTGTGAAGTGGTTTTATGAAAATGGAGTTAGTAGTGTCCTAATTTGTAGGAGTGGTGATCATGACCGTTGGGGGAACAAAGCTTAGTGAGGCTGCAACAGTCGTGAGGAATGTTGCAATCAAAACGTTACAGGGTTCTCTAGGTGAGAGACCTGTATGGGTTGTGTGACGGGCGTCACAAACCTGAGACTGTCGTCTCAACATAAAACTCTAAATAACTCCAAAATAATTGTTCTCCTACCCAGTCTGTTTCACACGTAATACATTTATACATTATTTTCACGTATCTGGTGTGTAGCAGGCAACAAAATAAAAATAAGTAGCAGGTATACCTATTATATCAATACTAAATTTTTTTAGCAGTAGGTAAATAATTCAATATTTGTAACGGACTAGCAGTGGATCATAATTTCATTAAACTGATAAATTAAAACACCAATAACACACTTAAACAATCATAATTTTAGGCACACATAAAATTAAGAATAAGACCAAAGTGCTTTATTAAAAACTTAGAAAATTGCAAGAGTTATAATTCAAAATAAACTGAAAATTAAGAATCGAATAGAAATAAAATTTAACTAAATTAAAATGCTAAAGAAATGCAAGAAAATTCTGATAAGTATTGATGTTGAAAATTAGCCACGATTTTTGCGGATTGAGTTTATCGCATCTCTCAAGTATTCAAACTGATCCATTGTCATATCTCTTAAAGTAATGATATCTATGCGCAGGTCGTGGATGTCATGTTACATGATTTGCATCTCAGCTCGGAGACTTTCTAAACTAAGCTCAGGATTGTTTGTAGTAGGTGTGGGTTTCTCAGCAGATTTAAGTTCCTCATTTTCGGGCTTCTCGACTTCTATCATATCATCCGAATCATAGTAATTTGAGGGGGTTTTAGGATCTATTTCAACTTCGTACCAAGCATCTCCCGGTTCATAAATTAGTTCATCTAGATCATAAAGCCAATTGCATTTACTATGCACACTCATGCACTCATGGTTAGTATCACTAAATGCGGCACAACTACACCATTGATCATAAGCTTAAAATGGTCAGGACCTCGGTCATAAATCATTTCCCTCTCAAAACAGAATATGATATTCATAGGCCTAAACTCTCCAAGTGGTTTAATATTAGCAAGGCGGGTTCTAAATTCCATTGCATCAACAATCTTGGTAACTAGTCCATATATCATAAGTTAACAGTGATCACTCTAAATAATTTTGCAAAAGCTCGCAAACATGAAAGTCACCGTATTAACCTCTCTGGAAGTGAAAGCACATAACATAATGAATAATTCTTCTCTCGAAATAGTGTTATCACTCTCAGCTTTTCTGAATAATGAATATGCTAGGATCATATGGAAGTATCTAATAGCAGGGTTATGAATCTCAGTGGACATCATATGATATAAATCATGACCAGGTCGTCTTGAGATACTACTCCAAAAACGGTCTAACTCACCATGTGCAAGCAATTCCTCCCGTGGTTCTGAGAAAATGGAAGGGCCATCTGGAAACTCTAGAAAGTTAGCCATCTCATGAATGTTAAACTCACAGGGGTATCCAAAGAGTCTAAATGTTATCTTTCCTCTTGTTAAGCCTTTTCCACAGTTGGGGTTGTAAATTAATGAACTTAGGAATTCTAAGGTCAGCTCATAGTAAGTTCTATGTTTCCTAAGTGCAAATCCCTCCCAGACTAGTTTGCTAAATAGGTAGTCAATGCTGACACCTATGCCTAAAGCTTTCATGGTAGATACATGAGAAAATTTGGTCAGGGACATAGGTCGTAGGGCTAAAGCTTCATAACGAGGCCTCTGGATGCCATCTCTAAATTCCATAGTCATATTGGTAGTCATGATCAGAGTTAGTGAAAAACAGAGAAAGTATAGTAGTAGAAGGTAGAAAAAATTTAAAAATCCTGGAATCACACAATAAAACAAATCAACACAAAAATCAGTGATTTAAAGTTTTTAAAAGTCAAAAATTTAAAAACGCAAATAAAATGAAAAATTTAAAATTGTGGGTTGCCTCCCACTAAGCGCTTCATTTAATGTCGGGGCTCAACACAGCCTAAGGGAAACTAATCTAAGGTTTTTGATGGCAATTCTGCCAATTTCAAACCCATTGAAAATTCTTTCTCTCCTATGCAATTATAATGTTTAAGGCTTTTCCCATTTACTATAAACAGTGCACTAGACCTACCCTAAATTTCAATAGCGCCACTAGTTAAAACTTTAGTTATTTTGAAAGGACCGGACCATCTAGATAATAATTTTCCCGGAAATAACCTAAGTCCAGAATTGAATAAAAGAACGACATCTCCCACACTGAATTCTTTCCTAGAGATTCGCTTGTCATGCTATTTCTTGGTTCTCTCCTTATATATGCGGGCATTCTCGTAAGCGTCTATTCTTAGTTCTTCCAATTCATATAAGTCTAGAATACGTTTCTCACATGCGTTTGTGTAGTTAAAGTTTAGGTTTTTAATTGCCCAATAGGCTTTATGTTCTAATTCTACCGACAAGTGGCAAGATTTTCCGTAGACTAATTTGAACGGTGTGGTTCCGATGGGTGTCTTAAAAGGTGTTTTGTAGGCCCATAAAACTTCAGGTAATTTAATAGACCAATATTTCCTCGATGTAGCTACTATTTTTTCTAGAATTTGTTTTATTTCTCTATTTGAAACTTCTACTTGTCCACTAGTTTGTGGATGGTAAGGTGTAGCTATTCGGTGTCTTACTCCATATTTCAATAAGAGTTTATTAAATATTCTAGATATGAAATGAGAGCCTCCGTCACATATGACAAGTCTTGGTATACCGAATCTTGGGAACATGATGTTCTTAAAAAGCTTTATGACTACTCTAGTGTCGTTTGTTGGAGGAGCTATAGCTTTTATCCATTTTGAAACATAATCAACAACTACAAGTATGAATTTATTTCCAAAAGAAGATGGAAATGGTCCCATAAAATCAATTTCCCACACATCGAAAACTTCTACTTCAAAAATGGCTTTTTGGGGCATCTCATCGCGCCTCGACATGTTACCAGTGTGTTGGCATCGGTTGCAATTTAGAATGGGGCATCTCATAGGCCTGATTGAAGGATCTTCGCACAAGTCTTCGAAGTGTTTGCATGTCCACCGTAGGGTGCGGAGTGGCATTGGGAGATTATGTTTTCTATTTCTTCATCTGGGACACATCGACGGTAAATATTATCGGGTCCTCTCTTGAAAAGTAATGGTTCATCCCAGTAATAGTGTTTTAAATCATGGAAAAATTTCTTCGTTTGCTGATAAGTGAGATCTGGTGGAAGCACCCCGGCAGCCAAATAGTTGACTATGTTAGCGTACCATGGAAAGGTGGTTTGTGCACAAATTTTTTCAATTGTTTCTTCTTGGATTTGTATGTCTAAAGAAGATATCTCATGTTCTAGTTGGGCTATAAGATGTTCATCAGGGAAATCATCGCTAATTGGTATCGAGTCGGATTTAATTCCTTCCATACGTGATAAGTGGTCAACTACTACGTTGTTAGTCCCTTTCTTATCCTTAATTTCTAAATCAAACTCTTATAGCAATAAGATCCACCTTAGTAACCTAGGATTTGCATCCTTTTTACTTAGAAGGTATCTGATGGCTGCGTGATCGGTATAGATGATGATTTTAGCTCGTACAAGGTAAGAAAGAAATTTATCAAGCGCAAACACTACAACTAAGAGTTATTTCTCTGTTGTTGTGTAATTTATCTGAGTAGGGACTAAGGTCATATTTGCATAATATATAGCGTGGAGTTTCTTACCTTTTCTTTGACCTAAGACTACGCGAACAACGAAATGACTCGCATCGCACATAATCTCGAATGGTAGTGTCCAATCGGGTGGTTGCATGACGGGTGTTGTGATAAGCGCTGTTTTGAGGGTTTCAAATGCTTTTAAGCAGTCTTCATCAAAGATAAACTCAATGTCTTTCATTAATAATCTTGTAAACGACTTAGTGATATTAGAGAAGTCTTTTATGAATCGTCGGTAAAAACCAGCGTGTCCTAGGAAAATTCTTATATCTTCCACGGTTTTAGGCAGTTAAAGGTCTTTTATCACTTCTATCTTTGCTTTATCTACCTCGATGCCTCTGTTGGATATCACACCTCCCAAAACAATCCATTGTCTGACCATAAAGTGACACTTCTCCCAGTTTAGCACAAGATTCACTTTTAAGCATCTTTCGAGTACCATTTCAAGGTTAGATAGACATCCTTCAAAACATAGGCCGCATACAGAAAAATCATCCATAAACACTTCCATGATGTCATCTATGAAATCAGCAAAGATCACCATCATGCATCTTTGAAATGTCGCTGGAGTGTTACATAAACCGAATTTCATACGTCGATAAGCAAATGTTCCGTAGGGGCAAGTGAATGTGGTCTTTTCTTGGTCATCATGGTGAATGGGTATTTGGAAAAATCCTGAGTAACCATCCATGTAGCAAAAGCAAGAATGTTTGGCTAATCTTTCTAACATTTGATCGATGAAGGGCAAAGGAAAATGATCTTTTTCGGGTAGCTTTGTTCAGTTTTCGGTAGTCGGTACACACTCTACTCCCGGTTACTACGCTTTGTGTTATAGACTCGCCTTTGGCATTCTTAGTGACTGTAATTCCTCCCTTTTTCGGTACAACATGTACTGGGCTAACCCATTCCCTTTTTCGGTACAACTTCTTTACTTCATCCCTGACTATAGTACTTAGAATCAAATTAATTCTTCTTTGGGGCTCTCTAGAGGTGTTACAATCTTCCTCTAGCATAATGTGATGCATGCAAATTGAAGGGTTTATTCCTTTTAGATAAGATATGTTATAACCTAACGCGGTTGGGTACTTTCTTAGGACGTCTACAAGTTTTTCTGTTTCGAGCTGTCCTAAGTCGGCATTCACTATAACTGGTCTTCTAAGTTTTGAATCGAGGAATTTGTATCTAAGGTTGTTAGGTAATGTCTTAAGTTCAATATCGGTATTTTTTGGGCATGGAATTTGATCAGGTGTAAGAGTTAATTCTTCAATTTGGTTCTCTTTCTGATAAGGTTCTTTTGAGGTATCTTCTTGGAAGATTTCAGGAGATGGGATTTTCATTATATCGGAGTAGGTAATTTCTTCTTTTTCCATTTCTCATCTGCATTCATCAATGACGATAATGAAATAACATGTATCGTCCATGGATGGAGCTTAGAGAAATTGGGTTATAATAAATTTGACTTTCTCTTCTCCTACTTCGAATGTCAGCCTGCCTTTCTTTACATCAATGATAGCTCATGCAATAGCTAAGAACGGTCTTTCTAGTATAATAGGGATTGTAGAATCTTCCTTGATGTCCATGATTATGAAATCAGTTGGGATGTAGAACTGACCTATTTGTACGAGAACATTTTCTAGAATGACTACTAGGAATTTAACTGAACGATCGGCTAGCTGGACAGACATCTTTGTTGATCTTAGTTGTCCCATATCCAGTTTCTTACAAATTGATAGCGGCATAACACTTATACTTTCTCCTAAATAACATAAAGCTTTGTCTATGACAAACTCTCCTATTACACAAGGAATAGAGAAACTTCTAGGGTCCTTTAGTTTAGGAGGCATGTTATTTTGAATGATTGCGCTACACTCAGCAGTAAGTGTAACTATTTCATTCTCCTCGATTTTATTTTTGTTAGATAAGATTTCTTTTAGGAAATTAGCGTATGAGGGCATCTGAGTAATAGCCTATGTGAAAGGTATGGTAATGTTTAATTGTTTCAGAAGCTCTACGAATTTCTTGAATTGTCCCATTGTTTTAGAATTTGTTAACCGTTGGGGGTACGGAATTGGTGGTTTATATGATGGTGGAGGTACATAAGGTTTTTCCTTTTCCTCGGCCTGTTGTTCGTTGGTTTCCTTTTCCTGTGGTTTATCGTTTTTCTCAGTTGAGATCTCAGGTTGTTGGTACATGGCTGGGTTTTCGGTTCTAGGATCGGTAGGTCCGTCCAATTCTTTTTCGCTCCTTAGTATGACTGCATTCGCCTGACTCTTAGGATTTTGTTGTGGTTGTCCAGGAAAAGTTCCAGCTGGGGCAGCAGTGGATGCTTTTTGTTGGGCTACTTGAGAAATTTGGGTTTCTAACATCTTGTTATGAGTAGCTAAAGCATTTATCTTTGTCATCAATTGCTTTATTTATTCACTAGTATGGATGTTCTAATTTAGGAAATCTTTGTTTGTTTGAGCTTGAGCAGCAATGAAGTTTTTCATCATCAGTTCGACGTTTGATTTCCTAGGAACATTTGGATTGGGTGCAACAACTTTCTGATATCCCGGTGGTGCAACTAGTGCTTGATTAGGCGCATACAAGGCGTTGTTATTCTTGTAAGAGAAATTCGGATGATTCTTCCATCCTGGGTTGTAAGTGTTAGAATAAGGGTTTCCTTGAGCATAGTTCATCTGATCTGTGGCTAATCCTGCAAGAAATTGACATTCGGGTGATGTGTGTCTTGGGATTCCACAAATCTAGCAATTTGGACTTACGACAGCCACGGTGGCTGGTGGTGTTATGGTCAAGTTATTCGATTTTCTGAACTATGGCATCCATCTTAGCATTTATGTGATCGAAACTGCTCACTTCATACATTTCCCCTTTAGTATGGTTCTTCTCTACAGGTGTTCTTTCTACTCCCCATTGGAAATGGTTCTGGGCCATGTTTTCAATAAGGTTATAGGCTTCTTCGTAATGTTTATCCATAAGAGCGCCGCCTGCAGAAGCGTCTATTGTCATCCTGGTGTTGTATTGAAGTCAATTATAAGAGGTTATGATGGTTACCCAATTTTCAAACCCATGGTGTGGTCATAATCTTAACAGGTCCTTGTAACTTTCCCACACTTCATAAAGTGATTCGGCATCTTTTTGTCAAAATCCGTTAATTTGAGCTCTCAGCATAGCTGTCTTGCTTGGCGGGAAATAACGAGATAAGAAAACTTTCTTCAGTTCTTCCCATGTCATGACAGAGTTGGCTGGTAATGGCTGTAACCAAGCCCAAGCTCCATCTCTTACAGAGAACGGAAAGAGTCTTAGTTTGATTGCATCTTGGGTTACACCATTTGCTTTCATGGTATCTGCATATTGTACGAACTTCGCCAGGTGTTCATTTGGATCGTCTATCGGGTTTCCTGAAAACTGGTTCTTTTGTACAACTCGTAGCAGTGAAGGTTGAATTTCAAAATCGTTTCGGGTTATGGCTGGTGCAACAATACTGTTGTGCGGTTCTTGTTGCTTTGAAGTCGCATAAGACTTAAGTGAACGCGGTGCTTCATTTTTGCCCATGTTTTGTTCTTCGACTGGTTCTGATATGATAATTTCAGGAGTAAGGGTTTCATTGGGTTCGGTTCGGAGTCTCGAACTCATGAAATGTCCTACTTCATCGATTAGGGGTTCTAAGTCTTCACCTCGGGAGCGAGTACTGGGCATACAATCGATAAAAGATAGCTAAATTTGTTGCCTTAGCCTAGACGGCGCAACAACTTAATGCACTATTGACTAAATCTAAGTCCCCGACAATGGTGCCAAAAACAGGGTGACGACTTTCTGAGTCTAACGGTTACTAACCGCAAGTGCACAGTCTATCACGTAGTAATAAAATATATCGATCCCACAGAGACTCGATAATCAACCTAGTGTTGTCGGGTGTTGCTATGTTTAGCTAAGGCCAGCGATGTTTTTGGTTTTAAAAGGTGAAGAATTAATTAAATTAAATTAATAATAAAAATATCTGTATGTAATTGATTTTCCTTCGCGAATTCTATAAAGGGTCGGCTTGTTAAGGTTTATTAAGTTATCTCTATGTAGAAACTCTCAGTTTAAAAGTCGTTGACTCACACTCTCATGGTCTTTCCTATTACTATACTCCTAAGTTTAATTGAGATCTCTTGCTGTGTCAATTCAAGTTAGAAATACTTTTTGGAAACCTAAAGGTTCTAATTGGTTTTAAAGCGCTTCTGCTATGTTTAAAACTAATGCCCGATTTCAGCTATCTGATTAGAATCTCACACTCCTGTGGTCTTAATCCTAATATTTTATACTCTCTTACTCTCGTAACAAAAGTTAATTAAAACAAGAAATCAAAACCAAAAAATAACTTAATTTAAAGCATTAGCCTAATTCTACTGAATTCGTTCCGGTTATACAATTATATACCGATTAACGATTTAGCCAGACATATTAAATAAAGGATGGTAGAAGGAGAAGAAATACATAATATAAATAAATACGGTAATTAATAAATAATTAAGCATTAAATTTAGAAACCTGGTTGCAATGTTCTTGATCAACCAAACTTCCGAAAACTTGAAATGTAAACAATAACTCAGGGGCTGGAAACGATAAAAATGGCGATAGTTTCCTAATGATGGAAACTATCACTAAGGGTTGGTAAAGGAAAATAAAAACGAACTAATACTGAAAATAAATGGCGAACTTCGAACGAAAGAAAAAATGTGCAGAAATTGGACTGAACGAAGCTCCCTGGATGCAAATGGCAGAGAGCTCTATTTATAGGTAGTGGATTAGGTTTTGTTGAGAAATTTTAGGCTTGGACTTTGATTGGGCTTTGAATTGGGTTGCTTGGACTTGACTGATTAAGGTTGAGTTAAATTCTCTTTTGAATGCGAAAACTTCTCATAACGGCTTTCTTTGTGTTTGAATCTGGTTTCTGTAATTTAGGTTTCTAGAACTTTTACTTGAAACAATCGTTTTGTAATTGAAACAAGCAACTTGGGTTTTAGCAATGAGATGGTCAACTTGGATTTGGGATGGGCATATCACATATGAGACGACCAACTTGAAGTTGAGACGGTCGTCTCACAATTGAAATGTGCAGAAATGAATTTTCTTGCTATTTTCCTTCTGTTTTACCACGTTTCTTGCCCAATAAGCTTCCTTTTGTACTTTTGCCTCCAAAAGTCCTGTTTGATCAAATATCTGCAAAACAAATACAATTCCCGCGTAATATCGTCCAAAATAGATAAATTGACATGTTAAACAATCGGAAATCGTATTAAATAATCGATATGAATTCGAGTTATCACCTAGTGACTTGGTTGTGAGAGCGTTTGACGGCTCTAAAAGATCATTTTTTGAGGAGGTTGAGCTACCTATGAAGATTGGGTCACAGATCTTCAAAAGTACTTTTTATGTTAAGGACATACAACCTGCCTACAACTGTCTTCTTGGGGGCCCATGATTCATGTTGTTGGTGCAGTGACATCCACGCTACAACAAAAGTTGAAGTACGTGGTGGATGGCAGGTTGTCTCCGTTTGTGGGGAGGAAGACATTTTCGTGATCCACCTGTCGACTTTTAAGTATGTGGAGATGGACGGCGATATCCATGAGACTCTCTGTCAAGCCTTTGAGAAAGTGAATATTCATGAAGCCTCTCCCAGTCCAAGGGACAAGAGCATTACAAAGTTGGGAACCTCTATAGCCTCGTACATGCAAGCCTTGGAGGTGGTACAAGCAGGTAAGGCCTAGGGCTGGGGAAATTTGTGGAAGTTGACATACAGGAGGACAAATTCAGGATTGGGTATCAGCCAAGTCAATCAGAGGGGTCTAAGAGAAAAGGATTAATAAGCTTCTCGAGCGGGGGCATTTTGATCCAAATCAAGTTTGTGCTACTGCCGGAGAAGACGCTGACAGAAACTGCGACCTCGAAAGATTCGTGCGTCCATGTGTCCCTGAAGAGGAACTCAAGAACTGGTTTACGAAAGATATTGTCCAAGTTACTTTCCAGCCAAAGTAATTTTCCTTGTTTTCTTCATTTCATTTGCATGTAAAATCCTACACTCTGCCGAAGGTTTACAGATCCATTTGTAAGGGCCACCTTGGATTATTTGCAATTTTAATTGACCATGAATAAATGACATTTTTCACTCAAAATTGTGTTCACTTTCTTTCATTTTAAAATTTTTTCACCAAAAACAATAAAATAGCAATGTTTTATTTTGTTTTTTCTTTTCATAAAAATTAACTCTAAAATATGCACATCACTTGTGCAAAATTTATCACCTGGATTCCTTTAATAATGATTATGCTATGACTGAGTATGACTTTGATAATCCTATCTACCAAGCTCATGAAGGGGTTGAGGAAGACTGTGAACTCCCCAAAGAATTAGCCAGGTTGTTGAGACAAGAGGAAAGGGTTATTCAGCCTCATCAGGAGGAAATTGAAGTTATCAACCTTGGGTCCGAGGACTCAAAGAAGGAAATCAATATTGGGGATAGTCTGCAGCCTAGTGTGAAAGAGGAATTGATTGGTATGCTACGTGCGTATGTTGATATCTTTGCTTGGTTGTATCAGGATATGCCAGAGTTAGATACTGACATTGTTGTACACAAGCTACCATTGAGAGAGGATTGTCCTCTGGTTAAACAAAAGCTTCGAAGAACTTGTCCTGACATGGCCATGAAGATCAAAGAGGAAGTTCATAATTAGTGGGACACCGAGTTCCTTTCCGTAACTAGTTATCCACCTTGGGTGACTAATATTATACCAGTGCCAAAGAAGGATGACAAGGTCCGGATGTCGTTGATTACCGAGACCTTAACAGAGAGAGTTCGAAAGATGACTTCCCATTACCTCACATTGATGTATTGGTTGACAACACGAGTCAGTTCTCATTATTTTATTTCATGGATGGATTCTCCGGGTATAATCAGATAAATATGGCGCCAGAAGACATGGAGAAAACAATGTTCATTACCCCTTAGGGTGCTTTCTGCTACAAGGTGACGCCCTTCAGATTGAAGAACACTAGGGCAACGTATCAACGGGTTATTGTAACGTTATTCCACGACATTATTCACAAAGCGATAGAGTGCTATGTGGATGACATGATTGCCAAGTCCCTAACTAAAGAGGAACATCTGGTTAACCTCAAAAAGCTATTTGAGAGACTGAGTAATTTTCGTTTGAGATTGAATTTGAACAAGTGCACTTTCGGAGTGCGTTATGGGAAATTACTGGGTTTTAGCGTGAGCCAAAGAGGGATAGAGGTTGACCCTGCCAAAGTAAAAGCGATACAAGACATGCCTGCACCAAAAACGGAAAAAGAAGTATGTGGCTTCCTGGGTATATTGAACTACATTGCAAGGTTCATATCTCACCTCACAACCACACGTGAACCAATTTTGAAGCTGCTAAGAAAAGAACAAGCGGTTAGGTGGAACGATCATTTCCAAATGGCTTTCGAGAAAATAAAAGAATATGTGCAAGAACCTCCTATTCTAATGCCTCCGGTTCCATGGAGTCCACTCATCATGTACCTAATAGTGCTTGAATGATCTATGGGTTGTGTTCTTGGTCAGCATGACGATTCTGGTTGAAAAGAACTTGCAATTTATTACCTTAGCAAAACGCTTACCGACTGTGAGACCAGATACTCACTACTCGAGAAAAATTGATGTGCTTTGGCATAGGATGCTCACCGACTAAGACAGTATATGTTGACTCATACAACTCTGCTCATTTAAAAAATGGATCCTGTCAAGTATATTTTTTAGAAACCAGCATTGACCGGAAGGATTTCCCGTTGGCAGATGGTGTTGACAGAGTATGAAATTCAATACACTTCACCGAAGGTCATCAAAGGAAGTATTTTATCAGACTATCTCGCACAACAACCTCTTGAGGATTATAAATCCATGCGATTTGATTTCTCTGATGAGGATATCATGTACCTCAAAGCTAAAGACTATGAGGAACCACTCTCGGAGGAGGGGCCAGACCCTGAATCCAAATGGATTATGATGTTTGATGGGTCCATCAACATGAATGGGCGCGGAGTTAGTGCCATCCTTATTACTCCTGAAGGTGTTCACTTTCCCTTTGCTGCCAGATTGACATTTGAATGCACCAACAACAAAGCGGAATATGAAGCTTGCATCATGGGAATTGAGGAGGCTATTAATATTAGGATTAAGAACATTAATATATTCGGAGATTCAGCTCTCGTAATTAATCAGATCACCGAAAAGTGGTATACACATCAACCTCACTTAATTCCATACTGGGATTATGCAAGAACTTTGTTGACCTTCTTCACAACAGTAAAGCTCCACTATATACCACATGATGAGAATCAGTTTGTCGATGCGTTGGCTACACTTTCTTCAACTATCAAAGTGTTGTTTTGGAACTATGTCCCTAAGATTGACATATCACGGCTTGATATACCAACATATGTGTTTGCTGCTGATGCAGTATCTGATGATAAGTTTTGGTATCATGACATCAAATGTTTCCTGAAGAGTAAGGAATAACCAGCTGAGGCATCTTCCAATGATAAAAAGACTTTGAGACGACTTGCTGCAAATTTCTTCTTAAATGCAGATGGCGTGTTGTATAAGAGAAACTTCGACATGGTCTTGGTTAAATGTGTGGATAAGCAAGAAGTAGACATGTTGATGCAGAAAGTTCACGAAGGATCTTTTGGTATAAATGCTGGAGGACATGCAATGGCAAAGAAATGACTGAGATCGGGGTACTACTGGTTAATAATGGATTCAGATTGTTGTTCATACGCACGAAAGTGCCACAAGTACCAGATTTACATAGACAGAGTGCATGTGCCTCCGAGCCTGCTGAACATCATGTCATCTCCTTGGCCCTTTTCTATGTGGGGAATTGACATGATCGGGAAGAATGAGCCTACATCTTCGAATGACCATCATTTCATATTGGTCGCGATTGACTACTTCACCAAATGGGTCGAAGAAGCATCTTATGCCAATGTCACCAAGCATGTGGTGGCCAAATTTCTTAAAAGAGACATTATATGCAGATACGGAGTGCCCGAAAGAATCATTACTGACAATAGATCAAACCATAACAACAAGATGATAGTTGAGTTGAGTCGGGACTTCAAAATACAACATCACAATTCTTCTCCTTACTGGCTATAAACACCCCAAATTTTCCCTCACTTTTTCTCACACCATAACTTGTGATCTTTTCATATTGCATTTGCATAAGCATATCATCTCACTGCATAGTTTACTTCACTACATAAGCTGCATAGTTAGGGTTTGTGATCAGATGAATCCAAGAGGTGATATGAGATATCCCAATGGTCTTGAAGCATGCCAAGAGGGTACATGAGTGGTCTATGATCTTATTACATCCCCAAGAAGTCTTTGAAGTCACAAAATAACAAAGGATTGCTCAGAGGTCCAGGCAGGCTAGGGTTTTCTGTACAGATGACCTAAAATTAGGGTTTTGGGTTTGAAGCCCTTAATCTCAATTTTTTTGGTCATTCTTGATTCCATTGGTCTTAATATGTTATAAGGAGCATGGGTACCAAATTTGATGAAGAAATTCATTGTAGAAGTCATCTGATCAACTGGTAACTTGTTGTGTAAGAAAAGTCAGAATCACTGCATCTGAGGCCACCACTAATGGTACCAAAGGGTCATTTCCATCATTTTGTGGTCCTATGATCTTTATTTGATCTTAGAAGTGGTTATAAGTTCACAATATTGAAGAATTTCAAGCCATTTGCAAACTTTCCATTTTTGGACATGACTTGTAATGGAAACTTTTCATTTTGGGAAAGATTTTCAACCTCCTCTTTCTTGATAAAAAATGCTTCAAATGAAAAATCTTCAATTATGAAAGTTGTAGATTGGATCTTCCCATTTTCAAAAAGTACAAGAACTCCTCTTGATTCATCCTAGAACTCAAGATATGATGTTTCAAAGTTGGGAAAAATCCTATAATTTTCAAGTTCATGCCAAAGAGGGATTTTTGCAAAATCAAGTTTTAAGCACTCTTGTGACCTCTAATTGATCTCTAAGCATCATAACAACATCACACAACTTGCCTTGATCCTAATTATGCCAAGTATCACAAGATTTCATGCCTTGCACTTCAAGATATTTCAAAGGGGAAAATTTGCAAAACATATGATATCTTTTGATCCAAGTACTCCAACTCATGTAATTTGATCCAAGGGCTCTCCAAAAACTCAGCTGAGGCCAATCCACCCTTTAGTTCTCCTCCCATGCTTGTGGTACAAAAATCATGACTTTTTGCAAAATACACCATGCCAATCAAATTGTGCCACACCAACTCTCTGAACCAATCACATTGCCTTATACAAACATCATGGACCTCATTTCATAAGACATTGAAGCCTGAAACATCTACCATAATTAGATTGCAAGAAAATCACTCAAAACTTCTCATTTTCAATTCTCTCAAACCAGCCACTAAAACTCAAAAAATCTTCCACCAATCATCTCAAAATCATCCATAGGTTTTGAGTTATCGGAGAAGATGACCAGAACACTGTTCCGGTCACCTGAGGGTCATTAGGGCTTAATTAGGGTTTAATCTACAAATGCGTTTTAGGCCATTGGATGAGTGTTTAGATTAAGCCTTGGCCGGATCAGATTAGTTCATTAACTTTAATTTCTGATTAATTAAAATAAACATATTTAATTAGCCAAATTCAATCTCAGCCATCGAAACGCGTGCACAGTCTTCCTCAGTTTGAACTTGAGTCACTGATCTTACATACTTCTCATTTTATTTAATTTTTATTTCATTTCTTTCACATATTTATTTAAAATAGCAAAAAAACATTTTTAAAATCTCATTTTCTGCATTTTCACTTCAAATATTTTTCTTAACTCAAAAACATTTTTTATTTTAATTTTTGCATTAAAAAAGTATTTTTAAATCATTTAAATATTTTATTTAATTAATTAATTGATTTTAATAAATTAAAAATACATTTAGGTTTCTAAAAATCACTAAAAAATTCATGAAGCATTCTTAGGATTTAGAAACATTTACAAACTCACTATACAAATTTCTTTTTAGGTTTGATCATGTTTTCATAATTTACTTTGAAAAATCACATTTTTAGGTTCATAATTTACACATTAGGTTCATAATTTACACATAGGTACAACCATGTTTTCAATAATTTACTTTTTAGGTTCATAAAATCACATTTTTCTAAGCCTAACTTTGAAAAATCATTTCTGATCAACAATGATGAGTTTGAACTTGGTTCTTTTTTCATTCTTTCAAAAATTGCATTTAGTATCTAGGTTATTTATCTCATAATTTTGCATTACATTTTCAATTTGATTTGCGTTTTTCCTTTAGAATCACCCAAAAAACCCTAGTTAACTTAGGAAATTTATAACTCCCTTTAGGTTTAGCTTCTGACCTTCATCTTTGGGTAGTGATCTTGTATATGTTTAGAGTTTGTTTGAGTTCAATTTCAAATTTTTGTCATGATGTATGCTTCTGTTTTGGTCATTTGCATCTCATACATTCGTAAAACCCTAATTTTTCATGTTCATTTTCATTCATCTTTGCATATCATCCTCATGTGAACTTGCCATGACATTCCATGCCTTTGTATGCCATCTTAGACATCTTAAGACATGCTTGAACATTGCTTGATCATTTCTTCATTCATTTGCTATGATTTGCATTCATTACATTCCATGTACATCCATGTGCTTTCAAGCTTCTTACATGCTTCCTTTGCATCTCATCTCTTGTATGATCATTCATATGCATCATGTATGTATTTGCATCATCTCATAACACATTTGAATCATGTTTACACTTCTGGTTTTGGTCATTGCCCTTCCATTTGCTTTATTTCCTTTTGCTTTGCATCTTATGCATTCATACTAACCTTTCAGGGGCTTATGGTAAGTTGTTTGGGATGAGGATTTGCCTTCACATCCCACCTCTTTTCATCTCTTCATTTTCATATTTACTTGTCTTTGAAGTGAACTTGCTTCACTTGTGATCTCTTGATCGTTTTCTTCTCTCTTAGGTTACTTATCTTCTTCAAGAAGTAAGTAATCTACCTTCCTTTCTTTTCTCTTTTCATATGCTTCTTCTTCCATGGTGGTCTCTTGAAGATCTTATCTTATGCCTCACAAACCATAGGATATCCAAACATGATAATTTTTAGGGTTGTATATAGTCTCCCCTAGTCTTTTACCTTTGAGTCTCCTTGAGTCTCTCTTCTCATCTCATCACCAGAGGCTAAACACTTAAAGCTTTAGGACTTTGAATTAGGGTTATACATGTATCCTTATCTTATTATGGAGTGTATTACTTTAATCCTTAGTGTTAAACCTTTAATTTGTTTACACCTCTTAATCAAAACACCTAGTAATGGTCAAGACTTAAGCTTGTAAGTTGGGTCTTATATTTGGGTTACATCTCTTCCTTATGGTTAAGAGGGACTAACCCTAGTGTTTAATGGACAAGTCCCCCTCAAGTTTGTCTTACAAACATAAAATCCACTTCTTAATCTCATCCTTTAATTAAAATCCATTTTAATAAAGGCTTGTTATATAATGAATTTAGTCCCTAACCATGGATTAAGTTGAGGAGTCTTCCTCAGCTTAAGTGTTCTCATCTATCATCCTTCTCTTAGGATGGTGTAATGAGTTCACTAATCCCTGATTAGAGATTAAACTCATTACTTAACACTAAAAAAAAACCCAAAACATCTTAATAATCACAAGTAGGTTAATAATCTTAATCCTATATCATAATGGTAATTAAGTTGAGATGCTTATCTCATAATGAGTTTACAAACCCTTGATTTAAGCTTAAGCTCATTATCCTATGCAAAACATCAAAAACAATAAAAAACTTAAAACACAAAAACAAAAAATAAACGTCTCCTTCGGGAACTTGCTTCTTCCGTCTAATGCAAGACAGTTAGCACTCGAGCCAGACGAGTCATACACTTGAGCATAGATAAGAAAGCAGTTCACAGTCAAATCATCCCAGTCTCTTTGAGTCGAACTACGGTGTTCTAACTTCCTTATTTAACGAGAGGATACGTAGGCATAACTTAACAGTTATTGAACAAAAGTCTCTTTGTCTCCCCCTCTTTCAGCTTTCTTTCTAAGCCTCAGTCTTGAGAATTCCACCATTTCTTTTGCACTGACACACTGTACATTCTCCCTAGCTTTTCATACATAGTCAGCACATACACTACCCCTTTTAAACACAATCAAGTAAGCGTGGATCCCGTCGAGTACGACGGACGATCTGGGTGCTAATACCTTCCTAGGTCGTAACCAACCCCCTTTCTCAGTTTCTTTGGATCGCAATCGTCTTATCCATACCCTTCTAGGTTTATGCAGCATTACCTTTCCTTCGGGACAAAAATGCCTAGCTGGCGACTCTATTCAAACTCAACCTCCAACATCGCCGACAGTCTGCGTCTGCACCGGGATGAAAATCCGGGGAGCGACATCTTGGCGACTCTGCTGGGGATTGCTTTGTAACCAGGGCTTCTGGTTCTTTTGAAGGTTTCTCCTAGCGCTTGTTTGTTTCTGTTTATGGGGTTGTTATGTGTTATGTGTGCTTTTTTCTTTCTTTATTTATTGCTTTCTGTACAGCTTTATTTACTGCATTTACTTTATCGGTTTCATTTACTATTTTATTCATTTCATTTTTATCATATCATCTGAGCTGGTTTGTTGGTTTGCCTTGGTGGGAGGGGTATTCCAGTGAGAAAGTTCCAACACAAAGGCATGAGTGAAAGACATAGGATTAGAGTGGCTTCATATTCTTTCCCATTCCATTCCGGTCTGGTGCGGGAATATGAAACACGGTTCAGATATGGGTTTCTTCTTGAGAACTCTGTGCTACGGATTACCTGTAGTGCTAGGGCTATCTGGGATGCCTGCTAAGTCTGGATGACCTTTTTAGACGACCTTTAGCATCTGAGGTGAATTAGAGGAGATCCTTTATGATTAGGGTAATCACTGTACCTCTAGGTTAGAAGTGTTTACACTTCTCATAATAGATCCAAACCTGAGGATCCTTGTTCTAGAACAATACCTGTGAGTGGGTGGGGTTGTTTACAGGTTTGTAGGAATCATTGGCCTCAACATACCTTATTATTGGATTTGTTTTAAGGTTACACTATTTTGGACTGATTCTTATGAAACCCTTGACAAGTGACTCTTTATTTGAGTCCCCCACCTGGTTACTAGTTCTCAGACCTTCATCCGGAATTCTGAACACTCATGGACCCTATCAAAGGCACTGACAATCCAGCACCTGATCACAAACCCTTGCATATCATTCAACATACATCATATTGCATCATTTAACATGTTGTCTATTTGATTTACAGGGTATCCACATCTTCTTTGGTTTGGTTTTGACCGTTCTTCCGCTTCAGCCATCTTCATCAGATATCTTCTGCAGTTGTCTTCTTCAGTTTTCTTCTTCAACTATCTTCATCAGATATCTTCTTCAGTTATCTTCATCAGCACCCATTGTCATTATGGATTCAACCAGGAAGAGCAACATCACTTACCATTTCTTTGAGTACCCTCTGACAGTCATTAGGCAGATACAGGCTCTTATCACCCCTGATCATGTCCCCTTATTTAGAGAACATTATGGTGGTATCCTGGACATGATCATGGACTTGGATGCATCACAGAGGAATATGATTCACATTTGCCTTCAGTTATATGACCCTCCTCTCCGTTGTTTCACTTTCCCAGATTTTCAGATAGGCCCTCTGTTGGAAGAGTATTCTATGTTGTTGGGTGTCCCTATCAGAAGAGGAATTCCTTTCAACCCAGAGATGACTGCTCCTAAGAATGAAGACATAGTCAAAGGTTTACATCTGGAAGCCACTATCATTGATAAGCATATGACCACCAAGGCTGGAATCCCAGGCCTTCATCTGGACTTCTTAATCACTCAGGCTACCAGTCATGCTGCAACAGGGAAGTGGGAAACTGTGTGTGCTCTCCTGGCTCTTAGTATATATGGTATCATCTTGTTTGCGGACGAGCCTAAGTTTATAAGAAAGAATGTCATCCACATCTTCGTGCTCAAGAATCCAGTTCCTACCTCGCTTGGGGATTTCTACTACTCAGTGCATCAGAGAAATGAGAAATAGAGGGGAAGACTGGTTAGATGTTGTGCACCTCTCTTCTACAGCTGGTTGATGAGACATATGCCAAAGACGGAAGCTTTCCTGAATCCACAACAGACAAGGAACTGGGCTAGAAGGATGATTGCCCTTACTTCAGAAGACATCAGGAGGTGTACTCAGAACACCAAGGGCAAGGACATAATTACAAGTTGTGGACAATATCCTAATGTACCTCTTATTGGAGTGAAGGGTTGTATCAACTACAATCCTTTGCTTTTTAGAAGACAGTTGGGATATGCATCGGTACATCCACCAAGGGAGAAAGACTTAGCAGAGTCTCTTTACTGTGCTGTTCAGAACAATCATGACATTGCCCGACAAGAAGCCTGGGCTTGGGACAACATACAGACTAAAGGGACTGCTATTCTGGGGAAGTGTAGCAACATAACTTCAGCTCAGTATATTGAATGGTCGTGCATTAAAGGACAGATTACTCGCATGCCATTCACCCTGGAGGATGTACCAGGGCCATCGGCAGTAGAGCCTGTAGCCACAGTGAGTCTGGAGGAATTTGAGAAGTTGAAAGAGAGAAATGCCCAGCTTTCTGAAGCTCTGAAGAAGACCCTTTGGGAAAGGAATGATGGTCGTCTGGACATTGAGAGGTTAGAGAAGCTCCGTATCGAGCATGTGACCAAGATATATAATGCATATGACTTCATCAGAAAAGCTCGAGCGGGAGAATTGGTATTGAAGAATGCTTGCAAGGAAGCTATTCAGAAGGCCATAGCTAAACATTATCTGGAAGAGAGTCAGGCTAGGTGGATCAGAATCACTGAAGCCCATTTGCAAGAAGATCAGAAGACACGGGCTAAGATAGACCAGTTGGAAGCCAATGAGAAGAAGAATCAGGAAGCTTTGTTAGCAGCATAGAAGGAAATATCTGATTTGAAACTCCGGGCGGGGTTGAAGAGATCAAAAGAACAAGATAAGTACCAGAAGATGACAAGTACCATTGCAACCATGAACCTTCTTATCAGGACCATCACAGAGCATCCAGTTGGACCAGTGACTGATGCTCTCCTGAAGGAAGTCAAGGAGGATGACTTTGGGCTGGATGTTTGATTTCTCTTTTACTTGTATTTTATTTTGGTTGTACTTTAATTTCCATGGTGATTTTGTTGTATTTCTTGACTTAATTGTATTTTGTCCCACCATGGGAACTTGTTGTAATCAGAAACTATGTATTTTGGCATTTAATAATGTATGGTTTATGTGTTACCTGGATCTGCTTGTGGACTTCATTTCTCTTCAACATCTTCATCATTCTCAGAGGTCTGGAAGGTCAAAACCAAAGAACCAAACCGGATAGCCTCTAAAGACAAATAGACATACTGCATTGCATGCTAATCATTTGTTTTGTAGGAGTTTTGTTGTTGTTTTCTCACTTTGCTGTTGTTTCAAGAAATATTGCTCGTAGGAGAGTCTTTCCCGTCAACCGCATCCACCGGTATCCAACCAGAAACAACCTTCCGAGCTTACAGATGGATCATCTTCAGCAATAATTGACATATGTAAGGGCCCAAATGACTGATGTAAGGACGTAAGTGAGAACTTAAATGAATCAGTTCATGGCTGTGATGACTGGGCTAGCACAGACCCAGGAAAGATTGAGGGAGTTAGTCGAGCGACAAACTCCAGAAGAGAACCATGCTGGACCGGGGGTACAAGTAACAACGCGCGCGATCAGCCGCAAGCAAATCTACCAGAGTTTGGACCCCACATCAACCCTAAGGTCAATGTCATTGGTAATACCCAGAGAAACATTGGAGATTGTGTTCTGCAGGAAGATCCTCAGGACGAGCAGTTTACAGTGTTAGGTGTTGGAGCTGATGAGGTTTATGATCGTCGTCTGGACGAGATATCTAAGAAGCTGAGATCTCTGGAATCCCAAAACTCTTTGGGATTTGATGTGATGGATATGTGACTAGTGGAAGGAGTCAGGATTCCTCACAAGTTTAAACCTCCATGCTTTGAGAATTATAACGGTACCTCCTGTCCTCGTACCCATCTTCAATCTTTTCTGGGGAGATTGAAAGCTTATACCATGGATGAGAAGCTATGGATGTTCTACTTTGAAGACAGTTTGACCGGGGCATCCCGAGAGTGGTATTCTCACCTATCCAGAGCTACTGTCAAAAATTGGAAGGACTTAGCCGAGGCCTTTATACGCCAATATCAGTATAACCTGGATATGGCATCCAACCGGACTTTGTTGATGGGTATATATCAGTCCTCGAGAGAAAGTTTCTAGGAATATGTCCAAAGGTGGAGACAACTTGCTGCTGATGTCCAGCCACCTATGTCTGAAAGGGAGATGGCTGACATGTTTATGAATACATTGCAAGGAACCTACATTGATCGGCTTGCTGTTTTCTCTTCTACTAGTTTTGCTGATGTGGTTATAGTTGGTGAAAAAATTGAGAGTCTTTTGAAGATGGCTAAGATCTCTGACAACGGTGCTAGTTCCAACAATGCAAAGAAACCCTTCTCAGGAGCTAGAAGGACAGGTGAGACCAACTCAGTTCATATGGGCAGAGGTAGGCCCCAGTATATGCAAAGATCAGTAACCGCTGTCACCATTCCCACTCCAGCACCTCAGCAACAGTATCCTCCGCAACAGCAGTATCCTCAGCAACAATAGTTTCCTTAACAACAGAGATCTTATAATAACAACAACAATCAGCAACAACGTCCGTTCTAGCAAGGGACGTCACAAATCAACAGGGTTATCGATCCTATCTCGATGTCCTATGCAACTCTACTTCCACAGTTATTGAAACTCAACCTGATTGAATTAAGGACCTTGACTCCACCTGATCCTCAGAATCTTCCAAGGAACTATGATGTCAACGCCAGATGTGCCTTCCACTCCAATGCACCTGGCCATACAACAGAGAAATGCAGGGCATTGCACATGAAAGTTCAGGACTTAGTTGATTCAAAAGCTTTGAATTTTTCACCTCCTCCTAATGTCACAAAGAATCCAATACTGAACCACAGTGGACCAAGGATTAACGCTATTGAGGAGGACCAACCATCTATTCTGATTGATGACATTGCAAGTATTCAAACACCACTGGCCGAAGTAAAAGCTCAGTTGTTGAAGTGCCAAGTGTTTCCAGGTTGTGGGGATTGTTGTGAAGCTTGCAAGATTTCTGCCAATGGTTGTGCAAACTTGAGGATTGGTATCAATAGTCTTATCAGAGAAGGCATCCTACAGATCACTTCAACAGTTCCCACTTCTACAACTGCAACAAACATCTCTCCTACAACATCAGCAAATATCATTTCAAAGGAATCTCCTACAACATCAGCAAACATCATTCCAACGAAGTCTACTACAACAACAAAAACCATCAATGAAGACATATTCATGGTCACCATTTATTATGATCCAGCAACAATCCATGTTCCAGATTCTTTCAACAACTCACATCAACATCTACAACTTCCTGCACCTGCAACAACTGCAATCAGACCTCCTGTCACAATCTATTATGATCCGCAAACTGTCACAACTCCTTCTTCCACAACAATCAGTCTGGTTACCATCACGGTGCCTGGACTAGTTCCATATGATAGTAGTAGTGCAGTGCCTTGGCACTATGACTCAGATTTTTATTGCAACGAAAAGAAAGTCACTCTTGATTCTTCAACTACACCACAGATTCATAATGTCGGGGGAGGCGGAGGCTTCACTCGAAGCAGACGTCTCTTCGCGTCACAAATTCTCAGAGTTAATGCTGAAGCAGAAGTTGCTGCTAAAGAAAAAGGCAAGAGTGTGGTGCCTGAAGAACCGATTGCCAAGGAAACTCATAAGACATCCTTTGATCAGGATGTGGACGAGTTCATGAGAATTATCAAGAAGAGTGACTACAAGGTTGTGGATCAGCTTCACCAGACACCCTCCAAGATCTCCATTCTATCTCTGCTCATGTGTTCCGAGGCTCACCAGAATGCACTGCTCAAAGTCTTGCACGCAGCTTACATGCCGAAAGAGATTACAGTTAATCAGCTAGACACGGTGGTTTCAAATGTCAATACTAGTCATGGACTAGGTTTCACTGATGTTGATCTGACTACGGAGGGCCGTAACCAGAATAAGGCTTTACATATCACCTTGGAGTGCAAAGGTGATGTACTTTCTCATGTCTTGGTTGACACTAGATCATCTCTCAATGTTCTTCCAAAGAAAGCCTTAGTCAAGCTGGAATACGATGGTCTTGCACTTCGCCCAAGCAAGCTGGTTCTGAGAGCCTTCGATGGTTCTAAAAGATCGGTTCTTGGAGAAATTGAGTTGCCTGAGATAATTGGCCCATAGAATTTCAAAACTACCTTCTATGTGATGAACATTAAGCCTTCCTACAGATGTTTGTTGGGTCGACCCTGGATTCATGCCGCTGGCGCCGTAACATCGACCCTTCACCAGAAGTTAAAATACGAGTAAGAAGGCCAAATTATCACCATTTGTGGGGAGGATGACATCTTTATCAGTCATCTAGCTACTTACAATTACATCGAGATGGATGGGGAGATCCATGAAACAATGAGTCAAGGTTTTGAAGCCCTTAATATCAATGAAGCAACAACTGAAGTGTCTGGTACTTCAATTGCTTCCTACAAACAAGCTCGGAAGGTTGTTGAAGACGGGAATGCCCAAGGTTGGGGCAAGCTGCTACAAGTTTAGATTAAAGAAGACAAATTCGGTTTGGGTTACAGACCATCCTGACAAACTCAAGAGAAGGCTGTTGAAGCTCCCAAGTTCATAAGTGGGGGAATGCTGACCCCGGATGCAATCAACAATGTGGAAGACGAGACTGAAAGCGACTACAACCTGGAAAGTTGGATTCGTCCAAGAGTCTCAGGCCAACAAGTCCTCAACTGGTCTTCCCAGGAAATTATAAGGGTTACTACCGCAGAGTAATTATTATTTCCTGTTTAAGCATGCATCAAGTCCTTCATCTTGCCCAAGGTGTCAGGACTCATTTTGTAATAGGGCCATATATGTATTTTGTGCAAATGGAATATTAATGAACAATGGACATCTTTTGCAAACAATCTTTTCGCTCACTGTCTTTCATTTTTGTTATTTTCGCACAAAACAATAAATGGCAATGATTTTCTTAATAAACTTCATTCACTTTTTCTAAATAAGATGAAATCAATCACTAAAATAAACAAATATCAACCCTTGCATAGATAGTCCTCCAGATTGCACCGACAACGACACTACTATGACCTTGTATGACTTCAACAATCCGATTAATCAAGCAGATGAAAGGGTTGATGAAGACTATGATTTACCTGAAGAGTTGGCCAGGTTGTTGAGACAAGAAGAAAAGGTGATTGCTCCTCATCAGGAGGAGGTTGAGACCATCAATCTTGGTATCGAGGAAGATGTGAAAGAGGTGAAGATTGGGGCCAATCTACAAGCTCCAGTGAAAGAACAACTCATCAGTATGCTTCGAGAATATGTCGACGTCTTTGCTTGGTCCTATCAAGATATGCCAGGTCTGGACACAGATATTGTCATGCACAAGCTGCCACTGAAAGAAGATTGTCCTCCAGTTAAGCAGAAGTTGCGCCGTACGCACCCGGACATGGCCATGTAAATCAAAGAAGAAGTACAAAAGCAGTGGGACGCCGATTTTCTTGCTGTAACTAGTTACCCGCCGTGGTTTGCTAACATTGTACCTGTACCTAAGAAGGATGGCAAGGTGCGTATGTGTGTTGATTACCGGGATCTGAACAGAGCTAGCCCGAAAGATGATTTCCCATTACCTCACATTGATGTATTGGTGGATAACACAGCTCAGTTCTCGGTATTTTCTTTTATGGATGGATTTTCTGGATACAATCAGATTAAAATGTCACCTGAAGACATGGAGAAGACAACTTTCATCACACCCTGGGGCATGTTCTGCTACAAGGTAATTCCGTTTGGTCTGAAGAACGCCGGTGCAACATATCAACGGGCTATGGTAACATTATTCCACGATATGATCCATAAAGAAATTGAATGCTATGTGGATGATATGATTGCCAAGTCCCTAACAGAGGAAGGGCATTTGGTGAATCTATTGAAACTTTTCAAGCGCCTGAGGAAGTATTAGTTAAGGTTGAACCCCAACAAATGCACATTCGGGGTACGTTTTGGTAAGCTGCTGGGTTTTATCATAAGTGGAAAAGGAATTGAGGTTGATCCCGATAAAGTCAAAGCTATTCAGGAAATGCCTGCACCTAAGACTGAGAAAGAAGTTCGAGGGTTCTTAGGTAGATTGAACTACATCTCAAGGTTCATATCTCATCTCACTGCAACCTGCGAACCCTTGTTCAAGCTGTTAAGAAAAGAGCAAACAGTCAGGTGGAACGATGACTGTCAGAGAGCTTTTGACAAGATTAAAGAATATCATCAAGAACCTCCAATTATCATGCCTCCCGTCAAAGGAAGACCTATAATCATGTACCTGACAGTATTAGAAGAGTCGATGGGGTGTGTATTGGGCCAACATGACGAGTCTGGTCGAAAAGAGTATGCAATATACTACTTAAGCAAAAAGTTTACCGACTGTGAACAACATTATTCACTGCTCGAGAAAACTTGTTGTGCTTTAGCGTGGGCTGCTCGCCGACTAAGACAGTATATGTTGACTCATACTACCTTATTGATCTCAAAGATGGATCCAGTCAAGTACATATTTGAGAAGCCAGCATTTACCGGAAGGGTTGCCAGGTGGCAAATGATTTTAACAGAATTTGACATTCAGTACACCTCTCAGAAGGCCGTCAAGGGCAGTGTATTGTTTGACTATCTGGCTGAGCAACCCATTGATGATTACCAGCCTATGAGATTTGACTTCCCTGATGAGGACATCATGTTCTTGAAGTCAAAAGATTGTGAAGATCCAGTTCACACTAAAGGGCCTGACCCAGAAGAAGCATGGACTATGATGTTTGACGAGGCGGTTAATTGCAACAGTCGTGGGGTTGGTGCAGTGATTATTACACCTAAAGGGATTCATATGCCTTTCTCAGCAAGGTTCACCTTTGATTGCACTAACAACAAAGCAGAATATGAAGCTTGTATCATGGGTCTTGAGGAAGCCATTAACCTCAAGATCAAAACCTTGAATGTATTCGGAGATTCAGCTTTGGTAATCAACTAGACCAACGGCAAGTGGTACACTCATCAGGAGCATTTGATTCCCTACCGTGACTATATGAGGAGATTGTTGACCTTCTTCACAATAGTTAAGGTTGAATACATCCCTCGAGATGAGAATCAGTTTACAGACGCTTTGGCTACCATTTCATCCATGATCAAAGTATAAGCTGCTAATTATGTACCTCGGATTTTGGTATCCAGATTAGACAGACCGGCATATGTATTCTCTGTGGACCCTATTGCTGACAACAAGCCTTGGTACCATTACATCAAATGCTTCTTGGAGACTCAGACATACCCACCTGGGGCATCATCTAACGATAAGAAGACATTAAGAAGGCTAGCCAGCGGTTTCTTCCTCAATACTGATGGTTCTTTGTACAAGCAAAACTTCGACATGGTCTTGCTCAGATGTGTTAACAAGAAGGAAGCAGACCTACTGATGCACGAAGTACATGAAGGTTCTTTCGGTACCCATGTTGGAGGACATGCAATGGAAAAGAAGTTATTAAGTTTGGGTTACTACTGGATCACAATGGATACATATTGTTATGCTTATGCCAGAAAATGCCACAAATGCCAGATCTACGCAGATAAAGTGCATGTGCCTCCGAATCTTTGAATTTAATGTCTTCACCTTGGCCCTTCGCCATGTGGGGCATTGATATGATTGAAAAGATTGAACCGAATGGTTCAAATGGTCACAAATTCATCCTAGTAGCCATTGATTACTTCACCAAATGGGTTGATTCAACTTCGTATGCAAATGTCACCAGGAAAGTGGTAGCTCGATTTCTGAAAAGGGATATCATCCCGAGCGAATCATTACTGATAATGGATCCAATTTGAGCAACAAGATGATGGAAGAACTTTGTCAGGACTTCAAAATTAAACATCACAACTCTTCTCCTTACAGGCCAAAGATGAATGGCGCTATTGAGGCCGCTAACAAGAATATTAAGAAGATTGTGCAAAAGATGGTAGTCACATACAAAGACTGGCACGAAATGCTACCATTTGCCTTGCATGGGTACCGAACCTCTATCAGAATATCTACTAGGAAAACACCTTATCAGCTTGTGTATGGTATGGAAGATGTCCTACCTGTTGAAGTTGAACTACCCTCCTTACGGGTAATGATGGATGTGAAACTGGACGAAGCAGAATGGGTCCGATCCCGATATAATCAACTGAGTCTGATTGAAGAGAAGAGATTAGCAGCCATCTGTCATGGGCAGTTATATCAGAAGCGAATGAAGAAAGCCTTCTATCAGAAAGTCAGACATCGGGAATACCAAGTGGGAGAGCTTGTTCTGAAAAGACTTCTTCCTCCTCATACAGACCACAGGGGCAAATGGACGCCAAACTACGAAGGCCCATTCATAGTAAAGAAAGTTTTCTCTGGCGGGACACTGATGCTCACTACTATGGATGGCGAGGATTTCTTATCTCCTGTGAATTCAGATGCAGTTAAAAAATACTTCGCATAAAAGACCCGCTGGACATAAAAACAGAATGTAAGTCCAGGCAAAAATAGGGCATCCCGGCGAGTCAAAAACAGAATAAAAGACTCGGGCAAAAATAAGGGAAAAATTAAAAAAATGTACACCCGCTGAGTTGAAAAGCCACACCGGACAACTCAGGCACAAATGGGTATCCCAGTGGATTGAAAACACGAAAGGGCGATCCACGCAAAATCAGGGAAAAAGCGAACAACTGCATTCTGAATTCGTCTGTATCACTCACAACATGGCAAACTTTGAAAGGATAAAGCATCGGTCAGAATCAACCTTCTTCAGAAAGCAAGATATGAAGAACGTCAAGGTCATACGAGTCATAGCAAAGGAAGCTCACTGGAGCATCAACTTCAAACATTGCCAACACTTTTATTTTCTCAATTTACAGCAATTTCCTCCTTTCAGGGATTCGCTTCTTCATTGTACTAGCCTATTCAGGGCACACAAATCAATAAAATCATAATTTTCAGTCACACCTTGTTTTGTACATTTTTGTTTCGTTTGCAGAATGTCCAAAGTTCATAATACAACACTTGCATGAAAACATATAAGCCATTTTCAATATATGCTTACAGGAAATATGCACTATTGAGCAAATCTAACTCCTATGACGGAATCCGGTTGAGGATACCTCGGGACACTTGTGCATTTCTTTTTTATAGGTTGTAGGTACTCAAGGCATACAATCTCACAGCATGGGGAATATCAAGCATTATACCCCCAGCCAAGTCAGCAATCACCTCATCAGCAGGGTTACTTGACAGGAGTTTTCCCCCACGAAGCTGTTATCCCCTCAGAGGATCCTTCAAGAAACTCATTAAATCCCTAGCGTGTCGCTTGGACGAAGGAGTTACAACAAATTACTTCCCATAAGTGCTCTTTTCCCCAAGCAGAATCTCCCAAGCATTGCTTAAACTGCTGTTCCCCATCAGAGTTGCCAGGATTTTTGCATCCTCAGCAGAGTCGGCATAATCGCTTTCTCGCAGAGTTTCCAGTCTCTCCCTAGTAGAGTTGCCAGGTTTTCTCTTCCCCAACGGAGTTGCCGAGGCCTCCTCATCCCCATCATTAGTCTCTTCAACGGAAGTTTCCCTAGACGAGTTCCCCATAGATATTTCCCCCTAGAGCGCCACAAATTTCCCTAAGAAGATCGTTCAGTGATCTACTCTCCCCACATATCGGCCAATGATCTCTTTCCCTAGTACAGTTCTCCCTATAGACAGATCGCCCAGAGATCTTTCTCCCCGCAAGACCCGGATCTCGCATCGGTTCTTTAATTTTTGCATAATCATAGCATTCGCATCATTCTTCCCCACATAGAGCGTAGCATTCCGTCTATACAGAGCATTACGGCAAAAATCAAACATTTGCATGATCATAAGCCAGGTTCGAGCCAATCACCTGCAAACATTAGAATCACTTCACCAGCAATGTACAAAACATATCCCTTGCAGACAAAGCCAAAATACTTTTTGCATCACACAATACAAATACTTATTCATACTTGTACATATTCTTTTTGACACTCGCTCGTGTCATACTTTCTCAGCAAGTCAAGCACTCGTTCATGTCCCTTGCTCAATATTTTTGACACTCGTCCGTGTCTTGCACCTATTTCCTCAACAGGTCAAACACTTGAACATACTTATACAGGATCTCTGATACTCGTCCATATCTTGTATATATCACCTCCCCAGCAGATCAACACTCATTTGTGTTCCTTGCTTAACCAATCGATACTCGTCTGTATCATCATCCTTAAACATGTGTCAGCGTTTGTTTCTATCGATACTCGTCCGTATCGTGGTCCTAAGGATGCTCGTCCGCATCTTTAGTCTATACACATTGTTAAACACTTATACCTTTTATTTATAAAAAAAGCGTAAGCACTCGTCCGTGTTTACCATTCCCCAGTAAGTCACCAACAAAACAACTTTTCTATCCGACATTCATCCTATGTCGTGATATTTTTGGCATTCGTCCCCTTCCAGGTGATCATCCTTCACCTTTTGATGACCGTCCCTCATCATTTTATCTGATGGTCATCCCCATCGTTGATCTTTGTTATCCGACATTCGTCCTATGTCGAGATAATCCCCAAGAGCAGTCGTCCCCTGCTAGGTGATCTTCCTTCACCTCTTGATGATCGTCCTTCATCATGCTTATCCGATGGTCGTCTCCATCGTTGATCTTTTCTATCCGGCATTCATCCTATGTCGTGATATTTTTAGCAGTCGTCCCCTGCTAGGTGATCGTCCTTCACCTTTTGATGACCGTCCCTCATCATTATTTCATTTATTCTTTTACCCGATGGCCGTCCCCGTCGCGGTTTATTTACCCTTTAACCTGATGGTCATCCCCGTCAGTGCTTTCCTCATTTCTTTAATCCCCAAGAGAGTTTTATTTCTTTGCCTGATGGTCGTCCCCGTCGTGGTCTCTTTATTTCCCAGCATGATGGTCGTCCCCATCATTGCTCTACTAACCATTTTTCATCCCCAGCAGTCGTCCTCTGCTCGATGGTCGTCCTTCATCGCTTTCATTTGATACTCATACTATACTGCCTATTACAATTTATATCCCTTTTCTTCTTGTCCCCAGTGAGTGCATATTTCGGACTGTCTTTGGTATTCAACCACAAGTTATCTTGTTTGTCTGTTAAGCCAGGCGTTTACACCCTGCACAGCTAACTCATGCTTGAATAGGGGCAGCTGTAAATACCCCAAATTTTCCCTCACTTTTTCTCACACCATGGCTTATGATCTTTTCATATTGCATTTGCATAAGCATATCATCTCACTGCATAGTTTACTTCACTACATAAGCTGCATAGTTAGGGTTTGTGATCAAATGAATCCAAGAGATGATATGAGCTATCCCAAGAGGGTCCATGAGTGGTCTATGATCTTATTACATCCCCAAGAAGTCTTTTAAGTCACAAAATCACAAAGGATTGCTCAGAGGTTCAGGCAGGCTAGGGTTTTCTGCACAGATGACCTAAAATTAGGGTTTTGGGTTTGAGGCCCTTAATCTCAATTTTTTTGTCATTCTTGATTCCATTGCTCTTAATATGTTATAAGGAGCATGTGTATCAAATTTTATGAAGAAATTCATTGTGGAAGTCATATGATCAACTATAACTTGTTGTGCAAGAAAAGTTAGAATTAGGGCATCTGAGGCCACCACCAATGGTACCAAAGGGTCATTTTCATCATTTTGAGGTCCAATGATCTTTATTTGATCTTAAAAGTGGTTAGAAGTTCACAAGATTGAAGAATTTCAAGCCATTTGCAAACTTTCAATTTTTGGACATGACTTGTAATGGAAACTTTCCATTTTGGGAAAGATTTTCAACCTCCTCTTTCTTGATCAAAAATGCTTCAAATGAAAAATCTTCAAAAATGAAAATTGTAGATTGGATCTTCCCATTTTCAAAAAGTACAAGAACTCATCTTGATTCATCCTAGAACTCAAGATATGATGTTTCAAAGTTGGGAAAAATCCTATAGTTTTCAAGTTCATGCCAAAGAGGGATTTTTGCAAAATCAAGTTTTAAGCACTCTTGTGACCTATAATTGACCTCTAAGCATCATAATAACATCACACAACTTTCCTTGATCATAATTATGCCAAGAATCACAAGATTTCATGCCTTGCACTTTAAGAAATTTAAAAGGGGGAAATTTGCAAAACATATGATATCTTTTGATCTAAGTACTCCAGCTCATGTAATCTGATCCAAGGGCTCTCCACAAACTCAGTAGAGGCCAATCCACCCTTTAGATCTCCTCTGACTCGAGCCCATGCTGGTTGTACAAAAATCTTGACTTTTTGCAAAATACACCCAATTCCACCTTGATGAAACTCACTGTGAAGATCCGCTCTATAGTTAGCTGGAATAGGATCTGGAACAAGAGGCAGAGGCCTAATAGTAATCATACCACTCTTAATCAAGGAAGGATATAAATTAGTGAAAGTCATTGGGATTGGATCAAATTTTGGCCTATTGTAATACTGACTTCGTCCGATAGCAGGACAAAGAGCCTGAGCTTGAGCTTGAGTTTGAGCTTGAGTTGGTTGAGTCTTAACAACAGGAGCAACTACAGCCACATATGGTTGAAAATATCGTTGTTGCTGGCGATAAAGTTTCCTTTCATTTGAAATAGCATAGGCATCACCATCTCTTCTCTTTTGAAAGTTCCCATGAGACTTTCTTGCAGCATTAGGAGATTCAGCAATGGTAATTTTACCTTTCTTGATACCTTCTTCTAGTCTTTCTCTAATAGTAACTAGGTCAGCAAAACCAGATGAAACACTTCCTACCATCTTCTCCCAAAAGAAAGGTTTAAGATTATCCATGAACAAACCGGTTAATTCTTTTTCAGCCAAAGGTGGCTCCACTTGAGCAGCTAGCTCTCTCACCGGTGAGCGTACTCTTTGAATGATTCTTTCTCTTTATGATTCATGTTCTGAAGTTGATGACGGTCAGGTGCCATGTCCAGATTGTACTTATATTGCTTTACTAAAGCATCAGATAAATCCTTTCAGCTCTGATGAATCTTTGGACAAGTATTCCCCTTGTATTTCTCAAAATCAGGAACTTTGAACTTATCAGGAAAAAACAATTCAGAAACCAAACAGATGTCTATTACAGCAACACCAAAGACATCTTTTCCTTCTAAACCTCTTACCATCTTCTCAAGATTCAAAAATTTCTCTCTAACTTCATCCATGTATCCAAGTTCACCCTGAATTTCAGCTTGTTGACAAACAACATGGTACATGAAAGGATAATTCCGATAAGTAGCTTGAGCAGTAATGTGCAAAAAAGGTTGAGGTTCGACAAATGTTGGAGTTGAAAAGACTAGCACAACAGATGTACCAACCATTTGAGTAGTGGTAGAGTAGAAGCTGGTTGTTGAACCACGTGAGGGTCAATAACAATAGTTGAAACTTCAGAAATCACAGTCCTCTGAGGTGGTTCAACTCGAGCAATTAGAACTTGCATCATTTCAGTGAGCCTGGTCATACTGGACTTCAACTCGTCAATTTCCATTTTGACTTCCATGTTGTGTTGTTCTTGGTTTTCCATTCTCAATGTGACAGCAACTCTAGTTCTGTATATTTGTTGAGCAAACAGCTTGACGATCAACAAACAACTGAAGAACGAAACAACTGGGATGAGCTCCCACACAACTCGGATGAATGCAAGAATATGCGAAAATGCAATGATATGCAATGTTCACTTCAATTTTTAGAGAAATAACTCGATTATTGCAAACATGGCCAACATCGAGAATATGGTCATGAAACATCTTGACAAAAGGGATATTTGCTTTGTCCAATATTTGCAATAATCTGAATTATTTTCCTTGAGAAATGGTCGTGATGATAATCACGATGAATGCATGGATGCAACAACCAAAAACAAGATCATGCAAAACACACTGATTCAAAGGTTCAGATCATAAGCATGGAGTCAATGGATAAGAACCAACAACCCACAAATACATGTACTAAGGTTTATCCTCATTGTACCTGCAGAAAACCAAAAGGGTTCTAACAGAGGTGCCCAGAGTTAGCAGCCATCTTTAGAATATTATCGGTACGTTGGACTACTCCCCAACCAATAATTTCCTCAATAGGACCTCGTCTGAGTGTAGTATCGCATGACAACCACCTCATGTTTACACCTAGATAGCTTCCGCACTACGTTCCTAAATTAGCTTGGATGGGTTAAGGGTTATACGGTCCTCAGTATGATTAACTCAAGTTTGGAAATAATTCCATGATACAAATACTCGTCATGTCGTTAGTAATCCAAGAGAGCCTAACTGAGTGGAGATTCTCGAATTGACATCGCTTTAGACTACTCTGCCGCATATCACTTCGAATATCGTTGTCCTATCATAAGTTCACTCAGATCCAAGTATAGAATATATCTCAATCACAGAGGATCACCAAAACCAAAATGGAACAAGAAATAACAAACAAGTCAAACCAAATCAATAAATAAATCAAAGTAGGCCGAATCCACTTAGAGATTACTCCCCAGCAGAGTCTCCACTTTTCTGTAGCGGTAAAATCATGAGTGTAAGCTATTAGTTAGGTTAACTCAAAGTAAATAGAGTCTTCACGGCGCCTTTATTTTATTCCAAATGGAAAAGGAAAAAAGAGCAAATAAATCCTAATGAATCTAAAAGCTAAAAGCTAAAAGAAACGAGTAGAGAACCGGGTAAGGGGATAGGTTACAAATTGGGAAGGTTTTAAGCAACCAAAATGTTCGTGGTACTCCACGGGAGCCCTTTGAAATATTTACTGCCTTTGGTTTGAAAGAGGTTTGTTTAAAAGAGATTGAAGATATGAGAAATTTTTTTTTAAAGATTTTTGTGTTTGACGAGACGTTCGTCTCATGCCTACATACCCACGACGTGCAATATGAGATCAAAACCTTGTAGTTCATGGTACAAATAATGAAAAATTAATGTGTATTTAAAATGTAAATATAAGTCGTCATTCTTTAGCGAATACTTCCGCTAAAAAGAAGGAATCATATATAAACATGTAAAAATGGTTAAAGGATAAGTGCACGAGGGCACAAAAAGGATTGAATGAGTTTTGCATTTTTTAAAGTCTTTTGAAAAAGGTTTCAATATGCTCGATATGCTTATGTAGTTTAGCATTTATTAGGAAATGAAATCTAAAAGAAGTAAAAATCCTTGACCTAAATCAAGGTTTGATTATGAAAGCGGTTTAGAGTTTAAAAACAAAGAAGGTTTTGAAAATAAAGAGAATTTTTGAAAATTTAAGATGTGGGAAGAGATGAAGAGACTATCCTAAGACTTGAAAGTAAAAGCTAAAGTAAGAACAATAGAACCGTATGACGAGCATTCTTCGAAGCATAAACCACAATAGGAATTCATCTTCATAAACAAGTGAATCAAATCAAGGCTAAGGTCTTCAATCTATAATAACTCAAGCAATGGAATGATCCTAAAATATAAGTCCAAAACTCCAAGTCTAATGCTAAGAATAATGGCCATAGTCCAAAATTAAAGTCACAAGTCTTTTATATGTTTAATCCTTTATTAATATTTTATGTCCAAATGGACAAAGGAAAAAGCACAAGAATATGAATATAAACATAAACAATATGATGAATGATATATTATAATAACAGCATAATAAAAGAGATAAGAAGCAAGAGATAAAAATAAAGAGGATAAGGTGCGAGAAGGAATTAAAATGTTAGTATAGTAATAGTATAATAATATTTACATAATAGTGGTATGGTGAACTTATTAATCCACAACCAAAAAAATAACTGATTCCGTTTAGTATCTTACATTATATTGATAAATTGTAACGATTAGATCCAAATTCAATGAAGCTTGAAAGAAGATTGGCAGACCCAAAGAAACTACATATCAAGCTTCATATACGCGACCAACACGAGGTCCGGTCCATGAAAGTGCAAGTATCTAATTGGATTTTTATTCCGAATTCGGGACACATTTAGGTCTATATTAAGCAATATCCGAGTAATTTACGAAATAATTACCCTACAAATAAGGCCAGCTAACACCAATTAAGGTGAACAATATTTGTGCTAATACATGTTATAGAGATGATATAATGTATCGTACCTCGAAAAATACGATCCTCGCGAATGCGGTCGCGGCTGAGCTGACTTGAGAGTCGCCACTTAATTTTGATTTATTCCCAAAGAGGGAAAGGGAAAATATAGATAAAACACGGGAAGAAAGGATAAAGACAAGGTCATCGTAACCATTGCCTGGGTTCGGAAGTCGGTTATGCAGGGGGAAGGTATTAGCACCCCCTACATCCATCGTACTCGATGGGAACCTTCTAAGTTGTCACGCGCGAAAGTATGTTTATGCCTAATGAATTACTTGCTAAAGGAGGAAAAGGATTCAAATTTTATTTATATTTCTTTAGGAGTCGAATTACACTAAAGACTATGGATAGTTTATTCCGAACCAACAAGCCAAGTGTCTTGCGACGGAATAATCGGAGCGAATAGCGAGAGCTCGTAATCCCCCTTTCTACCATTTAAGACTCGTGGCGTACAATTTCTCTCATATTATTAAAGTGTTTTAATACCTAAGACCACTTGACGTTGGATCAAGGGTTTTGATTTAAAGAAACATTTTGGTAGGTCGATTGCGAGGCATAAAGCGATCGCGAAGGGTGAGTGCAAAATGGAGGTTAAGGATTAAATGGTTACGCAAGAACGAATCCTAATACTAAGCTAAGGTGGAGCCGTTGGAACTCGAATTAAACCGAAAGCGTCAAAATAGCTCTTTAACTATCTTAGAATCGATTCAAAGTTAGAATCATTCTATGAGAAGTCGAGCGTTACTTTTATAATCAAATAATTATTTAAAAAAAAGAAATGCGATAGAAAAGTACAATTGGTCTCATATTGATCTAAATGACATCGATTTGTCGAGATCGAACATTTAGATCGTTTGTTATATCATCGACCATAAAAATAAAATAAAGTCGAAATAATAATAAAATAAGAGTTTGGCCTCATATTTAATTTAAATAACGTCGATTTATTTGAAATCGAATATTTAAATATTTATTCATCGACCGAATAAATAATAAATCAAGATAATATGAAACAAAAATAAACGTGTGGCCTCAAATTAGGGGATAACGTCGATTTATTAAAAATCGAATATCACCATTTATCATTGGCCGAATTAAATAATAAAGTTGATAAATAATAATGGATCTAAAATTAATTAAAAAAAACATAAGAAATAATAAGAAACGGTCTCATATCAATTTGGACAACGTCGCAAAGTGGAATGTCACAAATTGGATAATAATATCATAGACCACAATATAAATAAATTAATAAATTGATAAAATAATAGATAAAGAAAAATCGGCCTCAAATCGGTTTAGATAACGTCGCTAAATGGAATATCAATAAACCGTATTTTTTATCATAGGCCCATGTAAAATATAATTGAAAACGAAAGGTAAATTAAATATTAAAATTATATCAAAAGATCTATTGAAAGAAAATTAAGTAAAAAACATATGTAAACGAAAGGGAAATGTATCACCAAAAATAGTGTGAGAATAAAACAAATGGGCCAACCTACAAAGGACAAGCCCAAGGTGTTTAATCCTTAGTTAACCGGACCTGGGCATTATGACCCGGTCCATCCAGGCCTGCTACAAAGCATCATGGAACCAGCCAGTTCTAACCCTAGCCGCCGAATCAGAAGCTTCAAAGGTTGGCGAGTGTTCCACTTCAAGTAATCTCTGTTTCTGACCTTCTCTTCTTCTGAAACTTCTTTGCGTTCTTCCTTCTGTGTGTTCTTTGTTACTTGTTGTGCGAAAATGAGAGATTCCGAGAGGGCGGGGTTTAGCTCAACCACCTTAGAGTTTCAAAGTGAGACTCTGAGGGGTTTTCTTATGATTTTTCGAGCTTTGCTAATTATGGTTTGGGGAGTATTCTTGTTGAGTGACATTAGGATTTTCTGACTGTGTATGCTAGGGTATTTTGTCAGGTGTTCGGATCCTTTTTTAAGTGCCAATGATTAGGCTTTTATAAGGATGCTTGGTACGTGAGAAGCATGTGAGGTGTTGAGTGATGCGTGTGAGCTGAGAAGAATTTTTCTGGGTGAATCGTGTGAGGATGGATTCTGTTATGAGGGATTTGGAGTGGGGACCAAATTTGGTGACTCACCATTTTGTTTGTCTGTAGTGTGATTCTAGAAGGGAGGTGGTCCCCTGAAAGAATTTTTATTTTTGACCACGGTTAAACTTGCAATTTATTTCTTTTACTGCTATGAATCTGTGTTTTTGCTGATATGAGCCTTGTGTACTATTTTTTCGAATTTCTCCATTTGTAGGCTTTTAGTATGCATTGTAAACTTGTTATTTTAATGCTGCTAACATTCTGTAATTTTATTATCTCAGCCTTAATGAACCAGATGCTTGAATGGCCATGGTACTTGATGATGTCCAACATAGTCAAACATTGCTTGAGGGTAGCTTTTGAATGATGAGAAACCAAAACCACTTGTTGGAAGAATGAAGGAAATTTGGAATTGGTAATCCGGTGCATTGGCTTTTTTGAAGTAAGCGGGATTGAAATGTGAAGATAACTTGCTTGTGGAATATGCATTTCCACACCAGGCTGCATACGAACGCACCGTGTGCTTCCTCTCATATGTTCATTTTGGAAGCAGCTTGGATGAATGAGAAGCTCGGAATGATGGACCTTAACGCGGTTGTTTCGCCTTCTTAATTCTATAATTTTTGTCTGTTTGCCTTGCATTGATCACATCTGTTCACTGCGTTGTTACTTTCTTGTGTATTGCTGCGAAAACTTGAAGTTATGCTCATGACCTTATTGAAACTCCTCTCTTATTGACAGGAGATGGAAGGTGCTTAATGGAAGATAGGCTGCGAGTAGGAATTCACAGCAAGGTGTTGAGGAAGTGAAGATTCAATGGCAATATCAGCACCACACAAAGCTTGTTGATTTGGCCGGACTTGAGGTATAGAAATATTGTTTGCCCTTAAAGCCTGCATCCCTGACATGTTCATATTAAAACCACCAATTGACGAAGCTATGTTACTATATTTTGCAGGCATTGATTACGTAACAAGGAAAGGCGAATACATGATATCCTCTCTTGCTATTTGAACCTGTTGAAGTCAACAATGCGTTGGGCGGAGAACTTGTACACGGAATGCAGAAAGTGTACATAACAAATTTGTCCAAACCAACATACAAGCTATCACAAAGAATAATCAGACTAAAATGTGAAGACAACATTGTCATGAACTCTGGACTTTTGATTCTGAGCCACACAGCAACACAGGAGTAAGTTGCTCCAAGATCTATTCCAAACAGCATATCCTTCATCTTTTTTTTCAATGTCAGTGTAGAGATTTTAGTGTGAACTCTTCCTGTTTTGCTTGTGTAGGTCCTTTGGTTCCTAATATATTCTAACAAGTGCTCATGGAGGCTTGCTGATTCATTGTCTCTAGCTGAATTTTGTACTCTGAATTGATTTGTTAACACGCGAGTAAGTGGATACTATGGCCATGACAAAGCTGGATCCTCTGCTGCTATTTTAATCCATTGTTTTTTTATTTTGACATATCAGCTTGTCTTGCAGATTTGAAGAAACATGGAGCAAGGCGTGATCTTGGCATTTAAACTATCCTTGAGTAACTTATTGCATATGATAAGCTATTATGACCCTTTGGTAATTCTTCCTTCATTTTATCACTTTACGCGCCTCTTCCTTGACTTGGCATTTCTTGAAACAAACTTCTGAACTTAATAACCTTGAAGGATATCGTTCTTTCACCATTTTGATAGACCTTGATTGCTCCATTGTATTATGCATATGCTACTGAATTTTCTCTATGTTTTCTGTACGATACGTGACGCATTGCTCTTGGATTGCAGGTGATGGTTTGAAGAGTGCAAGAAAACATGATTTACGATGGAAGAATGCTTGGAGTCATGGCTGATAAAGAGTTGAATGATGAAACGCGTTGTATTAGCGTGTGAAGTATGATGGTGAGTAAAAACTAGAACATATCTACTAGAGATGAAAACTGGTGTATCATAATGATCTTTTGAATTTTTAGGATTTTGTTTGTTCATGTGTCTACAACTTGCTTTGGCTTGCACATTAATTTTGTATGATCTTGCAGGAACACCTTGGCACAACTTCTTGTTTTGGCTGCAACTTCTTGGAAAATTTCATTTGTAGTGTTTGGAGGCTCTTTAGAAATTCATTGTACATTAGGCATGGAGTACGGGTATTGTTTATTTGGAATAGGTGGTGGTATAGGTAGTAATGAAAAGATGTCGGTGATGCACGTTCACTTATGAAATGGAGCACAGAGATTGAGTCTATGAAAGAATAGAATTTGCAAAAGAAACGGTGTAATGTGTGACGGCACCGCAAATGGAAATGACATGATTTTGGCTTTTCAAATAGACTTGTACAATGAAAATTGTTTTCTTGTCTTGTAACTTACATCCTGGAACTTAGTAATGCAATGAGATTTTCTTACGCGACGAAAATTCACTTGTTTTACTGTTACAGCTTGTTTGGATCCACCTCCCAATATTGTGAATATAGTTTGAATTTAGACTAGTGACTTGGATTGAACCCCACTAATTGTTCTTGCATTTGGACCTTAATGAAGTAATTTTAAATGGGCCATAATAAATATTGGCACCTTTGAATCACCTGAAATTGAATTTAGAACCAAAACACTATATTTGAATCAGGTCCAATAACTATACTCAAAATAAATACCCAATATCTTTGATTTAATCATGAGAAAACGAACATGAAGTAATCTGGATCTTCAAAAATTAAAACCTCGAAACAACGGAACTATCGACGAGTCGATCTCTGAATTTAGACCACTTTTAAACCAGGTGAACCATATCTTAATCAAATGACAAACTCAACATATACCAAACTGTGCATTTGGAAATTCTTTGACAAATATCCACTTGAATTGTGATGAACCTATTCCTCAATGTGAACCTCGCTCCCTGATAGCCTTGACAGAAAATTGATTCAGCCTTGTATTACATGATTTTAATCAACCGGCAAGACAATAAACACAATTTTTTTGGAATTTTGCATAATGGTTAATAACATAATAACAAAACCACATATGAAAGTAAAATTATATGAGTAGGACAAATTTGGGGTATGACACATGTCACACGAAAAGAAAAAAGTGGTAACAGTCTAATATTAATCGAGATTTCACATTGATTTATCAAAGGCAACCTATCACAATTCCAAAGTATGGAGAATGACCTAAATGATCATTCATCCATATATTTGAAATAATGAAGATTAAGCATCTTCAAAAACCTATAATCCTCGAATCGGAGATCTCATCGACCAAAAGAAAATAAGATGAAAGAAAATATGAATCTAATATAAAATCCAAAAACAACAAATTAAAAAATTATTTTTCTAAGTCTTTTCCAAAGGATCTTTAAATCTTATAAAAAATAAAAGAGGAAACAATTTTTTTAAAGAAAAATAAAATAACACTAATTAAAATGAAGAAAAAAAGCAAGAAGAAGTCAAGGGAGGGTAAACGCGTTGTATTAGAGGTGTGATAGTAAAAGTAATTGGATCCAAAAATATAGCCCAAAACACTTATTAACCATTAAAAAATTAACGAAAAAAATAAGTTATATAAAAAAATGCAGTAGATCTTCTTCTTCTTTAGCTCAACTGTGTGGTACCTTCAAGAACAGAAAAATCGCACGACAATTATCCTTCTTCTTCAACCTTGAAACGCATCGGCCTCATCTTTGGAAGAAAAAAACAACTCCGGTATTATTATCAATCTCAGATCTCTCTCTTTCGCGTCATTTTTGTTTCGGTCCTCTTCTTCTTTTTTCAATTTCGAATCTGAGTTATTGTTGATGCACAGTTGTTGATGAACGAATTTAGCAGAAGCAAGTGGTGGATCTAAATTGGTGAAATGTTATTGCAAGTTTATGGAAGAAGATGTTAGGAGTTTATTTGAAGTTGAGGAAGAATCTAAGGTGATGAAGATGAATTAGGATTGATGCTTTGATTCAAACTTCTTTTGCAGCGTTTTTGTGGGCTTTCAAAGCTTGATTTGAAGTGAAGAAGAAACGTGTATTCATAGAAGAAAATCTGAAAATTGGCGTTGCCGTTTTGTTCTGATTGCATGGCGTTTTGGAGTCACGGATTGCTAGTGCTTGCAGTCTGCATCTTATGTGTTTTATGTATTTGTAATGCGTGTTTTGTTTATTTGAAAATTGCGTTTTGGACTCACGATGCTCAGGTGCAGTCCGTGTGGGTTTTGCAAATTCGTTTCCATGTGTGATGTTATTCATGCGTTTTGAAACTTTTCAGATGTGTGTTGTGCGTTTTGTATAGCTTTCGGAGTGTGCATCCTGCATTTTGGATGAGTTGATGATGTGCGTTTGCTTGTTGTACATGGCTGATGGAAAGTAGATGCGGTATATGGTTTGGAAGTGAAGTTGGTTGTATACATATGTGACTGACAGCTTGACGGCGTAAAATCTTGGAGTTGATTTTAGAACTAGTATTGGCTGAATATTTAGCTGGTATTTCAAGTGGCTTGTTGGAGATGTAAAACACGTGAAGGTTGGTGAAATTCTGGTATGACAGACTCAGATGTCGAATATGATGTTGAGACATCTTATCTGTTACTTATACACATGGTAAGGCATACATATCAGTACTTAAATAATTCTGATATATCAAAGTCAAACATACTTTAGGATGTTGTGACATCTGATAGGACATTCAGTTCAGGTACTGCATAAAACATAAAACAGAAAAGATATAAAGAACACAGCAGAATTGTTAACCCAGTTCGATCAAATCAATCTACTCTGGGGGCTACCAAGCCAGGAAGGAAATCCACTATGTAGTATCAATTCAAAGACTTCTCAGCAAACACCTACAGTTTACAGTCTTCTCACTTAATCACTACCAATGCAACTTCTACTTAGGAACTCCTAAATATGAGAAACTCATCCTCACTTCCAATCACCTCAGTGATGTCTCATAGTTCTCAACTCTCAGTTGCTGATATTGACGACTTCATACCTATACAACAATTCACAAATAGAATCCATGCTTCCATGACAACAACTTAACCTTGCTTAGCAGCTTCAATTAAGTACAATACTTCTCTTGCTTACAAGCTTCGAGAATCACAGGTGAAACAGCCACAATAGGGTTCCTTGTTACGCACGGCTGCAACAAGAACACAACCCTAATAATGTTTACATTTTCGGTTGATTGGGTTAATTCTAAACTAGGTTACAGGGTTTCTTTTATAACCTATTCCCAACTAGATTTGGGCCTAAACAATCACAACAATAGCTGCTACAAATATGCAGAAAAAATCTGCTACAAATATACCAAAAGATCTTCAAATCTAAAAACTCTTAAAATATCTCTAAATATAGAAACTCTATATTTTTCAATATTTGTCTTCAATTTAAATTGAGTCTTTAAGATCTTCTAAATCAGCACCCTTTAAATCAGCGCCACATATGATTGCATAATATCTCCAGAATATTCTGCATCTTTAGAAAATAATTCCACCTGTGATATCAGAATATTTTGTAGAATATTCTGCATAATTCAGATTTGATAAATCCCACTGTCATCACCTTGAATTAAGGTTAGTTAGTTTGTTACCTACTTGATTCAAGGTGAGTTAGTTATTCTGTTATACTGAATTCAGATAACTAATCTCCCTAAAGATGCGCCTTGTATTGCTTATCTCTTTCCAATTAATTCCAGATAAATTCCCCTGAATTTACTCAGTTCTGTTGCGCATCATTTAAGTCTGGTAGCAAGTTTTACGATGTCCCAACATCTAGGGTGACATCCCGATATCTTGACTTAAGTTCATTAATTGTTACTCTGTTTGACAATGTCACAACATCTGGTGTGACATCCTGAACTAAGTTCAACACTTCTTGTTTGATATCTATCTGTAACACATGACAGTAATGTTGTCATGACAGTTGCAGATGTTTCAACATTTTCTTTGACATCTGTTTGTAACATATGACAGTAATTTTGTCATGACAGTTGCAGATGTTTCAACATTTTCTTTGACATCTGTCTGTAACATATGACAGTAATTCTGTCATGACATTTGCAGATGTTTCAACATCTTCTTTGACATATGTCTGTAACATATGACAGTAATTATGTCATGACATTTGCAGATGTTTCAACATCTTCTTTGACATCTGTCTGTAACATACGACAGTAATTTTGTCATGACATTTGCAGATGTTTCAACATCTTCTTTAGTATCTGCCAATTATTATAACCACATTTATCTGTGCCACCATGTCAGGACATCATGTTTGACATGTTCTTCCAGAATCTATACCATGTTAATTTAACATATGGAACTTCTTATTCAACATTTTCCAGCCATATTAGTTTTACCAAACATAAGGCCAATCATAAAATAATAGAATTAACAATCTCCCCCTTTGGCTTATTTTGGCTAAAACTAATTTACATATAGGTGTAGTACTACCTTATGTAGAAGTTCCTTAACATCACATCTTCATATAAGACCTCAATAGTACACACTATTAATTCTCCCCCTTTTTAGCCATAAAAAGACAAAGGTACGATAATAACCATAGAGGTATATAATCTCCATAAGCTTGAAACACACACAAGCTTCACAATTCCTCAAGAATCAAACATAAACTGCAAAGAGCAACTTTATACAATATAGCCTTCTAGACTCCTAGGATACTCCTTATCTGGTTAAGGTATTACTCCCCCTTAACTCCACAAAATCAGTTTCACATACTTGTAACACACTCCCCCAGTCTAGGATACTCCATGCTTCTCTGTACATTGATGAAAGGAAAACATAAGACGCATCTTCATGTCTTCAAGAGCTCACCCTCTGTTCAATTCCCAATTGAACACATTCACTTCTTGTACCAAAGCATACTTGATTCCTTTCTTGGTTTGTAGTTACCACAGACTACACAAGATGAACATCTTCTAGCACACAGGTTCTTGAAACTAAGCCTTTACACACCACAGGCCATACAATCCAGATAAAACACATTCAAACTAATTATGACATTAGAATGAATGTCCACAAACAAACTTCCAAGCAATCAATACCTGATATACTTCAGTCTCTTCAACATGTTTCTTCCAATATAGATCATCTACTTCATCATTCTCCCATATGATTAGGTAGTCTAATAATAGAAACCATGTAGATAAACACCCCAGATAATGTACTAACACTTAGTTAGAACATTTTTCATACACCAAGACCTTATCACCATGATCCTAGATGTGCTCCACCAACTGGACTTACTATATCATAGTAATCCAAGAACTGAAAATCTTCAACTACACTGTACCACCAGTTAGAATCAGAAATCCAGAAAAAGTGATAAACTTTCATCTACCTTCAAGAAGAATAAATCCCCTTGAGTATTCAACTCATCACTCCTCTTCCCAAGAGCAATTTGTTCCAAGACAATCCTCAAGAACAACCTGTCATACTCTAAATTTGTCCTACTTTTATAATTATCTGCATTTGTATTTTCATTACTAACATTTATAAAAAAAAATCCAGTATATATATACATATGTGTTGTCTCTCTTATTTTTATTTTGTTGTCAAGGATCCGGTGCAGTAAGAATCTGTCATGGCTCAATCAAAGCTAGCAAGACTATTGTAGATTAAATTCAAATGGCCGTGGATTTAAAAGTTATCAAATAATTATGGTTTCATGTGAATTCAAAGGTTTTTTCTCGGAATCAAGTTGGCAGGCAAGGTGGTTAAAAGTCTTTCCTTAAACTTTATGAAGATTTAGTTCAAGGAAGAGTTATGTCCAGATTATTTTGGAATTTGTTTTTAAAAAAAAAAAACTTGTGAAGAATCATTTTTAAATTGTGGTTGACTTTACTTCAAATTGTGAATTGTTACTTCACGTGTTGGTGAGATTGCGGAAGGAAAAGGTACAAGATATGTTTATTCCTAAGGCATCCAAACTTAGGATAAAATGTTATCAAATTGGAATTTGCAATTGGCATAAAGGTCCAAGTTAAATTGGTTCAGATAACATGCAAAGATGAGTTGGAATGAAGTTGCAAGTTTTAAAGCAAGAAATGGGATTTATGTCCAAGGGTATATCCTGTATAATACTAGAACTTAAGTCCAATTAAGTTCAAAGGTTGTACAAATGATATATCCCTTTATTTAAAAGTATTGCAAGCCGTGTGTTGGATTCTCAAAACCGGTGTAGCCAAATTGTTTAAAGCCATGGTACAAATGTCATAATTGACTAATTATGGGACTTCATGGCATATAGTCAGGATGAATTTCTTGAGTACCAGGTTTGGATATTACTTATATGTTAGGCTACCAAGAGTAGTGAATGAGTCTAAATTCCAAGCTCAAGAGGGTCATGAAGGATTAGTACTAAAGGGTGAAAAATAGAATTCAAAAAATACAAAATTCAGAATTCTGTTACAATTATGAAGCTTGATTTTTTTTACAATGCATAATAAACTAAACCCAGGACTTGGAGTCCTTATCCCTGTGTGCTAAATTCGTCCAAGTTTTCCATGTGCCAAATCCTCCAAATAAACTTTTCCTCTTCAATCATTAAGCTGAGTTTTTTTTTTACCATATCTATTTGCTCTGTGCGCAAACCTGCAGCAAATAACAAGCAAACCTTCAGCCAAATACCTACAGCAAACAACAAAAAGAAACTTGTCAAAATCTTTGAGTAACATATCCTTCCAACATACAACAGAAAACAAAGCTCCTGAATATTTGAAAGATACTAAGATCTATTTTACTTCAAGAAATGATCCTGAGTATGTTGAAGTTTATTACAATGACATGAAGGTGATAGAAGGGTGTAGATATTTTGATTCCAGTACACCAGGATTTTCATTAGAGCTTGAGCTTTATTTGTTTCACAAACTAGAATCCGAATTGGAATCAGAACGTCCAGCAGCAGTGGATACCGCCGCATCAGCATCAGCAACAAGGATGGTTGGAGGGATACATGTATTGGAAGTCTTTCGAAAAAAACTAGGTTGCGGCTCCCGTTACAGCAACAGTTTCGCAAGCAGTGAGTGCAGCTAAGCATGTTTCAAATCCGTGGCTCAACTCGGCATCTCAAACCCAAGCTTTAGATCAAGCAGCTGTACAGCCAACGGCAGATTAATGGTATCAGCAGCATCAACAATACGACTGGCAATACCCTAGACAAGATCAATACCAACAACATAAATTAGTAGTATTACCCTTATCAACAATTTGCTTTTCCATAATATCAGCAGGGCATAGTTGTTGTGGTCACTGGAGACAAGCTAAGTCGTAATTCCAAGCATGACAATACCGGTTTTCCTTCACCTGCATCCCAAAGTAAGGCGTCAGCATAGTTTTAATGAGAACATGTATTGAACAACACCATTCTTACCAAGCCATTTCCATCTTAACATTAAGCCTCCAAACCTGCAAGGCATCAACAAGCTATCAACAAGGCAGCATACAAGATACCATACCGGGACAATTACCTCGCCTCAAATCCAAGTCATCCTTTTCCAAGATCTATTCACAAATAGCCAAATGCACATCATGCATTGCAGCTCACCGGTAACGTTAACTCGCTACCATCATGTAAGCCAATACCACAATTTCTTCATCAAAGCTTATCAGCATCAAATTTCTTGAAACATTGCATTGCTTATGTCTGTTTCGATAATCTTAATCATTAATATCTGCAAACAAAATCACAATAACAAGATCAGAATGAGAAATAATCAAAGTTGTTCAAGGTTATTCAAAAGAATTCAATTTCGATACTTCAAGGATTCAAGACAATTTCCTTCATTGAACCAATTCTCATGCTTCACCCAGCTCAAAACTACATTCAAAGTCAAAACCAAGCAGCTATTTCTACTTCATCCTTGAGCTGCAGTCAATTAAATTTCTCGTTCATCCAAGCTTTTTTCCAAACTGCATATACGAGGAAGTACATGGTTAATACAAGCTTGCATACAGCAGTAAAACTTGTTTTAATAGCAGTAAAAAAAACAACTCAGTTCACAGTAGAAAAATTCATGAGAAGTTCACAGGTAGGGACCACACTATCTAGGAGACACTACAGACAAACGAGTTCTATGACTCACCCTTTTTGGACCCCACACAATCCTGTAGAATTCCACTCATAGATTCTTTCTAACGGTTTTGAGGAAAATCCCAGCTCACTCACACGATTTCTTGGCTGAATCCCTTAACCTCACATATGATCCTCCCATTCTCCCTATAAAATCATTGACCTAATCATTGAAAAAAGAGAGGAAAGCCGCACACAAAGAGAGAAAAATCAGAGCAAAACCCTAAAAGCAAATTTCTCCTAAAAACCCAAAATCCGAACAACTCACCGAATTTGATTGCAATCCACGCCCTTCAACCTTCATATTTCATCTCTGTTTTCAACTTGCCGCCGTTGAACCTCCACCGAATCCAATAACTCACAACCACCATTACCTTCACCTTTTCAATCTTCATTAACATCACTCTTCACCATTTAAACTCACTGAAAACAAAAAAACAAGATTTGAGAAGAGAGATTCGCAGAGATACAGAGTGAAAGCTGAGTCGCGAGATTCATAGTTCGAAATCCAAAAAACATAAACCGTGAAATCAGACCGTGAAAGAAGGAGAGATTCGAAGCCGGCCCTTGTCATCACAGTGAGATACCTGAATCCAAATGAGCATCATCGCGAAGGAAATCGTGAAGGAGGGGCCGTGGGATTTCGTTTTCTTTTGAGGGTAGGATTTATTTATTTTTCGATAAAAAAAATTGAGACTGATTACTCCTGTGAATCGTATTTTGGTTCTGCTTCTCGCGTTTGTTTTGTTGTTGTTGGAAACCGTAACATCGGTTTTGTTGTTGGTTTCTTTCACTGATTTATTGTGCCGGTTTTTTGGGCTTAGCCCATAGTTTTCTGTTTGCACCTTCATTATTACAACAACAACACCGGCCCATTCTCTCCATTCTCTTGTGTTATGGCTAGTTTCATTTGTCTCTTATTTTCATTTTCTAAAAATTATTTTATTTGCTTTTGTTATTTCTTTTTTTTCAGTTTTGCGAATTTTTATGGTTAACACCTTTTAATCGATTGTTTCTTATTACGATTTATATTTCAATCTTTTATTTGTTTTTGGGCCAATGAAATAATTATGACCTTTTGATATTCGATCGGCGTTATCAAGGTTGTTATGAGGCCATCTTCAATTTTATTATTCATTATTATTTAATCGATTATTCGATTTATTCGGTTAATGATAAAAATGAGATATTCGATTATTTAATCAACGTTATCCATTAAATTGAGATCGATTCATTATTTTTATCCATTATTCTATCTTATTATGTTGGGGCCTATGATATAACTAATGGTTTATTGACATTCGATTTTTTAATCGACGTTGTCTAAACCGATTTGAGGCCATTTTTCTATTTCCTATTTATTTATCGATTTATTGATTTATTTCGCATTTTTATTTGGTCTATGATATTATTATCCGATTTGTGACATTCCACTTTGCGATGTTGTCCAAATTGATATGAGACCACATTTTTATTATTTTATGGTTTCTAATTAATTTTAGATTCGTTTTTATTTATCGATTTATTCGGCCAATGATAAATGGTGATATTCGATTTCTAACAAATCGACGTTATCCCCTAATTTGAGGCCACACGTTTATTTTTCTTAATGTTTCATATTATCTTGATTTATTATTTATTCGGCCGATGAATAAATATTTAAATATTCGATTTCAAATAAATCGACGTTATTTAAATTAAATATGAGGCCAAACTATTATTTTATTATTATTTCGACTTTATTTTATTTTTATGGTCGATGATATAACAAACGATCTAAATGTTCGATTTCGACAAATCGGTGTCATTTAGATCAATATGAGACAAATTCTATTCTTTTTATTGCATTTCTTTTATTTAAATAATTATTTGATTATAAAGTAACGCTCAACTTCTCATAGAATGATTCTAAATTTGAATCGATTCTAAGATAGTTAAAGAGCTAAATTTCGACGCTTTCGGTTTAATTCGAGCTCCAACGGCTCCACCTTAGATTAGTATTAGGAATCGTTCTTGCGTAACCATTTAACCATTAACCTCCATTTTGCACTCACCCTTCGCGATCGCTTATGCCTCGCAATCGACCTACCAAGATGTTTCTTTAAATCCAAACCCTTGATCCAACGTCAAGTGGTCTTAGGTATTAAAATACTTTAATAATATGAGGGAAATTGTACGCCACGAGCCTTAAGTGGTAGAAAGGAGGATTACGAGCTTTCGTTATTCGCTCCGATTATTCCGTCGCAAGACACTCGGCTTGTTGGTTCGGAATAAACTATCCATAGTCTTTAGTGCAATTCGACTCCTAAAGAAAGCATAATAAAATTTAATTCCCTTTCCTCTTTTAGCAAGTAATTCATTAGGCATAAACATCCTTTCGCGCGTGACAACTTAGAAGGTTCCCATCGAGTACGATGGATGTAGGGGGTGCTAATACCTTCCCCCTGCATAACCGACTTCCGAACCCCGACAATGGTTACGATGGCCTTGTCTTTATCCTTTCTTCCCGGGTTTTATCTATATTTTCCCTTTCCTTCTTTGGGAATAAATCAAAATTAGGTGGCGACTCTCATGTCAGCCCAGCCGCGACCGCATTCGCGAGGATCGTATTTTTCGGGGTACGACAGCTGGCGACTCTGCTGGGGACTGGTTCACCCCTATGCAAGTCAAGCCTAATCTAAGTTGCTTCACGCTTGTTTGTATGCTTACCTTTATGTCTTACTTGATTATTTTTATCGCTTTCTTTATCGCTTTCCATATTATACCTTGTGGTTCTTGGATCAATGTTTTAAAACTTGAGTGAAAGGCTTTATACCCGGGCTTTCGAATGAAAACATAAGTTAGCAAGGTTGTGTAGTATGGGCTCCTGAGAGAACCACTCTCATGGGTTGTCGATACGAAAACCTCACTTGGAGTAGATTCTAATGAGAACAATGACGACCGTCAAGCTTTTGACGTGTGTGCTCAGTTATTTTCATTAGGGTCGTCGACTCTGAGGACCTTTAGAACCTTTTGGTTAAAACATCGGTTGATGGTTGCGTAGTATGGGGCACCAGGGTTCGCCCTCGCGTGGCTCGATACGAAAACCTCACTTGGAATAGACTTACTCAATGGAGTTGATTGACTGTCAAGAATATATAAAATTGACACGTGCATCAAACAATTGAGGAAGGTCCATAACTCTGAGACTTTGTTTTAAACCTCGTGTCGATGATCACATAGTATGGACTCCCGAGAAAATTTGCTCTCGTGGGTGTCGATATGAAGATCTCACCCAAAATAGATTCATATGGCGGAGTCAATCAACCGTCATGCTTATGGCGCGTGTGATGAACAGCCATATGAATTGATAACTTTGGGATCCCTAAAACCTTAAAGTCTACCCAGTGAGTTCCTGATCAGAGTATCCTCCATTCGTACCTTGGACTTATGATACCTTGACTTTTTATGTTTAGCATCTTTTCGTATTTTATTTACATACCATTGCATTCATATTTGCATTCATTTTGCATTCATAGTCGCTCATGTTCATTCGTTCTCGTCTTCAGAGTTATTGAGTACCCGTCAAGCTGATTCCTCCACGCGGATACAGAACTAGGGCCCACGAAAGAAGACGAATGGCCGAACAAGAAGAACACAACAAGCGAGTCAGAGAAGACATTGATGACCTAAAGAGCAGTGTGAGCAAGATCATGGATATGCTCCAAATCTTAGCAACTAAAGACACTCCAGCTCAGAAGACCGTCACCTCTGAAGACAGTAGTTTTGTCATTAACGCAGAGTCTTCAAGACCCGCTAGCACATGGCCAGAATTTGGATTGCCACCGGGTTATAACCCGCCATTTGTGACTACTCAGATGACTGGTACATCCACTTTTTTCGAACCTGGAGTGTTCACTGACTCTCAACCTAATGTTCATACTGTTGCCCAAACTGCTTATGTGAATCCTCCCTTTGTGCATAATCCACCATCTTCAGTACAAGGAGAGGCTGGGAATATCGAGGATGTCAGGGAACAATGTATGACTTTGGAAAAGAGGATAAGAGCTGTCGAAGGATTTGATGTCTTCAACGCTGCTGCATCAGACATGTGCTTGGTTTCGAATTTGGTTATGACAGACAAGTTCAAAATGCCTATATTTGAAAAATACAAGGGAGACACTTGCCCAAAGAGCCACATGATCATGTACTGCCGCAAAATGGCCGCTCATGCTGATAAAGACAAACTACTTATCCATTGCTTCCAAGATAGCTTGAGTGGGGCATCTTTGAAATGGTATATGGGACTCGAGAAAAGTCGTATTCAATGCTGGCAGGATCTGCTTGATGCATTCCTAAAACAATACAAATACAATCTGGACATGGCACCTGACCGCCGTCAGCTTCAAAACATGTCTCAGAAAGAAAAGGAATCATTCAAGGAGTATGCTCAGCGCTGGAGAGAGCTAGCTGCTCAAGTTGAGCCTCCCTTGGCAGAGAAAGAGCTGACTGGTCTGTTCATGGACACTCTTCAACCTCTTTACTGGGAAAGGATGATAGGTAGCGTATCATCTAGTTTTGCTGACCTAGTCACTATTGGAGAAAGGCTAGAGGAAGGAATCAGAAAGGGCAAGTTTGGAAGTGCTGAAGCTTCTAATGCTGCGAAAAAGTCCTCTGGGAACTTTCAGAAGAAGAAAGAGGGTGATACTCATGCTGTCAACACTGAAAGAAGACCTTACTACAGGCAACAACAGTATGGTGAAGCCCAAGTAGCCGCAATTGCTCCTATGGTTAATGCTCCACCAGCTCGAGCTCCTCCACAAAGGAATATTGGTCAGAATCAAACTCGTAATCCTAGGCTCAGGGCTCCTATTGATCCTATTCCCATGAAATATGCTGAGGTTTTCCCTGAACTGCACAAGAAAGGTCTTGTTACTACTAGACCTCTCAATCCTCCAAATCCTCTTCCACCTGGATTTAGGACCGATCTTCATTTCCCATTCCATGAAGGAGCTGCAGGTCATGATATTGAGAACTGTTATGCTTTCCAAGCTCGAGTTCAAGACTTGGTCAGGGGAGACTTGCTCACCTTTACACCGAGAAAGGTTCCCAGGGTTGAAATAGATCCCATGCCAAAACAAAGTGACTGAAGATTTGGTCGAAGAATCACAGGTTACTACCTAAAGCCAGTGGGTCAGACGGGAAAGCTCATCCTTGCTACTGATTAGACACTAGGCCTTGTTTCTTCTCAGTTTTAATTTCCTTGTTTGTATTATGTGTACTTATTTAAAGACTTTGTTTGTTCTTTAATGTTAATGTTAATGAAATGAGCATCACATGTTTTGAATCAATTCATTCACCTCCATATTTATGCGTATTCGTGCTTTTCATGTTCAAATTTTCCAAAAAATATATATGCCACTGTTTCTCTCATTCATCTGCTATTTAAGCAATGATTGGAGGGAGGATGACGAAAATACCCGAACTGTTGAATGGTATGCTTTCAAAATAAAACATTGCTGATGATATACAGGCATTGTTTCAACTCCCAAACACTGGAGAAATAAGGAGGTTAATCCATTGTCAACCCCTTTGAGCCTAGAAGTTGGAGTTTCTTTCTACACGAAAAACCCATAATTTTAACCCGGGGCAGGGTAGTTCTCAGTTAATTTAAATATGCATTCAATTTCAGGAGGATCATTCCTTACACCGTTTAATAAGGGTTTCAAGCCCCAATTTTTGTCTTCGCGCACATCAAATAATTGTCGAAGAAACTGATGGCAGTCATTGTCCAAATCAAAAATGAAAAAAGCCGCTAAGTCAACACCTAAAAGGCGACTTAGGCAGAAATAAAAGAATCCCGGTGGACTGAAAGCTTCAAGGATACAGTCCAGGCAAAAGTTAGGGATAATAAGAATCAAATCAAAAGAGGTCACCAAAATTCCTCAACAAATACAAGGATGAGTTGATCCAAAATCCTCATCAAATAAACCAACAAAATGTTGTGAATAAGCAACGACTGCTATCTTAGTGATCCTTTGGCTCTTAAGCCATCATTGTCAATACAAATCCAAATAACCTGAATGCATAGGTTGTTTTAATTGAGCATAGGACTGGAGATCATCACGGAGAATGGGTTGGGTAAAAATTAAATCTTAAGCCTTATATCCTTTGTTTCATAAACCGTGAACCAAGCCACGTTATATCCCTTTAAAGACCTAATTGAAGCTAGGTTTGTTTTGAAAGCATATCGCAGGAAGGTTGCGTAAGCTGACTCCCCATGAGATTTGCCAAATCATTTGCTTTGGTATCATACCTTTTTCATATTTTTTCAATTGGCACTTTGCACTTTGCATGACTTAATAAACAGTGCATTCTTTGCCAGTATTTCATTTTCTTTACACCAATATCATTCCAATAATGATTTTGATTTCAAAATTTGTGCTGGAGCATTGTATTAAAATTAACATTTTTTGAATGAACATTTTATTTACAATAAGCACTCATCCTCAAGGAATTTTAAAACAATTGAGAAACTTGACCAGTGGTCCCATCAGGGGCACATCACAATCAAAGATCTTGTTATTCAGAGAATCTTTCCAAGACTCGTGCTGGGGCAAATATTTCAAGCAATCAGTCAAGCAGTCACTTCAGAATCATTCAGCATGGGGCAGTCTACTTCGAGCAATCCCCAAGCAAAAATTATCACTCCTTCCTAAAAAGATCAGCATCTTGATACTTCACACAAGAATGGTTGAAGTTGTGTTCAATACACCTTTCAAAGGTTGTAGTTGGCAGAAGTTCATTGTGTTGTGGAATCAGCTACTTCAGCCGCACCTTTCCAAAAGAGTCTTATCTCGTGGTCTCAGCATTTGCATTGCAATCACTGCACCATTTGCATCATACAAATTCATATCAAGCATAGCATGAAGTTTACTTCATGTTCATATGCATTTCTTGAGGTCTTGTTATCTTACCTTATAGTCAAAGTCCAACTCACTTGGCACCTACCAAAACGGTCGTGTCTGTCACCCTTTCTTTCGTGTTTATTTTTTCTCTTCCTTCAAATTTGTCTTATTGATAAATTTGGCGTGGATATTTTATTCTTCCTTCAAATTTGTCTTATTGATAAATTTGGCGTGGATATTTTATTCTTCCTTCAAATTTGTCTTATTGATAAATTTGGCGTGGATATTTTATTTTTCCTTCAAATTTGTCTGATTGATAAATTTGGCGTGGAACCCTTTTTCCTTCAAACTGTGTTAAGTTTGGCGTGGAACCTTTTTTCCTTCAAATTTGTCTGATTGATAAATTTGGCGTGGAACCCTTTTTCCTTCAAACTGTGTTAAGTTTGGCGTGGAACCTTTTTTCCTTCAAACTGTGTCAAGTTTGGTGTGGAACCCTTTTCCTTCAAATTTGTCTTATTGATAAATTTGGCGTGGATATTTTCTTTTCCTTCAAACTGTGTTAGGTTTGGCGTGGAACCCTTTTCCTTCAAACTGTGTCAAGTTTGGCGTGGAACCCTTTTCCTTCAAACTGTGTCAAGTTTGGCGTGGAACCCTTTTCCTTCAAACTGTGTTCAGTTTGGCGTGGAACTTTTTTCCTTCAAACTGTGTCAAGTTTGGCGTGGAACCCTTTTCCTTCAAATTTGTCTTGTTGATGAATTTGGCGTGGATATTTTCTTTTCCTTCAAACTGTGTTAAGTTTGGCGTGGAACCCTTTTCCTTCAAACTGTGTCAAGTTTGGCGTGGAACCATTTTCCTTCAAACTGTGTCAAGTTTGTCGTGGAATCCTTTTTTCCTTCAAACTGTGTCAAGTTTGGCGTGGAACCCTTTTCCTTCAAACTGTGTCAAGTTTGGCGTGGAACCTTTTTCCTTCAAACTGTGTTAAGTTTGGCGTGGAACTTTTTTCCTTCAAACTATGTCAAGTTTGGCGTGGACCCTTTTTCCTTCAAACTGTGTCAAGTTTGGCGTGGAACCCTTTTTCCTTCAAACTGTGTCAAGTTTGGCGTGGAACCTTTTTTCCTTCAAACTGTGTTCAGTTTGGCGTGGAACCCTTTTCCTTCAAACTGTGTCAAGTTTGGCGTGGAACTCGTTTCCTTCAAACTGTGTCAAGTTTGGCGTGGAACCTTTTTCCTTCAAACTGTGTTAGGTTTGGCGTGGAACCCTTTCCTTCAAACTGTGTCAGGTTTGGCGTGGAACCCTTTTCCTTCAAACTGTGTCAAGTTTGGCGTGGAACCCTTTTCCTTCAAACTGTGTTCAGTTTGGCGTGGAACTTTTTTCCTTCAAACTGTGTCAAGTTTGGCGTGGAACCCTTTTCCTTCAAATTTGTCTTGTTGATGAATTTGGCGTGGATATTTTCTTTTCCTTCAAACTGTGTTAAGTTTGGCGTGGAACCCTTTTTCCTTCAAACTGTGTTAAGTTTGGCGTGGAACCCTTTTCCTTCAAACTGTGTTAAGTTTGGCGTGGAACCCTTTTCCTTCAAGCTGTGTTAAGTTTGGCGTGGAACCTTTTTTCCTTCAAACCGTGTTCAGTTTGGCGTGGAACCCTTTTCCTTCAAACTGTGTTAAGTTTGGCGTGGAACCCCTTTTTCCTTCAAACTGTGTTAAGTTTGGCGTGGAACCCCTTTTCCTTCAAACTGTGTTAAGTTTGGCGTGGAACCTTTTTTCCTTCAAACTGTGTTTAGTTTGGCGTGGAACCCTTTTTCTTCAAACTGTGTTAAGTTTGGCGTGGAACTCTTTTCCTTCAAATTTGTCTTGTTAAGAAAATTTGGCGTGGAACTCTTTTCCTTCAAATTTGTCTTGTTAAGAAAATTTGGCGTGGATATTTTCTTTTCCTTCAAACTATGTTAAGTTTGACGTAGATCCCTATTTCAAGTGACATCACTTTTAATTTTCTAGTTGAAGAGTTTGATGTCTCCCTTGGTGTACCTTCGTAATTTGGTCTCATTCCACATCTAGTACTCTTCTAGATGTTTCGGGCGTTGATTTTCAAATTTGGTGTTTGTACATCCATAGTTTTTCTGGATGTCATTGTTACCTTTCTCAGGGTTTATTTTTCTTATTTCAAGAATTTCTGCCTTTTCTCTGTTACCCAGACAGATTTTCATGAATATTTCGTTTTTTCCTCAACCAGTTTCTTACCTTTTCATTTTCATTGTCTTCTTCTCATTCAATCATTTCATCATATTCGCAGACTTTATGTCATCATGTTTCATATCGCATTCAAATTGCATTAAATCCTCAGCATTTGCATCCATATATGTATCTCATGTTCCATTATCACATTGCATTCTGCACTGGACAAATTTTGGGTCTTCTTATATCTAATTGACTTTTACCCTAAAAAAAAATTGAAAGCCTTGTGGTATTTCATTTCTACAGGTTCAAGACAATTAGATAGGGGCATCTGTCATACTCTAAATTTGTCCTACTTTTATAATTATCTGCATTTGTATTTTCATTACTAACATTTATAAAAAAAAAATCCAGTATATATATACATATGTGTTGTCTCTCTTATTTTTATTTTGTTGTCAAGGATCCGGTGCAGTAAGAATCTGTCATGGCTCAATCAAAGCTAGCAAGACTATTGTAGATTAAATTCAAATGGCCGTGGATTTAAAAGTTATCAAATAATTATGGTTTCATGTGAATTCAAAGGTTTTTTCTCGGAATCAAGTTGGCAGGCAAGGTGGTTAAAAGTCTTTCCTTAAACTTTATGAAGATTTAGTTCAAGGAAGAGTTATGTCCAGATTATTTTGGAATTTGTTTTTAAAAAAAAAAACTTGTGAAGAATCATTTTTAAATTGTGGTTGACTTTACTTCAAATTGTGAATTGTTACTTCACGTGTTGGTGAGATTGCGGAAGGAAAAGGTACAAGATATGTTTATTCCTAAGGCATCCAAACTTAGGATAAAATGTTATCAAATTGGAATTTACAATTGGCATAAAGGTCCAAGTTAAATTGGTTCAGATAACATGCAAAGATGAGTTGGAATGAAGTTGCAAGTTTTAAAGCAAGAAATGGGATTTATGTCCAAGGGTATATCCTGTATAATACTAGAACTTAAGTCCAATTAAGTTCAAAGGTTGTACAAATGATATATCCCTTTATTTAAAAGTATTGCAAGCCGTGTGTTGGATTCTCAAAACCGGTGTAGCCAAATTGTTTAAAGCCATGGTACAAATGTCATAATTGACTAATTATGGGACTTCATGGCATATAGTCAGGATGAATTTCTTGAGTACCAGGTTTGGATATTACTTATATGTTAGGCTACCAAGAGTAGTGAATGAGTCTAAATTCCAAGCTCAAGAGGGTCATGAAGGATTAGTACTAAAGGGTGAAAAATAGAATTCAAAAAATACAAAATTCAGAATTCTGTTACAATTATGAAGCTTGATTTTTTTTACAATGCATAATAAACTAAACCCAGGACTTGGAGTCCTTATCCCTGTGTGCTAAATTCGTCCAAGTTTTCCATGTGCCAAATCCTCCAAATAAACTTTTCCTCTTCAATCATTAAGCTGAGTTTTTTTTTTACCATATCTATTTGCTCTGTGCGCAAACCTGCAGCAAATAACAAGCAAACCTTCAGCCAAATACCTACAGCAAACAACAAAAAGAAACTTGTCAAAATCTTTGAGTAACATATCCTTCCAACATACAACAGAAAACAAAGCTCCTGAATATTTGAAAGATACTAAGATCTATTTTACTTCAAGAAATGATCCTGAGTATGTTGAAGTTTATTACAATGACATGAAGGTGATAGAAGGGTGTAGATATTTTGATTCCAGTACACCAGGATTTTCATTAGAGCTTGAGCTTTATTTGTTTCACAAACTAGAATCCGAATTGGAATCAGAACGTCCAGCAGCAGTGGATACCGCCGCATCAGCATCATCAACAAGGATGGTTGGAGGGATACATGTATTGGAAGTCTTTCGAAAAAAACTAGGTTGCGGCTCCCGTTACAGCAACAGTTTCGCAAGCAGTGAGTGCAGCTAAGCATGTTTCAAATCCGTGGCTCAACTCGGCATCTCAAACCCAAGCTTTAGATCAAGCAGCTGTACAGCCAACGGCAGATTAATGGTATCAGCAGCATCAACAATACGACTGGCAATACCCTAGACAAGATCAATACCAACAACATAAATTAGTAGTATTACCCTTATCAACAATTTGCTTTTCCACAATATCAGCAGGGCATAGTTGTTGTGGTCACTGGAGACAAGCTAAGTCGTAATTCCAAGCATGACAATACCGGTTTTCCTTCACCTGCATCCCAAAGTAAGGCGTCAGCATAGTTTTAATGAGAACAGGTATTGAACAACACCATTCTTACCAAGCCATTTCCATCTTAACATTAAGCCTCCAAACCTGCAAGGCATCAACAAGCTATCAACAAGGCAGCATACAAGATACCATACCGGGACAATTACCTCGCCTCAAATCCAAGTCATCCTTTTCCAAGCTCTATTCACAAATAGCCAAATGCACATCATGCATTGCAGCTCACCGGTAACGTTAACTCGCTACCATCATGTAAGCCAATACCACAATTTCTTCATCAAAGCTTATCAGCATCAAATTTCTTGAAACATTGCATTGCTTATGTCTGTTTCGATAATCTTAATCATTAATATCTGCAAACAAAATCACAATAACAAGATCAGAATGAGAAATAATCAAAGTTGTTCAAGGTTATTCAAAAGAATTCAATTTCGATACTTCAAGGATTCAAGACAATTTCCTTCATTGAACCAATTCTCATGCTTCACCCAGCTCAAAACTACATTCAAAGTCAAAACCAAGCAGCTATTTCTACTTCATCCTTGAGCTGCAGTCAATTAAATTTCTCGTTCATCCAAGCTTTTTTCCAAACTGCATATACGAGGAAGTACATGGTTAATACAAGCTTGCATACAGCAGTAAAACTTGTTTTAATAGCAGTAAAAAAAACAACTCAGTTCACAGTAGAAAAATTCATGAGAAGTTCACAGGTAGGGACCACACTATCTAGGAGACACTACAGACAAACGAGTTCTATGACTCACCCTTTTTGGACCCCACACAATCCTGTAGAATTCCACTCATAGATTCTTTCTAACGGTTTTGAGGAAAATCCCAGCTCACTCACACGATTTCTTGGCTGAATCCCTTAACCTCACATATGATCCTCCCATTCTCCCTATAAAATCATTGACCTAATCATTGAAAAAAGAGAGGAAAGCCGCACACAAAGAGAGAAAAATCAGAGCAAAACCCTAAAAGCAAATTTCTCCTAAAAACCCAAAATCCGAACAACTCACCGAATTTGATTGCAATCCACGCCCTTCAACCTTCATATTTCATCTCTGTTTTCAACTTGCCGCCGCTGAACCTCCACCGAATCCAATAACTCACAACCACCATTACCTTCACCTTTTCAATCTTCATTAACATCACTCTTCACCATTTAAACTCACTGAAAACAAAAAAACAAGATTTGAGAAGAGAGATTCGCAGAGATACAGAGTGAAAGCTGAGTCGCGAGATTCATAGTTCGAAATCCAAAAAACACAAACCGTGAAATCAGACCGTGAAAGAAGGAGAGATTCGAAGCCGGCCCTTGTCATCACCGTGAGATACCTGAATCCAAATGAGCATCATCGCGAAGGAAATCGTGAAGGAGGGGCCGTGCGATTTCGTTTTCTTTTGAGGGTAGGATTTATTTATTTTTCGATAAAAAAAATTGAGACTGATTACTCCTGTGAATCGTATTTTGGTTCTGCTTCTCGCGTTTGTTTTGTTGTTGTTGGAAACCGTAACATCGGTTTTGTTGTTGGTTTCTTTCACTGATTTATTGTGCCGGTTTTTTGGGCTTAGCCCATAGTTTTCTGTTTGCACCTTCATTATTACAACAACAACACCGGCCCATTCTCTCCATTCTCTTGTGTTATGGCTAGTTTCATTTGTCTCTTATTTTCATTTTCTAAAAATTATTTTATTTGCTTTTGTTATTTCTTTTTTTTCAGTTTTGCGAATTTTTATGGTTAACACCTTTTAATCGATTGTTTCTTATTACGATTTATATTTCAATCTTTTATTTGTTTTTGGGCCAATGAAATAATTATGACCTTTTGATATTCGATCGGCGTTATCAAGGTTGTTATGAGGCCATCTTCAATTTTATTATTCATTATTATTTAATCGATTATTCGATTTATTCGGTTAATGATAAAAATGAGATATTCGATTATTTAATCGACGTTATCCATTAAATTGAGATCGATTCATTATTTTTATCCATTATTCTATCTTATTATGTTGGGGCCTATGATATAACTAATGGTTTATTGACATTCGATTTTTTAATCGACGTTGTCTAAACCGATTTGAGGCCATTTTTCTATTTCCTATTTATTTATCGATTTATTGATTTATTTCGCATTTTTATTTGGTCTATGATATTATTATCCGATTTGTGACATTCCACTTTGCGATGTTGTCCAAATTGATATGAGACCACATTTTTATTATTTTATGGTTTCTAATTAATTTTAGATTCGTTTTTATTTATCGATTTATTCGGCCAATGATAAATGGTGATATTCGATTTCTAACAAATCGACGTTATCCCCTAATTTGAGGCCACACGTTTATTTTTCTTAATGTTTCATATTATCTTGATTTATTATTTATTCGGCCGATGAATAAATATTTAAATATTCGATTTCAAATAAATCGACGTTATTTAAATTAAATATGAGGCCAAACTATTATTTTATTATTATTTCGACTTTATTTTATTTTTATGGTCGATGATATAACAAACGATCTAAATGTTCGATTTCGACAAATCGGTGTCATTTAGATCAATATGAGACAAATTCTATTCTTTTTATTGCATTTCTTTTATTTAAATAATTATTTGATTATAAAGTAACGCTCAACTTCTCATAGAATGATTCTAAATTTGAATCGATTCTAAGATAGTTAAAGAGCTAAATTTCGACGCTTTCGGTTTAATTCGAGCTCCAACGGCTCCACCTTAGATTAGTATTAGGAATCGTTCTTGCGTAACCATTTAACCATTAACCTCCATTTTGCACTCACCCTTCGCGATCGCTTATGCCTCGCAATCGACCTACCAAGATGTTTCTTTAAATCCAAACCCTTGATCCAACGTCAAGTGGTCTTAGGTATTAAAATACTTTAATAATATGAGGGAAATTGTACGCCACGAGCCTTAAGTGGTAGAAAGGAGGATTACGAGCTTTCGTTATTCGCTCCGATTATTCCGTCGCAAGACACTCGGCTTGTTGGTTCGGAATAAACTATCCATAGTCTTTAGTGCAATTCGACTCCTAAAGAAAGCATAATAAAATTTAATTCCCTTTCCTCTTTTAGCAAGTAATTCATTAGGCATAAACATCCTTTCGCGCGTGACAACTTAGAAGGTTCCCATCGAGTACGATGGATGTAGGGGGTGCTAATACCTTCCCCCTGCATAACCGACTTCCGAACCCCGACAATGGTTACGATGGCCTTGTCTTTATCCTTTCTTCCCGGGTTTTATCTATATTTTCCCTTTCCTTCTTTGGGAATAAATCAAAATTAGGTGGCGACTCTCATGTCAGCCCAGCCGCGACCGCATTCGCGAGGATCGTATTTTTCGGGGTACGACACAACCAGCTGCCACACTCTGATTATCTTGATTCTTCGAATCCACTTTAAAGATCAACCAATTACCACATTTTGATCACCTCCTTTATGAATCCTCATATGAAAAAGCCAATTGCCACATTTGTCTTCTTCACGTTTATAATAAATCTTCCAAAGATATCCTGATCAATAAAGTTGATCTTCACCATGCTGTCAAGATAATAGGCCTTATGAAGCATTCAATCCCTATAGATCATTCTATCTTAATTTATGTGTCACTTCACCAATTAGACTCTGATGTTGAACTAGATGTTTGAACATTATTAGCCCACATCCATCTGTTGAATTCAGGTCCTTCTTCTGCCACTTGAAAGAACCTCCTTCCTTTATAGAACAAGAGTTCCATGCTCTCATAGACTTGATTTATCCATCAAGTTTGAGTAAACAACCTCCATTCTATTGGTTTTGCAGAAATTCCTACCGATAACACATATTGATGAGAAACTTCCAATGTTTCTCCAAAGTCTTCAAACCTGCCACTGTCTGATCATTCAAAAGGAATAGTTAAGAACTACACCTCATAACTATACCAAGGATGCCACCTTTCCTTGAGTAAGGCAGTCTTAACAAATTTATGATATCGCCACCTATCTTAACTCCATGATGAGCATTCTGGACTGCACCTAGATCAGAAATAAACCAATCCAAGTAGTCATCAAGATTATGATGTGTTCATGGTCTTTCATCTCCATCTTCAGAATCAACAATATCCAGACCAGTTCTTGCCAAGAAACTTTCCAGAAATACACAACTCCTGTCACACAAGACTGAAGCCAACGCTACAGCTTATGCAATACCTCTCCCATGATTCTGCACAAACTCTGATGATAAGATGTTCCAACATCTTTTTGAACATCACCAATCTTGAATCACAAGGATAATCAATCAAATATTTGTGAACTCCACAAACAACAATTGATCTTAAATCCTTGTATAATACCCTATCAGATAGTTCTACACAATCTAATCTTTTAATTTTGAAGGATTTTAAGGTTAGCTCCAAATAAGATTAGCAAGATCTCCTCATGTCATGGATAAACAATACTCCAGCTGAGCATAAACTCCACTAATTCTCAACTTCACACCCCTGATGAACATACTCTCAAACCGAAAAACAATCATGAGTTTTACAAATTCATATACACTAGTTCTCTGAGAATACCACAAAGAGCACAACTGATAAATATCCTTATATATCCATACAAGACACACTTGATTTTATATTCCAAAACAGATGCTCTTAGTTTGCTTGCTACAAAGGGTTCATACTGCCACTATCCATGACTAGTAGTAGAAGAAACTACCAGTTCAACAACCATTATGATCAGACCTCCCAATCTGACATTCTTCCCTTGCTTCTAGCAATTGTTGGTCACATTGCTAGCTTTAATCATGACCAAAGTCATGCATTTATCACACACATTTGTAGATACATTTAGAAGCTTCTTTTATCTACCAATAGACATGATTGTTTCAATATCATTTAGGACTTCAACACAGAGCTCCAAAGACAATCTCTAAGGATCACACCTTCAGTATCTAGTTCAGGTCATCACAGACTAAAACACCATGAAGAGAAATATACAGCCACAAAGAGAAAAGTAATTTCTCAACACTTCTTGAATTATGATGTTTAGACTGTAGTTCTGCACTTTTACATCAGACATATACATAATCCTCCGTTAATGTATTTTCTCATTGGTTGAAAGCACAACATCTTTCAAAGACAGATAAGCATTTAGCTCCTGTTAGAGTATTCATTATCGGTTAGATGCATATCCTTATCAATAGCAGACAAATACTCAACTCCTGTCAAGGTTTTTATCATATGTGATAAGGTAACCTTCTCACACAAGGTAGGAGATTTGGTTTGACATTCATTTCCTGCACACCTGTGGCACTTGCTAATCCCTATTTTATTAATCCACACCACCTATCACTTCAAATTAGGTAAGTGGCTTGACCTGATATTCCACCATGAGCACAACTAACTTCCTTGGTTAAAGACTCAACATTTTTGAGATGATGTTCCAACATCAGATCTAACAACAATCTCAAACAAATTGATTTGACACTTACTACGGTTTTGGGGGTAACAACAGTAGTAATCCATGTACAACTCTTTGCAGAGGGTACGAGAGTTCACCAGAAGTTAATCATCCTTTTCTATCAGACCCAAATACATGCAGTCACTTGCATGATACATACCATTAACATGTCTGCATATTATACTCTTCATACGGGGACATCACATAATTGGGCCTAAGCTTGATGGAGAATTCCCTTGATCATACACCAATAACTATGGTTATTAGCAACACACTCCTACTTTCTTAAACTTGAGACCTTCAACACATAGCATAGATGCCTCCTCTTCCAGGTTAGGAGTAGGTTCCAAACATATGTGATCATCACACATTTGTCTAGCACCCAAAGCATCCATCATGTTAGCAGGATATCACACCAGTTTCCTTCTTCTGGAACACAAAACTAAGCTTGATTCTGAAACATTACTGCTTTCAAGATTACTATCTTTTCTTCAATCAGCTCCAACTGAAGTGCTATAACATTATGAAAGATACTTTGCACAAATACAATCGTCAGTAGCATCTTAAAGAGTATTCAACTTCATAGCTTCAGAGATCCTAAAAAAAAACCACAATCTTTTAGGTCTTTGACTCAACATTTACCATAAACTGCTGATGTGTAGTGTGGTGTCAAGCCATTAGGATTGACATATCAACTCAGCTTCTTTCTTGATGAAACTTCCTTCAGTTCATGATTTAGACAATCAGAAACATGTATCTTCACAAGAGAAATTATCTTCAGCTATACCTAAACTACATTGGACACCATAACCAGGAAGAATATCCTAATTAGGTCACCATAAATAAGCTTAAGAGATAACTTATCAAGATCTTCACTCCCGCATGAAAGATTTGATAATTATACTCTTTTGCTTTGGCTCCAACCTCTTCTTTCACCAGGAATCTCTCATCAAGAAACACAACATTCTGAACTAAGTGTTCTCCAGTTCTGTAATCACATGATAGAACATCAAACTTGACATTATGAACTGAAGCTTTACAACAGCCTTTGTATGAAGTACTGGGGAACCACTATCAAACACAACAACAATCAGACATAACACATCATAAATAATAGAGCAATTCCTTGGAGATAAATAAACTCCTCCACAGTAAGATCCTCCAAAAGATATTGAAACACGATGTCAAGACATCTTATCTGACATCAGCAAACCTAAGTGAATAAAACACCATTATACTGTATGATGAATAGTTCATCCTCTACTTCTAGGGACCATTCAAACGCCAATATGAACCTCTCAAGTTCCAACAGCTTTTCATTATATCATCCTTCTTCATTTACCATGAACCAGAAAGTATCCCCCTTAGATCTCATCCAGAAACAGACCAGGATGCCTGCTCTGATACCAATTGAAATTCTGGTATGACAGACTCAAATGTCAAATATGATGTTGAGACATCTTATCTGTTACTTATAAACATGGTAAGGCATACATATCAGTACTTAAATAATTCTGATATATCAAAGTCAAACATACTTCAGGATGTTGTGACATCTGATAGGACATTCAGTTCAGGTACTGCATAAAACATAAAACAGAAAAGATATAAAGAACACAGCAGAATTGTTAACCCAGTTCGATCAAATCAATCTACTCTGGGGGCTACCAAGCCAGGAAGGAAATCCACTATGTAGTATCAATTCAAAGACTTCTCAGCAAACACCTACAGTTTACAGTCTTCTCACTTAATGACTACCAATGCAACTTCTACTTAGGAACTCCTAAATATGAGAAACTCATCCTCACTTCCAATCACCTCAGTGATGTCTCACAGTTCTCAACTCTCAGTTGCTGATATTGACGACTTCATACCTATACAACAATTCACAAATAGAATCCATGCTTCCATGACAACAACTTAACCTTGCTTAGCAGCTTCAATTAAGTACAATACTTCTCTTGCTTACAAGCTTCGAGAATCACAGGTGAAACAGCCACAATAGGGTTCCTTGTTACGCACGGCTGCCACAAGAACACAACCCTAATAATGTTTACATTTTTCGGTTGATTGGGTTAATTCTAAACTAGGTTACAGGGTTTCTTTTATAACCTATTCCCAACTAGATTTGGGCCTAAACAATCACAACAATAGCTGCTACAAATATGCAGAAAAAATCTGCTACAAATATACCAAAAGATCTTCAAATCTAAAAACTCTTAAAATATCTCTAAATATAGAAACTCTATATTTTTCAATATTTGTCTTCAATTTAAATTGAGTCTTTAAGATCTTCTAAATCAGCACCCTTTAAATCAGCGCCACATATGATTGCATAATATCTCCAGAATATTCTGCATCTTTAGAAAATAATTCCACCTGTGATATCAGAATATTTTGTAGAATATTCTGCATAATTCAGATCTGATAAATCCCACTGTCATCACCTTGAATTAAGGTTAGTTAGTTTGTTACCTCCTTGATTCAAGGTGAGTTAGTTATTCTGTTATACTGAATTCAGATAACTAATCTCCCTAAAGATGCGCCTTGTATTGCTTATCTCTTTCCAATTAATTCCAGATAAATTCCCCTGAATTTACTCAGTTCTGTTGCGCATCATTTAAGTCTGGTAGCAGGTTTACGATGTCCCAACATCTAGTGTGACATCCCGATATCTTGACTTAAGTTCATTAATTGTTACTCTGTTTGACAATGTCACAACATCTGGTGTGACATCCTGAACTAAGTTCAACACTTCTTGTTTGATATCTATCTGTAACACATGACAGTAATGTTTTCATGACAGTTGCAGATGTTTCAACATTTTCTTTGACATCTGTTTGTAATATATGACAGTAATGTTGTCATGACAGTTGCAGATGTTTCAACATTTTCTTTGACATCTGTCTGTAACATATGACAGTAATTATGTCATGACATTTGCAGATGTTTCAACATCTTCTTTGACACCTGTCTGTAACATATGACAGTAATTCTGTCATGACATTTGCAGATGTTTCAACATCTTCTTTGACATCTGTCTGTAACATATGACAGTAATTTTGTCATGACATTTGCAGATGTTTCAACATCTTCAGTATCTGCCAATTATTATAACCACATTTATCTGTGCCACCATGTCAGGACATCATGTTTGACATGTTCTTCCAGAATCTATACCATGTTAATTTAACATATGGAACTTCTTATTCAACATTTTCCAGCCATATTAGTTTTACCAAACATAATACCAATCATAAAATAATAGAATTAACAGTTGGAACATGGAAATTGGTTTAAGAGGTAGCCTCAATTTGTCTAGAGTGGGTCAGCGGGTCATGTGATTTTGGTCATGGCAAGTAATTAGGCTTAATGTTATGATTGAAAAAAATAATGGAATGACTTCAATTAGTTTTTGTAATGGGCGCATGAAAAAGTAAAATGGGCTTAAGAAAAAGGCTAAATATGTGAACATTCTAAATGGATAAAGAAAAAAATTGAATAGAAGTTGGATTTAATTGGATTAAAAAATGATTTTTGGATAACGAAATGGATTAAAAAATATGATAATTGGAAATGGTTATATGGAATGATTTAATCGGAAAAAAATGGATAATGGATATATTTTGTAAATGGATAAAAATCGAAAGTAGGTTATAGAAAAAGAAGTATGAATTGAATTTTATGAAATGAGCTGGCTAGCATCACACACACAACCATGAAACCTCGAATTTTTTTCCAACTAAAATTGCACTACTTCCACAATTTCTGATAAAACTGATTGAAACCACTCCTGAACCACTTAATAACTTGCTAATGAATCAATGACCATCTTAACCAAATTTGAAACTTGTTCTGATTATCAAATCCATGTTGAGGAAAATAAATCCACAAGTGATCATAGTTAAATTGTCAAACACTCAATCAAGCCAATATGAATCAAACTTCACTATGAACCACTACTCGATAACCTGAAGAATTTCAGCACACGATAATTTGAACTTTGAATACACAATGTCCGAGGAATAAACCACTAGCACAAATAACTTGCAGTTGAAACAATCTCTTGATAGTTTGACCAAGATTAGGTTAAATGACAATCTGAATCGAAACATTACTGAACAACCACATATGAATTGAAATCACTGCCTTGTCTTTGAAAACCTGCAACACAGAGAGAAGAAGAAGCAAACTGCAACATATTTTTGGATTTTGGTTAGAGGTTAGTAAATATAAACAATTAAAGGCAAGTAAAGCACGGTGATCCTCTATGAGGCATAAACCCGCAACTAAAAAGGATATGTGAACTAGTGCGTGGTCTTGTTTGTATGCAAGATGCAGATGAGATGCGAAAAAATCTTAGGGTCAAAAGTTAGGGTATGACAGTAAGCCTATCAATAATAACCAAAATCGAATCATGTCTTCTTGAAGTATTAGGAAATCCTGTCACAAAGTCCATAGAAATGCTATCCCATTTCCATTCTGGAATTTCCAAAGGGGTCATCAGACCAAAAGGCTTCTTATGTTAAACTTTTGACTTTTGACAAATCAAACAGGCATACATAAAACGCGCAACCTCATTCTTCATCCCAGGCCACCAAAATAACTTCTTCAAATCCTGATACATCTTAGTCACTCCTGGATGAATACTCAAATTAATTCTATGACTTTCCTCAAGAATCATCCTTTTCATATCCGCATCATCAGGAATACAAATCAGATCACGAAATCTCAAAACACCATGCACATCCAACTTAAAACCATTCTTCTCTGATTCACCGCAATCCATTATGATATCCACTAATTTCACATCCAATTTCTGAGCTTCTCTAATATTTTGTCCAGAAAATCATTATTAATTTTTAGCATACCCAGCATAACACTCTTCGGCGTCACTTTGCAAACCAAACTAATATCTCAAAACTACTCAATCAATTATAACTCTTTAACCATCACTACCGACATATGCAACGTCTTCCGACTTAAAGCATCAGTTACTATGTTAGCTTTACCCGGATGGTAGTTCAAACCAAAATCATAGTCCTT